>JAQMRL010000002.1:54912082-56112082 GCA_035578175.1 Catonia carolina
TGTCACCAAAATTTAAAAAAGTATCTTTTCATAGAAAACATTGTTTATTTTCATCCTCTTGATATTAAAATTAAAGAGTCCAGAGTGTGCTCAGATTATCCGAATTTTTGAATTAGCGATGTTAGGATTAACGGGGTTAATTTGTATAATTAAATTTTAGGGAAAATTCTGTACTTTTTTATGCGAAACTCCATAATTATGTGATCTTTTTCAGTTTTTAGCTGATGAATTAACTTTCTTAGGATGGATCAAGGGTCTATTGTAACTATAGATAATGAGTCATGAGATTGCGTTTGTCGTATGGTTTGGCTGTAAAGAGGGGAAGGGAAATCTGAATTTGCTGCCAACCTCAAAGTGATACACTTTATTATTTCACTAACATGCAATTGCACCGTTAGTTAATCACATGTTGTCTTTCAATTAATATACTTTGTTGTGACTAACGCTTTTTCCACTTAAACCCCATTTCCTTTAAAATTTTTCTTAACGTACAAAATTTCTATCTGAAATTTAGCCTTTCTTTCAAAACCGGTAATAATGGTTCACATGTTGGCATCACTTTCTTATTGATATAACCGTTTCCTTTTTTTACCAGTTGTCAAAAAAACTGTTAAAAAATTATCATATTCACTGTATTTAACTTCCTGCTTTATAATATTTCAAGTTGTGGAAAGAGAAACATCGCAGTAGTTAGCTACTCGCTTATGACTTTTATTAAGACGCACGGAAAGCGGAAAGGTATTTTTGTTTAGCTTCAACTTCACAGCATTTTATTACATTGCATATTAGATTTTGTTGAGCATTGTGAACAGTTCGACTATGTTTTCGAGAAATTGACATTTCCATTTACAGTAATAAACAGTTATATTCCTACAAAAGGTTCCGCAATATACTGTATGTTTTCTAATTATAATAAACTATACTTAGAGAATATATTTATTGTTATTTATTTTTTGTGGTGGCGTACTGATACCAGAACAGTTGCGTGTGCGCACTGGTCCTATCCCCCGTTGCCTCATTAAAACAAAAGGTAAACTCATGACTCAAGTAAATAAATAAATGGATTGCGCATTGTTTTAGAACCTGTTGTATTGATTGTTGCAGTTACGTTATTTAGGTTTGGATCCAGCTGTTCCTTCATCCAGTAAACCTGTCAAAACTTTACCTCCTACTCAACCCAGTACTCGTAGTACCCAAAATAAACCTGAATCTGTTGAATCCTTTTCATACGCTCCATTGTATCCACCTGAAATACTGAAATTGATTGGATCTGCTGACATTAAAGAACAATATACTGTGCTCTGTGACAACAAATTAAATACTGCTTCAAGTAATCGCATTGATCAGATTGCAGCAGATTCATGTATTAAACTAAAACGAATACCTAGTTATGAAAACATTCGACTTCATTTAAATAATTCTGAAGGAGATCATATTGATGAACATATTAAAAGTAATCGTGTTGTGGATAAAGACACGATTTCGGTTACTGATGAACCACATCAGTATACTTCAATGAGTAAGAAAATTCAGAACGATTCTCTTGAAACCATTACAGAGGAAGTTACAAACATTTCAGATAGCAATAAAAATTATAAGAACAGTTATAAATCTCATGAAAATTCAAGATCAAAACAAGCATCCAGTAGTAGTAATATTCCTCAATCGGATAATTCTAGATTAACTGAAAGTAAACGTGTCGAAGCTCCATTAAGTAATGGTGTTTCTAATCACAAAGAGAAATCTGTAAGGCAGACAAAGAAACTAACTAAAAATACTATGGTTAGAAATTCATCAAATGATTCAAACAATTTTCAGTATTCGTGCGGAGATTATGTAAAGAAATAAGCGTTTCTAATTTATTCTCTAAAATTTATCAACTATTGTTGAATTATATTGACTTCTATGAAGGAATATAAACATGACGGTTTAAATAATTACGATCAACAAATAATTATTTCACCTGTTCTAAACGGAAAATATTTGACCAATTAAGCAAATCTGTATAAAAATAGATCAGTATAATTAAAAATAGTTGGCTATAAAATTGTAATCTTGTCATAATTAAACATGAATTAAAATTCCTAAGTTCAATCCGCATTAAAACTACGTTTCTTATTTCACGTTAAAAGTCACCAGTGCATCAAAAGTTCTTTAGCTCAAAAAAATAATGCAGCTTTGGAATCAAAGGATATTTATTTATGATGAGTAGTTTTGGAAACTACTAATAAACTTTGTAAAACAATAATCAAGACATGGATATTTCAAAGAGATTAACATAATAGGTAATGGACAAACAGGATATATTATATTTAATTAATTAAATATAAACATAACTGAACATTGTTCTGAGATTTTTAATCAAAAAGAGAAGTCCAAATTTTTATATTAGAGCGATCACCAAAAAAATATGTTTTAATATTTTGGTCTATCTTAAGATATTCTTAAAATCTACTGAGTGGATGAAATTTAAAAGATCACTTGCTAATGGGAGAATATTCAAGAATGGTAACTGGCAGAACAAAGAAAAATCTTAGTATTACAGAAGACAAAATAAAAAAAGCATAGAAAACATATTAATGTTATACCAAAAAATTTTCGAGTTAACTATGTTTTGACTTATAAACTCACATTTATGTAATGTGTTAATCTTCATTTAAGTAATGTTTCAACTCATATTAATGTTCAGATTAGTATGTGCAGTTTGTATTACATTAGACAAAAATCTGTGAAATTATACACTGCACCACTACTGTACTTGACGTACTAGATGGTAGTTACAGAAAGATTAATTTTGTTTTAATTGTTTACTCAGATTTAATGTAATTGTAAAGTTTATTAAAATCATAGAAGTTGTATTTTATTACAGTTAACTAAATGTTATTTTAATAATGGCTAATAAATTTTATGTAAAACTATAATATAGTGGTTTGTTTTAAAGAAAATTTAATTGAAAAATTATGTGATATTTTGTGAAGTCATTTTGGTTTATTCATGGCTTTGTTAGGAGGTACCATGTGAAACTTTATAAATGTGTTTGAGTTGGAACATAATATTAAATTACGAGATTTTTATTGGAACTGATTCTTCACTGCTCCTGTATTGCATGAAATTTGTTTTCTTAATATTTATCAATGCTACTATAATAGACTATTTATATAGAGCCTTTCTGCTATACACTTCATACATCCCCACACCCAAATAGCTATGTTTGAATTGTTCTCTGCTAGAACACAATCACGTTTTTATAGACACATACAAACGACTCACATGCTCGCACCCCTATACCCACAAATGAGGTGTCAGGGATCAACAACTACTACCAATGTGGTGGGGTGGGTGAGGCAGGAGAGTGGTGCAGTCAGTAGTCACTGTAATATTCTCTGTTCTTACTGTACTTGCTAAATTTCAAGAAAAGAGGTATTTTGAAAAAATATTAGAAATGATTATATAAATTGCCTATTCCAGAGTTTTTTTTTTTGTTTTACATCCGACTATTTTGCATATTGAGGCTAACACAGATGGTAAAAGGTGATTGGTGAGAATGAGTGATGAAAAATCGCTAGATGCGGACTGGGATCAAAGTCAGGTTGTCTTTTATGACAGAGGTTCAGGGGGTTAATTCCTTGTTAGGGCTGGATTTTTTTATCGCTCATTTTTATATACCTTCCTTCACTGTCTGCATTACCCTTAATGTGATTTCTGGATTAAAAAATTGAAATTCAAAAATAAATTGTAAGATCTACAGCTAAAATAAAGTTTTTTATAAACTTCTGATTTACTAATTTGAAGTATTGTTATAAATTTTAATTCTGAAATCGTCCTGATCTACAGTTTTTATCACATAAATTTTCTGCAATTTAAGTAGTAACAGAAGATAACAAAGATTACGAAGTTGTGTTTGTAATTTTGTGTTTTTCTTTACAATAGTTGAGAGGTAAATTCGCATACCAGTTGTCTTGCTTAATGTTTATACGCAGTAGAGCCGGGGTAAGAGCCCCAACTAACCGATAACCGGGTTAACAGAGTATTGGGTTTCCGATTACCCAAAATGTACCGCACAAAGCGAAATCTGCATATAGCGGCAAATCGATCATAATACTGTACTACGTAGTACAATATAGTACTGTACTTAATATTAGTCATATATGGTTTTGTCAAAAAGAGTTTCTGTAAATAAAACGCACAGTTTTTAATTATTATTAAATACTACACAGTACAGTAATTTTAATGCTTTACTAATCATCAATACAATTTTCTTAACACTTTTTTACAACATTTAGAATAAGACAAATTACAGTATATGTATTACATGTCTTTGTGTTCAATAAAATTCACTCGCTGTGTTATGGCAATGTGTATGCTACTGAGAAGTGTACAGTACAGTCTTTTGTAAGTCTTTTTTATATTGTATTTTTATTTTATTTTTATTTCTACATCATTTTTTCATTTTGTATTACTATTTTGTATGCTTCTGAGAAGTGTACAGTACAGTCTTTTGTAAGTCTTTTTTATATTTTATTTTTATTTCTATATTTTTTGATTTTTTATTAGAGTAGATGCCTTTTTTCTCATATTTGACCACACTTTTATTCATTTCACCAGTTTACCATACCTTTCCCTTTCGATTTTTGACAGAGTCCATGTTATCCGAGTTTTCGATTATCCAAGGTATTGTTTGTCCACGTTACCTGAGAAATCAAGGCTCTTCTGTAATAGATAACTTAGATGTTTTTACTACTATTGTGTAAAATTTACAGAATTTTCTTTGTCATAGTTATTTCTTTAACTGGTAGTTAATTTTGACTACTACAAAATACTTTATTTGTTACATATAAGACTTTTTAGAACTTTCCAGTTTCTATAATATATTAGTATTCTTTGATAACAACTGAAGAGATTTACATTGGCTCCCATAAGCAAGCCTAAGAACAAATGATGTATGGGGATATGTGCAGCAGTCATACTGCAGTTAGAATTTCATCTGAGTAAGGCAAGAACAGATGTGTGTGTTTCATTTTGTTATATTGTACTTTATTTCAGCCTTTAATAACCAGTTTCATTTATAGTTTCTTAAGGAACTTTTATTTTATGTACGAGGGTTATCCAGAAAAAACCTCCGTTTTGAAATAAAAAGTAAACGAGTGAAGATACAAAAACTTTATTATATACATATTAAAACTACAGTTTTTCTCTATTTTTTACATAGTGGCCAAACAGATTCAAGCACTTGTCGTACCTTGGAACAGTCTTTGACATACCCTCTGCATAAAATTCTGCCGCCTGTGAATGTAGCCAACCATTCACGGCGTTCTGAAGCTCTTCGTCATTGGCAAACCACTGAGATGCAAGCCACCGCTTCATGTTCAGGAACAGGTGAAAGTCACTAGGAGCCAAGTCCGGGCTGTGTAGGGGATGATCGAAAACGTCCCATTTAAACTTGGCCAAAAGTTCATTTGTTCTTCAAGCTGTATGAGGGTGAGAAAACAAATGAACTTTTGGCCAAGTTTAAATGGGACGTTTTCGATCATCCCCCATACAGCCCGGACTTGGCTCCTAGTGACTTTCACCTGTTCCCAAACATGAAGCGGTGGCTTGCATCTCAGTGGTTTGCCAATGACGAAGAGCTTCAAAACGCCGTGAATGGTTGGCTACATTCACAGGCAGCAGATTTTTATGCAGAGGGTATTTCAAAGACTGTTCCAAGGTACAAGTGCGTAAATCTGTTCGGCGACTATGTCGAAAAATAGAGAAAAACTGTAGTTTTAATATGTATATAATAAAGTTTTTGTATCTTCACTCGTTTACTTTTTATTTGAAAACAGAGGTTATTTTCTGGATAACCCTCGTAAGTTAAATACAATTGACATAGATAAGGTTTTGAGCCAGTACCTAAACAGGTACTTGATATAAATTGCCTGTATCTCCTCTGCTAAAACAAAATTACATTTTATAGACTCAAAACCCACAACACACCGTATTCTTATTTGTTGAATAGAATTTTGTGAATATTCTTTTTTCCTTACTTTTACTAGTATTTACTTTCATTTAACTTATAGTTTCTTAATAAAATATTTTAAAGAAATTTTATTTGATATAGGTAAAGTAAATACTTTAACTAGTTTCTTTAGTAACAATTAACAGAGAGCGAGCGTTTAGCTTGGTAGATTTGAATAGGAGATGTGGGTAGTTCCAAAAAGTGGTCCTGTGCTCTCTGATTTGTCATATGATTACTACAGACTTGATGTCATCCTACTCATTTTTTTGGCGCAGAGTTGTTATGGAAATATACTATCTCTATTGTATGTTTAATGAATGTATTTTGTAGGGATTCACTGAATTCACAATTGGCATATTCATCATTTATGAAGATATTACTTCTTTTAAGATAATTATATACTTCAGTGTAGTCTGTTAACTAAATCTGTTATGCTTGTTATTTTAGTGTTGTATGTTTCGTTTAGGTAAAATTTATTATTTTGTTGTAGCTCGGAACCCACATGAAGGATAAACTAAAAATGAGCTCAGCGGTGGAAGATAGTTTGAGAAATGTTAAATTTCAACTAGATAGATGTAGTGGGTGTAGTTCTGTTGTTAAAGTATTATTACCTCAATTAAGTACATTACAGAAACGTGTTGATAGTGCTATTTGTGAATTAAGACTTAAATTCTCCAGTAGCAACAGGTTTACTACACAGGTAAGTAACTAAAAATATTAAAAGCTTCAATATCTTATTGTTTTAATGTGATGTTAAATGCTTCATAGTATTATGTAATCTGCATTACCAAACTTTTTACTCCTACAGTTGGCCTGCTTGTGTAGTGGTCAGCACAACTGGCTTCTGTACCAGTTTTTCCTGTTAGGTCTTGCATTTTCTCATCTCTTATATTCATCGGTCACCCTTTATTGTGTACGAGATCTGCCCAAAAATAACCAGATTTTTTATTTTTCTAAAAAAATATTTTTTTATCAATACATATTTTGTCCCCTTTTAAGTAACCCCCTCAGAGTAATACACTTACGCCAGCGCTTTTTTCTGTCTTCAAAGCAGTTCTGAAAATCATTTTCTGATTTTACCTTCAGCTCCTCCAATGATGCAGACTTTTATCTCCTCAATCATGTCATAACATCTTCCTTTCATGGGGCTTTTTAGTTTTGGGAATAAAAAAATGTTGCAGGGGCTAAGTCTGGTGAATACGGTGGATGAGACATCATATTGGTGTTTATTTTTGCAAAAAACTCGGAACAAGTAGTGAAGTGTGCGCTGGCGCGTTATCGTGATGAAGTTTCCATGGTTTATCCACAATTCCTGGCATTCTTTTTATATTGCTTCACGCAGTTGGCGCATAACTCCCAGGTGGTATTCTTTATTGACTATAAAACCTTGTGGCAAAAATTCATGATGCACTATGCCATTTTAATCAAAGAAAATGGTGAGCAGAGCCTTCACATTTGACCGGACTTTATGTGCTTTGTTTGGCCTTGGCTCTTCCTGCCGCTTCCATTGGAATGATTGGGCTTTGGTTTCAATGTCATATCCATAGACCCATGTTTCATCACCAGTTATGATCTTATTGAGCAGATCTGGATCGTTATTGACCTCATTCAGCATTTCCTGATGGATGCTTATGCGTTGGTTTCTTTGATCAAAATTGAGCAATTTTGGTACTAACTTTGCTTCCACACGTTTCATGCCCTAAACATCCAAAATAATTGCATGCCATGAGCCTCTTGAAATGCCACCATCATCAGCAACCTCTCTGATCATGATTCGTTGATTTTTCAAGACCATTTTTTTCACTGCTACAACATTTTCCTTGGTTGTTGAGGTGCTAGGACGTCCAGAGCGGTCATCATCATTAACAACTTCTTGGCCTTCTTTAAAGCGTTTGTACCACTTGAAAATTAATGTTCTGCTTATATTAGACTCACCAAAGGCTACAGTCAACATGTTGAGTACATCGAGACACTTAATATTATTTTAAACACGAAATTTAATATACATTCTTTGATCCATTTTTACAAGAGTATAAAATCGTCGAGCACACCAAAACACAACTACCTTTTTTCTGTAAAGAAAAAATACAAAATACAAAATGACTGAAAAATGTAAACACATGTTAGGAACATGTGTACTAACATAACAAAAAATATTTTTAAAAATTGAATGGATATGGACAGCAAAATTTAAAAAATCCAGTTACGTTTTGGACAGACCTTGTATTTCAGCCCTTATGTGTAAAATAGTTGAACATAAACAAATAAAAAAAAGATGTTAATATTTCATTCTGTTAATGTTGAAGAACATTCTTTACCTTGTTGACTGCAGTAAGTATCATTTACTAAATCCACTGTTGTTAACACCATTGGCTTAAAGGTTTTATTATGGAAAATGAGAATGAAGAGATTTGAAAAGTACTGTTAATACCTTTTCTTTCCCAGTAATTAAATTATGAATTCAATGTAGAATTTCATACTTATGTTTATTTTTTTAGTTTATTAGCCACATCAATGGCTCGGTTATTTGCGATTGTGGTGGGCTTTAACTTGTGAAAATTTCCTGACCCAAGCCGGGACTCACATTCTTGTTTTCCTTAGTTTTTTGCATTCTGAAATTTTAGTGGCAGTTATGCATTTTTTATAATAAAATATAGACAGCAATTGTCAATATTTTGATCGGTGTTATACTATTTGTTTTTGCTCATCAATGAATTGGTTCAACATCTCATGTGTTTATGTATTACTCATATTACAATTGTCAGTAATATTTCTGTTAGTTTACGTATTAGCATTTGAAGACTGAATGCAAGCAATTTATTCTACAAACAGAAATAGAATTTTGTGATAATTTCGTTCTGTAATGAAAGTGTACTACAAATACTTTAGCTACTAATTAAAATAGTAATACAAGGTTTGGTTAGAAAAAACAAGACTGGTATTTCTACAGCAAACAAATGAACATGATAAGGTTAAACGTTGCATGCAGTCCCATAACCCCCTCCATATTCTATTCAAGTTTCATCTTTCTCCCTCACTCCATCCATCCATGCACAAGTTAAAATAGAATGTAATTAATGTTGAAGAGAATAATTTATATTTTAACACTGCGTCAGAAGAATGTTGAGTATTCGGAAAGAACAGCGTATGAACATCAAATTTATATTTAAAACTTGGAAAGTCTGCAACTAAAACGTGTTTATTGTTGCAGCAAGTGTATGGAGAGGTGGTATAAGTATTTAAATGGTTCAAATCGTTTAAAAATATTCATGAAGACATCAGTGAT
The DNA here is from genome assembly GCA_035578175.1 of Catonia carolina. NCBI lineage: Eukaryota > Metazoa > Arthropoda > Insecta > Hemiptera > Achilidae > Catonia > Catonia carolina. The sequence goes on from JAQMRL010000002.1 coordinate 54,921,367, forward strand.
GTTTCATGCTCTGGTTGACCATCTTCAGTAATAACTGAAGCGTTAAAGCATGGTTGGATAGTGGAGGGACAAACTGTAAATAATAATTTTTACATTAGTGTTCTGAATATGTGAGGGAGTGCAGACAAAACTATCAAATATTTGGAAAAACAGGTTGTGTATACTTCACCAGACAATGCCCCAGCTCACAATGCTTTGTCTGTCAAAAGTTTAACATCCCTTTCTTGGACCACCTTTCCTATTCACCTAATTTGGCCCCGTATAATCTTTCTTCTTCATCCTCATTTACTGATTAGGCACATTGCCTTTTTTAGCTTCTATCCATCTTTGTAGTCTGTCTACTCAATGACCACATTCCTTGTGGACAGTATTGTAAGGACAGTAGCGGATACTGATTCTCTTGCATGTGGTGTACATTTTATAACCACCTCTCCCTCTATCGTTCAATCCTCTGCCTCGAAGATTTTGTTCTACCGAAATCATGCCGGATTGTCTCACTCTTGATGCAATCCCTAAGTGTTCCTCCTCTCACCAATCTCAAAAAATGCATTTCAGCTGCTTCTAACTTCCTACCCTCAGATTTCCTTAAGACTCATGTTTCACTACCATACAATGAAAGGGGCAGTGCCATTACATCATATAGCCTCAACTGCATCTTTGTGGTCTCATGCTTTAAAAGTTCTATTTATATAACCGCTAACACATTGAAGCCTAGAAACTTTCCTCATTGCATCAAATTCCCCTTCATATGTCATAATCACAACCCAAGTACTTAAGTATGAAACCTGCTCCAACGCTCTGTTCTTCAATTACTATCTTCATCCGAATAGGTAACTTACCCCCCTAAGAAAGATAATGTTTCTTTTTACCCTAAAGTCAAGACAGCTCTGAAGAAAACAATATTTGAGTCGGTTGTTAAAGCAGTGTGAAGTTTAGCAGAACTTATCCGACTCACCATCGAAGCATAAACCTTCTTCAAGTAGTCCTATGGGTAGACTGAATGAGAGAGCAAAATAATACTTCAGTAGAAGAGGCGCAGGGGGTTATGTTACCTTGCACCTTATCACGTTTGTTTGCTGTAGTAATACCAGTCTGGTTTTTCTCTAACGAAACCTAGTAATTTTATTGTTATTAGCAAACAAGTGTGTCTATGCTGGTGTTGATTGAAACATGAATACATTGGCTAAGAGTAATTAAATTTTAAAAAATGTATTTGTATTTTTTTCTCATGAATTTGTAAAAATATTTTGTTTGTGTGTTGGAAGATATAAGCATATACAATTTTGTTTTTGGTTGCAGATGCAGTGTTATGTCGAAGAACTTTTAACGGGTATAAACCAATGTTTAACATTGTTGCTTGAATGTGTCAGTGGTAGTGATGTGTGTGGGTGTAATGATGATTATGCAACTGGTGTTCATTTATCTCCATCAAATGATGATGCTGTCAGAGAATTATTCAGGAACCAGGTATATTTATATATTTTGAATAATTTAATCAGTGCTTCTTGAAAATATGTGCAATAGTGCGAGAGCTTGTAGCCTGTTCAGTCATAATGATAAGAGCGCTTCCTTTTTTCTTCTGATTACTAGGAAGTACAATACATTGTTCAATTCTGTTCCATTGGCGTAGTTGGTAACATGCCCGCCTCTCATCATGCGATCTTGAGTTCGAATCCCATTCAGGCACGGCATATCATACGTTATAAAAATAATTTCATCCTTCACCATCTGCATTAGCAGTAAGTACAGAACAGTCTGACATTAAACAAAAAAAAAAAAAATTCCGTTCATTTCCAAAACTCATTAATTCTATCACTGTGTTTCTTATTTTCTTTTGTCCATTTTTGCAATTCATAGTGTCTTCTTCTTATCTCTGAAAATTTAAGACCCACCAATTTTTCCCTCTGATTAGTTCTTTTTAAAACTATTTTTGAACTTGAAACTTAAAAATAGTTTTAAAAAAACTATTTTTTGAACTTTGAACTTATTTTTTTAGAACTATCCAATTAAGTTCTTTTCAGTTTCCTTAAACAAATTTTTAGGATAAAAAATTAATTAATTTTTTTCATTAATCGGTTTTCATCTTTTCAATAGACATGTCCGTAACTTTGTAATGTTCATTTCTTAGTTACATTTTTTATTTTTCAAAACCTTTATGAATCTCTTTTGAATACTCTAAATTTATAAAATCCAAATTTCTAAATCTATACACTACACTTTCATACTTCAGTCCTTGAAGCTTTTCTAAAAATTTTCACTTTTTTTATTTGATTAGCCTATTGAAGAGTGCACTAGTTACGTAGTCAAATTCTTCAGTTTTTAATTGGATTCCTGAGCAGATTTTTTTGGGCATGAAATTCCTTATTTTAATACTAAAAGCCTATTTTCGTTCTTCAGTTCAGGCCTGCCCGACTCTCTGCACCTTCGTAACTGGAAAGCTTACAAAAGATGTGTTTTTATAAAAGTCTTTATACTCAATATTTTCTCTTGAAATGTTCATAGTTTCTAGCTCTGCTTCAATTTCTTTGATCCATTTATCTCTTGTTTTTAGTTCCTCTTGGTATTTAGTTAGTTTATAGGTGTCATTCTCTTTGTCATGCAATCTCATCAGGTGACCATAATATTGCAACCTCCTTTTCTTTAATTTGATTAACAAGGTTTCATCGAATAGCTTGTCAATCACTACGTTCAATCTCTTTTTATAGATTTTCCTTATTGAATCAAAAACTTTTATTATAAAGGATTTACATTTTAAGTTGGTACTTTTTTTGATTGTACTTTAAATAGTAATTTTTCCTGTAATGGTAATTTAAAACTAAAGACTTTATTTGAAATGAGATATAATTTGATACTTGCAGTTTGTTAGCGCACTTCCATCTTATGTACACAGTATTATGTCACCACATCTATTGAAACAAATTGAAATATCGTAACCTATCGATCTATGACCAAGAACTTGATAATATTTTCCAATTTTTAAAATAATGTTCTTTAGTAAGTTTTACTTTTCTTTTATGAGATAGTTTTTCTGTTTTCTTTGCTCATTTATTGAATTAATTTCCATTAAATAAAAATATCCAAATTTTATTAGTTAAAAATAAATTGTTAAGTAGTTTTAGTTATGAAATAAAAGGTTTTGTTAAATTGTTCATTGTATTACTAATGTACATAATCTCAAGGTATTTTTTTTAATTTTATTGTTTTTAAAATTATTATTATTGATATTTGTGTAAATTTAATGGTATTTATAATATATTCACTGCTTTTTTTAAAAAAATTGTTTAACGTAATTCTTGTACCCATTTTAGATGTTATAATAGTATTTTTTAGTAGTTATGAAATTTTTTTAAATAAATGTTTTTTGTATACTCCTATGTGTGGACAGAACTCTTAACTAAATAAAATAAATAAAGAAATAAAAATATTCTTACAATTAACTTTAGGCAGAATCTAGTTCATGTATTTGATAAATTACTCCAGTGAACCAGTTATGTATTTAATAATATTTAGTTGTGTTAACAAATCAATTTAAACATGGCTTTAAATTTCGTAATTATCATTTAATATTAGTAGAAGTCACCACTGCTTCTAGTCATGTGAGTGGCTGTCTTTACTCATCACTTGCTACTGTTAATTAATTAATTACTCATACAGTTTCTTCTTATTTATTGTAAACAGAAATACAGTAAGACCTCGACTTACGCGAATTCACATTAGTACAATTTTGTTGAACTTAATATATCAGCCCTGTATTGTGTTCTGTAGCCTTAGTGCTTATTGTGTTCTTAGCCTTACGGATGTTTACGTATATGAACACTGTTTTGCTAATTCCTCTCGAAACCAGTATCCTAGTTGCCCTTCCCATTTTTACTCGAATTTTATTTTATCTTGATTTGCTTTTGTTCTAAACATTAGTACCGTTCAGTGCATTAAAAATATCGATCGTGTTAGGTTGGGTAAATTTAATCGTGATTTTAATTGTGCTACTGTTTGCAGATCTTTTATTTTCTTGGTTTTGTTGTTATATTGCGTACAGTATGAAGTTATAAAAATGGAGAGCGATACTTTAAAGGAAAAGTTAGATGTCCTTAAAATTTACGAAAAGGGTGAAAAGACAAAGAATATGATTTTTTTTGTTTTACATCTGACTGTTTTGCAATATCTGCTTATGCACACTGTAAGAACATAAAAGGAACAGCTGGATTAGGGAATCAACTTTACGGACAATTAGTGGATTTGATTGGTACAGAAAATTAGCGAATGTTTTAAGGTTAAACCGAACAATCCAAGTTACGTGAATTTCACGTTACACGATGATTTTGCGGAACGCATCCCTCGTGTAAGTCGAGGTCTTATTGTATTCCAGTATTGTCGTTTATGTGTATTTTCACAGTTCATTTCACTGTTATTACTGTAAATGTATTAATTCGGTCAGTTTTGCAATCACAGTTTCACTCATTATTCATCACGGTACATAAGTAACCAGTTTTGAGTGAATCAACATAAAGGAGTATTCGAATGAATCAATTAATTCTACTCTTTTCAGCTCGCCACTACTTCTTGTTATAGAGCTTGTTTGTTATAGAGAAAAATACTTGAAATAAAAGTTGTAGGTTTTTTAATTTTCTTTAACTTTGATTACATACACTTTTCTCATAAAATCGATACTAGGCCACAATCTTAAAAAAATCCCTATTTTTCCGATTTCGTTGGGCGAAATACAGAAAAATCACTAATTGATGTTAAACTAAGCATTGTACAAAAGAATGTTTGAAATAAAAGTTGTTGTCTTATTTTTTATAAGATTATATACATTTTTGTTGGATAGCTACTAAGGCCGCAATCTTAAAAACTCCCAATTTTTCCAAATTTTCATGAAAAGAAAAACAAAAAAATCAGTAATTGCTGCTCAACTAAGCGTTGTACAAAAAATTATTTGAAATAAAAGTTGTAGGTTTTTCAGTGTTTTAAAACTTAAAATATATACTTTTTTATGCTGTAAAATGCATATTAGGACCACAATCATAAAAAAAAACCATTTTTTTCTACGAGAGCACAGACTCCCCAAGAATTTCTGCAGACATGGCACTTACCCTATCTTGTAGAGAATAAAAAATATAGTAAATGAGGCAATTTTTAAAAAAAGCTGTAGAAGCTGTTTTTGAGAAAATTGCAAAAAGTAAAAATTACACGAATAAACTACTACTTCCGGTTGACTGATTTTGATGAAAATGTGTGTCAGGTTTCGCAGTGGTACCTAACATAAGTTACAAGTTTCAACTTTGTACGTTTTTTCATTCTTGATGTTTTTTGTTCATACACACGCACATCAATTGCTAAAAACATATTTTTCGGGCTCAGGGGTTTGAAAACATGTTGTATATCCCGTGAAAACTCAATTTCAAAAAATTGACATTAAAACAATACTTTCCTTTCCTATATATTCATAGCAAGATATATACTATATTCTCTATGTTATATATATTTTTTTTTTTTGTTTAACGTTCGACTGTTCTGCAATTACTGCTAACAGTATGTCATAGCAAGGGAAATTATAATGAAATTATTATTACTAGAAATTTGGTTGCACAGATGTATTATCTATTAAAAAATCATAACAGTTATTTTATTTTATTTGATACGAATCTTGACTGACGGCTTAGGCCATGGTCAATTGTGCGTATTTGAAGTAATACAACGAGGTTATTTTTATTGCATTTATCATTATCTTTAGTTTGTTTTATGTAATTTGTTTGTTTCTAGTGTTAGTGAAATGGTAATAATGCAATTGTAATTTTATTGTCTTAATAAATGTACTTTATTATTATTATTATTATTATTATTATTATATCATAGCAAGGGCAAGTAAAAGTAAAAATATGGAAATCTAAAACAGTAACATCTTTGTTGGTTGTAGATCACATATTGCCGAATTTCTCCAATGTAACAAAACTTGTTAATTATGTTTCAGAGGCAAAATAATTCATCGACTACGTCATCAGTTCGATGTGATATCAAAGAGCTCTTGTGTGAGGTAATTTACTTTATGTTTTATACGTTGTTGATAATCTCATAAAAATAATATATTTCAAATCTGAATTGGTGCGCATAGCTGTAGAGTTGTGATCATACCTCTATTCGTCCCTCGCCTACATGTACAAGTAACTCACAAACGACATGACAGAAAATGAGTGATTGCTTATTACTTTATTTGTCTTGATAAGAAGGATAAATTGTCTGTCTTATAATAGTCTGTCTTCTTAGGAAACTCTCTGTACTTGTACAGCTATTCGAGTTGATTCACAGTTTCAGTTTGGACATACTTTACTTATGGAAGGTTTAGATACGTTAATACATAAGTACAGTAGCTGGTGCCTAACCTTGCACATGTGAGATTGGTCCCCGAACCTCACTCCACCCACAATGTCATGCCTTCCCAATAACATTACAAGGGTGGTCTCATAAGTACCCGGCCTGACCTAGAGATGGCGGTAGTTGTTAGAAAAATATCATTTTATTAGAAAGTACACAATCTATAAAACATATGTTTCAAGTTTGAAGACTCCATGTTGTTTATTATTTATTTGGCAGCCATCAATAGTGAACGTTTTCAGTGAATTTGTGAAAATGGAGAAAATTGGTCATTGTTATATGATACAATACTTTCATTTGAAAGGCCTCAGTCCAAGCAATATAAAACCTGAACTAGATTCTACTCTGGGTGAGTCTGCTCCTTTGTTTATAACAGTAAAATATTGGGTAGCAGAGTTTAAACGAGGCCATACGAGCATCCAAGACTGCAATAGCATGGAAACATTACCCATGAAGACAGCCAATTACATTGTGACTGGAACAAAAAACAAATTGAGCAGGAATAGGAAGGGATAGGTGACACAGTACAGATTAAGTAGTCGATAATAGATCTGTAGCTACTAATTAGGATGAATACCACAAATTAGGGTGAGGGATACGAACATAGATGACCTGGAAATAAATAACTGCTTTACCCATGGAGAAGGGGCGTTAAGTTAGCATTATGATAATTAAAGAAATGAATTAACAATTTCTGTATTTTTAAATGATTTAATATTTTATGTGAATTCAGTGACAAGTTTATTATGGTAGAAAACTTATTGTACAGAGTGATTTTTTAATCGTGTTACCTAATTGTTAATGTCTAGTAATTTTTTTCTAAGAAAGGGAAATTTTGTTTTGTGACATGAAGCTGGTAGCCATACTCAACCAGTATAGATACAGTAGTGTGAGTTGATTTTCCTTGAGCTGTGTAAAATTTTGTGCTGTTTCCGGTCATTTTACGAACAGAATGTCTTTTACCGTAGAACAATCGCTTGTTTCAATCTGGAGGCTGAAGCTCTTGGACTAATCGTACGCGATACAGATACATTTTCAATTTTTTAGCAGCTTTCTGAAAACTCGAATATGACAAACCAACTTGCGAAAAAAGTTTTCGTAACTTTTCTGTGGAGAATTGAGCAATCTTTTCACATTCTCTAAAACATCATCTGTCAAGAGAGTTGGTTGACCACTACATTTTCTGTCACAAACACTACCTGTCTCTCGAAATCAGTTTGTTAGCCTAGAATTTGACATTTTTTCTGGTGGAGGAACACCAACAAATTTAATTTGAAATGCTTCTTTTATACTCATGTACGATTTTGTAGCAAATATTGTTTAAGAATGAAAACCCGTTGTTCTAGGGTAAAAGACATTCTGTTCATAACGTGTCAGTAAACGGCGCAAAATTTTAACAGCTTAAGGAGAATCAACTCACACTGCCATATCTATATCTGTTGAGTAGGGCTACCAACTTCGTGTTACAAAACAAAATTTCCTTTTCTTAGAAAAAAATTACCAGACATTAACAATTGAGTAACAGGACTAAAAATTCACTCTGTATTTATTATTCTGTATTATTGTTAATGGTGAACTGTTTTATTTAGATGAAAGAACAAGAAAAAGTTATTAATAGTCTAAAATGTGCTCTGAATGAAGCTCAGCAACAAGTGAATCTTCTCACAAATAAATGTGACACTGCTTCTCCTGACGGTTCTCCCAACGCAGCATCTCCTAGATATCCTTTTGGTGGTGATCAAACTGATTGTGGACGTCTTGTGAATAAATCGCCGGATAGTACAGTAATTTGAAAATTTTATTTTTGTAGTATTAATGGTAATGGATATAGTTCATAATAATATTTTTATTGTTACACAAAATTGAGTGTTTTTATTTTCATTTTGATTAACCGATTTTTCGTTAAATTTTGTACCATTTTCATTGAAATAATATTTTTAATAATTAATATTTTTTTATGCATTTTATTCTTTATTGTTTGCCTATATTAGGCAGGTGAAGTGTTAAATTATTTGCACTCAGTCTGTTCGTTCCAGGGCTACAAAAAATAGTTCTGTTTCTTATTACATGGTCTACCAATTAAATGACGTTTGGTTTCACAATTCCATGGTTTGGTGGTCTAGTGACTCATAAATTTAAGATTATTTTTTTAAATTCTAAGCCAAAAATGAGCTTTCATTTTCATCAATAAGTTCCTATGAAATTTTGTTTATTAGTGTGTTTTATGTTATACAAAACTTACCGATGACCGGCCCGTTGGCGAAGTGTTAGTATAACTGGCTTCTACCCCAGGGTCCCGGGTTCAATTCCCGGTTAGGTCTGGCATTTTTTTATTGCTCATTTTTATATATCATCCTCTACCATCTGCATTAGCAGAAATTATAAAACAATTAGTGTGTTAAGCGAGAGCGTTTGATTTATAAAATTTTTCGCTAGACATTTTTCTATAATACCAGACTATAAAAAATATTTATTGCCAAATTTTGACAAAAACGCGCAATTTCGCATAAATTACAACAAATTTTTCGTAAATTCGCTGTAACTGGTATATAAAAAACGGAGTTTCATGTTTGTTTTTTTAAAACAGCTCTCAAAGTTTTCTTATTGTCTCAAAAATTTCAAATTTTTTGGATAAAAGATGGTTAAGAAAAGCCAAGTCTATCAGTCTCGGAATTAGTTTTCGAAGAGTTAATATTCTAAAACCTATCAGTCGCAGAAGGGTTAAGGTAACTTAGTTTAATACAGTATCGATGAATTTCTACTGAACAAGTTTGTGTTCCAGTTAGTTCAAATTGGCAGGACTGTACTAAATGTACATTTTAGATAAAATATGTTTTTGTTACTAATCTTCAAACCATTTGTGTTGTTAATATCTGTTGCTATCATTTCCAGAATTCGTGTGACAAATTGTTGGAAGAATTAAAACAGTTACGGGAACAATCTCAGTGTGATAAGAGAGCAATGTCACAACTTGAAGAGGAAATGAATTGTCTTATGTCAGATGTTAATACTAGGCAGAGTATGGTAATAGTATATTTTTATTTGTATAATATTCTAAATTTTTAATTATTGATTACCAGAATTTCAACTGAATATTGTATTACAATGTATTTAAACACTTTCCGTTAACTCTACACCAGTTAATAAGATCACAGTTAGTGTATAGGTTGCAGATGGCTAAATATCTAATCATTAAATGAATTAATTGTAAAGTGAATATTTCATGGGTGGTATGGTCAGGCTAGTTGAAATTATTAACCCTTTGAGTCCCTTGTAGTGGAGAACTGGTGAAAAATGCCAGGTCAAAAAACAAGCTAATGACACTGTTCCCTTTAAAAATTAATTTCAACAGAACTAATAATGTTATTAGCTTAATTCTTTTACAGAAATTTACAGAAAACCTTACTCTATAAATACTACAGTTTTACCAAATTTATTCATTAATAATTTATTTTCATTTACTAAAATATCTACATTAACTTACCAAATTTGATTTTTATATAATATTCTTCATCCATTATGATTTAAACTAAACATATTTTTACTATCACATGTTATTTCATTTAATAGACAATTTTGTTCTGATTAGATTGATATATAACACAACACTATTTAAAATTACTAACGTAACCAAAAATAACATCGCCTTTCCATCCATATGTCAAAGCCGCCATTTGACACGTTTGTTTACAAAGAAACACACATACTAAACTCTTTGTAAAATAGATGTAACTAAATAACAGTGAAATCTATTGACATACAATGAAAGTTCATACTTTACACTATTGATAAAGCCAAAATGCAATGCATTTTACTAGTGTATACAGAAGTTATAGCCATCTACACAAAAGTATACCAATATCCAATCTGAACGGATCTGGCACTTTTCAGAAGAACCACACATGCGACAACATCAGATCCTGGTAATCAAATTGTTAATCAGTGTATCTAGCTAGAATTTATTTTACTTCTTAAGTATTTTTTCAAGCTAATTTTTGAACTATTTATATCTGTTGAAATTTTTTTGCTTGTTTGCAAGTTTGAGCAACTTAATCTATTGAAGTAACCTTACGAAAGTTTATTTCTTTCAAAATTTTTTATTTGAAAACTGTTAACTCTTCCTCTCGGATTCTAAACCAGCACTTATTATGATTCAAAACCTGTTTTCTTCCATAAATAAATTTCAAATATGAAATTTATACTCTTGAGTCAAATCGTAATAAATTATTGAAAACCCATTCTATTTAAATATTTTTAAATTGAATTATTATTATTATTATATTTACTTATAAGTCGCAACACTAAGTTTTTTAAGCCTTTCTAAATTCAAAAACGTGAGTGAGAGTTTTTAGTGAACACGCATAATTTTAACTGAATTAACATGCAATACATTATGTACTAAATAAACTGAGTTTTTTAAGAATATAAACCAAACAATTATTTTTATATTTACACACTAACGCACTAACTAATAAATAAAAGTAAATACAGAAAGAGTATGCTGAAATAACTATTACAACACTATATTTATTTGTACTGCGTGTTTGTTTTTCTCTTGTGACAATGACCTTTAAAACCAGCTGTTAATTTTTTAATTATTCTATGTACTCCAGATACCCTACAGATTCTAGTAGAGTAATAAATTCAAAAATAGCGGCTGTTTAAGCTGTCAAAGTCGAACTTTGGGATAATACCGAATGCAAGGGAGAGATTAATAAATTTACTGTGGGTTAGTACAGAATACGAGAAAAAGGGTTAAAGGAATTGTAAGAACTGTATTTTTTTACGTATCTTACCAAAAAATTGGTTTTTATCTGTTTTAAATTATTGAAGGTTTCTCACAAACTTATTGCAACGGTCTCGTATAAATCATAGGAGTTTATGGCACCTTTGTATAATATACATATCATTATGATATTTAACACTTTAACTGAGCTACCGGTCTCTCAGACCAGGAGGTATATTAAGTTTTCCACAGTTTCAGCCCTGTTTATTCAAGGTCGTTCATAGGCTCAGTAGCTGACTTCTAACTCCCCCTCTTCACTAAACACTAGCGTTAGTTAAGTTTTCGTTAGTTGTTCTCTGGTGACAACCGCTTTTTGAAAACCACCCGGTCTGTCATACCGGATAGCTCAGTTATCGTGTACTAATTAGCCGGTCCTGTATACCGGATAGCTCATATAAGTGTTAGTGCGTCAGTGTTAGTGAAATGGATCGACCTGCCAGTCGATCTGCACACGTGGAAGACGATGATTTTGCCGTTTGTGTACATAGAATGCTGGATGATGAGTCTAGTTTAGATGATTCAGATATTCAGAGTGAAATACACAATTCCGATGCAGATCCAGACTGTGTTGCTAAATGAAAGTGATTCCAGTTCATAAAGTGACTTCACGTTTTGAATTCGTCAAAGCCTTGGGCTATGACCTTATCAGACCTCACCTTTAGAGAAGACTACAAATTCCCAATCTCCGGCGAGATTTGAGGCAAACTATTTTGATGGTGTTGGCAGAAAATAACCCTGTTCATGCAAGAGAGAAAGAAGTCCCTTCCGACCGAATGGAGAAGAGAAAAACGTGCAGCAAGTGTCCATTTATTCCAGAGAGGAAATCCCAATATAAATGCATTAAGTTTTCTAATCCCATTTGTTTAGAGTGCAATCGCAAAGTCTGCTATAAATGTGCAAAATACTTTGTAAACTCATAAACTGAACTGTTATTTTTTTTGTTTATTATTATCATCCATTATTATAGCAAATTACTCAAAAATATCTTACAAAGTATTATTTTATCATAATTGTTCTTTTCAAATTAAATTTTCGATGTGAGCAAGAGTTTGTTTGTTTGTAGTACAACAGCAGCAGTATTTCATTTTGTAATTTTCTATATTTAAAGATTTGCAAATAAAAAAATAAAAATGTTAAATTGTTTTTATATACGTTCCCCATTAAATATGTTTACTAAAAATACGTATTAAATAAGAAATAGTTAATAAATTGACTGGTAAAAACTAAAACACACTGACCGGTCTCAGAGACTGGATAGCTCAAATAACGTTTCTACATCTATAGCTCAGTGAAAGTGTTAAGTAATTAGTCAGCATCATAGTGGCAAAATCCATATAATAGTGTATAATGAGTTTTTTAAAACCTTTTAATATTTACCTTTTTTACTGCTTTCTTTTTCTTTTTTCTTTTGTCTGTTCTAATTTCACTAGGTTTATCATTGTTTCCCTGGACATTTTACATCACGTCTTCTGGATGGCACATATTTAATTACTGTCTGAGGCAATTGATCATTTAGCATTCTGCAAAAATGATGTTTTCATTTGTGACTGTATTCATGTTATGTATTCCGAAATTCTTATCTCTTTTTTGTGAATCAAGTCTTATCTTGTACATTCTTTCACTCATCTATGCAGCTTGCAACCTGCTGTGCTGTTTTGTTGTCATTAATTATGATTTCACTTCCACAGAGAAGAGTTGGAGCAGCTATTGTTTTGTAGTTTTAATTTAAATCTCCTTCCTCATTTTATTGTTTAGTGTTATACTTATTGTTCTACTTATGGCTTGAAACTTGTTAATTGGATCTCTATCATCATCTCTTGTCATTGTTGACATCAGATCCTAGATGATTGAAATTAACTACTTGCTTTCACAGAACTGGATGTCTTATTTGATCTTTAGGTGGACAGGTTATTTTCCTTTGAATGCCATTATTTTATTTTCAAAAAAGAAACTTTAGTAGTCTTTGCATATTGTTTAACATTTGAGATTTGGAGGTTATCTTCTGAATCCTTAATGATGCAGACATCCAGTAATCCATTTAGTAATAATCAAAATGATCCAGTTATAATTTAAATAATATTGCTGCTATAGTTACTTGAGTCACGAGTTTGCCTCTGTTTGCAATGAGGGGTAAAGGGGGAAAAACATCAGTGCATATCCGCGACTGCTTTAATTTCATTGCAACCAACACAACAATGTATGCTATACCCAGAGCACATACAACATATCGCGGAACCTTTTTGTAGGTTAACTATACGAATATAACTGTTTGTAACAGTTTCTGTTGTAAACAGAAATGTTAGTTTTTCGAAAACATGGCCAGACTACTCGCAGTGCTAAACAAAATCTAATATGCAGTGTAATAAAATGCTGTGAACCAACAAAAACACTACAATAAAAAATGCCTATCAATCAAAACCATTGCCGGGGGCATGGGCGTAGTTGGTAACGTGCTCGCCTTTCATCATGTGGTCTTGGGTTCGAATCCCATTCAGGCACAGCATATTTTATACCTTACAAAAATTGATTTCATCCTTCACAGTCTGCATTAGCAGTAATTGCAGAACAGTTGGACATTAAACAAAAAAAAAAAATCAAAACCAAAATAAAACACTACAAAACGGTTGTACAACCAAAGATAATATATGGGTGCAAAACTATTTAAATTAAACCAGGAAAACAGAATAGATAAAATCCAAAAATTTGAAAGGAGGATCCTCAGGACCTGCAACGGAAAGATACCAAGTAGATGGAGAATGGAGATTACTTCTAAATGAACAGGTCTACTAGGAGACAGAATTGGTAATAGATATTATGAGGAAAAAGAGAATAAATATCTTCTTTGGACATATAATCAGAAACCAAAAGATAGAATCACAAACCAAATAGTCAAAAACTCTACCAGAAAAAGACAGAAGTAATGTGGTTAAGAGAAATCAAGAAAGACATGGAAGAATTAGGCATCACCTTCAAAGATCTAGAAAATAAAACTGAACAGCTGAAACTATTAAAAGATAAAAATATTAGATCCAAGGAAAGGTACATAAAAAAGGAAGCAGGAAAGCGATCTTTTCGGAAGCAGAAAGGCTAAGAAGATCTACCAGAATGAAAGAATACTGGAGGAAAATCAAAGAAAAGAACCAGAAGAGAGTGCCCAGAAACTGACTCAAGTGATCCACTGCGGTCCCAAAAGGAAAAAAATGCCTTTCCCTGCCTCTTAACAAAAGCCATGAGCAAGTGGCTAACTACTGTTTCTCTTCCACAATTCAAAAAATAAAGAAGGAAATTAAAGACATGCTAAAGCTATTCTTCAACAGTTCTGTTGACACCTGGTAAAAAAAGGAAACGGTTAGATATATGTACTAGTGAGACTGATAATGAAGACGCTGGTGACAGCGATAGTAAAGAAGGAGATTCATTCTTAAAAGTTTTGTTCCAATGGAATAAGGTAGCGGGTAATTACAGTAAATCTAACATTTCTAGTCAGGTAATTAAGCTATAGACAATATTACAGGTCGCATTTATTTTGTATAAGGTTTATGAAGAAAAAATTTTCTCAGAATAAACCACAGCTTATGAAATGTATGTAGAAACTGCACGGTAGTGAAATGTACAAGTAGTGTCTCACTGTTAAGGTAGGCAGCACTGTCAAATTTTCACTTCCCGTCCTCACAGCCCATCCATTCGTAAAAGGCAATCTCGTGACTTTAGTATCTATATAATTGGTCATCAAATTTTGCTTATCAAATTCACTGTAATAAAGTCAGCTCAAACTTTGTTGTGTGATATTTATATCATAGCAATTTGTTTATAAATTTTTGTATTAATTTTATTAATTTATGTCATTATTTTAGGTTGGTGAAAAAGACGACTCAATCAAGGTTTTAAAAGATCAACTAAAGTGCATTGAAGAGTGTTTCCTCCTTGGATTTAATTCATTGGTAAAGTATTTTTAATCTTTGTTTCTTAGTTTGGTGTTTATAAATGTAGATAAATTTTGAGTAATATAATATTAAAAGAAGTTATTGGTTGGTCCTATATAAACTTCTCCTTCCTTAATACCAGTAGATATATTTAATAAATGTTTAAAATCAGGACAATTCATGGAAAAGTTTTACTTGCTTATTTTATTTTTTATTAAATGTAAACTTTTTTCCTTTTCTCAAAGATGGCCACTGCATATAATCTCATTATTTATTTGCACATAATTTTGTATTCCATTTTTGTAAAATTATTTTTGTGCTTATTATTAGCTGCATATTTAAGGTTTGTTTGGTAATGTATTTAAATATGAGTTCTTGATATAAATATCTTCTATTTTTCAGATTTCTTCATCGAACAACCAGGGTAGTTGCAACCAGAAAGTAAGTACTGCATTAAAACAAAGTACCTTACTGTATCCCGCAACTGAATTGTTAATTTTTATTTATTAACTAGTTAGCTGCTGAATAAGAAAGAGCTGTTCTTTCTGCATCACTTTATGAGCTGTATGTGTGCTGAACTTTTGTTACTCTATGCTGCTGTAAATAGCCTCCTTCTTCTGTCTTGCTGTACAGGCCATATAATGTAATGTATTTCATACTGGATTGTGCATAATATGTGCTCTATACATTGGTATCTTATTTTAATATTTTGACAAAAATGAATACTATGATGATGATGTTGTTGTTATAGCTTGCGATATCTATCATAATTTATACCAAGATACGTATCTCAAAGACGGTCTGGGACTATTGTTTCCCATATTGTACCTACATACTAATTTCTTAAGAAATAATTCTATGGGAATATTTTAAATGAGTGTGGATTGATGTCTATTCTCTTTTTGGAATTAAGCCTTAGTTTATTATTTAAACATAATAAAAACACCTACATATCAAATAACTACAAATATCAATTGATACAATATAATCCAAAATGATGATACAATAATGAAATTGTAAATAAATGATTAAAACATCAAACCAAATGACTAATAACTTACTATACTCTTATTTCTTTTAAGTTGAGAACTACTGTAAACAACATTTTACCAAGTAACATTGGATCTATTGTGTCTACGCTACACGTAACAGGATAGCTGGCACCCTTCGCCTCCTTTCGTTTTTATATAATGTATACCATTCATAACCTAATTCCTATTGAGTTAGTGTGGACTAAGGTGAAGGATTACATGGCTACAAAATAATAAAACATTTAAGCTCTGAGAAGTAAGTAAACTTTTGGAAATTGGCGTTTCTAAAATATCAGTGAATTAGTGGAAAAACTGAATAGCTCTTATGGAAAAGGAGGAGAAACGCATGTGGGATTTAGATTTTTTGAGGGAAATTGAGGCAGAAAAACTTGTAAATTTGGAACATGTTTCATGTAGTGACAAAACGAGGATGATATGTTGTCTGATGAAGTTTTATCGGGTGTAGAGAATTACAATAAGGTAACCTATTACAGTACTTTGTCCACAATTAACAGCATCAAGCCTAGTTACAAATAAATGTATATAATAATAAGATTTATAATTATAATAAGAATGTAAATTGTAATTTAAAAAAAACAATTGTAAACTTCCCGTTTAACGAACGTAAACTTTTTTGGATTTTTCTTTCAAACTGTTCTGACCAGGTCTCAACTTAGCTGACATAGAGTATAGTTGAAAATAAATATTTTGTCTCATTAAAATCTTATACTATATACTTCCTGGTAATTGAATGAATTAAAAATTTTAACAAGTATTTAGTTAAAAATGTTAATTATTAATTTGAAATAAATAGTTATAGAATGAGTACAATATAAAATAATTCGAGCATCTACGTAACAATAACTGCAAAAATTGGTAATAAAAGATGATTCAAATGATACAAAAACGTAACTGTAATTGAATGATCAAAACTATCCAAATCCGAAATCCAAGAAGATATTTAATGGTAGCAGTATTTTCATAATTATTCAGTCCACTAGCACCTATGTAATTCTATTTATTTATTATTTTACTTTTATTTATTTACATAATTTTATTAATGTAAATCCGAATACAAGATAAAAGTCTGAATATTGAAAAAATTCATATGATTCTCGCATACATTACAAGCTACTAATACTAATGTTAAGAGAGACAAAAATGTAGTTGCACTACAATTCAACACACTGTGGCACAATATATCGCACGCAACCAGTGAAATGCCAAACTATGCAGCCACACAGTAGAAGACCTTCATAGGTCGCACAAGTGCTTAAAGGATATTTAAGTTACTAGTTAACATCACAGCAGCAGAATCCATATTAATGCAATGTTTTTGTTTTTTTTTCCGTTAGGACCACTAGGGATCACGATACAACTTCAAATCATTTCTCTCTGTTCTTCCTCCGTTCAGCCCAAATTTCCTTCATTCCCTCGCTGAATCTCTTCTTCCTCTCCTGAGACCATGCTGTTCCAGTCCTCGGAGGTCTGTGTCCACCCTGGAACTCTTTGATGCTTCGTATTTGGCTTCTGTATTTGTTTCTATCTAAGATGTCTCGTGTTGTAATGTGGTTCATTCAGTTGTAGGTCTTTTGCTATTTCTCGGAACCATGCCTGTGTTGTTTTCCTGTTATGGCAGAAATCAAATACCTTCTTAGTGAGTCTGTTGGGATCCATTCTGTGCAGGTGTCCAAAAAAGAGCAGTCTTCTTTTCTTCATTGTTGCCAATATTGTCTCAGTATATTGATATATTTCTTTGTTGCTCTTCAATCTCCACCCATCCTCCGTGCGCTTTGGGCCCAGTATTCTTCTAAGAATTCTCCTTTCCAAGATTTCCAACTTATCTGTGTTGCGGTTGAGAATTAGACATTCGCTGGCATATAGACATTCAGGCAGGATAACGGTCTGATAGTGTCTGATTTTGGAATTTCTGGAAATACATTTCCTGGCGTATATGTTCCTCGTGATTCCGTACGCCCTTTCCAACTTATTGAGTCTTTCTTCGATGCCTGGTTTATCAAGACCTGTTGGGAGGATGTATTCCCCAAGATATTTGAATTTTGCGACTCGTTCTATTCTCCCGATATCTGTCTGTATAAATTCCGGCGGGGTCTTTGAGCTGGTAATAAATTTGGTTTTTTCTGCGGAAATCTTGAGTCCTACCAGGTTCGCTGTCTCCTCTAGTAGGTTGATTGCTGTAATGGCCTCCTCTGTGGACCTGGAGAGAATAGCAAAATCGTCCGCAAAGGCTAGGCAGTGTGTTGAAATTCCTCTGCTTTGGACGCCCAGAGTGATTGGCTTGATGTGATGTGCTCTTAATTTTTGCGTCCACATTCGGACCACCTTCTCAAGTATACAGTTGAACAGAAGTGGGGAGAGTCCATCTCCCTGTCTGACCCCCGTTTTTATTTCAAATGGCTTTGATAGTTCTCCTCTGAATTTTACTTTCGAGAATGTATTTGATAGGGTTTCTCGAAGAAGATTTGCTAGTTTAGTTGGTGTTCCAAATTCTCTGAGTGTGTGGTCCAGGATTGCTCTATCAATTGAGTCAAATGCCTTTTGAAAGTCTATAAAGGAGACTGTCAATGGGCTAGATCTGGATTTTGCATAGTGGATTATTGATTTGAGGTTGAAGATTTGTTCAGCGCATGATCTTTCCTTGCGGAAGCCTCCTTGATATTCTCCGAGCAGTGGATCCAAAATTGGTTCAATCCTGCTCAAAAGTATTTTGGAAAAAACCTTATAGGTTACCTGCAACAGAGAGATGCCTCTGTAATTGTTAACATCTTGTTTATCTTTTTTCTTATGGAGCGGGTGTATAAGTGCATTTTTCCATTCAGTGGGTAGTTTTTCTGTTTCCCAGATATGAATGAAGATTTGATGTAGATTTTTGAGTATTGATGAGCAGGACCATTTGAGGATTTCTGCTGTAATAGAGTCTTCTCCGCAGGCTTTGTTGTTTTTTAGGGTGTGAATTGCGTTCTGTATCTCTTCTTCAGATGGCGGCGAAATGGGAGTATCGTTTGGTGTGTACACGGCTTGGCCTAACCAGGATGGTGGTGGTGGACAGTTGAGGAGTTCCCTGAAGTAGTCAGCTAGAATTTGGCAGTTCTCCTTGTCGTCAAGACCCAGGGTCCCATCCGGCTTCCTAAAACATAGGCTTGGGGCCTGGTATCCTCGGAGTTTATCTTTGAAGGTCTGGTAGAAGTCTCGTGAGTTGTTGTGTGTAAAATCCTCTTGCATGTGGAGGAGCTGGGAGGTCTCAAACTTCCGTTTGGTTTGGCGAAGAGTTTTTGCCGTCAGTCTTCGGGTGTCTTGGAAGAGTTGAAGGTCCATGGTTTTTTTTGATGATCTCCATTTTTGCCAGGTGAACGCACGGAGACGTAGAGCCTTTTCACATTCTGAGTTCCACCAGACTCTTCGGCAGGTCGAGGCCAGACCAATCGTTTCGCGGGCTGATCTGACGATGTTTGTCTGAAGTGAAATCCAGTTCTGGTCTGCCTCTGTATTTATGTTTAGGTTGAATTGTTCCCTGATCTCGTCCGTTACCCAAAGTCTGTTAGTGTTGAATCTTGGGATTCTTTTAGTGTGTTTTCCCCTGCTGAACAGAAGTGGACGAAGTTTGATCTTGAATAAAAAGTGGTCAGAGTCAAAATTCCTGTTTCGTACCACTTTGACATTCCGGACCTCTGCCACACTTTTCCTGGAGACTGCAACATGATCTAGTTGAAATTCCCCGAGGAGCGAGTTTGGGGAGATCCAAGTCTTGGCTTTTCTAGGTAGCTTCCTGAATTCGGTAGACATGATCTGGAGATTGAACATTCGACAGGTCTGCACCAATCGTCTGCCATTGGTATTTGTTCTCTGGTGTGCTGGATACATTCCGATGGTGTTTCTAAGTTCTTTTTCTCTGCCGAGTTGGGCATTGAAATCCCCCAGGAGAATAATTGTGTTGATCTTGGGGGATCCTGGAGAGTGTGGTTTCCAGCATGTTCCAGAACATTTCCACCTTTTTGGGGTTTCTTTTGTTGTCTCCATTGATTGGTGCGTGACAGTTAACAAGTGTATATGCCTTATTTTTGCATCTTAGTGTGAGTGCAGATAGTCTGTTGGATTTGGAGTAAAATTCCTTGATGTTGTTAGTGATTTTCTTATGTACCATAAAAGCCGTTCCGAGGAGTGGCATGTTCCTGCAGATCTTTCTCGCGGGTTTCCCCTTATAAATTCTGTAGTTACCAAATTCCGATACATTTTCATCTTGGAATCTTGTTTCCTGGCTGGCCGCGATTAAGATTTGATTCTTTGTGAGATGCAGTTCCAGTTCCTTGAGTTTCCCCACCTTGATGAGCGAGTTTACATTAAGTGTTCCCATTTGTGTGCATTTCTTAAATTTTAGAGTTCCAAGGTGCTCCGATTCACCTTCACCGCATGTGTTGAGGCTCCCCAGAATCCTAGGCCTCTCTTCACCGCATGGCGGTGGTGGATTTTCCCGAGGGATTACCACCTGGGGTAGTGTTCTCCTTAACGGCGTTTCCATCATGCGTTTTGAGTTGCGATTGTTTTGTGGAGAGAGCCGGGGCTCTACTCATAGTAAGACCAGGTTGTGAGCCTGGAATTTTCTCTGGTTCAGTTCAGCCATTCTTAGGAATGACCTATCCATCAGCACCAATGTGGAGGCAATCCGTCGTCATTTTACCCTGATCAGAACGGTTTGTTCTGCGTAAAAGACTTATCCGGAACGGAGATTCGCTGTTTTTGTTTTATGTTATATAAAAATACTTTTAATATTTAAGTTTTTACTGCTTTTTTTACTTTCTTTTTACGAGTACTTTCATAATGTGCACCACTTCTTCAGGTAATAACATATAGTTTCTAGAAAATGTTTTCTATGAAGATTGCTGTGTCAAAAGTTTGAATCAAACTCAACAAATTTTCGATTCAAACCGTTGATGAAGAAAGATGCAATCTTCATAGTAAACATTTTTTAAAAACTATGTGTCGTTGCTTGAAGAAGCTTTGGGCACCGTGAAAGTACTTGTAATACTGAAGTAAAAGAAGCAGTAAAAAAGTAAATATTAAAAGATTTTTTATATAATAAAAAAAAACATTGTATTAATTAAAGGTTATCTCCAGTTTCCCTACTTCCAGTGATTAAAATTAATTAGTACTACAACACAACACACTATGGCACAATATAACGCACGTAACGAGTGAAATGGCAAACTATGCAGCAACACAGCAGAAGACTTCATAGATCCCAAAAGTGCTTAAAAGTTAACTCCAGTTCTCCCACTTCCACTGATTAATATTAAAATTCTCACTTTTATGTCATCAGTGGTCTTTCTGATCAGCACCATGATTATTGCATGAATATAAGGTGACAAAATTTGTTATCAGCTAATAGGCAAATAAAAAATTAATATATAAGATGTAGCACAGGAAGAAGATAGCTTACGCTCGTGTCCTATTCAATTTATTTTTCATCTTGTTTGTAGTTGAATAACTGTTCTTCAGTATTAGAACAAAAGAGAGAATTTAATATACAATAAATTGTTATAAAAACATTATAATATTTTTCTTATAGAATTAAATCTGGATTAACCGAAAGTTATTACTGCTTCAGACCATAAGCAAAAGTAACAACTTTTTTAAATTTTTACGTGTGGTTGATTAATATCTCTAATGAAGGTGAAGGTATTGAAATTAAAAGTCAATTTTATTTATGTTCTTAGTTAATCAGTTTGTTCTTAGTTTTCTTATTTTTTGCTATTGTCATTATTTGATTGTAATATATTTTCAGAGTGACAGATTTCAACGTTGGAAAACAGAATTAATCGATAAGATCAGTAAAACATACAGTACTTTGACTGATGTAGAAACCCAAGGAGTATGTTTTGTAAGTATGAATAAATTTTTCATTGATTTTGATTTTTTTTGCAAAGTTCGAGGGTGAATCAAAATATGATTGGTAATTTTGGTATTGAGGTAGGGAGTAGTTCTGAGCTAGGGGATAAAGTGCACAGTAAAAAGGCATTAAACATGTTCAATGCGAGCTAGTAGACCCAATGTCATTTGGCATGACTGAGAAATACTTCAATGGTAAACTGGCCTGATGCCATTATGTTTGCGTACAAAAATTTAATTAGTTGGCCATACTTAAAATTTACTACTTAATTTTGTGTAATTGAGTAATTGTAACGCAATTAATGTTGCTGTGATTAAATAGATTCAATATTGTTGAACAAATTCTCTTTATTAATTTAGACTATTCTCACAACATTATCGTTAGTGTTTATTTTTTTTAATGTGTTTTAAAATTATTACTTATACATTTTGTCTATTTTAACAAAAACGTGTCCCATAAGTTTTAGATTTTACTGTTCTTTTAAAATGTCATTTTAATTTACACTGTCCTGTCTTTAATTGTATATTTTAAATTAAACTTTTATTTGTCATGTGGCCCGTCCATCTTCTTCGACGTTCGGAACCACAGTCCCCTTCTTTACAAAATTCTCACTTCTTATTTTTTATAGTTTCCTAGCAACCATATAAATAACTCTTTTAAATATTTTCTGATAATATAAATTAAATAATTTTTAAAGTATTTATTTTTCAATCAGCTGGAGTTTATTTATACTCTCGACTAGAGCAAACATAAACAGATTTATCTGTGACTCGTTTTCGAATCGTTACAATGTCATAAAATATGTTTTTATAGTTTTATTACTATGACTAGAAATCACAGAACAATCGTGTAAATGCTCAAGTTTTCTTCCATGATTCTAAGAATGTAGACAAAATAATATAATCAATATCTGTAATTATGAAATATATGTACCCTGATAATCAATAATATATAAAAATATTTCATTTAATTTTAATAATCTATAAGTAACAAATAACTGCCCATTACAGACAAGTGAAGTGTCATATTATTTACATTCAATCCATTTGTTACAGGGCTAAAATAAATAGTTCTGTTTCTTATCACATGGTCAGTCAATTAAATGACTGAATCATTTAAGAACAGAAGAGGTAGAAGTGTGAGACACTAATTAGAATTATCTCCTCTAAAAGTAATGATTTACATTATACAGCCAGACCCTGTGGTGAAAGAAGTGAAGGTGTCATTTGCAGAGTGGAAACTATTGGTGGCTTCACATTTAACAAGAAAATCAATAAAATTCTCAGAATGTAAATTTTTAGTTTAGGTCTATTTCCAGTATCATTACCTATTTATTTTAATTTTTTTTAGATTAATTTCTTAGTATTATTTAAATCAATTTGTTAATATAAAAAAATTATTTAGTAATGTTTTATCTTTGTTATTTATGTTAAAATTACAATTTAATTTTTTAATTTTTTTCCATCTGAATTTTTACATTTGACATGATCTCAGAAAATCTGCTACAGGATTTTAACTATTTCAAATATCGATTATTTGAAGACATAACTAGATTCAGCACAAAATTTTACATAAATATCTTACTTATGACATCTCACAAAGACAAGAAACTTAATAATAATAATAGAAATACACTAATTAAACAATATTATCACTAAAATATTGGCCAACTTTAATTGAAAGGTGTGGTCCGGGTGACCAGTGGCCAGATGGATGTCAGAACAGGTCCTGGGACCTGATCCTTGAAAAGTAAAAAGGAAGATAATAAGAGATAAATTAAATTGAAAAGGGTTGATAAATTAAATTGAAAAGGGTTTCAGGAAGTTACAATTGGGAGGAAAATAACTAAATATTAACTTAAATCAAATGATCAAAACGGAGATAAGTAGGAAATTTTAAGAAAACTAAGGTATTTTCAGATAAGGTTAACAAAAAAATTGTAGGAAATAGTCTCAATTAGTCCCTAGCTGGCCAAACAACCAGATAATTGAGATAATAAATTATCTTAATTTCAAAGGTAATAGATAAAATATTTCAAGGTTTTTACGGATATGTATTCTTTTATTAACCACTGGACTGAAGTAAGTTTAAACAATCAGGTTATGTGAAAAATTAGAGAATGAATCATAAAAAAACTTAATATCTGATAGCTATAAAAATTTTTGAAAAACTTAGTGGAGTTGTTTATCTAGTCCTATAATTTGAGATAGTTCGTTGTAATTAAATGTAAAAGCTTGGGTTTTTCAAACATGGCTCAATCTTCCTAACATTAACGAATATAGGAAATGATACTGAAGTGTTGTGATTTTTTCAATTTTTAGAAAAAAGAAAGAGAAGAATTGTTAAATCATCAATGTGTGCTTGAACAGAAAATCAAATGCTTGCGAGAACAACTCATTCAGTCACAAGATGCTAAAGAAAAGATACTTGAAAAGATGTGTGCCATAGAAATGGTTCAGGTAAGAATTGTTATGTTTTCATGTGTTCTTTAAAAGCCAGTACCATTTTTTAAAAAAAGATGCTAAACCAATTTTATTTATTCTTGAAAGAGCATATCTTTAACTATTTCTCTACATCATTTCCACCAGTGCTCAGACACTTAACGTAGCGGGTGACTATCCTTTCCTCAGAGAAAGTTCCCACCAGTGACAATACCCATAACTCTACAGTGTTTTTCACATTGCACCACCATATACTTCATCCGGTGGGCAAAGACTTTAATGTAAACTAAAAAAATAATTAATAAAAATTGTTGGGGGCCAGCTCTGTCAACAGAGGATGAGAAATAAATAAAAAAGACTATATCTCCTTACTTACAGTAAATATTTAATGAATAATAAACTACTTACTAAATCACATAACTACTAACAAAATTATTCTTAAATTACCCTAACATATTTTAAAATATAGCCCACCTTTTTGCCACTACGTTAATATAAAAACAAGAAATTAAAAACCCTTAATAAAATATACGAATGAATTAGCTCAAATTAAACGTCTCCCCTTTCTTCTTCTTCTCTTCGTTCTCCTGGCCACCCTCGTTCTCCTACACTCCTCGTTCTCTTTGTATCAGATCTTTAAATTTTGTTCCGGCGTATCAACTCTATTTCACACAAGTCCCAAGGGAACTGATTGTGAATTTCCTGCGTTTGAACCAGGAACCCTCTGGTTGACAAGCCTCCCTCTCCTACTCCGCTCAACCAACCTGGAGAGCCAATGGGAAGGAGAACTACCCCAATGATCAGCTGAAAGTTGGTAGGTGAAAGAAAGGTCCAAAAACACAGAGGGAGAAATACATCCGCCTAATTAATTTCATGTGGTTGACCGTTCGCTATATTTACAACTTATTGTCTAACTCCTATTCTAATGTAACTAATCTAACGATGAAGGTTTTTCCGTAACATGATTTATTTGGTTTCTACCTGAGTAATGGAAGTTATAGTAATTGGGAATCACCATAACTTCCATTGTTTTTACAATACTGTATTTTTACAATAGTACAGCGTCGTCGTCACTTTCTTGATGATTGTGGTAAGTGCTTACCACCAAGCTCACACTTCATGTTTATGAACAGTAGCAATCAGACTGTGCCAGTTCTCTGGGCTGTATGGGGAGTGTTTGAGCTGTTGAAATAGCAGAACAATTCTGTCAGTGGATTCATAACATAGTTAAGCATTGTAAACAATCACAGCAAACAGAGAACACAAGACAAATCAGTAGTTTTAATGTCAGTAAAGAGGAAATAAACTAGCAAAACTAGTGGGCATGCATGGAGCGATGACAGTACCACTGCAGTGGCATCACAACAACCTCTTCTGATGCTATTAACAGAAATCATGAAATTATGTGGAAAAACAGCCTGAAATTCTGGCACCGATTCATTTAATTGGCCTATTGTTGACTGAGAAGATGATTTGCACTTCAGCGTTTGTGCTGCAATGCTGCAAGCCCTGCAAAATTCTCCGCTCCACTAAAGGCCACCATTTGCACCTTATTCAATGCTGCGCACCCCATTAAACACTTTGCTCCACTTAGGCCGCAGCCTTAGGAACAGACATTCTGCATTTCAGCTCCAGGTGACTAGGAAGTTAGAAATTTAGAAATGAGTGAGTAATTTTTTTTTAAGTCTGACTGTTATGCTCAATAAGGGTAATTCAGGTGGTAAATGGAGATAAGGGAGAAAATGCTAAACCTCGTATAAAAGCTGGGGAGTGAGCAAGTTAGTCAATCAGTCAGTTAGTGATGACTTTGCCATTTAGATATTTATGATTAATTGAAATATATATTTTTCCAAACCACCAGAATACGGTAACAGTAAATACTTAACAATTTTTATTTACTGTTTACTGTTAACCATATTCTGGTGGTTTGGAAATAATGTATTTCAATTTTAAATAATATGGCTGTTGATAATCCTACGTATGTTGTTTGATAAAATTTATGAAGTATAAATATTTAAAGTTTCTGCATAACAGTGGTGACATGCTAGAACACCAAAGTTAAATGTCCTAAGTTTGACTCTCTGTTAGGGTTTTGAAAGTTTATGCAACATTCAATATTCACAGTTACTGTTCTTCATTCACCAAGCTGCTAATAACCTTTACGTTAATCCAACAATTTTTTTTTAACAGTATATTTCTTTTACAATCAGTTTATAAATACAAAAACTTTAAGCCAAGATGAGAAAATCTGAGTAATGTCCTTAGAATTAAAATAAAAATCACAATCAGTAGTGAGTTTCAACAAGACTAAATGGGAAGAAAAAATATGTGTGTTTATTATATGTACAAAACTAAACTTTATGAACTGTGAATCAACATCTTGAAACACAAAGTTGCTGAAGCTGGAGATGATAACGATCCTTATTGTGAGATGACAATGATTAGTAGTTGATATAGAAAAGAAAGAAAGGTTTAAATTTTTAACAAAATCATAAAGGTAAGTCTAGTGTTTTAAAACGTTTCAATCTGTGAGTATTTTCACTGTTGTCTAGCATGTTAATCGCTAATGGATTCTGATGGTCTTCTAGTTTTTGTAAATGTTTTTCGCTATGTTGTTTAATTTCTTCTTTTATGAAGGGCTGGTTTAGATCATTGTGTAATATTTCAAAATTAAAGTTATTGATATGTTTAAATATTGTATTTTTTCAGGATTCTGCAGCTGAACAGATTAAAGAAACAATAAACAAGAAAAATACTAATATGATACATATTATTATTGATAAGATTATGTGTGAAATTAAATGTCTGTCTGGTATTGTGGGAGGAAAAGAACAGCAGGTAATATATTATTCACAAGTTTTTTTTTTGTTAAATTCATTTTGTGCAACAAGATTCTATTAGAAAGTTATAATGTGCATTAATTTAACATTTAGAAAAGTTTTATCAGTATTGTATTTGAAATGAATTAAATTATCCATTCAGATCTCTTTAAGCGATTTTCCAAGATTACTCGACACAAATACCTGAACGGTTTATTTTTACATCCTGTCCAACAAATGTAATTTCAAATTTTAGAATCAAAGAGTAAATATACGTATCTTGAAAGTGACAAGGAAAATCTATTTGTATTTATAAATAAATCTTTATAATATATTCTACAGCCTACAAATAATCTTCTTGTAAAAAATACAAAAGTTTTGCTATAGAATTTTGTATTTGAGGGCCATCTGAAAATTAGTAATTGTTTGTGCCATATGGAGTGATGGTGAACTGAGTAGCTGCTTGTCGAGAACTAATTGTCTCAGTTTGTAGCTCATAAAATAACAAACAGATGTAGCTACAAAAATAAATATTTTTATTGAAAAGCAAAATCGCTATTGGTGTTACAGAAGAACCTCGTTAACCCGTATCAACTGGGGCTGGGGCCTATTCGAGTTAATGAAAATCCGGGTTAATCAGAGAATGTAGAAAAAATGATAAAAAAGAACATGTACTTATCAAAAATATTTTTAATATACCGGGTGAGCATAAAGTCTTGCCCTGATTATAAAAATTTATTGCAGAATAACTGTTTGACATAATAATTTAAATTTGATGCTGTTACATAGGTTAGTGTTAATAGTTTTTTTTAAGATTACTTACATTAGTAAACTTCAACGTGTGCCCCCTTGGTAGTTCGGAGAATGTCGAAGCGGTATTCCAGTTCCCGCCAGGTGTTTTGTAACATGTGTTCCGTCACAGTACCCACAGCCGCTTGTATCCTAGCCTTCAGTTCGTCAACATCAGCAACTGGTGTGGCGAAGACTCTATCCTTGATATAGCCCCAGAAAAAAAAGTCAAGGGGAGTAATGTCTGGAGAGCGGGGTGGCCAGGGTGTTGGACCATCCCTTCCAATCCACCGATCCGGAAATGTTTCATCACGGAAAACACCATTAACGCTAACATTTACTTAGATGTTTTGCAACAGTTTATTGCACCACAGTTAGAAGAATATCAACCATGGATAATTTTCCAGCAAGATGGGGCACCACCCCACTGGGCTTTGATAGTGCGTAATTTCCTGGATGAAACATTTCCGGATCGGTGGATTGGAAGGGATGGTCCAACACCCTGGCCACCCTGCTCTCCAGACATTACTCCCCTTGACTTTTTTTTCTGGGGCTATATCAAGGATAGAGTCTTCGCCACACCAGTTGCTGACGTTGACGAACTGAAGGCTAGGATACAAGCTGCTGTGGGTACTGAGACAGAACACATGTTACAAAACACCTGGCGGGAACTGGAATACCGCTTCGACATTCTCCGAGCTACCAAGGTGGCACACGTTGAAGTTTACTAATGTAAGTAATCTTATAAAAAACTATTAACACTAACCTATGTAACAGCATCAAATTTAAATTATTATGTCAAACAGTTATTCTACAATAAATTTTTATAATCAGGGCAAGACTTTATGCTCACCCGGTAGTTTAAAAATTATTATCGGCACATTTTCACCTGTGTTTTAAAGAATTAAAAAGAGCATTACGTGTTTTAAAATGGCTGTATGTATGTACGAGGATTATAATAGCGTGCAATGTTTTATAACGATTATCAATATTCTTATACAAGATGATATATAGGGTGATTCAAAAAGAGCGCCGGTTTTTAAACGGCTGGTAAATTTTTGTTTATCGGTTGGCAACATTGTTTGACCTCATTTCTATTTCGGAGAACATTCCGATTGACGATTCAGTTGTAGTTTCTCTTATTCGCAGTGTAATACTCTCGCAGTCTCTGTCTAACCATGGAGAAGTTTACTATTGCGCAACGAGTGTTAATCGTCAAAACATTTTACCAGAGTGGAGAGAGTTATGCGGCTACTGTCAGGCGACTTCGCGGTACTCCAGGACGTATGAAGCACCGAATGAATCAACAGTTCGCAGGCTCATGAAAAAGTTTTTTGAGACGGGTTCAACAGTCGACCTTAAAAGTTCTGGACGTCGTCGTTCTGGCCGAACTGAGCAGAACGTTGCGTTGGTTCGTGAAAGTGTGGCTGTTAGCCCAGCAAAATCAATACGTCGCCGTTCTCAACAATTGGGTTTAAGATGTTCTTCTGTACGGAGAATTCTTCGGTACGATCTCCAATATCACCCGTATAAAATTCAGTTGACGCAACATTTGAAAGTGGCAGACCACCAGAAGAGACGACAGTTTGTTGACTGGGTATTGAGAAAACGGCAGGATGATGACACCTTCGCAAACAAAATCATTTTCAGTGATGAGGCGCACTTCCACTTAAACGGTTTTGTTAATAAACAGAACTGCCGTATGTGGGGTTTAGAAAACCCCACATACGGAAACTTGTCCCACATAGTCGAAACTTGTCGTGCAGTAATATCCAATTTTATGGACAGAGTTGATGCGTGCCAGCGCAGTAGAGGAGGACACATGCATGACATCATTTTTCATACATAAAATCGGAAGGTAAGATGAACTTGTTGATGTATTTATTTTCAGTTTTTCAATAAAATAAATCTCTTAATTTGATATATCAAAACCGGCGCTCTTTTTGAATCACCCTATATAAGATGTTGAATGGTACTCAAAATATGTACTGTGTGTTGTGAGTCACCCAGTGGATGTCATGCACCACACATAGACACACCCTGCAGTATTACTCTCCACTACAAACGCATCTGTAGGATAGCTCTTAGACTGAACAGAGTATATGTGTACAGTATGATTGTATAACTGGCTTTATTCCTTAAAGGTTTTTGTTTTAGCTCATTCAGAAATTTTGATTGGATATCTGAAGTAAATGAAAGTTAATAATGTTTTTGGTATTGTTTTTGTTCTTTTTACTTTCTCTTGCCTATATGAATATATAGGAAGGAAAGTATTGTTTTCATGTAGATTTTTCGAAATCGAGTTTTCACCTGATCTATACGTTTTCAGACCCCTGAACCCAAAAAACATGTTTTTAGCGATTGGTCTGTGTGTGTGTGTGTATACAAAATATCTCAAGAATGGAACATCGTACGAACTTGAAACTTAAAACTTAAGTTACATACCACTACCGGACCCAACACGAACATTTTCATCAAAATCGGTCAACTGGAAGTAGTAGTTTATTCGTATAATTTTTCACTTTTTTGCGATTTCCTCAAAAACTATTCCTACGATTTTTTTAAAAATCGCCTGGTTTACTCAATGTTTTATTCTCTACAAGATAGGGTAGGCCTCTCATGTTTGCTGAAATTCTGGGTGACGCTGTTTTCACGTAAAAACAAAGTTTTTTAAGATTACGGCTTTGATATGCAATTTAGAGTAAAACTTTATCAAATACAAGTTGTAGAGAATTTAAAATCCTACAACTTTTATTTCAAACATTTTTTTGTATAACGCTTAGTTTAGCATAATTAGCGATTTTATGATTTTTTTCTCATGAAAACGTCGTGTGAAAAATCGATTTTTTTAAGATTACGCCCTTAGAATGCATTTTACGACAAAAGTGTATATAATAAATTTTATAGGAAATAATAAGATTTACAACTTTTATTTAAAGCATTTTTCTCTGCGGAGCCTAGTTTAGCGTGAAAGAGTGATTTTCCGTATTTTTAAGCCAAACTGGTTCGATTTTCATTTTGCGTCTTTCACTCATGATTAAAATAAGGTTATGTTTTTGAGGTTAGTTTTTTGTTTATTTCTAATGTTTTATTACTAATGTTAGATTTATTGTTAATTATTTGCATTGGCAAGAGAAAGTTGTGTGAATGTTTCACACCAGATTTTTTTTTTAATTGCATTCCAGTGACATTCCCAAGGAATTGTAGTTTGTCAAGAATATGTATTACAACATTTTTATCATATGAACACTCATTTTTTTCTGATTCTTATGGTATTTTTTATATTATTGCAGTTATACAATTTAGAACTTTAATATAACTAGATTTACTCTTATTTTTCTAGTTTATGCAGCTGGAAAGTGATTTGGCATGTTTACACAGGAATTTAACTTGTGCAGAAAAGGAGTTGACGTTCAGCAGTAACAAAAGTGGTGTAAGTTGTATTAAAGCTTCATTTTATATGTTAGTTCTTTTAAACATTCAGTTATTAGAAGAGTAATTTCCTAATTTTCTGGATAGTTTTTGATTGGTAAATTGTATTGTATGTATATATCCAGTGCCCGTTCCAGCTATTGCCAGGTCTTGTTGGTCACCAAGCCTCTCCATTTTCTTCTGATCGTCCACCATTTCTCCTCCTCTATTTGTTCCCAGTTGTATCCCCGTCCCTCCACACTCCTCTTAATTTCATCCTTCCATCTTTTTCTTGGTCGTCCTAAATTGTGTTGTATCTTTATTAAATTATGCATAAAACTAAATTAGATAAATGTTTTGAGATGACAGATTTCTGCCTAAACTAAGCATTGGACAGATGAAATCAATGTTAAATATAAAAGTTGTAGCATTTTTATTTTATTTACTTTTCGTCTTTTTTTGGACAATGAGTGAAAATTATTTCTTAGAAAGCAACTGTGACCCAAAGAAAACATACACACTTCGCTAATTGGACAATTGGGACCTGTTAGGATTTCATTATGTTTGAATGTCTGAAAAAATATGCGTAATAACAAAAAAATATTGCTTAACATGTTACAAAGAACCACTTATTTCACATTTAGAAGGAGAAAAAACACTGGAGATTGCACTGCAGTACTTATAACAGCACAACAATGCTACACACAGTCATTTTTATGAGACACTGGCAAAATATTGTGTTATCATCAAGTTTTTTGGTATTGCAACAGCAACAAATTAGTGATTTTATGCATCCAGGCTATTGTTAAAATGTATAATTCCTTGTAAGGCTAATGAACTAGAAAATTGTTTTACCAGTAAATGATTAATGTTGAAAATACATCTTGTATTAAGACTAGTGTTGTTCATTTTCTATTCTCAACTGCACTGTTTATAATTTTTTTTTAATTTAATTTTCATTTCTAGAAGCCTAATTAAAAATATTTTGTTGTAAATTACTTTGTTTTTATTTTAAAACATGTTTTATATATAAAGAGCGTACTAATAAAAATTATAAATCAGTTCAGAT
Organism: Catonia carolina; assembly: GCA_035578175.1. Taxonomy (NCBI): domain Eukaryota; kingdom Metazoa; phylum Arthropoda; class Insecta; order Hemiptera; family Achilidae; genus Catonia; species Catonia carolina. Next base: position 54,953,913 of record JAQMRL010000002.1, read on the forward strand.
AATCCAAAATTTAGATTAGCAGTGTTGTGTATATTCAAACAAGTTTCTAGTTTTTGGTTCTGAAGATTTCGTGATAAATGAGTGAGTAAATTTTGCTCTTAAGTTTATAGAAAGCTTCTTGTGATACATGTTTCTTAGTATTGTGGTCAGTGCAATCGACCACTACGCAGGGATCCTTGTTTGATGTCAAGTCTGGGATTTTTTCATCACTTATTTTTATCTTATCACTTTCCACCACTTGCTTAATTTTCATTACAGTCAGACACATGAAACTAAAACCTTACTGTATGTATCACAAGAATTGGTAAATTGGTAATTTACTGCAGTAATCTGATTTCATTGTGTTGTCTGTGTATTCGTGTGTGTTTTCATTTATTGCAGAAAGCTGTTAATCGTATGATACACCACAGCAGGTAACACGTGCGTTCAGGCGCCCTGAGATAGCAGCCCTATCACTGAACTATCCTACAAGGCCTTGGAAACATGTTTTGGGGAAATAAAAATTACTCCAAGCACTCTAAAGGGCCTCGGAAACACTGTGTATCATATAAACACTGTGTATTTAATCAATTATGTTTATTTCTTACAAGCCTACCAATCATAATCTCCAAACAGTTATAAATATTTTCTGCTACACTATCACAGTAACTTCACAGTACCAAATAGTATATCTTTATACTGTATTAAACAAGCTTCTATCTTGTTGAAACATTTATGTAACAAAAAATTTTATATCCCTGAAAGCTGTCAACACTTCTTTGTATCATGTGATTTGATAGAGTATTTATTTCTAATTTTCCCCATACAAAATAGTTAGCCATGGTTAGTCCAACAGGCTTCTACACCAGGGGTCTCAAGTTTGATTCCCATTCAGGTCTGGCATGCTTTCATTAATTATTTTCATATATCACCCTTAATCATCTGCATTAACATTAATCTGCAAAACAGTCACATGTAAAACAAAAAACCCACACTAAATTAACATTCAGTCAATTTTTAACTTAAGTAAATAAAGTATTGGAAACCTTCTGGCCATCCTTTCAGTTTCCTTTTCGTATTTCGGTGCATAAATGATACTGTACAAGCTGAGTCTTAGAAAATCAATACAGCAAATAAATTACTGTGTTGTCGTGAGTGTACAATTTCAGCTGTTTGAAATGTTTCTTATTTTGTATTTTTTAATGTTTATTCTTTAATTTTCTTAAGGCACACAAATTTGTAAATCTCTATGTTTTTAAATGTAAATTTAATTTTCAGGGATCTCTGTATACATCATTATGTCACCTTGAAAAGGATTTATGCTCTATTATCAGGAAAACAAAGGATTACGTAAGTTTGTTTCATGTTATTGTTGTAAACACATCTTGATAATCAATAATTAAATTAATTTTATAGCATTTTTATAAAGATAAAATCAATTATTTAAATGGATTGGGGTAGAACCAGAACTAAGTGATGAGTGATTCTTTAATTTTGAAATATTTTAATTTATATTTTGCATTTAGAAATTATAAAAAACAATCACAGTTTAAGGGTAGTCGCAGGAGTCGGATGGTTAATTTCGATAAAAATATTGATTCTGAAATTTTTTTATTCCTTAAATCATTACTTTTAATTTGATACCAAATTTATATGTTTCTGATTAGTAGTTATTTTTTTTATGAAGATTTTTATAAAATAGTACAGTGTATGGACTTTGCCCAAAAGGAGCAAGTAGCTGCAAATTCCAAATAGCAAAAGAAAACAATAAGTGTTATGATCATAATGATATTTTCATATACCTATCACTGTTATGTCTGAAATAAAGCCTAATTTTAAAGATTTAGCCTCTCCAGAACTTCTGAATAAATGTTTAACTGGCGGTACACAAAATCCGAGCAAGTTGCTTAATAACATGATTTGGTCTCGCATTCTGAAAATGACATGCGAAATACATTTGAGTTTGATGTAAACAAAGCTATAGCTTGTTTTAATTTGGGAAACATAGTTAGATATAAAGTCTTAGCAAAGCAAGGCATTGTTCCGGGAGAGAACTGTGTTAGTGCATTTGAAAAACTTGAGAAAGCAAGAATGACAAAGGCTCAAAAAGCTATAAACGAATTGGAGAAAAAGTGCTGCCAAACTCTACTTTAGCAAAAAGGCACTGGAAGAGGACTATGAAGCAGACAAAGACCCAGACAACTGAGCATATGGGACTGGAATGCTCTGAAATAGGTGTATGTTTTTGTATTAGTCAAGGCTAAGCTACTATTAACTTTAAATGTTATTTCTCGAAAGTTTACTTTCTCTTGCATATATGAATATATAGGAAGGAAAGTATTGTTTTCATGTAGATTTTTCGAAATAGAGTTTACTCCAGGTATACACGTTTTAAAGATTGCGGCCTTAATATGCATTTTAGGGCAAAAGTGTTTATAATTAAACTTGCAGAAAATTTAAAAACCTACAACTTTTATTTCAAACACTTTTTTTGTATAACGCTTCGTTTAGCAGTAAATTAGTTATTTTCTGTTTTTTCGTCATAAAAATCTGTAAAAAAATGAATTTTTATAAGATTTCGGCCTTAGTATTTATTTTAAGACAAAAATTCATATACTTAAACTTATAGAAAATAAAAATATCTACAACTTTTATGTCAAGCATTTTTCTCTACAGAGCATAGTTTAGCTTCAGAAAGTGATTTTCCGTATTATTAAGCCAAACTTCGGTTGGTTTTCATTTTGCATCATTCACTCATGATTAAAATAAGGTCAATTTTTTTTTTCTAATGTATTATTCCTAATGGTAGGTTATATTGTTCATTATTTGCATTGGCAAGAGAAAGGGGGCGAGTGTTTCACACCAGATTTTTAATTTTTCCGTTTATGTATCTTTTTCTCAGGAACGACTAAAAATATCTTTATGATTTTTTTTTTAACTTCCAGGGAACCTTAAGGTGCACACTTTGACGTGGGCATTTAGCAAAATACTAAGAGACATTTTTAATTCCAGATTTTATTAACATTTCGTATGCCACCGAATGGCGACATTAAGTGGCAAGTTAAAACCTTTAATTTTTGGTGGCCTTGAAAAGGACCATTTAAGCGGTGGTCGTCTTGATAGGAAGCGTTGGTTGTAGTCATCGTGGCGGTGGAGGAGCTGGGCGACATGGCGTGTCGTCGTCCAGCAGAGACATTATCTTCTTCCCTCGCAGTAGTGCGTCGATGGCTGCTTCGTTGGGTCCAGTGGGTGTAAGGGTCAGTCAAGGGACCGCTGTGGGCATTGCTCGTGTCAGCGGGTGATGACGGTCCAGTTGACAGGTCAGCGAGCGGAAACATCATCTTCTCTCTTGCGGGGTTGTCGATTAGTCTTCGCTGGAGTCTGGTAGCCGAGTTGCCGATGGTGGACGTCTTGTCTGCTGTCTGGATTGGAATTGAATCACTTGGCTCAGTGGAGTGCTCTTTTTAGTTGCCGAGAGCGCTGTGGTAGGAGGCAGTTACTGGCTCAGCCTTGATGACAAAGGCCTCTGTCGGCACACCACCACAAGCCTACCACACCTCTCAGAACTATTGGCGGCTCCCTCTGTCGCTACGATGGAAGCTTTGATAGCCGGTAGCACAGTACTTAATCAAAGGGGCAACCATGATACGTAAAAAAATTCAAAATCATAAATTTTTTCAAAAACTTTTTACCCCTGGGTCAAAGTCTTAAGAAAAGTGTAATAAAAAAAAAAATTAGTGTTGATATATTGTATGATTTCTGAGAGAAAGATACATAAACTTCAACAATTTAACACAGGGATAGGGTCATCCGACTCCCCTGAAGGAAATGGTTATTTCTGATAATAATCTTCTAGTAAGTTCATAGAATAGTTTCCTGGAGTAAACTACTTTTCTTTCAATGATCAAAATTTATGTATATGCAAAGTTAGTAGAATATTGTTTACACTATAAAAATATTGAAGAAAATTTCAAAACAATAGAATTACACCACTGGATAAATATCAATCAATTGTTGTTTTTTTTTTTAATTTTGATGGACATGCTTTTTACTTTTATTTTATTTATTTCATATTTCATTTGCTGATGTATGTACAGATTGTGTTAAACTGCACCATATAAAGTTGGTATTGAATGAATAAAATTAAAAAATCCATTTCAGTTGTTTGAAAAAAGGTTCAGTTTCATTTTTCTTTGGTAAATGTGTATTATCTTAGTAAATGAGTGGTTTAGTGAAACATTTCAACTTCTTTTGACTTTCCGAGAAGTTTTATTAAGTTAATTGTGCCTTTTTTAGGTTTTTGTGAGTTTTAAGTATACTTATTGATTGATTTCTGTAACATTTATTCAGTTCAAGCAATATGTTTAGCTTGTTTCATAGCTCAAGTAGTCTGCATTTTGAATGAGATAACTCCCTCATCAATTCTGTTTAGTGTAGGAATTTAGAATGGTTTAACGGTGTATTACTATTTTATATTTAGGCCATCATTGAAGCAAATCTAGTCAAGGATGCGAAGACTGTTTCTGAGAACTTTTATTTTCCCAATACTCTTTTATTATTTTAGATCTCTGTAGTCTCTGATCCTCTGTTATGTTGTACTTTCTTTGGAGTTTTGATTTTCAATTTTGTTTTCTTGTTTGTAAGAGTAATTTCTCCTCTCTGTCTAAAATCTGTTCTGTTATTTACAGCTCCTCTAGGTCTTCCTCTAATTCTTGTAACCAATTATTTTTAACTTTATTTCTCTGTTGGTTAGTTAGCAGTTATGTTTTAGCATCTGCAAATGCTAGACAGCTCACTTCTGTTTGTTTTCCAATTTTGAGGGGATTGTTCTGTTTTCGATTCCCTCATAACCTTTTCCAAAATATAGTTGAAAAAATTGGAGAAAGCCCATCACCCTGTTTTAGTCCTTTCTTTATTTTGAATCACATGGAAAGCTCTTTTTTAAAATTTACTTTGGAGTTGGTGTTTTGAAGTTTTGTTCTGTAACCACTTTGCTCGATGTCAACCTAGACACCCAAAATTTTAGCAAAACTGGCTTGTGATTACAAGAAATAAAAGGAAAACGAAATCGTTGTTGTGATATATAAATAAGACACATAAAATAATTAGTAACAAAAATTTAATTATAACAACAAAATCAAGTAAATGTGGCGAAGATATCAGTTAATAATTTTTTAAATTTATAATAATAATAATTTAAATAATTATCCAATAAAAAAAATTTTAAGATCGATCATATACCATAGTATAATCTTGCAAGATGTTTACCCTTTTTTAGCAGAATAAGGATGTAAATTTTGTAATTGTAAAACTAACCACCACAAATTATTATAAACCAATTAGGTTTAATCAGTAGTTACATTAAACATTTTGTAAGCATAAATACGTTTTAACATTTTGTTTTTAAAAGAATGGAAAATAATTATTTTAGAAATAAATTATATAAAAAAAATCAGTTCACAATGAATGAAGTTTTGCATAGATAAGTTTTTTAAATTTAGAAAAGAAGTTGATAAAATTCGCTAATTCGTAGCCGGCAATGGCCCCTTTTTTTATATATATAAATATTTAAAAAATTAATAATAGTTTTAAAGGTTAATTTACGAATATATTTTTACTTATGGTTTCAAGATTTCAATCATGTTAATATATAATGCTGCATGAAATTAAGCCTAAGTAATGTGCATGTTGATTTATTTTAAACCAATTCTAACATTTCTAGACCAAGAAAAAACAAGTATGTTGATTTCTGGAAGAATCGATACGATGGTATTTGAAGTTCAAAATGTGTTTATCCCAATAAATAAAAGAAATGCAATTTCATACCGTATTAGTAGATGGATACTTCCTTAATAAAGCGAAGATCGGTTTCTGATTTTCGGTTTTCTAGCTACGTTTTGTTGTAGGAATGAATCGGTTGCATGTTGTAAAAATAAAAGAGTCCCAGACTCATCTCCAACGTAATATTGTTCTTTGCATTATTGACGATTTCAAAACTCCATCATCGAACACCGACTCCCAATTTTATCATCGACCTGCGACTTCGAACTTCGCACATTACTTCGACATGGTACTTCAACCCTAATTGAACACAATTCCCAAAGAATTAAAATTTAACCAAACTAGAAAATCAACGAAACAGAAGGTCTCGTTACTTTCGACAGCATTTAGTTTACAAAATGAAAATAAAGTAAAAATACTTTACAAAGTATTATGAACATGAGAATAAAATAATTTTACTGGCAATTTTCCAATAGAATTACAAATTTTCTTTTAGTATTATGAACAGTTAATAGTTACAAATAAATTTAGCAATTACAACATAGTTTTATAAAATAAAAAAAATACACGATCCATAACAGATCCAAGCAGAATAACGATAAAAAAAGAAAGAATAAAATTTACAGAACCAGTTATAAAGTGCCACGCCCAAGGCATTATTACAAGTTTTAAAAGAATTACAGCCGTTTTCAGCTTTCCAAGGTTGTATTGCCAGTAAAACTTAAGAAACAAGAATTAAACTTACCGAGTAATTCGGGAAAACGCAGCTAATTATAATTAATCAATGTTTAATTTATTTAATGAACGTATATTCATAGAGAGAAATTAACACAACATCATTTGATCAAACATGGCTACGAACAGAACAAATACGGCTACATACGTAATCCACCAAGCAGATCAGTTCAACAAAAATCCGAAAGAGTGCAGAAGCCAGCAGAGAAAACCAATATTGTCGATAAAGATCGATAATCGAGAATTACAGATTGTAACATATAGCAAAATAGATGTTACAGTTCTAATCATATTTATTAGTTTTGTGTAGAGTCCAAATTATTCAAGCGTGTTTAGCAGTAATTCTCTATGGATAGAGTTATACAATTTCTTGAAATCTATGAATGATAAAATAAATTTTTATTTCTTTTCTTTTGATGGTCAATTATCCATTTTAAATTTATTATTTGTTCTGGACAGCTCCTTCCCAGTCTGAAACCTTTTTTATTCTCACAATTCTTGATAAAAGAATTTTAGAAAATATCTTATATGTATAACATCCAGAAGGGAGATTCCTCTGTAGTTATGAAGATCAGTTTTGTGTCCGTTCTTGAGAAGGAAGTGGATTAAGCTGTGTTGCAATTCTTTAGCGAGCTATTATTGCAGTAGTTTTTATTTTGTCTCTTTTAGAACTCTGTGTAGGTAAATAAAATACCTCTGATTGTTCATGCAGATTAGTTGAACCATCAGACAAGCTCTATTTTTCTCATTCCCACTCATTTTATTATTTTCTAGCTCGGTATAAAAAGAGATGTTTAGAAATATTTTGTTAATTGCCAGATTAGAAATTTCTTTTGCTGGATTTATAGAATTGTTTTGTGTAAGTCATCTAATATTTTTGTTTTATTTATTTATTTTTTTGATTATAGATTGCACAGTGCAAAGAAAGTGAACGTTCGGCTTGTCAGGTGCGAAATAGGATCTTAATGCTTCTTAGTGAATTTCAGTCAGTGCAAGAGCCCTCTGCCAATAATGAATCGCAAGTAAGGAACATTTTAAACTGTATTAACAAGAAAGTAGATATACTGTTAAAACCAAAACCAACTAACCGTTATATGGCCAATAGCATTATGTAAAATTTTCATTGTTATTATTGAGGACTTAATTTTACTAATTTGGTTAAAGTTTAATTCAATACACAGAAAATTTTTAGTACTATTTATTATCATGTCTATATATATTTCTTTTGTATCTGTTTTATTATATTCTTGTATATACTGTATACATTATCTTTTATTAAACTTTAAAACAACAAAATTTTATTGTTTTTGTTTAGCTAAAGTAAAAATTATAATTTGAGATTGACTTCAGTAAAAAAAAGAAAAATATCAGACGATCTTATTCAAAAAAGAAAAACATTGAGTTTGAAATATTAATATTTGAACATAAGTAATATTATGAACTCTACGTCCATGTTTTAGTACACACAGATCAAATAACATTAAATTAACTAGTTTTGTCATACATGTCTCCCTGTATCGGTGGAAGGGCAAACAACAATTCTACTGCTAAAAGTGTTTATTGTTAGTGTTTTTCACATGTCTTACGTATGATCCCAGAAGTCCAGTTATGTTGGAAAAACCAGAAGGAAATTAAAAAGGTCAACAGAAACTGACATAGACTGACTTATCTATTAATTAACCCTAGTCTTTAAGAGATTAAACTTGAAAAGAAAAACTAAATGTATACGTAACTAAACCAAGCAAACTATTTAATCGTTAGCTGCACTATTTTGTTTTCATGCATGTGAGTGGCGGAAAGAGATGGAAAAGTAACAGTGTACACTCACTGCTTAATGATACTAGTCACCCAGCTCCTGAAGTATGATGTGAAATACAATAAATGATTATACATGTGTGCCTACATAAATAACTATTTTTAACTGTTTTAGTAATTTGGTTCTTAAATTTCAACTTCACTAGAATATACTGCTTGAGTCCCAGCTCCGTGTAGTTGCGGGCTGAAGGGTACGGGTGAGGTATATTAAATGAGTGACCCAATACAACAATATAGATACGACAATTATTGTTGTATTACTCTGATAAGAAACATTCGTTTTCAAACTTTCCGTATTTAACATATTTGTTTATATTTATGATATTTATTTATTTACATATTTTGATATAAATTGGTAAGTTAAATATTATGAATCTGAACAAGTTAATAATCTGGTAGGTATTTGTTAAATTAATGTGCCGGATGATAAGAATATTTTTCTAGTCTAGTTAGTACACGCTACCACTACAAATGCATCAGCTGCGAAACACTACTAACTCATTCATACACTCATTCATTCTCCCTCTACTATAAAAATGCACTGCATTCCTCCCAACTACACGTGGCTGGGACTCAAGCAGTACTTCAAGTGGGTTTTTGATTAAAGTTTTTGGTAAACTATTAGTAAAACTTATTTTTTTCATTCCATTATTTTTTAGAAAGAATGTATATTGAAGTTATGGATGTAAGGTGTAATATTGCATAGTTATAAATTTAAATTCATGACGAATTTTAGGGTGGTGCTTCGATGTAGTGGTCAGTCTACTGACTTCTGTGCAAGGGAGCCCAGGTTTGATTCCTGGTCAGGTCTGGCATTTTTTATCACTCATTTTCATATAACACCCTTCACCATCTGTATTAGCCTTAATGTGCGTAATGGTTGGACAGAAAACCAATTGTCAAATTTAGTGTAACATTTTATATCTCCGATTGTATTGTAGAAAATTCAATAAGAAATACTTTTGACATATATTCTAATCATTGAATACAAGAATTCCAATTTCGTCTGGGTAACTTGCAGTTTATTAATTTATTACAGTTCATTATGCTTCTTTTGGTCAATTCATCTCTTGTCGAATAAATATCTTTCACTGAAACTGACAATATTTTCTCATTTATACGTACCCTTTTTATTTTTTAAGTTGCCAATGTAGACAAAATGTTTTAAGAGTTCATACTGTCGCACATGATCATATAATAAAATATCAATTACCTGTCATGGCACAACTATATTGCTAAATTTGAACAATGATAAAATGAAACAGAAATTTGTTGTGAAAAGAGCGAGGAAATAGCATGCAAGACCTTGATACGGAAACAAAAATTTGTGAGGACACAAACAAAGCAGTTTAGTCAGACAGTATTTCTTGAAAAGAAAATATCAAACAGTGGGAAATAAATATGAATTATGCATTATTTAAATACAAGTAAATTTAATTTCAAAACAAATGGCTGTCTGTTGTCGCAATTGGCTTCTATGACAGGGGTCTCTGGTTTGATTCAAGTCAGGTATTGCATTTATTCATCTTTATGTCACCTTATATCCTTAACTACAAACAAGCCAAGACTTATGTAATCATTAATCAATAAAAAAATTTTAAAAATGTGGCCACCTCCATGGGGTAATGGTAAGCACACTAGCCTACCAAGCGTAGGGTCTTCGGTTCAATTCCCAGCTTGGTTCTGGAAATATAACAGACCAAACAAAATTGAATCCTTTATACCCCAAAGTAGTTGCTAATAACCAAGAGGTTGATCCAACTTGAAATAAACTACATTTTGAAATTCAGGTATGTGTTATAAAAATATAAATAGATCTATTTATCATGTATTCAATAATATATTTGATTATTTGGAATTTAGTATAATTGTGACTTCATGCACAAAAATAGTAATATTATTTTCATGTACAGAACTACTTAATTCTTAAGTTTTAATGTCATTTTTTAGTTAGTATTGTGAACATTTAGTGTAAAACTCACATCAGGATTATAATAAGTTTTCTTTTTATATACAGTTAATAGGGTAAATGGCAAAATAATAATCATGTTTGAAGAAAGGATAAAGTTTTGGACAGAATTGTCATAAGTTTTTTTTAATTATCATAAATTAGTTTAATTTGTATTTAATTATTTAAGGGAAAATGTTTCCTTAAAAAATTAACAAAATAAATAGTTATTTTATTAAAATTTATTTTTTAGGTTAATAAAAAGTAAGTCTATTAGTAATATTTTTTTATTAAAACATCCTTTACAAGGGGGAAGATATTAGGAATGAGTTTTGAATGTGACTGTACAGTCTGGAACTCTGGAAGTATTTTTGGCTTCTGAATCTTACTCCAGTTGCTTTTATACTACAGGCTTGTTTACCTGTAATGTTTTGTTTGCTTTCTTTGTGTTTTCTCTTAAAATTGTTAATTTTTGGAGTTGTTTAATTTATTTTTAAGATAGTGTATTACAGAATATAATTTTATTTCTTTCTCTCATAATATAAAATAAATTTTACAATTAATATATTTTTCTTTGGGTTAATAGTGTAATTTACAGTACTCATTAACGACATATGTACTGATTTTTCATTTTGCTGTTTACCTATTCAATATTTTAAAACAATTTTTAAAATTTTATTGAGTTTTAATTAAATTCTTACTATGACTCAAGTTACTTTACAATATATCAGTGAACTTCATTGGCTTCCATCTGAGGTGGGTAATGTACATTTTTAACTAGTTCGATGTTCTTCTATAAAATTAAAGTAATCAAAAGTGTAAGTACTACTCTTTAAAAAAATTCACAATTTAATTAACTACCGTGATGAATTTTTTTCCTAGATTTCATACGTACAGTATTATTAAACTTTTTATTTTGTAATTACCTTTGCAATACTTTGAAGTACCTCTGTGAAATTTTAATCATGATCTTAAAATTTTTAGTTGATAATTAATTTAACTAAAATAATTCTGTTAGTAACCCTTGCTGGATTCCGTTGTAATTTTATAATAATAGTTTTAATCTGGTTTTTTCTTTATTTTGGTGTTTACTTATTATGTAAATAGTTATTTAGTTTTACTGGTTTTCATAATTACATAGAACATTAGTAACTATTAATTATACTATCAAAGTAGATAATGATATCATGAGCATGAAATGATGTATGTTTTTGGTTATATTTGTCAAAACACATTGTTTTATTGTGAATATGTCCTATTGTGATCTGGTTCATTTACCCTAATATTTTTATTGTGTATATTTCACACTACTAAAATCTTTTAAGTAATGTAAATTAAAAACTATAGTCTAGCAAAAGTGTTAATAGATTAAGTAAATCATAATACCAACCATGTTTGTAATAAGAAATTTTAATGAACTTTATTGGAAAGAAGTTCATAAATGTTCCTGTCTTTTTAAACTTAATAACATTTTGTATGCATTTGTTATAAAATTTTACATCTGTTACCGTATGGCGATATTAAAGGGCGAGTTGAAACCTTTACTTTTTGATGGCCTTGAAAAGCGCTGTTTAAATGGTAGTCGTCTTGGCGAAGCGTCGGTCGTAGTCGTCATGGTAGTCGAGGGGCTGGGCGACACGGCATGTCGTCATCCAGCGCAGACGTCGTCTTCCCTCGCAGTAGTGCTTCGATGGCTGCTTCATCGGATCCGGTGGGCGCAAGACTTGGTCAAGGGACCACTGAGGCCATCACTTGCGCCAGCACGCAATGATGGTCTCGGTCAATGGCTTACGGTCAGGTCGGTGAGTGGAAGCATCATCTTCTCTCTTGTGGGTTCGTCGTTGAGTCTTCGCTGGAGTCTGGTAGCCATGTGCGTATGTAGGAAGTCTTGTCGGTGCTGTAGAGTGGTGTAAAATTGAATCTCCCTGAATCAGTGAAGCGCTCTTTATATAGTCACCAAGAATGCTGTGATAGGGGCGGTTATCGGTCTCTACCTTGGCAACACTCTGTTGGTACGCCGCAACAGGCCTACCACCCCTTTCGGAACTACAGGCAGTTTCGTCTTCGCTAAGTCGGAAGCTTTGATTGCCAGCAGCACAGTACCTAATCAAAGGGGACGACGGTGACATCTTATTTGTTTATATGATAAAAAACTACTAATGGCAGCTTATCGTGGTCTAATTCTATCTCATATCCGTCTATAATGGTATCATAGTGTTGGGTAATTCTAGTACAGGTAACCTGGATAGGGTTTTTAAAATTAAAAGAAAGCTATTTAGTGTATGATGGGAGCTAAACACTTCACCTCATATAAGTAACTATTTAAGGAGCTTAAATTACAGTTCCCTCACTCTACATCTTTGAGGTGATAATGTATGGTAAGAAAGATATTTTTATGCAAAATTTTAATATCCAAAAAAAATTTCACTATCTTGTAAAAAAACATGATTATATATGTAGGCTAACATCAACATTAAATTGTTTGAACAAAAACCTACTTATGCGAGGAAAAAATACGTAAATAAATTACCGTAATATTTTAAATGTTGTGCTAATTTGCATTCATTTAAAAAAATCTGAAAAATTACTTGATTGATGAGACTTTTATAGTGTACAACTATGTATTTCTTATGAATGTATTTTATTAAAATAAAACATAAATGAACTCCTAATATATTCAAGCAAATGCTAAAAAAAACTGTACTATTGTGTAAATATCAGATACTTTTTGTAGTAAGACTGATGTAGAGAAAAAAACAATTCATTCAGTGACAATAAAACTTAGTTCACTACTTTTTAACATATATGCTTTTCCAGTAACATTTAGACACTTTTCCCACTGTTGTGTGCTTTCTGATTCCTGCTGGGTAAAAACCTTTACCTTACTGTTTGAACCATTCAAGTATTACTTTTTTCACCGCTTCATTTTTCTTGAATTATTTTTCCGTATAAAACGTCTTTGAGCAGACCAAACAAAGAACGATATGAAGTTTCGACTATAAGGAGAAAGTGGCAAACCCCAACCCAACTCGAGTGATTGTCTTTATTGGCCTGGGTCAACTGTCTTAGAAGCCATCTTGGAACACTTTCTGCGAAAAATTCAGCACGTCATGAATAATTGAATGCACAGCTCGAACACTAGTAGTACACTAACTAGCAATTTGGGAAATTTTGACTTACTGGACTTCACAACTACGATTATTTATGCAACTTTACTACATGGTAGTGTAAAATTCAACTGGTCTTCAAGAGAAAGAAGATTGGTGACTTTTTATGTTCTTGTTGAATTAAACTGTTCCTACTTTGTTACTACAGATTAAACACGTTTCACCATACTGTTTCAACATTCTTAAGTAAATTACCCCTGGTTTTACTTCTTTGGATAGCAAAAATCTTATCAGTGAATGTTGCTCTTCCAGTGTACATGTTTCAAGCAAAGCTGACTTTCTGAAATGAACCAAGACATTATTTTTATATTAATTATGATCGAACAGCTGATTTATCAGTGTTTTCAAGATTGCCAATGTTGAATAAACTATTTTTCTCTACATTAATTTATTTTCTTAATTATTGAATGTCCCTCATGTATTTAAGTTCCCACTGGGTTGGCGTAGGTGTAAAGTCATTGCCGTGAGTCAGCTGTTTAACAGCTGATTTTCGGGGACAAAGGTTCCTTGTTCAAATCCTAGTAAATGTGGTTACTTTTATACGGATTTGAATATTAGACAGTGGTTACCAGTGTACTTTGATAGTTGGGGTTCAATTAACCATACTCTCAGGAATTATCGGCCTGGGTCTGTACAAAACTAACCTCGATTACACGTCATTCTCATCTCATTGGGTCATGGGTTTGTTTATTGTTCTGAATTGAATAGATTGCAATGTGCACACATTAGGGATTAAAAATAAATAAATAAATAATATATATTTAAGTCAAAAATGTAACTTTGGCAAAAATATGAAACCGGCAAGGGATTTATAATATTATTTAAAACATGTATTCATAGTATGAATTTTATTCAACATTTTCTTAATTTGAGTTAAGTACTACTTATAAAAAACTGTGGTACAAATTTGAATTGATCACATAGTGTTTTTTTTTTAATATAAATAATTATAAACTTATAAATATTGATAGTACATTTCAAAATTTCAAGAAACGCATCTAATTTTTTTGTGCATTATTCTACAAATCATCTTAACCCTGCCTTTAAGAAAATATGTAACTGAACTTTCAAGCAACTCTGCAGCAAAACAGCTATTGTTTATGTATTTAACGCAATACATACTTGCTATAGTTTTAAAAAATTTCAGATATTGGAGCCAAACATTGAAGCAAATTTGGTTAAGAAACCGGTTGTATTCAAAGAAGATGTTCATGAGGAATCAACCATTATTACACCTGTAAGTAAGATAACTCAGTAGTAATAAATTTGGTGCATCGCCATATTAAATTTGGGAAAAGTTACTTAAAGAAAAACACCATCTCTCCTCCATTACTCTCATGGCATCACATATTTTCCCAGTTCTTCCATAACTGAACCTGTTCACTAAATCTTGGTCTGCCCATATATAGTGGTTAATACAAAATGTATTTTATGGATAGTTATATTGTACAGTAATAAAATGTTTCATTCTAAATTTTAATATTAAAGCATTGTTTGAAGATGGGTATTTATTAAGAACAGTATAACAAGAATATAATATGGGCTACTAAACTATAATTAAGAATTAATATTAATGTATTGTTTTTTTATGTGTATATAAAAAGACTTTTCTTTACGCTGCTTCTTATACTTTGTTTCTTACAAGTATTTTCGCGGTGTGCATCGCTTCTTACAAGAAGATTACATCTTCCTTTGTTTGATTCAAATGTTTGACAAAGGAAAATGCAATCTTCATAAACAGTTTCTAAAATAAATCTTTATAATGCATCCTGCAGTTTGAAATTATTTCTATTTCATATAATGAATTAATATAATTTCTAATATAGTTTCTAAAAGCTTATGTATTGCCTGAACCAGTGCGCACCGCAAAAATACTTGTAAGAAACAAAGTATATGAAATAGTACAAGGTAATATAAAAAGTTTTTTTATATATAGACCAAAAAAAACACTAATATTGATTCGGGTGTTATGATTGATGCTAACTAGTAACTTAAATAATATTGTAATTAAGAAAGATTGTGTTTCAAGGCCAGTGGTAGGTACAGTTGATACAGACTAGTGAATTTAAAGAATAGATTTAAAAAAAAAACTATTAATTGATTGTACGTCAAAATCTCTGATTTTATTAGATATTTATCACCACATATAACTTTGTTGCTTATAAGTCTGATATAATTTCACTATAATAACACATAATGTATATTTCTTTATAAAATAATTAAAATTAGATCTGCAGTAACTCTGTGTAAGTGATTTGTTAAAAATAATTTTAAACATATTCTTTTGTATTGTATTGATTTTGAAAATATAAGATTACAAAATAATAAGTGTTTAATTTTTAATTGACTGTTTGTTGTAGGAGGCCAAATACACTGAATCCGGTGATAGTAATAAATTTGAATCTCAAACTTTAGATGAAGTTGGTTTGCGACTGTGTTGTTTACTTATGAAATTGAATGAGATTGTCGAGGATTTAGAATGCACTGTAAGTATACTTTTTATTTATTTATTTGGCTGTTGACGCTTCTGTTTGTAAATAGGCTATAATTATTAAGTATTGAAGTATATATTTCTACCCACCAGAATATGGTAACAGAAAACACTTACCAATGTTTATTGCACTAAATTTACTGCAGATGTGTACAAGATACAGGAAAGTGCTATAAACATTGGTAAGTGTTTTCTGTTACCGTATTCTGGTGGTTAGAAATATATATTTAAATTTTAAATAATACGGCTGTTGATAATCCTACATAGGAAGTTTGATCAAATAAAATTATTAAGTAATGTAGGCTATTATTTAAAGTTAATGTACAATTAAGTTAAATGTGTATTACATTCTTAAATATACCCTATATAGACTTATTTGTATAAAGCTTTTTGAAAAGAAGGCTACTTGATATTATATTGTAATATCTAAACCTACGTTCATTTAAGATCTGGGTATGAGGATCATTCAATAAGTTCTTAGAAAAAGAAAGAGAAATTATTTTGGGTTTTCTTTTATATTTTTCAACATAATTTTCTTTTAGCTCTATACACTTTTTAAACGTTTCTCCAACGTTTTTAAGCTGCCCAAAAAGTAGGATTTCGGAAGGTCTTCAAAATAGGATCTGTTTGAGCAATGACTTCCTCAATTGACGTAAACCATTTTTCACTTAGTTTCATGTTTGGTAAGTTTCAAGTTATTTTCAAGTTTGGTAATAAAAACGTCACTAGGGGCAAATCTGGTGAATACAGGGGATGTAACAATTCAAATTTTTGTTCAATTATTTTGGCCATTGAAACTGCACAGATGTACACTCATGCAATGCAAAAGAGGGTTTTTCTTTTTCAAATGAGGACAGTTTTCCTTGATTTCCAGTGCAATAATGACATATAATACTCTCCAGTTATTGTTTTTCCTTTTCTTAAGTAATCAGTAAATATGATTCTGCTTGCATCCCAAAAAACTGTAGTCATAATCTTGCCAGCAGATTTTATCGTCCTTGCCTTCTTCGTAGCTCGTTTGCTTTCAAAAACCCACTCTTTTGACTGTTCCTTTGTTTCTGAAGTGTAGTTGTGTGTCCATTTTTCATCTGCAGTTATGTATCGACCCAAAAACTGATCAGAATTGCGACGGAAAAGCGCTAAAACGACCTAGGGGGTCGACCACATGATTGCGTTTATTCTCCACCGAAAGTAAACGCAGCACTCATCTTGCCAAAAAAAAATTTCACACCCAAGTTTTTGTGCAAAATTGAAAACATTGTACTTTGCAATCTTCCTGTGGCCTCAACCATTTCATCCACTTTGATTCATCAATTACTCAAAACCATATCGTGGATTTTATCAATCATTTCAGAGGTAGTGACTTCCACAGGACATCCCAAACAATGTTCATCTTTTGTGGATGTACAGACACATTTAAACTCATTTTCCAATTGTAAATAGTTGCAAATACAGGAGCGGATGTGCCATAAACTTCATCCAACTCACATTTTTGATCTCTTTTGGCGTTGAGCCTTTTTAGTAGTAGTGTTAAATCACTGCTCGAAACTCAACTTTTTCCATTTTTCGAGTATTTTGAGGATCTTCCAAAATCTTACTTTTTGGACGGCTTAAAAAAAGTTGGAGAAACATCACAAAGTGTAAAGAGCTAAAAGAAGATGATGTTGCAATTTTTTTATAAATTTACCCAAAATAATTTGTTTTTCTATCTTTTTCTTGGGACTTATTGAACGACTGTGGTATAATAAATAATAACAATCTCTTAAACTTATAACAATTTATTGATATGATTGGAAATTACAATTAATTACTAAGCAAAGACTATTAACAAATTATAATTAGATTACTTCAATTAATACAAAACTTAACGTGACTATAATTAATTAAGACACTGTCACTTAACAATCAAAATTACCTACCCACAACTGCTTGCTACTACCCATATACAACGCACTATTAACATAATTCAGAACCAGTCTATAACGACACTATTTTTGTTGGCCCAACAACACTTTCCATTTACAATTCAATTACTGACTTAACTTACTACAAAGGCGCTAACTGTTTTTATACCTGCTGTCTTATAGTTTTCCAAACTATCAAGACCTCTCTAAAAATATCGTCACTTTACTTGAACATTGTAGAAGGAAAATTTCTTTTTAAAAATCAAAAACTTTATGCAATTATTTAAGGAAGTTTTAAATTTAACTATTCAAAAATTTAATACTGAAGATGTGTATAAAATACATAAAAGCACTCTTGAACATTGATAAGTGTTTACTGTTGTCACCACCAGCTTGTAGTAGCGCAGTCGTAGAGCTCATCATAGGACCGGTCGGGCATCGGCGGCGTAGTTCAAAAGTAAAACATCGAAGGGGGAGGTCGTCTTTACCGCTGCCTAAAAGATTAGGAGCAGCCGCCGACGCAGCGAACACCTTTCACCTTCACCGCTGCCTCCGAAGAGGAGCAGTCACCGGTGAAGTGAATCGGGGTCATCTGTACCGCTGCCTAATCTAATAGGAGCGAGTCGCCGACGCAGCGAGCACCTTTTACCGCTGCCCCCGAAGGGGAGCAGTCGCCGGTGAAGCGAGGGGTAGGGAATGGAGGTGCAGATGACGGAAAGAACTACATCAATGTTGAGGTGTCAAATCCCCGTATCGATTCTCGCTCACAGAGAACTCGATACTGTCACCTTCTCGACTTTTGCATCGCCAGTGCGCAGATACTATATGTTGCCACTTGGTACATGCGCTGTGAGAGGTATGACCGCTGGCGCAATCTATCGGCAGCAGCAACCCCATCACAGCGCCAACAGTGGGCAAAATATGAACTACGGACCGGCGTACAAGTAATACAGTATCACTGTTTTACTGGTGGTTTAAACAATATATTTTAATAATTGATAATGTATGTAAACCATACTGGATGTTCCACAGAATTTGAACCATAGGGAAATAGCATTGATTTTCATTAGTTTGTTAATATTTTCTTCCCACAAATAAATGAAGATTTGCTGTAGTCAGGAATCATTAGAAAATGTTTAAACCTGTTAAAAATATCAATTTTGATACAATTTAAGCTGTATTTTAGCTTAAATACATAAGTACTTAAATTTGTAACCATTTCTCATTTTAGTATTGGAAATTTTATCAACTTTTCACATTATGTTTGGAGTAATGGTAACATTCTGGTCCAGAGATGTAAAGATAGGTGGGTCAAATCCATCAGTGGCAAAATTTTTTATTGTTTGAAAAATATTGAAATATTTAAAAAAATTATTTATTTATTTTTTAATTTTAATAATTTGTTTTATAATCTAAAATTATTACTTAATTTTTTTTGGAAGCAAATTCAGTATTATTTTATTATTATTATTATTATTATTATTATACACGTTGTAGACCCTTATGGATCACGTGAAGCTTCTACGGTTCTTCCTGCGGGTTCTCCATGAGATCCGCATCTTCTCACTCATGGCTCTCTTCCTCTCCTCTGTCCACGTAGTGTCGGTCTTCTTGGCTCTGATCTCTGGCTGCACTTCCCACTCATCTATTTTTTTTCTATACGTATCGCGGTCTGTCACGTCCTCAGAAGTAAGTTGAGCGTTGTCAAGGTCTCTTTTTACTTGTTCGACCCATGTCATGCCTTTAAGATTTTCTGTAGCAATAAGAATCTGGTGGGTAAGTCTGTGTTCAGGAAGTCGTTGTACGTGTCCATAGAATTTAAGTCGTCTTTTTCTAATGTCTGCTGAAATGTTTGAAATTTTCTCTGTGGTTCAGTATTATTTTAAATATATAAATATTTCCTTCAGCAACATTTGATTTTCAGACAGCTGATTGTTGCAATAATTTTGCAACTCTGATGGATTCAACCCACCCTATCTTTACATCTTCGGACCAGATCGTTACCATTACTTCAAACATAAAAATGTGAAAAGTTGATAAAATTTATATGATTAAAAGTTTTCATTTATTCGTGGGAAGAAAATATTAACAAACTAATGAAAATCAATGCTATTTCCCTATGGCTCATTCCATGGGACACCTAGTATATGTATGATAAATAATAATTGGCTATTTGTCAGCAACCTAATTTTTACTTAGGATACTGGTAAATGATTATTAGTTTTACAGAATAGTTCATGTAGTTTAGGATTCCTCTGTTGTTTTATGAAAATCATGTTTCTTTTAACTTTTGGGAAGAAAATTAATTCTAGATTCTAGACATTCAGTTTGACTTACATTTACTGTAAATCTATTTGACTTAGATTTGCTGTAAATTTATATATTCAGCCTTTTAAGTGTTGTGATTTTTATAGTGACATAATTATATGAAACTTCTTTGTAGTTTCTGAAAATTTTTTGGTTGCTACTTTGTCTTTTTTTCTTTTTTCATAATTATTTCAATTAATTTTTTACTCTTTAATTCAGTAACCTTAGTGGAATGAATGTCTGCATCATGGAACTTGTAATTGACATTATGCACATTTTTATATAGGCTACACAATACAATAAATTAGTAGAATTGTCCAACAAAAAACATAAATTTAGTACTTAATATGATAATCTAATATGATATATAATCATTTTTATAAATATATTTCTTAACTTAATAACACACGTTAGTAATAGTTCAATTTGTAATGATCTATATTGTTACTTAAATAACATAATTATTCTTAATTGTGTACATTGCAATCTGTTCAATTCAGAACAATAAGCAACCCCATGACCCAATAAGATGAGGATGATGTATATGACATGAAAATGAGGTGTAGTCTTATACACAGACCCAGGCCGACCATTCCTGAGAGAGTATGGTTAATTAAACCCCCAACCATCAGAGTACATCAGTAACCACTGTCTAGTATTCATATCCATATAAAAGTTACTACCTTTACTAGGATTTGAACCAGGAACCTTTGTCTCCGAAAATCAGCTGTTAAACAGCTGATTTTGGCGACGACTTTACCTCTAGACCGACCCGGTGGGTTCTAAAATAACATGACAAAGATAAATTATTCAGTTTATTATTTTAAAAAAATGTTTTTTTACATTTAAAAATTTTCTTAGTCTGTTTCTAAACAAATTTATTACTTTGATTTCAGGAAGATGATTCAGTTCTTGGTCACCAACGGAAAGTAATGTTTAATTTTCAACATAAAGATAAGTTGTCTGTTATAAGTCACTGCCTAACTGAAGTAATTGAATACGTGAAAGAACACAGATGTGCAATGGTTAATGAAGATAGTTCAACAAACAAAGATGTATGTTTATTGCAAATTTTATTGCCTAAATTCTTCTTTTTTATTTTAAATTTTATAAGTTAGATTTTTATTTTTGAATAAATAAAGACTTACAATCAAGTGTGCAAGTTTGTAACAGGGATAAATGTTGAATTAAAATTAACCCCATAAAATCGGGAGCCGAATGTAGTCAGTCCCGGTAGTTACTTTACGGTCTTTAACACGAAATAACTTGCATATTCATAAAGCTATAATGCCCTCTATATATATTGTAACGGTCGCTTTTCAACGTGGGCGAAATAAAAAAACAAACAAAAGAAAGACTTTCCAAAAAATAAAATTTTCCAAAAAACTGTCAAATTTACAAAATTTGTAGATTTAGCCCCACGCTGTCCAACAACGCCATAAAAACGGGATTCACTAAAATAAAGCATAAAATGAAAGTAAGACCCTTCACAATTTTGAAAGACAAAATTTTTAAATGAGATTTGAACTGTGTTGTCCCTAAACCAGTGCACAGTGTTAAACGATGCGCAGCTCACGACTAGCGGGGCTAATCGTGACACTAGTCCTATCGACAACTGGTTTGTAAAAATAAAATAAAAACAAGTAAAACCCCAAACTTTATCTGACCAACTATCACCAATGGAATTAGGTGTTAAATTAACAAGAATCATACGCAAAATCAAAATTAATGAGAATTTATTTAACGTAAAACAAACACCAAGTATTACATTATTCTTGTGGGCGCCATCAAATTTTATCGCTACATTTGAAAACGTAAACAATTGAAAAATACGACAAATACTAGTTAACATGAATTTCGTGACAACACAATGTTTACTCTTTATTCTCAGGGTTGCAGATTCTTTCTGCCGTATACTTGCGTCGCATAAACATACTGATCAATCATATAACTTAGTTCTTACAACTAATAGCTCCTGAAAAGTACAATAACATACATGGACATAGACATAAATTATTTGAGCTCAAAATAATTTAAAAATTGTTACTTATCTCTTTAATAATCCATTGAGTAAGGGTTATGAAAAATTTCGCGCACTACACATAATCCTTATGAGGGACTCGGTGATCGGGATGCAGCCCGCGGTACAGGGACTCTTCGGCGCAGACCTGGATAATGCAGTTGTCGTCCTCGGTATGGGCGACAATTCGGTGGTGATGGCGATGAACGTGGCTTTAGCGATTTCACCTCGTTGTTTCACTATACGCTATACACGCTGTCTTTTCAGACTAATACTTCATCATTATTACTGTCATTATTTATTATTTATTTGTAATTTTTATCAAATCCAATATTTAATTATTCGTTTAGCACATCATGTAAAAATTTGTTATAGTTCTCAAATGACTTTAATTTGATCGAGCCCCGGCTGAACTAATGCGTTAATGAAAACATTAACATTAATTATTTTTAAATTTATCTTCCGACCTTTTATTTTCATGAAAGCAAACTGTTCAACGTTACGGCGATATTTTTAAGGTCAAAATGCAAATTAAAATACAAAGAATATTCAAAATATTACAAAATATCCTCGGGAATTGTTTTCAAAATAAAAATAAGTAATTTAAATCAATCGCAGCACTATGTATTCCACAATGAATGCACTCAAAGTCACACAATGATGATCGCACTATATCACGCGTATGCGGCACGACATGACTGTTGCCATGTTGAAATTTCCACTAAGTACCTACTTCACTATAAGTTAGAAAAATTACAAAATCGAAAATACGTGTTGCACGCATTAGATCTCAAGTCGGACTCCCTGAGATTCGGGGTGCAAAACAGTTTTATGATCTAAAAATTCCCTGACGATACCAATTCTAGCACCCGAATTCTCGTATTTACCATGGTTGATAATTTTAACAAATTTGCTTAAAACATGTTTTACATTATTGAATACGCTATAACTAACCTTCAAAATATTAGAAAGGCATCATGGGTAAAGTTTCTGGCACTTACAAACCTTATAAATATTTTTAAAATGTAATTACAGATTTTAAAAACTACCCTCTTTTATCGGGAAAATTAAGATTTATAGGTTGCTCATACACTCAGAACCAATTTCATCCCCCACTAACCGGTTAATTTTATCAAAATCGAAAATTTTGGATTTCAGCGTCCGGAGTGGTGTCAAAATTTTCAGCTCTTTCTGCTGAATCCAATGCTTTTTATCCGAAGTAAATCGCTTCGGCGGTTCAAATTTTATCACGTCTTGAAAAACACCAATAAATGTATCCATTATGTCGGATTAAAGCCGACGAGAAATTTGTAAAAAAATAACTTGAAATTTAGCGTGTGCAACTAAAGTGATGCACGAAATTACTTTAGATTCTGAAAACACACATGTGAGTATTAGTCCCATGTGGAAATTGTAACTGGTTCGTTAATTATTAACTAATTAGTAAATTTCCAAAATGCGGAAAAATACGTCAAAATAAAACTTTAATAAAATCTGAACGCCGACGAATTTTAACAATCTAAAATTATTTTTCTATTTCCCAACATGTGGACCCTTCGATTCCACACTCACACATACCATATCTAAATCGGTTAATGAGTAATTAAATTAAACGTTGGAGAGGGTTCTCCCATTTGAATAACATGTAAATGATTTTTATAACATTTTTGACTGATTTCAGCCGCTGAAATGCCTTAAATCTAGAATTTATCTTAATGAAATATGCTCATCTGAGTAGTATCTAAAGGCTAGTGTGAATTGATTTACAAAAATATCATTCATCCTCTTATAATTAGCGATCTAAACATTGCTGTATTTAACATAGATTTATTAACTTCTTCAGCTAAAAACGGTTTAAATTTACGGATTTTCGTGCTGTTTAGACTTATTTTATTTAGAATTTCAGCCTGATCACGAATCTGTGATCAGAATTTCAGTCCGAGGACTGTAACAAAAATTTCAGTTAAAGAAGCTGGATCCAAAAGTCAGGTAGTGACCCTTACATCTATTGTCTGCTAGTAAGCCGATATTCGTCGGACCAACTCCTTTGACATGAAATATTACTTTAAGCCTAAAAATTTTTCAACAAAGATAATCGTAATTTGAGGTAAAATTCTCAGTTACACGTAAAATCTTAAATAAAAATATAGGTAAGACCGTATAAAACATTAAATTTAAATTACATAAAAATTCTCGAAAACCCGTATTTGGAGATTGCCAGCTTATTCTACGGTGTTTCCGGAGCACAACACTTTTTGAATTTTACTTATAACTCAACTTTAACCTGAAATGATAATTTTTACTAAATCATACAAATTTTTCTCTTGGTGTATTCACAGGAGCATTACAATATATAAAATACTCACCTTGAAATGTTCTTTCATTTGATGTTTAATACAATGCATTTTGTGTACGTATAGCAGAACTATGAAAAGAGCAAAGTGGCCAACCTTTTTGATGGCTTCGACTATGTTCCAAACAAAGTAACTTTTTAAATATTTCATATTTTGAGTTGGCATGACTGCAATTCTATATCTGTCTCTCTCAAGTATGAAGTAAAGCAAGGTCATCCCTTTACATTAACCGTTACCCTGTGGAACCGGATTTTGGGATGGAAGATATTTCTTTCTTCATCTATTTTATCCTTAGGCCCTCAAAAATATCTACAAACACATTTTACTACTGTCATTTTATAAATGTGTGTGTTTTTAATATATTTGTGTGCAATTCACACATGTCAATTGTTAGTAAGGATAGATGGCATTTTTCCGTCGCTCTGAATGTTGTATGGTATACTCTTCCAATAATGCTGTACAATTTTAAAAATGTTGTAACTCGCCCAATCTTTACACAGAATTATAATAAAAAATATAATTTTATTCAAGAAACTGTTTTCTACAAAACATGTCATGTACAAATTTTTGCTGAGCTAAAATTTCAGCCTGTTGTAGTAAAAAAACAGTAAAGGAAACACATATTTTTCTCGCTCAAATGCCAAGTAATTTTCATGTTTTTGTATGCAAAAGAAGCATACGTATTATTTCATAAAACACCTGAAATTTTTTCATCTGTAATGAAATTAGATAAAGGAATTTATTCAAGAGCTTGTGAGCTTGTAATGATATTTGAACTTTCATTATTGCTTGTAAAACACTTTGACTGTGTAGGGTTAAGATATAATATCTTAAATTTAATAGTTGTCAAACAGTTTTAGAAGAACCATTTATTCTACTCAAAGTATAGTGGAGAGATGACTTGAATGCAAGTGTGAGACGAAGTGGAGAACAGGAAAGCTTGTTCATGGATAGGACAAATGCCTCAATCGTTAAGGTGATAATATCGAAAAGTATAGTGGAGATATGACTTGAATACTAGTGTGAGATGAAGTGGGGAACAGGATATAGGTTGTTCATAGATAGGACAACCTTTCCTTTTCCCACTTGATCTCACACTAGCATTCAAGTCATCTCTCCACTATA
Organism: Catonia carolina; assembly: GCA_035578175.1. Lineage (NCBI taxonomy): Eukaryota > Metazoa > Arthropoda > Insecta > Hemiptera > Achilidae > Catonia > Catonia carolina. Next base: position 54,979,539 of record JAQMRL010000002.1, read on the forward strand.
GCTTATGTTAAAGTTTACAATAGATTTCTACTAATGACAGCTTATTATAATGATCGATTGACGATTGAATAATATCAGAGAAGAAAACCATGAATTTTTTTTTGTATGATGGAACTATTGTACAACTCCAATTGTCTTTTAGTCAGAGCTTGACAATGTATACTTGAAGGGTACAGAAGTTGAAGTATATATTTTAAAGAGTTGGTTATCTAGCTTAGTAGCCCATATCACTGTGTTAGAAGAAATATGCTGTACAACACAGCTTATAAGATTTACTAATTTTGTTGCTGATGCATAAACTTGTTATCCTGTAGAAGTTTTAAGCACTTTCTCTTTATTCTGTCTTGAGGATCATTGCTTTTGGCAGTCTATCAGTGGATGATTAGTGATTGTGCTTTATATGCAGTTACTAATGGAAGAATGGGAATGCATAAATATTTCAATTTACATTTTTTTTGATATTGAAACAGCTTCAAAACCAGTTAGTTAGTGAGTTATGAAAATCTATCGCAATAATTTTAAAGTGATAATCTAGTCTTCAACTTCATGTTTTAACTGAAAGGAATCTAGTTTTACTAATAATTATTGTATATCACTGCAAATTATTTAGTCTTTTGTACAATTTTTTTGTTTAGATGTTAGCAGAGCATGATGAGGCAATGAAAAAGTTGCAAGCTGATCTTGCAGAACTTAATGAGCAACTTCGATGTAGAGATAAACTAGTAAGTTCTCAATTCAATTTGTATAAAACTTTAAATTTTTTTATGTTAATGTAAATTATTAAAGTTCTATAATCTCACTTAGCCAAAAGTCTAATTATGTTGAAAATAGTTTTTTAGCTCTGTAATTCATTTGAACGGAATCAATTATTTTGTGAAATTCAATTAAAGTACCTAGCGGTTTTGTTGCAACTGATCTGTTCAGTTGACAATAATGAGACTTGTAATTCCTTTTCTATATTTGTCTCTTAATTGGATCTATAAGAACCATTGTTTTTATAACATGTTTTTGACATGTCCTATACTCCCCTTTGAAGTCTCCTGGATGCAGTTATAAAAAAATAAATAAATAAATAATCTGTTTTTTTTTTTTGGTGTCAAGTGAACAGATGAAAAGTTGAAATGCTCACTTATCAGTACATACTGATCCACTCCTGATTACTCTATTTATTCTGAAATTGATTAATTTATTATAATTTTAGTATCAAAACCCTAAGTGGAACATCATATATTTTAATACTTTGAAAAATAATTTGAATTTAGTTAACCTACTGAGGAATTTATTGGCTATCTAATAATTATTCTTTCTTTAACTGAAGTATCTTGAAGTTTAAACCACTTTTTGAACAGATGACATTTGATAATTTAAAAAAAAATTTATTTTTTTATTTTGAGGCCACATTGGACCACTAAGCCAATCAATTTCTAGCGTTCTTCGGATAACGTACTTGTCTAGCCTTTTCGGTTTTGCCAGTACTTTTTGAGACAGTCCAATCTTTGTTTTCGTATCTCATCTGTAACCTCCACCGTGCGTCTTTTTGCTTTTCCCCAATAAAATCTGTGTGTTTTACATGTACTGTTTTTTTTTTACTTGTCAAACGTGTCTTCAATTGCCTGTCCAATTTCATCGAGATCCCTCTTAATCTCTTCAATATATCTTCCCATAATCTTCCTGTTCAAGTTCCTAAGGATAAGTTGTTTCAATAGTCTATCATTCGGCATTCTTAAAAATGTGGAAAAAGTAGGAAATCCTCCTTTTCTTCATCACCCATATAATCGAATCAATTTCCTTATAAACAGTTTCATTAGAAGGAATTCGCCATAACCCATTTTTTTGATAATTCGTGTTAAGGCAGGTTCTGATAATTCTGCATTCTGTATTAAGAAGTTGGTCAGTTTTAGCTTCATTCTTAATTTGGGAAATAGGTTCACCAGCATAAAGCTCCTCTGGGAGAGCAACTGTTTTGTAGTGGCGGATTTTGGTATGCATTGAAAGGCATTTTTTTGTACGTTTGCCAGGTTATTCCTTGTGCTTTTTTAATTTTGGAAGTTCTGTTTTGCCAAGTTGATTTTTCTTTTAGATTGCAGTCGATGATTCCTCCTAGATATTTGAACTGTTGAGACAATCTAATTTCTTTACCATTAATTCTTACTTTATTTATGCATAGTGGGTTGATAGCCACGGTTATAAAAAATATTATATAATACACTTTATGGAAATGAAATTTGGCTTCATTTTCCAGTAATAAATGTCAACAATGATATGATAACTGAAACAGAATCAAAAAATTCTTGGAAGTTAGAATAGATAGTCAGCTAAACTGGAATAAACATCTTAGTTTCTAGAACTTAAATTATCAAAATGAATTTTCATTATAAAGAAGTTCAATAAATTAAACTCTGTAAAATGATGATGGTAATGTATGTTATGGTTTCTTTTATACACATGTTGCTTATTCCATAACATTTTAGTTTTACCATAATGAGTTTGAGGAGATTGTTCTGATGCAAAAACAAGTAGTGAGATACATGTTTGGGATACGTCAGAAGAAGATTCTAAACACTATTTTAACCAAAATAAAATTTTTTCTGTACTTTGCTTATTTGTTTTGTCGTCTGTACCATGGACAAAATCATTAAAATGTGGTTTGATGGAAAGAACGGCTATCAAACAAAAATGCACTGTTCTGATTTTGTGGAATTTCTTAGGTTGTCTCTTTATGAAAAAAATTAAACATAATGTTAGATAAAATAATATCCTATCTTCCACAAAGGTTATCCATGATTGATTGTGTGAAAATATTTGGAAAGTAGATAAGGTCTTACCTAATTGAAAAGATATACTAAATGGCGCTGTAATTTATAAAAAGTGGGATTTGATTTTATGAATGTTTTTAACTCTCTTTATACTGATTTTCTGACTTATCCAATTCTCATGTTGAGTTTTGTATAGATTAAAATTTAAATAAATCTTGTACATGGTGTCAAAATGGTTATGCCATTGGTTCTCTTTATAATTTTACATGGCTCTTAAGTTTTTGTGTTCATTTAGAATTTTAAGTTTGTTAATAATAATTTTAATTAATAATCACTGGTTTTTTTAATTATTTTCAGATTTGTACTCAAGAAGATACAATAAACGTGTTACAGAATTCTTTACAGATTCAGCAAGAAGAAGTTAGTACTTTAACAAAAAAACTTGAAGAAGCAGTAAGTTTGTTTATGAAATATTTATCTAACTTAAATTCATTTAAATAAAGAAATTTACTTATCTTTCTGTATATTTTTATTATGATTTCAAGAACAGATCTCTCACTAAATTTGAAATTTTGGCGCTACTGCTCCATTATTAAACCTGAAGCAAACTAAGCTACCAAAATTATTCAAGCTTATCAATTATCAACAAAAAAGACAGAGTAGAAGGAGAATGGCAATTAATGGCTAATGAAGTGGTTTACCAGGAAAGTAATTCAAAAATAAACACAGAGCGAAAAAGAAGAGTTGCCTGTTTCAGTCTCATATCAAGATTGCTAGAAACCAGGCTTGTCAAACAAACTACTTTGGGAAAAATGAAACTTAGAACAATTGGTTCGACAAGGTTCAAAATGAGTTGGAAGAGTTACGTCTAACACTACAACAAGTTGAGAGCAGAGAAGATGAGAGAACACTAAGAAACAGGAGCATAAGTCTTAAACTAAAAATATTTGAACGTGACAATCCACCATAACTGACAAACCTAGGGCAGCCAGGTCAGAATTACTAAAAAAGTTTATGAGCAAAAGAAAGGGTTTTAACGCTGTAGCTTTGAAGACTTAATTCTGTATTAATTGGTTTAAATACTCCAGAGTGGATGTGAAATATAAATAATAGTAATAACAATAATAATTGAGCGGGGTTTTAATAATATTAATGATTACTACACTGTTTATTAAATTCTGTGGAAAGATTTACCCACCACAGTTAATTTCTGTTAAGCTGATTACTTTTGTGTACTGAAAATTTAATTTACTTGATTCAGGAAGATGCTATATACGAGGGCCATCCGGAAAGTAGTACCCGTTTGTGAAATAAAGACACAGAAGTAAATATTAACAAATGTAAACATTTTTATTGAAAAGAGCATACCTTAAACTACTTCTCCACATAATCTCCAAGCAAATTTAAGCATTTGTCATAACGTGTGATGAGTTTTTGTATTCCAGCATCATATTCCTCCGCCGCCAGCCGATCGAAATACGTAGTCACACCTTCTTTAAGTTCTTCATCGCTGTCAAATCTTTTTCTCGCCAAAAACTCTTTAAGTTTTGTAAAGAGATGAAAATCTGAAGGGGCCAAGTCCGGGCTATACGGTGGATGGTCGAAAATTTCCCAATTGAATTGCTGCAGAAGTTGTTGTGTTATCCCCGCTGCATGAGGCCTGGCATTGTCATGGAGGAGAATGACGCCATCAGACAATAGACCTCTCCGTCGATTTTGTATTGCCCGCCGTAATTTCTTTAATGTTTCACAATACGTATTAGCGTTAATAGTGTCTCCACGGGCCATAAAATCAATAAGCAGTATACCACGTCGATCCCAGAAAATGGTTGCCATAAGTTTCCTGGTGGACAGAACAGTCTTGAATTTTTTTGGTTTCTTTGGTGAATGAGGATCATGCCACTCCATTGACTGTCGTTTACTCTCAGGTGAAGCATAACAAACCCACGTTTCATCACCAGTAACTATGCGATTCAAGAACGCGTCTGCTTCATCAGAATAACGTTCCAAAAATGTTAATGCAGCAGCCATACGCTTGGTTTTGTGCTCATCTGTAAGCATGCGAGGGACCCACCTTGCGCAAATTTTTGAATAATGCAGATGGTCTTTGACAATTTCATGAAGAATTGTGCGAGAAACATTAGGGAAATGTTCACAGATGTCATCAGTTGTAACGCGCCGATCGTGCCTCACGAATTCGTCTACTGACCTCAGCAGTTGATCTGTAATGACAGATGGTCTCCCTGAACGCTCATCGTCGTGTGTGTTCCCCCTCCCCAAGTTAAAATTACGACACCAGCGCCGAACAGATGACTCATCCATCACATCGTCTCCATACACTTCCTTTAATTGGCGATGAATATCACAAGGTCGAACGTTTCTTGCATTGAGAAATTTTATTACAGCCCTCACTTCACAACTGGCGGCGTTCTCAATTTTTTTAAACATTATGAACGGTCACAGAAACAAGACAGGCAATGCTAGCGTCGCGGAACTTACAACAGAGAAGGCAGACAAGCCACTGAAGCGATCTGACCTTGACCGGCGGCTGCTCGCCTCGTCAGCACCTCATGCGGCGGAAACGGGTACTACTTTCCGGATGGCCCTCGTAGTATTGCTCTTGTTAAAAGAATATACGAGGGTAGGCTGATAAGTAATGCACACATGCTTGTAGAAGACGAACAAAAAGAAATAGCAAGATGGGGTAAATAACAAATTAAAGTACAAATCTTAACCTACCAAATTATCTATTTATTTTTCAATATAGTCACCGTTAAGCATTACACATTTCTCCCAACGTTTAACAAGTTTTTTCATTCCGTCACTGAAAAATTCTTCCGACTTTCCTCGAACCCAGGACGCAATAGCTGCCTTCACCTCATTGTCCGAGCTGTAATGATTACCCTTAAGGTCTCTCTTCAGTAGAGGAAAAAAATAAAAATCGCAAGGCGCAAGGTCGGGAGAATACGGAGGGTGTAAAATTGGTTGAAACTTCAGGTTTCTCAGAGCCTCTCCAGTTGCACGCGAAGTGTGTGGACGAGCATTGTCGTGTTGCAAAATTATTGGCGCCAGGTTGCCTCTAACACGACAAACTCGACGTCGGAGGTGTTTCAGAGTCTGTATATACTGAGCAGAATTTACCGTTGCCCCTCGTTCCAGATAATCAGTCACATAAACTCGGCGAGCATCCCAAAACACAGTCAAAAGAATTTTTTTTGCGGACGGTTGTGTTTTGAACTTTTTCACAACAGGAGAATGTGGATGACGATATTCAGCGCTCTGCCTTTTTTCTTCGGGATCGTAATGATGAACCCATGACTCGTCCCCCGTCACAATATTCAAAAGAAAGTCGTCTCCTTCGTCACGGTAGCGCTTCAAAAGTTGTTCACAGCATTCCAATCGACGCTGTTTATTCTCGTCTGTCAGACGGCGTGGTACCCATCGTGCACAGATTTTACGGTATCCCAATTGTTCAATAATGAAGCCAACACGTTCCTTAGATATTCCAATTTGGTTTGCGATACGCTGTTGAGTGATTCGCCGGTCATTTTGAATCAAATCATCGATGAGTTTGCGACGATTATCGTCTGAGGCAGTGATTGGTCGTCCACTGCGTGTTTTGTCAACAATTAAGGCTTTTCCAGGTTGGCAATCACGAAATTTTATTACCCAACGATTCACAGTAGACCTATCAACAGTATCGTCACAATAAACAGCCTTTAAACGACGATAAATCTCACTAGGATTCACTTTCTCAGCAGTTAAAAATTCGATAACAGCGCGTTGTTTAATTCTCGTTGACATAGCACCAGAACACGACGCCATACTTCCACTACTCAAAACAAACTGAATGAAAGCAACGCCTTCAAACTGCGCAGGCTTGTAGAGGAGAAATAGTACTTCCACATGCCACCAGGCGCGCTACTGAAGTTTATTTAGTTGTCTTCTACAAGCATGTGTGCATTACTTATCAGCCTACCCTCGTAACTTTCTGAAAGATCAAATTATTTTACCTGAAAAAATTCAAAATCTGAACATTTACTGCCATTGTAATTTTACTTTAAATTAGATTCACTTTTACTTTTGAATTCTCTTTAAGTTCAAGAATAAAAAATTGGTAATGTAATTTTCTGTATAGTTAAAACCTGTCTTAAAATAGAACAGTGACTTTGACTTTTCACATTCAGTAGGTCTTTGAAGTAATATAGTAATAGATCACTTAGTTTTGACTTTATCAAGATGTTGAAGGTGAATTGAAATTGCATTTTATGTGATCCCACATACAGTTTTTAAAATAATAATGTTGTATTATCATTATGTTTTGTTAATAGGTTCAAAGTAAAGAAGAATCAGAGAACTCTTATAAGATGGTTATAACCGAATTACAGCACAAGGTAATTATAGTATTGTTAAAAAATACCGGGTGTCTCATGAAAAGGTTGCTGTTTTTGTATTAATAAGCCAGAGGTATCACACACTCTACAGACTGGAAACTTTACAGTTATAATAAACAGATAAATAAAAAACTACCCTCAAGTTTCATTTACAACAGGATCTGTAAACAGACATAATTTTTCATTATTATAACACACAAAATCCACATATCTTACACTAAGAGAACTTGAAATCAAAGGGTATAACAGTGTGGGTAGCTGTTACCAAGGATGGTGTTTTATTGTATGACATATCCCATCAGACAATGACTGGAAACAGATACACATAAAGTTTAACTAGTCACATAGTTCCTTGCCTTTCTCAGACAGAGATGCAGGACATCTTTTTCCAGCATGATGTAGCTTCTCCATATTATGCTAATGTGGCCAAAGCGGTCTTAAACCAAAATCTTCCTAAAACCGTTGGATTGGTCGTGGCAGCGGCCTCATGGACTGGCCTCCTAGATCACTAGACTTGTCTGCGATTTTTTCCAATGGAGCTTTTTGAAAGAAAAAGTTTATTCTCACACCATTGCAACAGACGATGAATTAATGAGGCTGATTGAAGAGGAAACTCTTGCTGATACCTCAGCAATTTTTCAAAAATACATATGACTCAATTTTGTTTCATTCCTATCAGTGCATAGCTATTTTAGGACATCAGTTCGAATAAAGGTTAATGAAACAAATTGTATTCATTAATAATTTATCATTCAGCAAATGAAATTCAAAGGTACTTTTTTACATATCTATTTATTATAACTGTAAAGTTTCCAGTCTGTACAGTGTGTGATAGTGTGATACGTCCGGTATATTACGAGATTCAAAAATGGCAACCTCTTCATAGGACACCGGTATCATATATGTATTTATATTTTAGATGTATGAGATGTATAAAGTAATGAAATTGACTATTTAGCGTTTGATGTGTTGACACTGGGGACTATAAATTTAGGGTGGGAAGGTGGACCGGCATGTGAGATGCACAGTTAGTATGAGTTTGAACTTCATAGATTCATTTGGTTGTCCTTAGTAATTTTTTTGCTAACTGTTTTTTCTATTGTGTTCTGAAAATGAGTGCAATGAGTTTCAAGGAATGTTGTGCTATCGGGTTATACTTCAGACTTGGGTGAAAGTGCTACAGAAACTTATGTAAAGCTTCTTCTGGCCTGTAGAGACAATGCTTTGTTAAGAGCCCAAATTTTCAGTTGGTTTAAGGAAGTCAGATGAAAGAAAACAGATTGAAGATTGACCTCACAGCAAAAGACCTGCTACGCCAAAAGCTGACGAAATTGTTATCAGAATTCAGGATCTTCTGTGTTTTGATCGATGATTGACAGTCAGAATAATAGGGGACCGATTAAATTTAACTCGCATCAAGTGTGTGAGACCAGGCATGAAGAACAATTGGGTTCTGCATCATGACAATACACTTTGTCACACTGCATTTTGTGTAAATTAGTTTTACAAGAAAAAACAAGTTCCTGTAGCGCTTCAGCTCCCTTATTCCCCTGACTTGAGTCCTAACTTCTTTTATTCCCAAGATTGGAAAATCACCTCAAAGGGCGTCATTTTGGAGATTAAAATTTCTGTAACCAATCAGCTAAAGGCAGTTTCAGTATCCAACTTCCTGGATTGCTTCAAAGAGCGAAAAATTGTCTCCATCTCTATATATCTTCAATTATTTCGAAGAAGGCAATGTGCAATTGTTAAAACTGGAATAAAATAAAAACATCAATCTCGTTTCTTTGTTTTTACTCCTCATATATATAAATACCGGGTGAAGCAGATAAGGTGTCCCAAATTGATTGCAGGAAAACGGAGTGGCATAGAATGACATGAAAAAAATATTTTTTTATAATGTGACCATTGGCTACTTAATCAAAATATTTTCATCCACTTTGAATGTACAGGGTGTGCTGAAACTGAAGCCCATGTTTGAATCTCGTATTTTTCTTCTTTTTTTTGATGCCAAGTAATAATCGGACTGTTAATGCAACATTACGGAAGATAAATTAGGTTGAACTCTTGTAAATCAAGTAAAACAGCCAAATTGAGTGTTCTGAAAAATAATAATTTTTTTTATGTTTGACTGTTTTGTAATTACTGTTAATACTGTCAATGAGAAGGGTGATAGATAAAAATGAGTGATGAAAAAAATACCAGATCTGACCTGTAATAAAACCTGGGACCCTGGTGAAAAAGCCAGTTGAGCTGATCACTATACCAAGGGCTGGCCACCTAAGGGATAAAGTAGATGTCCCATCACTTATTGTGATAGTGTTAGTTGTAGACAAAAGTTTCATCTGAAAAAAGTTTATGAGTTAGATATCTGTTACTTGTAACGCAGAATAGTATTTGTGTTCCATTTCTGTCATTTTAGTTGCATTATAATCATACTAAATCTTTTAAATTTTATTTATTATTTAAAATTAGTTTGGAATCTTTATTTTCTATTAGTTTAGTAGACTGCGGCTATTGCTTCATTGCACTATAATTAAATAAATTTTAAATAATGAAAGAATCATGAAATCTATAAAATGTATGTCTGTTTATAAATGGAGATTTTTTTATTTACAGGCGTGCCATCTAGAACAACAATCAATGCAGAACCATGAGAAAGCTGTAAGTAGTGGACCTTCAACTTCTACACCAACTAACAATAATTTAGATAGTAGACGTAACAGTAAAGTTAGTGTTAGTGGTAAAAGTTGGACACCATGGTCCAGCAAACAGGCACCTGTTCATCGACATATACATGATGTATAGTACACATGAATATCGGGTGATGATAAAGTCTTGCACCCAAATGACAACAAATTGTTTTCAGAAATCAAAAAAAATTAATTTAAAAATTAATACACTTTTTGAAATAATGCACTAGCCATTTTTGGAAAATGAATATGTGTTTCTTTTGTGACTGCAGACTTAAACGTCTGATGACATTTGTTGTCAGTTAAAACTTGAAGACGGTCGTACCTGGTATGATCATGCACACTTCTTGTATCCCAAAAATGATTAAATAAATGACATATAGTGGATTTGTTTGGCACATTAGCATCTGGAAAGCATTTAATGAATCTTACATCTTCCCATACAATTTTGATTTGCCGTAACTTAAAACAGCGAAGACAGCGTTAGTCTTGTGTAAAACATATTGCTGATCAGATTAAATTAAGTGCATGGTACCATGCCCATTATAGCTTGTTGACGTGATCTAGTAGTCCTGCCATACAATTTTCTCTCACATAAAACGGTTCATTAATTAAAATATCTTTAAAAAATTTAACTATCATTCCTACAAAGGAGGAGAATTTGGGTAGTGATATTTTATGATCACCCAAAATTACAAAAAGTATAACTTCTGTTTTAACAAAACTTAAAATAAGAACTCACAGGAAAGTAAAGATAATCCAAACTGTAGCATGCTCTTCATTATATGCATCATAAAAGGGGTCGTGAAAGAAAGAAAATTTATGCCATAAAATTACACTTAAAAATTTTTATTTGACAAAAGATGATATGATTTAACACATTATCAATTTATACTACATTATTTTTAATGAATGTACTACTGTTATAACCAATACCATTTATTTTTAAAATTTTTGTATCAATTGTGATCTGTAGTTTTTACTGACTAGCTTTTCAGGGTTAAATAATTTTTAAATTTGTAATCTAAATTTCAAGTATTTTTTGTATATAGAAAAGATTAAGCTTTAATAAAGTGTCTTGATTGTCGAAGTACTGTAATTACAAAAATAAATAAAGAAGCACTGGATTAAGTACAGCAAATATAAGAATCTAATCATTGAAAAATATTAACAATGAAAGATATTTATTTTGAACTTTGATTAGATTATTTTTATGAGGTAACAGAATAAAAATTAGCCATGTTGATAGTGATTAGCATGTTTGATGCAGGATCAGTAATTGTATTGTGAATTGTACTAGTTTGGATTATCTTAACCAAGAAACTGTTAATCTCTTGTTAAGTCGTGTTTATAAACACTAAAAGCAGAACTAAATTAAATATTATTTATTTTTATGAAATAGTTTTTGTTCTTCAGTAGATTTTCACATTGATTTTACTTTTTACATTATTTTCATTGCTTTAAAATATTTGGTTTTATATGAAATTATAATTTTCTTTATTAATACATTTTAAATTTGTAAAACAATGAACAAGAAATTTAAAGTAATGTGTATCCAGTTTTAGATTAGTTTAAATAGTATTTTATTAAGATAATTAGTATTGTACTGATATAATTAAGTGGATGCATGTACTCATTGCAATAATCTGTAAATTATTAACAGTAATTTAGAGAAAGTTTGAAATTAAACTTCTACAAGTATACATTTTTCCATCACCTTGTAAGTTGAGTTGTGTTGAAAGAAAGCTCAATAATTTTATCAGTGAACAACCATTTAAACAGTTAATCTGTAAATATTTTTACAGTATTTGTGCTATTTCAAACAGTATTTAGCTCTAAAATATTGTGTTAGGGTTACAGAGTCAAATAATTTGTACAGTAAATTCCTGGTTATCCATCGTAGGATAAGTAGTAGTTCACCAGTGTTTGAATAGGATCCGTTCATAGGATTAGTAGTTGTTCGCCATTTTATCTGTCATGGCAAACAACTAATTTTTTTTTTGCTAAAACATAAACGATTATAAAAATTTTATGGAACAGAAATTTATTACTACTGTATAAGAGTGAAGAGATAGCTTTTTTATTCTTTTCACATGTTAGTTTATTTGGAATTTAGAATAAGTTTAACTGTGTGTACAAAAGTTATGAACCACTATTTCATTTTCAAGTTTTAACATAATATTACTTTCTCTTGCCTAAGTTTTCATGTCGATTTTTCAAAATTGAATTTTCACTGGATTATATGTTTTCAGACCCCCTGAACCAAAAAAACATGGTTTTAGCGATTGATCTGTGTGTGTGCGCACATACATGCGAACATGTGTGAACGGAACATCATACGAAGTTGAAACTTGAGTTAGGTATTACTAGAGGACTCGACACGAACATTTTCATTTAAATTGGTCAACCGGAAGTAGTAGTTTTTTGTATAATTTTTCACTGTTTTGTGATTTCTCAAAATCTGCTCTTTCAATTTTTTTTTAAATCATCTCATTTACTACATTTTTTATGCTCTACAAGATAGAGTAGGCGCCATGTCTGTTAAAATTCTTGGAGAGGCCGTTCTCTCATGAAAAAGATAGTTTTTTTAAGATTGCGGCTTCAATATGCATTTCAGAGAAAAAGTGAATAATATTCACTTTGATTCATAATCAAAGTTGTAGAACATTAAAAACCTACAACTTTTATTTATAACATTTCTTTGTAAATGTTTAGAGTAGTGGTTATAAGTGATTTTCTTTTTTTTCATGAAAATCTTTAAAAAATGGATTTTTTAAGATTTTAGCCGTAGTATGCATTTTATGACAAATTTGTATATAATCAAATTTATAGTAAATTAAAAGATCTACAACTTTTATTCTAAGCATTTTTCTCTACAGGCCTAGTTTAGCTTCAAAGAGCAATTTTCCATATTATTATATTATAAGCCAAACTAAGGTTGGTTTTCATTTATCATCATTCACTCAAAATTAAAATTAGGTCAATTTTTTTTCTAATGCATTATTCCTAATGGTAGGTTATATTGTTCATTATTTGCATTGGCAAGAGAAAGCGGGTGAGTGTTTCATACTAATTTTTTTCATTTATTATTGCGTTTATTAATTTGTAAATAAAGATAAAATTTATTATAAAACTCCCATTAGGAATTACAAGGTTTTTGTAATCCGTCTTTAATGATCACCTGTCACCCGGCCTGCCACTTATGATTAGTAACTGGGGGTTTACTGTATTAAATTGTATTTTTCCTGGGTCCATAATAGTTCTGTGGTACATGCATACAAATTTTGTTGATTTGAGTACCATTTAGATTAACAATCAGATGGTTCAAAATTTTATTTGTACATAAGAAAAATCAAAGCAATTAATAGATTATATATAAGTTAGATTATTTTCTTGTAGTTTTTAAATAGGCTATTGTTAATTTGTATTGTAAATTTTTAAGTATTACTAATACTGTTGAATGCTATCTCTGTTATTTATTATTGATGTATATATATAATTTGCAGCATTCTGTTGTTGTGTAGTGCTTTGTTGTAATGTGTTCTTCAGTTTAAACCTCTTTCTGTTGAGTTTCTGTATGTATTTTGTTATTATCTTTTTCCTTTAATTTATTATTTTTCTCTAACAATTAACTATTTAAAGTACGTAACAAATCCGCTAATTCAAAATTTCGAACAATCCAAACATGCTAATTTTTTAATTGGCTCTTTACATATTATAAAATCTGTTTAATTAACATATAAGTAATTTTGTAGTGAAAACAGTATTTTTAATAGGCTTCTAAACAGAACAGATACATTTAAAAAATGATAAACATTGTAGTTGAAAATAGAAATGAACATAACAAGTACATAATTTATAATATAAATCACTTGTTGATAAAACAATTCTTCTAAATTGTGTTTATTGAGTTTTGAGAGAAAGGATTATATGTTAATGGCTGATTTAACCAGTGTCTTTGATCACTGACGTCAGTGATTATTCACTGTTCACATAAAAGAGCATTCCGAAGATGTATAAAACAAGCAATTTTTTCATGAAACTGATAATGTTTTTGTAGACTATTTCTTGTTATGCACATTTTTCGGATTATCCAAACATTGTATAATCCGAATTGGTCCTGGTCCCAATAAGTTAGGATTTTCTGGGTTGTTGTGTATATTATTGACACACATTGATTATATAGGGCCTATTGATTCTTTTTTTTTTGCCAAAACCATTTTTTTATTATTTATTAAGATAGTGTTATGTATAATATAGCATGTAATGGTGTAAATCTAGTGTATATATTTATTACTAATATTATTGTTTCCACCCGAAGAAATGTGGGTGTTTTATATATTAAAATGAAGTTACCATTTACTTTATTTATTTTATTTATTTGTTGAAATACATCAATTACAGTTATATAATGACTGGATTGATTGTTAAACTTCGCATGTATATATTGTAACAGTGCTTCCTTTGGTGCCATAATTTAGTAAATCGCAGATGACCTTGGTTGGTGCTCCAGACATTTCAAGTAGTATTCTGAAGTCAACCTGACTTTAATTTTTCTGCTGAGGTCATTAGCGTATAACTGTATCTTTATTTATAAGAAACATTAATGATGGTTTCAGGTCAATCAGTTTGCTCTAGTCCATGACTAGTTGCTGGACAAACTAAAAACTTAACAATTCTTTTAGTCCACGACTCCATTTTGTTGGTGAATTAACAATTATCTTATTTTATTTTAAAGCGTGCTAACTGTAGTAGCCATTTTTGTTGTACAAGGTTAGCTGTTTTTGACAATTTCAGATGTTCATTGAAACATGATTTGCTCAGCTTCTATTTATTCTAAAATTTTCAAACCAATAAAAAATCTTTCAAACAAGTACCAAGCCACTTGTTCCGAGTACATTTTGTACTTAAAAGTTAACCGTAAGTAATGAAAAATAACCTTAAATTTTGAAATTTAAATGTTTCAAAAGTCAATCTAAATTTTTTTTTCTACTGGATTGTAAAGTGATCTGATATTTTTTTCTTAAGCTATTTATAAAAATCCGTCTGCATTAGCAGAAATTGCAAAACAGTCAGACTTAAAGCCAAAAATATATATATATTTACAAAAATGTTACTATTGCATAGTTAGTTTCAAGGTTGTGATCTTTCTCCTTTTGAAGAAACTTTTTTTTTAATTTAAAAATTTATGAACATTTTTGCATGTTTAAATCAAGTATGTATGGATAGGTACTTATTGTACTTCACATTATTATTTCTTCTACATCTCTTAAGATAAATTATAATAAAATTCTCCCATTTAAAAACTTTAAATTTGGTTTTATTTTAATGGTTTTTTTCTGAGGGAGCAGTTTGATTTCTATATTTTAAAGAACTTAATTTTTCCATCAATTGTTATTTGTAATATTCCTCTGTTTAATATATCATTGTGATACTATATTTTATTGAAAACCGTCCACATTTTTATACACTACTTTTTTTATCAATATTTGATTTTAATGAATTGATTAAACTTAATGTAGTCTGTAGAGTACGTTTTATTGAATTTTATGAGATGAAACTATTTTTATTGTGCCTGTTCAAAAAAATATATAAGTAATAAAAATTATGTTGTGATATATGATTGTTTAGAAATTTTTAATGAAAATATATTTTTATTTCCATTTAGTGAGTTAGAATCATAAATCACTTAAAAAGACTAAATTATTTAATAAAATGTCTTTGAATAGTTTTATAAAAATAAAATTATATTTTGTTGTAATATTATAAATTGTAATTATATCTTATTCACACTGCAAAAACTAATCAAATAATATAAATCAAGTTCATTAATTGACCTTATAGATCAATTTCTGCCCATAACAGACAGGTGGAGTGTCAAATTATTTACACTCAATCTGTTCGTTGCAGGGCTAAAATAAATAGTTCTGTTTCTTATCACATGGTCAGCCAATTAAATGACTGAATCGTTTAAGAACAGAAGAGGTAGAGGTGTAAAAGACACTAGTCAGAGTTATCTTCTCTGAAAGTAATGAATTTCACTATACAGCCAGACCCTGTGGTGAATGAAGTGAAGTTGTCATTTACAGAGTGGAAAATATGTGCTTTTCAGAGGGCCCGGCATGCTGATAAGCGTACTTTTTCACTCAGTGAGGAAGGCAATGGTAAACCACTTCACTCCTCGTTTTACTTAGTAAAACCTCTAGAGGTTCAAACCAGCCTTTCGGCTGTTGACCTAAACAACAAACAGATCAATTACTTGTATATGTTTTGTTCTGAAAATGATACTTATAATTTTGAGGTTTTTTTTTAAAAATGTGATAATGAAAACCATCAGTTCCTATCATTTTTCCAAATTTTATTTTTGATTACTTTATACTTTTATTATTTTATGGTTAGAACTTTTAATTTTTATTAGCAACAAGTTTTGTTTCTTTGTAGCATATTAACACTTTTACTACCAACATAATATTTGGAATTTACATGATAGACCTACTGTACATTGTTATTTAAATTGTAAAGAGATATTTCACACAATATGATGGGTGGTTTCCTGCTTTGGACCTGTCTCACATGTATGTAACACTGATGTCTCTGGGTTAAGGCTTAGTTTATCCATACTGCTCTGTTTAAATTAGGTTTCCTGAAGGTCTTGGGACTAGTGTGTATCATGTCTTTGTCAATTGGTCTGGTTCTAACCCTTATAAATAAGTTGACAACTATATATTTTACATATCATTGCTGTTCATGCTAGATGTCATATGTTAAAATTCTCTATTCTTTCTTTTTTTTCTACGAAATGCTTATTTACATTTATGTTTCTGTGTTCCATCAAAATAAAACACAGCTTGTTCCTATTGGTCAGAAACATATAAAGTTTTAACAGAACATGGAACATGTTCTGAAACATAGCTGGCCCATTGCGTAGTGGTTAGCGCAACTGGCTTCTATGCTGGGGTCCCGGGTTTGATTCCTGGTCAGGTCTGGCATTTTTTTGTCACTCATTTTCATCCATCATCCTTCTCACCATCTGCATTAGCAGTAATTGCAAAACAGTCCAACGTTAAACCAAAAAAAAAAAAACAATATGGAAACACATGTGAAGAAACATTTTGTGGAGTAAAATAGAGAATTTAAAAAAATGACATTTTTCCTAAACAGCAGTGATATTTGTGTTTTACAAATACGTTTGTATTTTTTTTATTTAGTAAAATATTTTCTTCATTCTGATTTTTCTTCCTGTTATTAACTATTTACTTATTTATGTATAATTTAAATTTGTTTACACCAATTGACCAGAGAGTTCAGTATTGTATTTAAATTACAGAATACTATTAGATAAAACTTTCTGTAAATAATGATACTAAAAGAAAACATCACATATTGTCTAAATGTGGCTGCACATCTGTGATGCATACATCTCACATGCGACACTGATATGCTGGCCTTAAAAGTGACATATTCTTCTGACCATTGCCATATGTTTGTGACTCTTATTACTGACAACATTTTAATGTTCCTTGCGAACAGTAGAAAATTCATTTACAATAGATATAAAACTAAAATCAGACTACTGTATAATAAACTATAGTAACAGTTTACCAGAGTATTTAACATAACTCAGGTTAGTCTAAAAATCAAAAGCAATTGTTACATATTTGTGACATTGGTCATCAAAAGAAAAGTGTTAGTTGGTCGTGAAAGTGTTTGTATAAAAGGTATCAACAAAAAGGTCAATTATATTTTGTAATCTTTCCCAGAATATCAGGGGAAAGATACAAAAGAGGAAACGTACTGGGTATGGTTGTAGCAAAACAATAAAAAAATAATAAAATGAAATTAACAAAGTTTAATGAAAATAGATTCTAATTAAACAAATTAACTACCAAACAGCAATTTTATGATATATAATTATTATAGCATTTTAAGAATGACTCTATTTTAAAAAAAACAATATAGTTTTAAATCAGAATTAATATGATCAAAAAAATTTTACAGCAAATTTGAATTTAATGTTAATTTGGATCCAAAATAAAAAATAGAAAAAATATGCTTAGAACAATTTTTTACAATCGAATATGCAGACATTATAAGAATTGATATAGTCTGCTATCAAATAACAATAGTAATCATAATAAAATACGTTTTTATTTAATTATTTGTTTTATTAATATTATAAGTTCAAATCCAAAAAAAGTGTTTTGTTTTATTAATAAAATTTATAAGCTTTAAATATATTAAAAAATAAAGTTCATTCAAAATAACAAAACATCAATACATTTTTATCTTTTACCAAAAGATATTAAAAAAAACTGGTGAAAATCAGGTGCTGGTCCACAGTTCAGTGAAAATAAAAAAACAGAAAAAGTTGGCCCAAACATGCACCCAATGCTTAGTAGTGAGAACAATCGTAGAACATTGGTAAATTGATGGTTGATTGAAAAAATTAAAAAATTTACATACCAGATGAGATCAGCATAACAAATAATAGATACTTAACGTAGTTTGATTTTCAGTCAAGGTTCGAGTAGAATATATATATATAAATACATGGTAGAATTTAAGAAAAAAACATTCTTCAACACTCGTACACCCTTTTTATGTCGCTGGTGAAAATTGAAAATACGTGTCTGGGCACTGATTAAAGCAGAATAAAACAAGTTGAAAATAGCCTTTTAAACGTAGAGAACATTATTTAAAAAAAATAAAAAAAAAAACTGCCAAACAGATCCGCAATACTTTATAGCGCAGCATTTTAGAAAAATGCTTCCAAAAAAAAACAAATCACGACATTTTAAAAGCACTTGAAAATATTATTTTATTTACGGCGGACAAATTCAACATATCATCGTAACGGTCAGTCTAACACAGAGAAGGAAAAAGTACGTTTTTCTTGAAACAGCTGATTTACGAGAGATAACAAAAGCAGGTAGATAAGAGACAATTACCACTACTAAATCGCCACACGTAATACCAAAAACAGCCGAGAGATGGAACAGGCGTACAGTCAAGCAAATAACGACATAAACTACGGTACGAAATTCAAAATAAGCAATGTAACCAGTTACAGAGGTTACAGCCTCCCCCCGCCAAGGACAAACAAAACCTGAACCACAGGTTTAGTTTGCCCATGTCGAGAGCAGAACACTTAAAGGGGGAGTTTTAAGTCGTCCCCGACCACGACTCACATCAACCCCCCAACAAAACCCCACAGGAGTAGTTAGGGTCATCTCCTTCGCGTGACCAAAACGACAGAGCCGGGAAAAGGGATCAAGATAATCCCCCGGAACCCCTCACCACCCGCCTAACGAAAGGAAGAGGTGAACAGCCCCAGAAGACATCAAAGATCCACAGTGGCGGCGCTGGCGGTTTCCGCCCAACCAAGGGAAGAAAGCACCAACACACGCACACCCAAAACTAACTAACCACAACCAAAACCAAAACCGACTAACCTAAAACCCGAAACAAATAACTAACAGTAAACAAATTGGCCAAAAGGCCACAACGGACTCACTATGTCCAAAACAATGGGCCGAAAGCCGACGAAATCGTCAAACAGACGACACAGAAGGGGACACGGACGTCTCCATGACACCCCAGAAAAGGCAGAACAAAACCTACCCCAAAAACAGCAAAGAAACATCGTGAGTAAAATTCACCAAACAGTGAAAAGAAAATCCATCGTGCACGAGGAAAAGGAGTAAAACCCCTAATAATAATAATAGACAAAACCAACAAACAAAACAAAGGCAAATCAGGGTACATCGAAATTACGTAAATTCGGGCAAGACACAATCGGGAAAAACAAGGACTCATCACAAACCTCGTCGCAAACAATTTCTCCTTCCATATTCAAAGGATTATTTTCGGGTCGGTACGGACCGTACGCTTTCTTCAGTTGCGACACATGTGCCTTTCTGACACAACATTCTTCATTCGGACGACTTAATTCGACGGTGACCGGAGTCAGAAACTTAAGCACCTTGAATGGGCCAGCCCAACGAGTCATTAACTTGGCGGCCTGCTTGTTAACGGCAGAACTCAAGTTGTGCTTCTGACACCATACTAAGTCTCCAGTTTTAAAAGGGCATTCCCTCCTTCCATTATTATAAACACCAGCAAACTTCTCGCGTGCCTTCACAAGATTATTTTTGGCGCTATTCCAAACTTCCATAACAGACTTAGGATTTCGTGGCAGTAAATCATTAATTTTCCATAAATTTGACAAGGGACAAGAAGGTTGGATTCGGAACAAAATATTAAAAGGACAATCCTTGATGGAATCATGGAAAGAGGTATTAAATGCCAATTGCAACCAATTAAGAGACAGATCCCAGGAAGTTTGGGACTGAGAATGGTACGCAATAAGAGCAGCTTTCAAATTACGATTAAAGCGTTCGGCATTGGAAGGCTGTGGGTGGTAAGGGGACAGGGTAGAAAATTTAACCCCCACAGAAAACAAGAAATTCCTAAACAAATTGGAAGTAAAACAAGAAGCATTGTCCGTAATGATAACTTCAGGAAAACCAAAATTTTGAAAGATATAATCACGGAGAGCCTTAATGGTGGTGCTAGCGGTGGCTTCTCGCACGGGACAAAGCCAAGTAAATTTAGAAAAAGTATCAACGACCACCAAAATATAACGATTACCACCGCGGGTACGGGGTAAAGGGCCTACATGGTCGACATGAAACATGTGAAAGGGGCGTACGGGAACAGATGAGGCAAGAAAACCTAACTTAGTGTTACGTGATGGCTTACTAGTAGCACAAACACCACAAGACCTGACACGCTGCTCGATATCACGGGACATAGAGGGCCAATAAAAATTAAGGGAGATTTTGCGGCGTGTCTTAACGAAACCTAAATGACCACCTAACAGTGAGTCGTGATAGTAAGAGAAAACCATATCAATAAGAGTAGCGGGTAAAACAATACGGGACGGAAAGGGGCCGAAAGCGTGGACACATAAAACACCTTTAGACAAAAAATACTTATCGGAGACGGAACCATCTTTCAAATTTTTAATGATACTAGCCAAAAGGGGATCTGAAACTTGGTGTTGCGAAAAATCGGAAAAGGCTAACGGGAAATCGGTTAAAATAGGAAAACATTCCACATTCTCTTCTTCTCCGCTCCCATCGTCTTCTTCAAACATGCGCGACAAGGTGTCGGCAATAACATTCTGCGTGCCCTTAATGTGGGTAACATTAAACTTCATGCTCATTATCTTAGCAATCCACCTCCCAAGCTTACCCAAAGATCTTGGCCTAGCAAGCAGCCAGGATAGCGCTTGGTTATCGGTTTCTAGCTCAAATTCCCTGTGCTCCAGATAAGGCCTAAATTTATCAATACCATAGACCACGGCTAGGCACTCAAGCTCGTACGCCGAACCTTTTCTCTCCTGATGAGTAAGACTTCGCGAAGCATAGGCAATAGGCTGTCTCGAACCATCGACCTCCTGCAATAACACAGCACCCAAGGCGTTGGAACTCGCATCAGTTTGTAAAATGAAAGGCCGGTCAAAATCAGGTATTCTCAACACCGGAGGGTGACAAATAGCGTCCTTTAATGCAACAAAAGCCTTCTGAGTCTCTTCCGTCCAGTTAAACTTGGCTTTCTTTCCACGGAGAGCGTTGAGGGGGGCGGCTATATCAGAAAAACGAGGTATAAATTTGCGGAAAAAATTCACCATGCCTATAAACCTGGATACAGCCTTAGCATTATTAGGAACGGGAAAACCTTGAATAGCAAGAGTCCTATCGGGATCAACACGAATACCTCCCGCAGAGATCAAGTGGCCAAGAAAACCCACCTCGTACACGGCAAACTTGACCTTACTAGGATTAACAGTTAAACCAGCACGTGAAAGTCGACTAAGAATATCTTGAACATGTGACAGATGAGTATCAAAATCCTCGGAGAATATTAGGACATCATCCAAAAAATTAAAAACATACTTGAATTTCACATCATGAAAAATTTTATCTAATAGCCTAGATAACACTTGGCCTCCAGTGGCCAAACCAAAGGGAATCCGTGTAAATTGATACAGCATCCATGGTGTGCAAAAACTGGTAACGTGTTTAGAATTTTTTGAAAGGGGGATTTGGTGATAAGCAGAGTTTAAATCTAAAACGGTGAAATATTTGGCCTTCCCAAACCAATCAAAACAGGAATGGAGGTTAGGAAGGGGGACAGCCTCAATATCGACAAACTTATTCAACTTGCGGTAATCGATTACCATCCGAGGCTTTTTATCTTCTTTGGCGACCACAAAAGCCGGACTGGCATAGGAAGAATTACTCGGCTCAATGATGCCCTGCTCCAACATCTTGTCAATTAAACCGCGCAACAGGGTCATCTTAGGCGGCGCCAAAACATATGGGTGGGATTTAACAGGGGTACAGCTAGACAACTTGATGTCATACTCAATAAGATGTGTTAACCCCAAACGAGTGGTAAGCACATTAGGAAACGCCTTAAACAACTCCACAGCACGTTCACGTTGCAAAGGATCAAGATGTTGTACAAGAACATGCCAGTCAGAAGAAAAAGAGTCGGGCGATTGATCCGGTTGAACATAAGAAATGGATGAAACTTGAGTATTGGATAAACACATTTTAAATTTAGGGCGGAATTTAAAATGAAAAGAAGATGCAGACAAATCCAAAACGAGACCAGTATGAATAAAAAAATCGGAACCTAGTATAAATGGACAAGCCAGGTTACCAGCAACAAGAACAGGGAAACACCAGGTAAACTGATCAATTTTAATTTTACACAAAACTTCGTATATAATATCTAGTTTGGAATTAGTAGCAGAAGAACACACGAGATTAGATTCTTTAATATTTTTAATATTACGCACATTGTTAATGCTATTGAAAACAGCAAGACTCATAAATGATCTAACTGATCCTGAGTCCAACAAGGCAGGAATCTCACATGAATCGAAAACAACATTGACCTTAGGGCGACACCTTACCCTATTCGCGTCGATAATGTTGTCGCGTTTATGTTCCAGAATATTGGTCACATATTTGGGCCATTTAACACAACTACTATAATTATTACCAACGACAGATGTCACGGCACAGACGCGACCGGCAACAAATTTATTGGAATCAATAACGCGAAAACGATTTAAACCTTTTACAAAATGCTGACATTTCCATATATAATGACCTATAACACCACATAAATAGCATGTAGGGACATATGCATTAAATGAGTTAGACTTGACAACAATAGAACGAGGAAGGCTAACTTGATCGACCTCGTGGCAAATTAGTTTTTTGAGACGTTCGCTCCAGAGGAGTTACCATTCTTATTATCAACTGCAGCCTTCTTAAAACATTTAGCGACGATATGCCCAGGTTTGCGACAAAAATGACACACCGGAATAGTTTTAGGTCTAGAGTCAAACTTAACCGTGTCGGGCTGAATTCTCTGCCGCTGACGATCTGTGAACATGGTATTCACCACCTGAACACACATTTGGTTCAGTTCAATATAATTAGTGGGTCGAGTACACATTACAAGACAGGATCTAGTTTCAGGGGACAAACCATCCAAAATAGTATTAACAATCTCTATCTCCGCCAAATCGAGCTGTAAAACAGACGCGGCCTCCTTAACGTCAGAAACATACCGATGCAAATCCTCCCCGGACCTTTGACATCTTAAAAACAAATTTTGTTTTAGCTGGACCAATTGCCTAGCAGGGACAAATGCCAACAACGCATCCTGCTGAAAGTGACGGAAGGACTGGCTATCCATATGCTTGACCAGAAAATCCCGCAAAGGGCTAGCGACATAGGGCAACAAAAGCGAAAGAATACTTCTTCTTATATCAGGAAATGACTCGAGTAAATTAATAGAAATCTTAAACAGTCTTAATAAATTATCAACATCAAAACCGTTGCACACTGGCAACGTATTTAATAATTTTTCCGCAGGGTGCGGCAGTTTACCGTATAGAGAATTACATAATCCCCCAGCAGCTAATGTCCTAACGCCACCCTCATTAGAAGGAACAGGCATATTAGGCAATTGAGGTAAGACATCCGAAACACCTACAATATTCGGAACTGGGACACTACCCCCGGGACTGGGATCCGGCGAATCTATGCTCATGTTAGCAATAGCAGTAACCGAAACGCCTAATGACTTCATATGATTTTCAAAATCCCCAATTCTTTCAGTAAAGTTAGGATCATCAGTTGCTAAACTTTTAAGTAACTCAAACCTGCCTAACAACGAATTAAATCTACCTTTCAGGCCGTTATAAAATCGCTCAGAAACGGGTGCTTCTAAATTGTCGATTTCTTGCACAAAGCTGTGCATCCTTAAGGTAAACATTTGATACTCTTTCTCCGTAGAAAACACGGTAAGAAAATCTACAGAGGGGTTTTCACAATTGGCTAAAACACGCCTGAGTTTGATCCTCAGTTCACTCACAGAGCCTTCAACATATACGCCACGACTACGCAGTTCAAACAATAAATCATCTCGAGTGAGATGATCTATAGAAAAAGTACGACTCACAGCAGCCATAATAGAACCTACACCCAGCACAGAAATTTCCAACAGTAGAGAACTTCTTTCCACAACCACACCTCCAGCAACAATATAAAAAAAGAACGTAACCACGTTCTGCAATACCACTTTGTAATCTTTCCCAGAATATCAGGGGAAAGATACAAAAGAGGAAACGTACTGGGTATGGTTGTAGCAAAACAATAAAAAAATAATAAAATGAAATTAACAAAGTTTAATGAAAATAGATTCTAATTAAACAAATTAACTACCAAACAGCAATTTTATGATATATAATTATTATAGCATTTTAAGAATGACTCTATTTTAAAAAAAACAATATAGTTTTAAATCAGAATTAATATGATCAAAAAAATTTTACAGCAAATTTGAATTTAATGTTAATTTGGATCCAAAATAAAAAATAGAAAAAATATGCTTAGAACAATTTTTTACAATCGAATATGCAGACATTATAAGAATTGATATAGTCTGCTATCAAATAACAATAGTAATCATAATAAAATACGTTTTTATTTAATTATTTGTTTTATTAATATTATAAGTTCAAATCCAAAAAAAGTGTTTTGTTTTATTAATAAAATTTATAAGCTTTAAATATATTAAAAAATAAAGTTCATTCAAAATAACAAAACATCAATACATTTTTATCTTTTACCAAAAGATATTAAAAAAAACTGGTGAAAATCAGGTGCTGGTCCACAGTTCAGTGAAAATAAAAAAACAGAAAAAGTTGGCCCAAACATGCACCCAATGCTTAGTAGTGAGAACAATCGTAGAACATTGGTAAATTGATGGTTGATTGAAAAAATTAAAAAATTTACATACCAGATGAGATCAGCATAACAAATAATAGATACTTAACGTAGTTTGATTTTCAGTCAAGGTTCGAGTAGAATATATATATATAAATACATGGTAGAATTTAAGAAAAAAACATTCTTCAACACTCGTACACCCTTTTTATGTCCCTGGTGAAAATTGAAAATACGTGTCTGGGCACTGATTAAAGCAGAATAAAACAAGTTGAAAATAGCCTTTTAAACGTAGAGAACATTATTTAAAAAAAATAAAAAAAAAAACTGCCAAACAGATCCGCAATACTTTATAGCGCAGCATTTTAGAAAAATGCTTCCAAAAAAAAACAAATCACGACATTTTAAAAGCACTTGAAAATATTATTTTATTTACGGCGGACAAATTCAACATATCATCGTAACGGTCAGTCTAACACAGAGAAGGAAAAAGTACGTTTTTCTTGAAACAGCTGATTTACGAGAGATATCAAAAGCAGGTAGATAAGAGACAATTACCACTACTAAATCGCCACACGTAATACCAAAAACAGCCGAGAGATGGAACAGGCGTACAGTCAAGCAAATAACGACATAAACTACGGTACGAAATTCAAAATAAGCAATGTAACCAGTTACAGAGGTTACAATTTATCATTTTAATACTTCTGAATTTTCAAAGATATTGAATTGCGTCCATTATTTAAGCTAATCAGTATTAATAAATGGTAGTATTTTGTTTAGTATATCAACTAAAATACTGTAAAGATAGATGTTCTAAATTCTAACGGGTTTTTTCTATATATTTTAATGACCATTAGTTAACCAGATATTTAGAGTTATTTTAGTAGCATAAAAACGTATTTTTGATTTTATTCATATTTGATATGAGTTTTTTTATTTTGTTTTACTTTCACATAGGTTAGTTGTTAGTTATATTAAAAAATTGGTATTTATTATATTTAACTTTAACTTATTTTTTTGTATGTATAGTAATAATAATTAATAAACTTAATCCATCCTCGGATTTTAAAGGCTGTTGCTTAAGTTACTATACATATTTGGTATTATTTTATTTAAGGATTAGCATAATTTGAATATTATTATTACTAATATTTTACATGTGCAATGTTATTATTTACACTACAGTGATACCTCAAAATAATGATATTAGAATTTAAAATATTCAGATAAGAAGATTTATTCTATGTTATAAATAAATAATATGCATAACACAGGCAGGTGAAGTGCTAAATTATTGGCACTCCATCTGCTAGTTCCAGGGCTATAAAAAATAGTTCTGTTTCTTGTTGCATAGTCAGTCAATTATGAAGTTATACAACAAATAAACTTGTTTTATTAAGATTTTTCCGGAATTGACTGCCAAGGTTAGCCTATTCTTTTTATTTAGAGGTGTCACTCTAGCAATACAATTTCACAATGTGCCTTACAATATTAAAACTTAGTTCGTCTACCCTAAGCGTACTCCGACAGTAGGCAACCAGCAATACAAGTGAGCATGCGTATTAATTAAAAATACGCACAGTATGATCAAAAACAAAATTTTATACAGCATGACTAATTGTTTGTTACAAGCTTAATGTAATAAAAAATGCAATCCATTTATTATTAGAAAATGTTTCATTAATCAAAGATTAGTTTACCAAATTAATAACTAAAACTTTTACTATTGTTATTCTTCTTTTTCTATTGTTACTCTTATATTGTTATTTTTTGTAACATTATTTACAATTATTACATTATTATTTACGAGTATGTACTATGTTTTTATTATAGACTCAGTTTCATTTTTGGTCACAAGTAATATAACAGACTTACGCTTGAATTATAATTGGACAGTAAACGATTCCAGTGATTCATTGTTTATCATTTCAGATTGTTTATTTCGTATCATTAAAATTAATGTCTGTGACTAATTTAATTCAACTGTTTGCACTTGCCCGTGTTTAACTGATTTTTAGTTTCGTTAGTTATCTTTTGGTATTGTATCAGTTCATTTTGATTTTCTTCGTACACTGAAGTTGAAAAGTTTTGTAAGCTGTGTGTTGTTAACATGTATGAAACTACAATATTTGCAAGTAATTTGAGCGATATAATTGAAAATGTTTGAACGATAATGTTTATTTTAGCTGGATGTAGATATTTTTATGATCGAACGTTGGTAGTGTAAGATAATTTTGTCTGGCGGAGAGGTAGATACACGCCAACTAGTGTAAAACTTTTGTTTACAACCTATAGGCGCTTGCCTCACGCGGAGTACTCTTACAGTAGATAGACTATAAACTCTTCTTTTGATCTGTTTTATTTTTTCATAATATGATGTTGTGTTATCAATTTAGTATTTAAAATATTTACTTATTTATTTATTTGGTATTAGTTTTTTTGGCATGAAATGCATTGCGAAGATTTTTAACATCAAAGCTAATTTTAAATTACATATTTTCACTATTTTTAATGTTTAATAAAACTTTTGAGTTCAATGCAGTAAATTAAATATTCTAATTTTTAGGTATTTATTTCAAAAATTTGAAATTTAGAAAAATCGAAATATTTTGTTTGGTTTCTAATTATTACATCATTTCAGCTACACTTGTGTAACTGTAAAATATAGAATTACAAAATGAATTTGACAAATTTTTCATGATATGATTATTTAAATCTTAAACGGTTATAAAATTTGTGTTTATTACCTTTGTATGAACAAATTTTAGAGAAGTCAATTCTTTTTGAATTGCTCTGTTCAGAGAGTCGCTTTTTTGAGATTTAAAAGAGTCACCACCGCCACTAAAGGTCATATGCAATGTGTGCATCAATACCCAATACACTTTGTTTCATACGCGTCCTGACACCACCAAGTATTTAATTACATCATTGTCACTGGTTTAATAGGATAGGAATTGACAAAGAGCATTAGTTTGATCTTAATTCATAAAGTCAAAAAATTTACAATTTTCTTGCTTTATTTAATTTCAATTGAACCGTTGCTTGTGTCTTCAATAATATAATAAACATATTCCTTTTGCAAGATTATAGTACTTCAGTAGTTTTCCTAAATCTAACTTAGAATAATAATCGATCAGATTGTTTAAGTTACTGATTTAATTTGTTTTAAATGTATTTTATTTTGACAATAATGTCAGCAAAAAAGCTCAAGTTAAGTTTAGTTTTATTTAAAAAAAAAAAATTGAAAATTTTTGTGAAGTGTAACTTTTGTTAAAATCTATTTCTTATTAAGTTGGAAACACATTTAACTTTATCATAGCATTTAATGAATAAACACACAATATTAGTTCCAAGTGAGATATTACTCATTGCAGGCAATCGTTTGTGTAACACAAAATAATATTCTCCCTCCATCAAAAAGAAGTGGTGATGTTCCCTCCGTCCTGTACATCTACCTGATGACTCAAATGAGCAGGCAATTCTTTCAGAAATAACTCGTTCATAGAACGAATCGGTTACTCTGTCTTTTTGTTGTTAAAGTTAATTTATATCCTTTAACTTTAATGTTGATTTTATTTTATAGTGCATTGAATAATTCAATAAACATTAAGCAATTGTACTCTTCATATTTTAAAATTTTATAAAAATAGTGAAGAATTATGTTATTGCATTTGTTGTTGTGTCTTTCTAAAAAGATAATGTTATTGTTGTTAATAATGGTTGGTTTTACAGAGTTATATGTTAACTTTTTTATTTATTTATTATATTAAAAATATTTTGTAACAGTTTTGTGTTTTTCTTTACATAATTCCTAATCTTTTGCATTCCTGATCCTTGTTTTGTTTGGTTATATATTTGAGTACAAGTATTTCTTTTTGAATAACGATGATTTTTTTGTGAGTACTAACAACTTTTGCTTTATTCGGGCAATAATAACATAATTCTTTTTTATTTATATTTTCAGCAGGAAATGAAGAATAAAATGAATATCACTTGTAATGTTTTATTTACAGAACTAAAAAATCATTTCAAAGATTCCTGTAATGAGGTTAGTGTTCATTATAATTGTTTTATTTAATTTTTAAAATACCGATTGAATGAAAGTGACAAGGAATTTTAGAAGGAGATTAAATATAATGTCTGAATTTATCCATAAGCATGAATTTTCTAAAAAGTATAAAAATTATTTCCATTTATTTTTATTTTACTTTTTTTATCAATAACGAAAATAGAGATTCATACAGGGACAATTTTAGATCTCATAACTAGACATTTCTGGAAGCTCTTTCTGTTGCTCTCGTTTTCAGCTTTTTTTTACCATAGGCTTTTCCTCTTCCATTTGTCTACCTGGTGTTATGTTTTCACTCTTTATAGGTACCCTTAAAATCTATATCAGTTATCTGGATTTGGTTTGATCATACCAAATCATAATCTCCCGTTTGACTCTTAAAACCAATTATCCAGCACCTTAGGTCTATTGTTTAGTGTCTTAAAAATTTGTTTTGTCGTCGATTGGATAGTGTCTGTCAAACTTTTGTCCTCTTCGAATCATTTTTTACTTTCTCCTGCCTATATGAATATAATATTAGGAAAGTATTGTTTTCATGTTGATTTTTCAAAATCGAGTTTTCACCAGATCTACACATTTTCAGACCCCCTGAACCCAAGTAAACATGTTTTTAGCGATTGGTGTGTGTGTGTGTGTGTGTGTGTGTGAACAAAATATCTCAAGAACGGAACATCATGAACTTAAAACTTGAAACTTAAGTTAGGTACTATTACCAACCCGACACGAAGATATTCATCAAAATCGCTCAACCGGAAGTAGTAGTTTATTCGTGTCATTTTTCACTTTTTTCTGATTTTCTCAAAAACTGCTCCTACAATTTTTTTAAAATTGCCTCATTTACTAAATTGTTTTATGCTCTAGAAGATAGGGTAGGCGCCATGTCTGCTGAAATTCTTGGTGAGGCTGTTTTCTCGTAAAAAAATTATTTTTTTAAGATTGCGGCTTTAATATGCATTTTAGCGCAAAAATGTATATCATAAAAGTTTTAGATAATTTAAGAACCTACAACTTTTATTTCAAACATTTTTTATCTATAACGCTTTATTTAGTGGTAATTAGCGATTTTCTGTTTTTTTCTCACGAAAATGTGTAAAAAATCTATTTTTTTAAGATTTCAGCCTTAGTATGCATTTTACGACAAAAGTGTATTAATCAAATCATAGGAAATTAAAAGATCTACACTTTTATCTGGAGAATTTTTCTCGACAGAGCCTAGTTTAGCATGAAAGAGTGATTTTCCGTATTTTTAAGCCACACTAAAGTTGATTTTCATTTTGCATCTTTTACTCATGATTAAAATTAGGTTATGTTTATTGAGGTTAGTTTTTGTTTATTTCTAATATTTCATTACTAATGTTAGGTTATATTGTTAATTATTTGTATTGGCAAGAGAAAGTTGTGTGAGTGTTTCACACCAGATTTTTTCTTGTTCCGTTCTTGTTGTCCTTGTAACCTATACTGTCCATGTAGTATCTTTAGAGCCCTTACCTTCCAAACGATCTTTCTCGCAAATTAGTATGCTTCTCTTAGCCTTACTATTCATTGTAAGACCCTTTACTTTCATACAGACACACAGGTTTTATCCCACTATTATAATGTCTGCTCTTTGCTTATCTTGAGAATGCTTTTTTCTTTTACAAGGGGTGAGTTCTTTGGAGTGCTGTGACCATATTTCCTCGTTTACTGTTTGCTTTCTTTTCATTGGTCTTTAGACGTATTTTTCCCCAAGGTACTTGAAGTTGTCAATTTTTCCGTATTTTGACTTCAAGTGACACGGGTCTGTTTTGATTTTTGTTATGCAGGACTACATAGTTTTTTTCAAAGGAAATCTGTAGTTTACTTTTATGCTTGTTGTTTTGACATGTTAATTTGTTCTATTGCTGTTTCCATATTCCTAGAAACAATTCCTTTGTCGTATGCAAAAGCAGACGGTTTTCCAATTATTTATTAAGTTATTAAATTCTTAGATTTTTTATAATTCAATAGATTAATTATTTATTCATCTGCAAAAATTGTCATAAACATATATCTCAATAAGATTTTAAAAGTTATAGACAGGAAATCTGTTTTATCAAGATACAAAAATCTGTATGATAAATTGTTCTTATGATTAATTTATTTATGTACTTAATATATGTATTTGAATACATTTATTATTTATTTAATGGTTTCCTAAAAATGATATTTTCTTCAAATTATTAGATGGTTTGGCAGATTGAAGCAGCAGACTGTTTAAATGAAGCAAATTCAGAATTAACAAAAACTGTAAAACAATTACAAGAGGAATTAGAAAATGTTGAAAAGAAATATGTTGCTAGTAAATTGGAGCAGGTATCAAAATGAAGAGAATTATGAAAGTTTGGCGTGCTCAAAGTTTTCATGTGTTGACTAATTAAGTAATAAATTCTTTGATAAATTTGTCTAACAATTTGTGGTATAAATAACTGTGTTTCAAATTTAGTAATTAAATAGGTGTTTTGACAGTGTATTGGTACTTTAGTGGTTATCAGTCCTGGTCAAGGTTTTTGCACAGTTTTTGTGGCCACTTGAAGTGAATGCCTGATCAATCTCCTTTTTACACTATGTACTGTAGTATAACCTTCCTATTTGTTACATTAATTTCTGACTTGGCATGTATAATGTATAGATGATGGTATTTCATGTAGCTTGTAAATCAGCCCCCCCCCCACCATTCTACAGAAATAGGTAATGCTGCTACTACCCGTCTCGCTTTAAATATATAGTCTGTTTATTGTTCTAATTTTTGTTTTACCTTACCTATACAAATCATTCACCTTCTTTTAACTAGATTTATCATAAAACCATATTACATTCAATATTTATTGTTTTATTACACTGGATTCATCAATGATTAATCAAAAGAAAAGGGAATGTCTATTAGTTGTCATATTTTATGAATGTGTTTCTATAATTTTGTATTGTTTAACATGTATAAAAACAAATTAATGGACAGTAATTGTAAATTTTTGAATTATTATATTAGTTGTAACTTGTGACTACAGACAGTTTCCATTCTCCACAAGCCATAGTAGGTATGAAGTCTACATAGGGTCTCTTTAAAAGGCATGCCAAATTCTAGGAAGTATTTACATAGCTAAAAATTTTAAAAAATGTTCATAAAAACATAAATTCATAAACGTATAATTAGCGAGTTATAGCTAGAAAAAAAATTTCACCTGGAATTCAATGTCCTGGTGAAATGAGGCCACAATGAAATTTGAAAGAGGTGAACATGGTGGTATCTTATGGTGTTTAACCTAAAAAATTCAGTAAAACAGATCCCAGAATATTATCTTTCATAGCTTTTAAGATATCTGACATAAACCATAAAAATTAGAGGTTGAAAAAACACGATTTTGAGTTCAACGTTAAATAATTTATTTAATGCCTAATGAAATCTTTATTTTTTTTAAATTCAACCTGTAGAAAATTAAGTAAGAAAAAGTTAATGAAATATTTTGAAATTCATCTTATATTTGTAACAAAACTAGACTAAATTGTTACTAAAAAATTACTGTTTTTCAACAAAATGAGGTAATCTTTTAATAGGTTGACACAATAATAACATATCAACTATTTATTTCAATTCTGAAAACAATAAAGAATAAATTAAAAGAATAAAGGTGTTGCTGGTTTTTTACAAAGTAGATCGAAATTGCCTCTGTTTTCTTATGTGCAATTGTAGTCGACGAATTTATTTTTCTCTAGTATAAAGGCAGGAGTAGCCTATTCTTAACAGTTTCTGCAGGTTCTTTTATTTTATACCCTCGACCATTTGTGCATTAAAACAATTTATGTAATCCAACCTCACAGGAGAAATTATGATTCTTTTACAATTTCTTATACAATCGCTTCCTAGAGTTGGGTATATAGTTACTTGTGTCAGGAGTTTGCCTTTGTTTCAATGACAGACAAAGGGGGAAAAGCATCAGTGCGCATGCGCGACTGCTTTAATTTCAGTACAAAAAACCATACCCAGAGCATATACAGTATATCGCAGAACCTTTTGTAGGTTAACTGTATGAATATAACTGTTTGTTATCATAAACAGAAATGTTAATTTCTCGAAAACGTGGGCAGACTATTCACAGTGCTGAACGAAATCTAATTAATATACAGTATAATAAAATGCTGTGAGTTTGAAGCTGAACAAAAGTCCCTCTCCCTGCCTCTAACAAAAGCCATGAGCGAGTGGCTAACAACTGTAATGTTTCTCTTTCCATAATTCAAAAAATAAAGAAGGAAATTTAAAGACGTGAAAAACCTTTTCTTCAACAGTTTTGTTGACACGTGGTAAGAAAAGGAAACGGTTAGGTAGATACTGGTGAGACTGATAGTGAAGACGCTGGTGACAGTGATAGTAAATAAGGTGATTCATTCATAAAAAATTTTGTTCCAATAGAATAAGGTAGCTGGTAATTACAGTAAATCAGACATTTCTATTCAGGTAAATAAGCTATAGGCAATATTACAGGTCACATTTATTTCTTATAAGGTTTATGAAGAAAACATTTTCTTGGAATAAACCACAGCTTACAGATTGTATGTAGAAATAGCACGGTAGTGAAATGTACAAGTAGTGTCACACTGTTGAGGTTGGCAACCCTGTCAGATTTTCACTTTCCTTCCTCACAGCCCATTTGTGCGCAAAAGGTAATCTCGTGACTTCAGTATCTATACCTTTTAAAACAACTCTATACTATTTTAGATAACAGTAAAGATTATGTATTTATTTATATGTTTAAATTGGCTTAATGCATTGTACTGACATGTCATTATATATAAGAGTTAATGAAATGAGTTCTTTAAGAGTGCATTTTCTATATGTATCAGTCACCTGATAAAATATAGTTGATGCCAAAATAACATACAATTTCATGTAATTATTTAAGTTATTTGTTAGCATCATAGCAGTAGAATCCATATTAATATTTTGTTTTTTATGTATGCATAAAAAACTTGGTAATTTACCTTATACTGCTTTCAATATCCTTCTTACAAGTAATTTCGCGGTGTGCACCGCTTCTGCAGTTTGACAATGATAGTTGGTTAAAATCTGTCATAAATTATATATAATAAAATTTAGTTCTAATTTATGACACAGATAGCAATAACAGTAGATTTTTCCATTTTATATTCAGTTTGATTCAAACCATTGACAAAGGAAGATGCAATCTTCATAAAATATTCTAGAACTTTTATTATCATTACCTGAAGAAGCAGTGCGCACCGCGAAAGTACTTGTAAGAAGGATTTTGAAAGCAGTATAAGGTAAATTACAAAGTTTTTTTATATATACTTAAAAAACAAAATATTAATTTCATGTAATTACATCAATTGAATCGGTGGGTGGAAAAAGGGTAATATTCCAAAATCCTTATTTTCGAGAAATTAAAAAAAACTGTTTTGTGACTTTGTTTTTGGTTTAATGGTAAAATGTTCAATTGGTCATTTGTAGTACTATATTAACGCTTTTAAATGGTGACTTTAGAATTTATTTTACAATAATCATGGGATTGATTTTTGATTATTAATATGTTTACTATTCACCTTTTTCTAGATTTGGTACAAGTAAATAGGAAAAATTAAGTTGAAAAAACAGTATAATGTGGCCCATATGCTACAAAACTTTATTTTTATTTCAAAATAATTTACAGTTACATTTTGATGATAATCAAAACAGAGAAACCAGTGGTCCAACTGCTGTTCGCTATTGAATGGAAGAAGGGTAATATTCCTGGAATACTATCCTTTTTCCACTCAACTAAATTTTTATTGTAGCTTAGCTGCTTTTAGATATTAGGAATATTTCCCTTTTATCAACCAATATATGCGCCGAAGTATACTTAACAAAACTGCTATCTTCGTTCACTTTCGCATTTTTACTTTCTCTTGCCTATATGAATATATAGGAAGGAAAGTATTGTTTTCATGTCAATTTTTTGAAATCGAGTTTTCACCGGATCTATACGTTTTCAGACCCCCTGAACCCAAAAAACATGTTTTTAGCGATTAGTCTGTGTGTGTATGTGTGAACAGAATATCTCAAGAACGGAACATCGTACGAACTTGAAACTTGAAACTTAAGTTACATACCACTACCGGACCCGACACGAACATTTTCATCAAAATCGGTCAACCGGAAGTAGTAGTTTATTCGTATAATTTTTCACTTTTTTGCGATTTTCTCAAAAACTGGTCCTACGATTTTTTAAAAAATCGCCTGGTCTACTACATTTTTTATGCTCTACAAGATAGGGTAGACGCCATGTTTGCTGAAATTCTGCGTGAGGCTGTTTTTACGTAAAAACATTTTCTTTTTAAGATTGCGGCTTTAATATGCATTTTAGCGCAAAACGTTATATAATAAAAGTTGTAGAGAATGTAAAATTCTACAACTTTTATTTCGAACATTTTTTTTGTATAACGCTTAGTTTAGCGGTAATTAGCAATTTTCTGTTTTTTTCTCACGAAAACGTGAGAAAAATCAATTTTTTTAAGATTTCGGCCTTAGAATGCATTTTACGACAAAAGTGTATAAAATAAAATTTATTGGAAATTAGGAGATCTACAACTTTTATTTTAAGCATTTTTTTGTACAGTGCCTAGTTTAGCGTGAATGAGTGATTTTCCGTATTTTTAAGCCAAACTGAGGTCGATTTTAATTTTGCGTATTTCACTAACGTTTTTTGAGGTTAGTTTTTTGTTTATTTCTAATGTTTTATTACTAATGTTAGGTTTATTGTTAGTTATTTGCATTGGCAAGAGAAAGTTGTGTGAGTGTTTCACACCAGATATTTTTTTTTAATATTACCTTTTTTCCACTCACCGATTCAATTGTTTTTGTCCATCTGGGGTTACATTCATACATAGAGCAACTGGAGTTGCTCATGGTGAATTATCATCTTTTATGTAAAGAGAACAATTTGAAAGTAACATGAAACCTGAGTTTTTACCTGTGCATTAACGTTCCTAGATTGTAATAGTTTTGTTTTTTGTTACTGATCTTACAATGATTAACTTTCTAAAAAGTTTCCTTTGTAAACAAATCTGTCTTCTTTTTTTATTAAACAACCTTTATTTAGCATGTTAAACTTATCCATATTCCTATAATTATTATACCTCATAGAAACATGATCTCTCAATTGTGTTACTTGTGTTTTATCTAATTTATATAGACTAAACCAAATAAAGTATTTAATATGCAGAATTAAGAACTAACTTTGTAAAATCATGGTTTATTGATTATGAAAGATGCTACATTATTTATGTTAGTATAGCACGTAAGTACTTAACTATAGTATAAGTAAGTATGGAATCTATGCTGATATTTCATTACCAACTACGTAATTTCTGTCACCCACTAATCTAAATAAGAAAGTGCTGCTAACCATTATAAGAGGTGTGACTATTAAATAACGAGACTGATGTAAAAAAATTTATTTTTATTTTATACATAATCACTTATTGTCACCTTCAATATACACTCCTCTATCCCTACAATGCTCCATGTGATGTTCCACTGTTGAAAATAGTGCTGGAAGTCATCTTTTGTCAGCTCCTTCAGGACATATGCTGCTTTCTCTTTTACAGCTTCCACAGACTCAAATTTTGTCCCTTTTAATGCAGATTTTACCTTAGGGAACAGGTAGAAGGCACATGGTGAAAGATCTGGTGAATAAGGTGGATGTTCTAAGACTGAGATGCTGTACTTGGCTAGGAACCTCTTCACAGATAACGCGGAATGAGCTGGTGCATTGTCTTGGTGGAGAACCCATGATTTGTCCTTCCTCATTTTGGGGCGTTTTTCCTTACTCTTTGACATAGTTTAGAAAGTACCTCAAGGTAGTAATATTGATTGATTAATTTGACCTTCAGGAACCCAGTGAAGGTACTCAATCCCATTGATATCAAGAAAAACAATCATCTTTGCTTTAAATTTTGACTTTCTCATTCGAGCTTTTTTGGCTCACGGTGAAGTTCGGCTCTTCCAGTGCATGGATTGGTGCTTCGTTTCCAGATCATAAGTAAAAACCCCACGTTTCATCACATGTTATTATTGTTTCCAAAAAATTTGGGTCATTTTCAATTGCGTACAAAGTGTCAGTACAAACATTTTTGCAAGCTTCATTTCAAACATTTTTGACCGGCACGTGTCCTGAAGGAGCTGACAGAAGATGACTTCCAGCACTGTTTCCAACAATGGAAAATTCGCATGGAGCGTTGTAGGGATAGAGAAGGAGTGTATATTAAAGGTGACAATAAGTGATTATGTATAAAATTAAAATTAAATTTTTTACGTCAGTCTCGTTATTTAATAGCCACACATCATATACTTCACTTAGTTCAGTAATACTATTATTTTGTACATACTTTCAACCATACATTAATTATTATAATTATTTAAGTTACTAGTTAGCATCATAACTACAGAATCCATATTAACATATTTTTTTATGTATTTATAAAAAAAACTTTATATATTTACCTTTTACTGCTTCTTATACTTCATTTTTACAAGTACTTTCGTGGTGCCCACTGGTTCTTCAGATATTGTTACTAAAAACTGGTTATGAAGATCAAAGGTTTAAATCAAACAGGTTTGATTCAAACCTTTGACAAAGAAAGACGCAATCTTCATAAACAGTTTCTAGAAGCTTAGGTTGTTATCTGAAGAAGCGGTGGGCACCGCGAAAGTACTTGTAAAAAACTAAGTACAAGAAGCAGTAAAAGGTAAATACTTAAAAGTTTTTTTAATGTAATATACATAAAAAACAACTTAAATATATTAATTATATGAAGAAATAAGTTATAATGTTATTTTAATTACACATAAATATTAAAATGTATTATTTTTTTTAAATCTTCAAGGTAATTTAAAAATATAAACTATATAATTATTCATTTAAACTAATTTAATCAGAACTAATTGTGCTAATTAAAATCCATTTGTTTTTATCTGTAACATGGTTACTAAAGGTTATAAATTCTGATGAGACCATAATAAAACTGATTGTAAAAAATTATTATTAAGTTAAGAAATATTGATTGATGGATTTTCTTGTAAAATTTATTCAAAATTATACATATCTGTATTGTTAATATTGTAAGCTTGTACAGTAACTAAAATTTATTATTCTCTACAGATTACTTGTGAAAAAATATACTATCTTGCAAAGAGTTTTTATTAAAACAACTTTGTGATTTTGAAGCAATTACCAATAAATTATCTTTTTCAATTGTTTTGCTGGAAATGTGTTTAATTTTATTATTAATCATCAATATTATTTTGAAATTTCATTTTTAACTATAAAATCTCTTGATTTGTAGTTTTTATTTAATTAAAATTTTAGATGTTATTCTTTGTTGGTAGTTAATAGAGTTTTTAGAGTTAGTAAAGTAGTTAATAAAGTTGTCAATTTTAAGCATAGAGTTTATTTCTTTTATAGTAAGTTCTGTTGCTTCAATATCAGTGTTCGTTTTCTGTAGGTTATTGCTTAAATTATTTTATAAATTCCTAAAAAAAACTGAGTTTATGTCTTCTAATATATCTTTGTCATTAGGAAGTAGTCTGCAAGGAGCTATGTGCTTGGAAAGCTGTAGTGGAAGACATAAAAACTGAGGTAAGTTATTATTAAAAACTGATTTTATTGTATCATGTTTACTCAAATAAAATAATTTGAGTGAATATCACTTCTTTAAATGTGAAAAATTACAAATATGTTGCATTGTGTGTGCATTGATGCTTTCTTTTTTAGAAATTCTCGGCAAAAAAAAATTATTATCTTGTAAATTATATTAGTCCTTATATTTGCATGATTGTAATTATAGTAATATTTAATAAGATTATAACATTAAGATTGTATGTGTTATATTTCCAAATATGTGTTTTTTACTTTCTCTTGCCTATATGAATATATATGAAGGAAAGTATTGTTTTCATGTCGATTACGAAATAGAGTTTTCGCCGGTTCTACACGTTTTAAGACCCCCTGAACCCAAAAAAAAATGTTTTTAGCGATTGGTCTGTGTGTGTGTGTGTGTGTGCGTGTGTGTGTGTGTGTGTGTGTGCGTGCGTGTGTGAACAGAATATCTCAAGAACGGAACATCGTACGAACTTGAAACTTTAAACTTAAGTTAGATACCACTAGAGAACCCGACAAGAACTTTTCATCAAAATCGGTCAACCGGAAGTAGTTTATTCGTGTCATTTTTCACTTTTTTGCGATTTTCTCAAAAATGGCTTCTTCAATTTTTTTAAAAATCGCCTCATTTACTACATTTTTTATGCTCTACAAGATAGGGTAGGCGCCATGTCTGCTGAAATTCTTGGCTGTTTTCTCATAAAAAAAAATGTTTTTTAAGATTACGGCTTTAATATGCATTTTAGCGCAAAAATGTATTATATTAGTTGTAGAAAATTTAAAATCCTACAACTTTAATGTCAAATATTTTTTTTGTATATTGCTTAGTTTAGCGGTAATTAGCGGTTGTTTGTTTTTTTCTCATGAAAGCACGTAAAAAATCAATTTTTTTTTTAAGATTCAGCATTAGTATGCATTTTACGACAGAAGTGTATACGTATAATCAGATTTATAGGAAATTAAAAGATCTACAACTTTTATTTGTAGCATCTCTACAGAGTTTAGTTTAGCACGAAAGAGTGATGTCTGTATTTTTAAGCCAAACTGAAGTTGATTTTTATTTTGCGTCTTTCACTCATGATTAAAATAAGGTTAAGTTTTTTGAGGTTAGTTTATTTCTAATGTTTTATTACTAATCTTAGGTTATGTTTTTCATTATTTGCATTGGCAAGAGAAAGTGGTGTGAGTGTTTCACACTAGATTTTTACCTATTAGCCTTCATTTTATGCGTTAGCAATATTATGCAAAAGTCAGATGTAAAAAAATTTTTAGAACTCAGCCAAATATTCACTGTTGTGCTGGGTCATAGCCATACAACCTATGCAATTTCACAGAGCAACAAAATTATACTTGTCCCTACCATACTATATCTTATATTGCTAAAATAAAATATTTTTCATCTGTCGTACAAACCTGTTCTAAAAATGGAAGAAATGCTTTTGTTGAAAATTGTATCACAACACCATAACATATTGGTACAAAACAAAACATGATTTGAGTTATGTATAAGATTTAATTAGGTAATTTTGACTGCAACAAATTGCTTTTTAATTGTGGGTCTACCATTCCACTTTGATGGTTGGGGTTCAATTAACCATACTCTCTCAGAAATGGTCGGCCTGGGTCTGTACGAGACTACACCTCATTTACTCATCATACACATCCTCCTCATTTTATTGGGTCATGGAGTTGCATATTGTTCTAAATTGAACAGATTGCAATGTACATGCATGAGGATTAAGAAAAAAAAATTGGGTTAATTTGGTTAGCATTGAAATCTTTTGATACTTGTGTGACTGTTTATTACATTTTTATTCTCTTTTATACCCTCATGTATGTTTCATTACAGGTGAAGACATTAAAAGACACAAATATGGCATTGGAGAACGAAAAAGCTAGTTTACTAGAACAATGTCAGAATAATCAATCTAATCAGGCTGAGAATTTAAAGGTAAAATTTTCAAATAAAAAGTGTATTTTCTTAGGCAGATAACTGAGATTAAATAACAAATTGGATTTAGTTTTCTATTAATCTACTGGGTATCATATTGTAAAGTCGATTCCCAGGTTCTTTTATGCACCTGGTTATTAATAAATGATAGCCTAAATGATAAACTTTTTAACAAATTTATTAATCACAATATTTTTTTTATAAACATACAAACAATACAATGTGACAAAATATAAATAACAAATACATAGAAAACAACCAGAAACCTATACTGGTGTCCCAAAAGTCCAGTACGGCAAAATATTTCGAATGTGAGGGAAATTTCAAGATATATGCGAACGTGAACCTCACTCAAGTACAAAGTACTTTTTTGATTAATCCAAAAATTTTGTCTGCCATTTTGAATGTAACTTTATTTTTTTAAATGGGAAGGTGGTCATACGACACATGATTTCAATTTGACATTTCAACACAATTTTGAATGGCAAAAACCGCACATCAATAACTCCTACAGTTTGAAAGATTACTTGCCTTTTTTTTATTGATACCGGTGTATAAGATTGCATTTCTGCTAGAAAGAGATAGTGATGGCCGGGTGAGGTAGGCGGTCCAATAGTCATGCCTTTCTAATAACATAGAATTAGTATAGTAATGCTGATGTTTTACACGTCATCACACTGTCAATAACAAGCATGACCTATTATCTAAATTTATATCAGCTGTTTCCTTTAATTGTTGTTTTAGGTATTGTAGTACACATGTTCTGCAGGTTGCATATAGAGGTGCTATCTTATACGCCGGCACAATACATTTCAGCAACACCGTATTGAATGTCATGTGTAATTACTTAGGATGGGTGAAAAGTCCGAGAATGGCTTAATATTTCAAATGTAAGGAAAATTTCAAGATATATGCAAATGTGAACCTCACTTGAATACAAAATATTATTTTATGATGAATCAAAATAATATTTTATCCATCTTGAATGTGACATTATTTTTTTAAATGGGAAGGAAGTCATGCGACACATGATTTCAATGTGAAATTTAAGACAATTTGAATGGCAAAACTGCACATTAATATCTCATGACATTCAATAAGGTGTTGCTGAAATGTAAATAAATGTGAATATCTTCCAAATTGTATGAGATATGGAAATGCAGTTTTCGCCATTCAAATTATCTTGAAATTTTGCATTGAAATCATGTCACATGATCACCTTCTGATTTAAAAAAAAAGTTAAATGATGGCGAACAAATATTTTTATTAATCATAAAATACATAGTATTTTGTTTTCAAGTGAGGTTTACATAAGTATACTCACATGTCGTGAAATTTTCCTTACATTTAAAATATTTTGTTGTATGGGAACTTTTGGGACACCTTGTGTATTAAAATATAGTATGACCTATCAAGCGACACCTTTACTACAGGTAGGAGTATACAAAAAACTTCACATACATACACACATATCATGTGCCCGTTCCAGCTATCGCCGGGTCTGGGTGTTCACCAAGCCTCTCCATCTTCGTCTGTTAGTCCTCCATTTCTCCTCCTCTATTTGTTTCCAGTTGTATCTTTGCCCCTCCACACTCCTCTTAACTTCATCCTGCCATCTTTTTCTTGGCCATCCTCTTGATCTTGTTCCTTCCATCCTTTTAGGTATCCTTTCCTCCCTCATTCTTTTCACTTGGCCATACCATCTTACCTTACT
This sequence comes from Catonia carolina, assembly GCA_035578175.1. Taxonomy (NCBI): domain Eukaryota; kingdom Metazoa; phylum Arthropoda; class Insecta; order Hemiptera; family Achilidae; genus Catonia; species Catonia carolina. The sequence goes on from JAQMRL010000002.1 coordinate 55,022,101, forward strand.
TTCTCCACCCCCTCTCTCATACTTCCACATTTAGCTCTGTTATAATCTTTGTCTACCCATAACAGACAGGTGGAGTGTCAAATTATTTACACTCAATCTGTTCGTTGCAGGGCTAAAATAAATAGTTGTTTTTTATCACATGGTCAGCCAATTAAATGACTGAATCATTTAAGAACAGAAGAGGTAAAGGTGTAAAAGACACTAATCAGAGTTAATCTCCTCTGAAAGTAATGAATTTCATTATACAGCCAGACCCTTTGGTGAATGAAGTGAAGGTGTCATTTGCAGAGTGGAAAATATGTGCTTTTCAGAGGGCCCGGCATGCTGATAAGCGTACTTTCCCACTCAGTGAGGAAGGCGTAGGTAAACCACCTTACTCCTCGTTTTACTTAGTAAAACCTCTATAGGTTCAAACCAGCCTTTTGGCTGATGACCTAAACAACAAAATATTTGTATTCTTCATTCTGTATCTCCTTGTTCTACCCTCTATTGCTCTTAAGAACAAAAATTTTAACTTATTTCAAATTTAAGACAAGATCAAAACAAATTAATAATTACTATTCTTTTCTTTTACATCTTATATCCACATGCACACCATCTCAAAAATTTACGGAGATTTCAAGAAGGATATAATAATAAAAATACAAAATCCTTCTGGTGTCTTCTGGATAAATCTTAACAAACTGTAAACAAATTAGGATTTAATAAAAGGTGTTACAAAAAAAGGCCAATTATCTAAATAGGTACCTGACTCAATCACAATAGCCATACAACAATAGGCAGGCCTACTATACATAACCTACTATACCTAACCATTTATAGTACATAATATTTGTATTTCTTAAAAACCCTATTTATTATTATTATTAACTATTATTATTATTTATATTAACACCTTTTAAATTTTGGTCCTTCTCAAGAATTCGAACACTATTTCCTTTTAGATATTGTCACAATAGTTTAGTTCACTTTATAAACATAATAATATTATCTAAAAGGTAAAATTTGCAAAGTACTAAAAAGAAGAAAGCAATTCGTTACCTAGAATTTTTGTCGTACAAAAATTTACTGTTAAACTTTCTCCCTGGTACATTAGAATTAAATATTATTTAATAAATATTTTTATCACTATTATTACGTTATACTATTCTATTGTTATTTTACATTATACTGAATAAAGTTATTGATTTGAATATCTTTCCAGGAAGAAATGGATCTATTACAGAAAGCTAAAGAAGAAAAATGTAATGAAATTGCTATTTTACAAAATACTTTGGATGAGAAATGTCTTGATATTTGTAAATTACAAGCATGTATTGAAGGAAAATGCACTGAAATTAAATTATTGTACAGTCAGGTAAACAAATTTAATTAATGTTGATTTTTAACCGACAAATAACAGGAACCACACTGATGGGTCAATGTGTAGAGTGCAGAGTGAATGGTAGATTAATAGAAAATGGTAGATTATTTCCGAACTGAAAATAGTTTTGTCCTTTTTCTATTACAATTATTTTTTATTACGAATATTATTATACTTTTGATAAGTGCACCTATGCTAGACACTGTATTAAAATTTCCTTGGTTATTGCAGAGCGTTTTTCTATTTTTTTACAAGAAATTAGTTGGAATAGAGTTCTTTGTAACGACATTGAGATTACTCGATTTCTTATCTGGCTCTACCTTCTCTAATTTTCTTTTCTCCTCAGTTAGTCTTCATTGGACTTACTTTTCCTAGCTTTTTCATAAAGTCCTATATTTTTTTTTGGTGTTTTCCTTTTCTTAATCTCCTTTCTTCCCAATATTTCTCATCTTTTCTGATCTGTACTTTATTACATCTTGTAAAAGTTGCCATTTCTCCATGGTGCTTAAACTTCTCATAAGTTACCAGTTTATACAATTTAGCTTCTGAACTTAGGTTAACCAGAATATTCAGTTTTGTCAAATCCCAATTTTTTCCTTTTCCAATACTTATTTATGAATAAATATAGTTTTGTTTTTGTCTCTGCAAATATTAACAATTTTGTTTAAATGGTTGTCATTCATACAGTTGACTGTCTAAAAATTTTGCTCTTTTATTATAGTATCTTCTAGTGTCAATTTCTTTGTAAAGTTTTTGGTTTGGTTTATTTTCTTCCTCATGTTTCTGTAATATGTACTATAAATATTATGGAGAATTTTCCTGTCCATTGTTTCCAAGTTTTGCAATTGTGTTTTGTTTGTCATTGTTTCCATTCCTTAGAGAATTATTACCAGTTTAAAAGCTGTATTGAAATATCTGATTTTAGTGTTTCATGTAGCATTTCGTTTATATATTCATTTATTTCTTTTGGAATTGGTATCGCCCAACCCCAGATTACCAAAGGTTGCTTGCAGCTTGTTTCAAGTAGGAGGCATGAAACTAATTTTTGAAGGTTCTTGCATGTAGCCTTTAAAGTGGGTATATTTGGTTCCAGTGATAGCTAACCATCACAAACGTGAGTAAAGTATGTATTGTGGATATGAGGTATGGAATGCACGAATACTGGTACTAGAATGAGGTAAACTGATAAGGAAGGGAGCAAAGGCACCTACCTGTATTTTACTGCAATGCCAATTTCATGAGTATACTATCCTACTCAAAAAAACTTCAGTTCAAAATAATTATGAACTATTATCAATTGGACTAGTGGTAAAAACTACATTATTAACTAAAACTCTTAAGTAAAAAGATAGTACAGTATTAAAACTTACCTACTGTTCATAGTTAACTATTTGAAATTATAGCTGTCAAAATCTAGAAAATTTATAGTAACCAAAAAAATCTACTTTTTAAATAAACATGTCTAATGTTTTCACAAATTAAGATGTGTTGTTTAGGTCTTCAGCCAAAAGGCTGGTTTGAACCTGTAGAGGTTTTATTAAGTAAAACGAGGAGTGAGGTGGTTTACCAGTGCCTTCCTCACTGAGTGGAAAAGTACGCTTATCAGCATGCCGGGCCCTCTGAAAAGCACATATTTTCCACTCTGTAAATGACAACTTCACTTCATTCACCACAGGGTCTGGCTGTACAATGAAATTCATTACTTTCAGAGAAGATAACTCTGATTAGTGTCTTTTACACCTCTACCTCTTCTGTTCTTAAATGATGCCGTCGTTTAATTGGCTGACCATGTGATAAGAAACAAAACTATTTATTTTAGCCTTGCAATGAACAGATTGAGTGTAAATAATTTGACACTCCACCTGTCTGTAATTAAGACTATATAAGACTATATAAGACTATATAAGTCTATTAAGACTATATATTAAGACTATATTTGTCTGTATAATTAAGACAGCAAACAATATTTGCTGACTGGCTTCTTATACTAAACTAGTGACTATCTGATTCCCACCAATTTGCTTTGTACTAGAATCATTGCGCATCTAAAAAGGAGAGTCCATCTCACATGTTACAAGATCTACCACGAATGTAATATAGTTTTTGTTGAATTAATGGCTCTTCATGAAGAAAGGTCTTGTGCCCATTTAACAAAAATGTGTAGTTTACAAAGCTGTGTAAAGTTTGTTGTCTTAGAAAGGCCTAAAAATGAACTTTTTGTGGAAATCAGTTCAGTGTTGCATCAGAACTGTGTAACACTGAAAGTGCGAGGATGATTGGTGCTTCAAGGATCTGTAGAGGCAGGTCAGTTGACTAGACAAGGATTTTTGGCAGGATTCCCGGAATAGGACTGGTTTCTAACGCTACTGAATAAATGATTGATTAAATCAAGCTGATTTACTAATAATTCTTTCTTATCATCTTTATGCTTTAAGAAACATTAATGTCCTTTCTTCATAAAATTATTATAGAACCACTTTATATACCATGATTTTAGTGTAAAAATTATTAATTTAATTAATTTTTATGACTTCAGGTTGAAAAGTTAAATAATCAGTTAAATACTTATAATACCCCATATATTTCAAAATCGGAGAAAGTTTTGAAAAGCGGTAAGAGTGCATGTGAAACTTTATGCAGTGATAAAAAGAAGGTATGTATAAATTAATTTATTTTCATGTAGTTTGTAATATAGTATTGTAATACATCCAAAAAATCAATAGATATTATTTTGTCGTTAGTATTCTATAATGTGTCAACCTTTAAAAAGGTTAACACATTTTATTTAAGTGGATTTAATGAGTTAGAATTAGCATTAAAATTTTCTTTAAATTTAAAACAAAATTTGTTTGGTAAGTGAATCATTTTCATTCTGCTAGTCATGATCGATAAACAAATCTGAAAATAATTTTTATAAGTTTAACTTAAAAGTTAATAAAATGGTGTAAAGAGCATATACATGTGAAAGTGTCTTTGTGAGATTCTGAGTTACAGTGCATGTCACTCTGGATCATTAAAAGTAAGTGAGGAAACTTTTTTCTTTTTTTTTGCGCCCTGGAGACTCCAGGAGGAGTATAGGACATGTCGTCAGATATAACACCTGAAATACATATAAGAATCACACAATGTATCACTACTATCAAGAAAGAAATTCTTGTACGCTATAAAAAGTTTCACCGATCAAGTAATTTTTCAGATTTTTTTTAAAGGAATTCAAATCCTCACAACACTTTAAAAATTGGGGTAATTTATTCATAAATTTTCTCCCTGAATAAGTAGGTTTTTGTTTAAACAATTTTGTGGAGTGATTAGCCACATAATAATCATTCCTGTTTCTCGTGTTATGATTGTGAACATTGAAATTCTGCATAAAATTATTTTGCCTAACATACATAATCACCTCAAAAATGTAGAGGGAGGGAACTGTAAGCAATTTAAGCTCCTTAAATAATGGCCTGCATGAGGTTAGCTGGTTAGCCCCCACCATACACCTAATAGCTTTCTTTTGAATTTTAAAAACTCTATTCATATTACCCATACTAGAATTACCCCATACTAAAATACCATAACGGATATGAGACAGAATGAGGCCATGATAAGCTGCCATTAGTAATTTTTTATCATTTAATCTGGCAATTTGTTTTAGTGCAAATACCCCAGATGATATTTTACTACAAACTTGATTGGTATAGAAGTCCCAAGACAAAGATCTATCTAGAGATACACCCAGGAACTTCACTGTTTCTACATGCTCTAAACTATTATTGTGAATAAATACATCCACTTCTCTACTTTCTTTAACGTTATGTTTATTTTTAAACTGCAAGTACTGACACTTTTTCCCATTAACATGGAAATGCAAGCTAGGCTATGGTATGAAGTGGAGTATGTGTTCGTCCAGGAGTGTCCTAGCAAATAGTTTTAACATAAGAGTTCATACCCAAGGATTCTATTTTATGTAATAAATTTGTACAATAGATTTCATTAACGTTCTTAAACTGCCTTGATCTCTACTCTCTGCTACTTACATGAGTTTTGGTGGATCCACCATCATCTGAATACACAATATAATTTGAAACTAAAAATTTTTATTTAAAATCTGAAGAAGATAATATTACGAGGGTTATTCAGAAAGTAAGGTCCGAATCTTCGTAACTAAACAAACTTGACGCGAACATCGTACTACACATGCGCGTCAACTCCCGGCATGCCTTGCGTGTAAAACTACACTATTTGCATTTGTATTGTTGCAATGTGCTGTTTACAGTATTAGTTCAAAATGTTTCAAACAATTGATCATCTCACCGACTGTAAAATTCGTTCAGTTATACGGTTTTTGACAGCAAGGAACATTTCAGCGGCAGAAATTCATCGCTAGATAACTGAAGTGTACAGCCTCAATGCAATGAATGACAGCAAAGTGCCGTAAGTGGGTGAGAAATTTTAAGAATAGACGAAACAATGTCAATGATGAACCGAGATCAGGCCAACCATCAGTGGTTCACAATTTCAAGTTTATCATTGGAGTTTCTGAATGTGAGCAGAACAACTTTGTACAAAATTGTGTCTGAAAATTTGCAATTTCACAAACTGTGTTCACGTTGGGTTCCCAGACTGCTTACTGAGGATCACAAAATGAAAAGAATGGCTTTTCTCTTGAATTTTTGGACCAATACCGTAGAGAAGGTGATGAACTTTTAGAGCATATTGTCACAGGGGACAAAACATGGGTTTCTCACATTACCCCAGAGTCGAAACGTCAGTCTATGAAATGGCGTCACATGTCATCGCCAGACAATGTCAAGGCCAAGCAGACAATCTCAACACGCATGATTATGGCTACAGTGTTTTGGGATAGACATGGAGTCTTGTTAGTTGAGTTTATGCAGCAAGGGGCAACAATAAATTTCACCGCTTACTGAGCCACCCTGACTAATCTTCGCCACGCAATACAGAATAAGCGACGTGGCCTTCTGACATCTGGAGTTTTGTTGCTGCACGACAATGCCAGGCCCCATTCTGCCATTCGAACGCAAAATCTGATCAGATCATTTGGATGGGAACAGGTTGACCACCCGCCGTATAGTCCAGACTTGGCACCAAGTGATTTTCACTTGTTCCGCTACCTAAAGGAGTTTCTTGGAGGCAAGCGGTTCGGCACAGATGACAACGTGAAAGAAGCTGTTCAAGACTAGTTATCCTCACAGGCGGCGGACTTCTATGATAGAGGTATACAAAAGCTTGTTGAACGTTATGATAAATGTTTAAATAAAAATGGAAACTATGTGGAAAAATGAAGAAAGATGTACCAAATACAATAAAAAAGGTTTTTTGAAAAAATCTTAATTGTTTTTTTTTTTTTTTTTTTGGAAATCGGACCTTACTTTCCGAATAACCCTCGTACATCTTCAGTCATGTATAAAAAACCTGACTGAAGATGTAAAAATAATCTTCTACAGATTTCAAATAAAAATTTTTAGTTTCACATTATATTGGTACTCTGTTGATGTTGGATCCACCGAAACACATGTCAGCAGCAGATAGTAGAAATCAAGCCTGCTTAAAAAGTTTAGTGAAATTCATTGTATAAATTTTGTATAAAATAGAATTGATTCAAGCTGCATTATAAGGATTTATTTCTGGATGAAGATACTCAAGGATATCATCTTTTCTGGTAATGTACCAGAAAATGTGTTTGTTAATGCACCAGACATACAAAGTATGAATGATTTGCAGTGAACATTTATTGACAAATAAATTAGAAAACAAGTGAGTGGATTTGGATTAATCTTTGAGCACATAATTCAAATCTTATTGCAAATGCTACAGCTGATATTTGATGATTTTTTTAGACTTCAGTGCAATGCCTTTTTGAAACATCTGTGAGTGATAACAACGGATTCACTTCAACCACCAGTAGCATCTGTGATCATTTAACTCAGGTTTGTTAACCATTTTAAAATTTCTGTGATCTATATACTGTAAATAATACTGTGACACTTATCGCTAAGGTACATTTCGGGATCTAGGTTATTAAATAAAATTAATCACTAAAGTTTACAATTACAAATATTTATTACACTAAGAGATTTACAAAATAATCAACAAACTGATTATAATGAAGTGATACAATAAATAACTTAATAATTTACTTAGCACTACTTACAATCAATTTTATAGAATACACAAACATACCAAACACAGAAACTGAATTCACAAAACTGCACATTAACTTTACACAATACACACACACACACACACACACACACGTGCACGCGCACGCACACGCACACGCGCACACACACACACACACACAAAGACGGTATAACAATACCTCGGAACCGCTCGTCAAAGGAACTCGGAACTCGGAACTCGCTCGTCAAAGATCAACCGAATACTAACTCCCTGACCGCGCTTAGGGGTCTCTTTTATAGTGAATCAAAAAGAACCTTCCCGAAAAAACACCGAACTTCTATACAAACAATAGAGTACAAAAAAAACCCTTTATAAAATACAATAGATTTTTAAAATACAATAGCACTCATTTAATGAGTGCTAGAAAAATCTATTGTAAACAAGTCAACTATTGTCAATAGAAAACGTAAACAACCGGCCCCTTCATAAATAGCTGTACAACACTACCCGACCTTTTATAATCACAATAGTGCAGTTATTTCAAACAACTTTCATGAACAGGCATACCTTTATTGTCATTATTGTCCTATTGTCACTTATTGTTACTATTTCACTCTATTATCCTCTCTTTACTATTTTCATGAATGAGATTCTAGAAATTACGCGAACCATGTTTTCTTTGATATTGTCGCAATACGTTATTATACAAATAGCAATGTTCATTTACGTTATTTTTATGCTGTTTGTTTTGTTTTAACTAATCCACCATTTAGTCTAAAATAAGTATACTAATTTTTCAATGTAAAAAAACAATAATTAATAATTAATAACTTTTCAATGTAAGCAAGTTTCTCCATTCACTTGTAAATTTACAGTCAGCTCTTGTGTTTTGATGTATTATTTTGTTTTTGAGGCTTAGACTTTGAAAGGCTTTCAACTCATGGCTTTCACGATGTGGTGCTACAGAAGGATTTTAAAAATTTCTTGGATAGTAAAGCCTGTGACTCCAAGACACTGCAATATTTAGAAAAGGGTATTGAAATTACAGGCACTATTAACAAAATAAAATTTATATACTTCGGACACATGATGAGAGGTCAAAAGTATAGATTATTGCAGATTATCATACAATGCAAAATAATAGATAAATATGGTCCTGGTTGAATAAAACCGTTGTGGCAAAAGAAGAAAGTAGAGTGGATGCCAGATAAGCTTTCCAGCATAGCTGCGCGAATAGTTCGGATTCAGTTGGTAGATTTCGTGTTTTAGTACCGAACTGCCTATTAAATCACATGTTCAAAACAATGCAAATTATCATCTATTAGTGAAGTTCAAAATATTCAATTGTAAACATTGTGTACAACAATTAATGCCTATAACATACAACACATTACAGACTGATGTTTTCAAGTTATCTGATATGACGTTGCAATAGCAACGTGACTCTGATCACAGCTAGTACAGCACTGACCCCCACCACTCACTGAGGCAGCTGAGTACACCATTACCAAAATAAACCTTCTGCGCACTCCAGAAAATTGGCAAGCTTATTTGGCATCCGCACTATGAGTGCGGATACCCGGCCTGCTGGAAGGATACCCAGATGATGATGATGACTATGAGTGAAATTTTTAGATTGGCTGCAAATAAAGTGCTATATTTACCTATGCTCTAAAAGGACATAGTACATGAAGTACATGAATATCTGAGACATACTTGAAAATCACTGTTCAGGCTTAACAACCCTGGAATATTTAATGTTCAAAATTTATTGATTGACCATAATTTTGTGAATATTGGATAAATAAGTGACACTATCCCATTATTAAAAATTTATCACAGCAAAAACATATTCTAGGGATAATGATGTCACTAACGATTCATTGTGCAAATCTATTCACATAAATTAGTTAATTTTTGGTAAAAAGAAAAAAATTAAGTACGAGCGTATGACATTCCTCTGAGATTTATCCATAAAGAACAAAAGTGGGAAGTCTTTTTTGTGGGAACTGCCAATATTTTAGTATTTTCAATCTAGGTTATGTTTTGGGAATAAACAAATTATAACTTGCTTTGTTATTTCTTATTTATTTTTAATTTTAAAATTTCAGAGTGAGACTACAGGCAGTAAAGATCAGATGAAATCTGTACAATTTGAAAATTTCTCATTGAAAAATAAGGTATGTACAATAAATAAATTATTTTTAAGTATATTAGAATGATGACTCATGTATGATATGACTCAATTTATCTACTCTATAAGGTATTACATAGTATTCCAAAATATAACAGCTAGATAGCTCCAACATAAGGTTCAACTTTTTTTATAGGCTCATTACTCTATGAAAGCATATGATGAGTTTATTTCCATGACTTAAGTTTCAATGCATGGCATCAATCACTGGACATTTGTACACATGTATTCAAATTCCAGTGTAAAATTAATAATTTTCTGTGCGATACCATTCAGTCATACTAGATTGTATTTGAGTATTTCAAGATTCTGAAACTCACATCATATGAGGTGTTTAAAAAACTACTTAATTTTTGAAATTGCATATTAAAGTTATACAGTCTGAGCTTACACACCATGCTGCACCTAGCGCCATTCTTTGAAAACGTAATACAGCTTGTTGCACTGCAGTAGTTTGATCAGTCATGATGTTAGAGTCAGCTAAGCAAACATGCCGTCAATGCTGTGCAATGTAGTGAGAAAGTGAAAATGAAGAAATTTGTGGAGCAGTGTTGTAATGTTAAATTTTGCATTAACATCAGGAAATATTTTCAGAAACATGGGCATTGCTTCAGCAGGCCCATAAGGAGGGGGCTGTATGAGCCATGTACAGTAGGTACTACGAGTGTTCTAAGCGTTTCAAATCACGCAGATCATCGATTGAAAAAGATCCAAGATTGGAATAACCCTCAATGTCGTGGAAATTGTCATTTAACTCTGCGAAGGTTGGAGAAAAAGTTTGGGTCGAATTGGATCATGTCACAAAATTTTGACAGAAAAACTTAATATTCATCGCATATTTACAAAACTGATGCCATGGTTGCTCACAAGCTAGTAAAAAAATCTTTCAGCATTTGTGAACAATTGTTTTATTATACAAACAGTGAATAAAATTTTATGAAAACCATCGTCACAGGTGAAAGCACTCATGAGCCATTTTAACACAAAGAGGATGTTGATCGTTTTCTTTCACTGTCTAGAGTTGTTCATCAAAAATTCATGCTATAAGTTCAGACAATCAACAAAGAATTGTGCGTATCAGTTTTAAGGTATTTAAAGGAAGTTGTGTGCCAGAAGAAGAAGCCTGATCTGTAGAATAACACAAGCTGGATGATTGACCATGACACTAAGTCACTCGTCTTTACTTGGTGGGAAATTTTTGGCCAATTAAGAAACAATCGTCTTTTCCCACCCTTCATACTTTCCAAATGTGGCTCCAGCAATCTTATTCCTGTTTCTCAAACTAAAAATCATGTTGAAAGGATGTCATTTTCAAAGTATAGACAAAATTAAAGCAAATGTGCTGGCTCAATTATGAGCCATCACACCACCTTAGTTTCTCAGAGCATATGAACAATGAAAGAAATGTTGGGAGCCATGCATAAAAAGCAGGGGGAGGGAGTAATTCAAAGAAGATAAACATCTGTTAAGTTTTAAGTACTGTAATAATTTTTTTATGATGAAAGGTGGGTCTTTTTTGAACACACCTTATGTATGTGTATCCTCTTTGATGGACATAGTGCATTAAAAATGTGACTTCAAAATTATTTTTTTTATTTTCATGTGTCTGTTAGATTGTTGAACTGAATTTAATCATATCTGAGTTGCAAACTGAATTACTCCATAAAGAGTCCACATTCAGGCAGAGAGAAGGGCAAGAATACCTTAACACTTGTGAAAGAAATAAGGTAAGTGTTTGTAGTTACATAATCACAGTTATAGGATGCTACTCGTCTATATTTTTTTAATATTTTGTTAATTAAAGAAGTGTAAAAATAATTCAGAACAGATAAAATGAGAAAATATTATGATAACATGACTAGACAGATAAAAATGTGTGTTACTATTATCTTCACTTTTCAAATTAACCCATGCAACCATTGATGAAAAGTAATGTAAATACTTCATTCTATTCTCCATTAATTTAGACTGCCTCCACGATGAAATGATTAATGCGCAAGCCTACGAAGCGAGTTTGATTCTTAGTTAGGGTCTGAAAATTATTAAAAGTCATAGTCCACTATTCCATAACCCACAGTAGTTGCTAATGACCAAAATGTTGCCTCCTCTGACTAACTGACTCACTCACTCATCAAATAGCCTGTTGGTGTAGTGTAGTATCTGCAACTGGCTTTCATGCCAGGGTTCTAGGTTTGAGTCCCAGTAGGTTTGGTGTGTTTTCATCACTCATTCTATCCACCAGTCTTCCCTAGTTCCATTATTAACCTTGATGTAAATAACAGTCAGACCTAAAACCTAAAAAATTAAAATCACTCACTCGGCACTGATTCTCTAACTTCTGACAGCTGAGAATGCTGAAATTTAACACATTTATTCCATAGGTGACGAATAGGAAAATTTAAGTATTTTATTTCAACCACGTTTCACCGTCACCCCTTTGATTAAGTACTGTGCTGCCGGCTATCAAAGCTTCCGATGTAGCGACAGAGGGAGCCGCCAATAGTTCCTTAAGTACTTTGTCAACAAGACCAAGACCAATGATCCCCCTCTACCGCAGCACTCTCGGCAACTATATAAAGAGCGCTACACTGAGCCGAGAGATTCAATTCTGATCCAGACAGCATTCACCAAGACATTCACCATCGGCACACAGCTACCAGGCTCCAGCGAAGATTAATTGACGATCCGGCAAGAGAGAAGATGATGCTTCCGTTCGCTGACCCGTCACCGTAAGCCGTCAACCGGATCGTCATCGCCCGCTGACGCGAGCGATACCCACAGCAGTCCCTTGACTGAGCCTTACGCCCACCGGATCCAACGAAGCAGCCATCGACGCACTACTGCAAAGGAAGAAGATGACGTCTCCGCTGGACGACGGCACGCCGTGTCGCCCAGCCTCGACCGCCACGACGCCTACGACCAATGCTTCCCATCAAGACGACCACCACTTAAACGGCCCTTTTCAGGGCCACCAAAATGTAAAGGTTTCAACTCTCCACGTAATGTCGCCATCCGGTGACAAACGCAAGGTGCAAAGAGGATAAGACTACCAGAAAGAAACACATCATTTTTATACCTTCGGAAAGAGCTAAAGTTATGAAATGTGTAAATTTTCAAGCAATACATTAAGAAATGTAAAGCATTAGAATTTATATACCTCCATTGGTTTATATATAACTCCCCGAGAGGAAACTCAATTTTCGGGTGACTTGTAGGATGTTGGGGATTAGACTGTTACATAAAAATCTAATGACATGAAATTCATACCTACCCTACATGCTAGATTACTGGTAATATGTTTTATTAAGGCAAAAGCTAAAGCTTGTTAGGCTGAAACAGAACGTACAACACTATATCTTTGAAAACCATTTGAATTATCCAAAAAACCAACCTTCCAAAACCAATAGAAGAGAATAAACAACAAACTTGTGATACACTGAAATGATCATCTGAAAAACCTACCTTAAAAATCCAGTAGAGACAATAAACAACAAACTTGTGGTACATTGAAATGATCATCCAAAAAACTTATCATAAAAAACCAGTAGAGACAATAAACAACAAATTGTGATACACTGAAATGATGCACCGAAAAACCTACCTTAAAAAACCAGTAGAGACAATAAACAACAAACTTGTGATACACTGAAATGATCACCAATTAAGTTATAGTGACTTTTCTGAACGTTTTTTAAAGATACTCCTTTTGGGTGCTTTGACATCACAATCAGGAAACCTGTTCCAAAAATGTTCCATTCATAAAATTGTTATTCTGCTTTTAAATCTTGGTTGGAGAGTCTAAATCTCTGATCTATAAATGGAGGCCGTTTCAATAAAAGAACGGAAGATTCTCTTCTTAGAATCACAAGGTATGTGATTACTTCAGAAAACTTGATGTGAAATGCTGGTGATTTCACCTCTGGCAAATTTCTCCAAAATATCATTGTCACCCAGACAATGATAAAGTCAGTTTAATATTTAAAACTTTATTAAAACATTTCTTGTTGCAGGAAAATGAAGAGAAAATTAAACATTTGGCTTGTCAGTTGTACCAAGCCGAAGAGAAATACAATAGACTCCAGTTTGAATTGAGTCTAGCTTGCAATGAAGTTGAAAGAGAAAAAAATATTAGTCAGGTTTATTGCCAACGTATTGACGAACTTAGAACTTCTGTTGGTGATAAGTCTTTGGAGGTAACAATTAGATTATTTTCCTTAAATTTACTAATTATTTCATGCAGACTGATATAATAATAATTTAAGAACTAAATTTTCAATTTATTTTACCATCATATTTATTTTAACCAGCATTGTACGGCAGTGAGACTTGGCTCTTACAGGGATAAGGAAACTGAAATTGGTAGCTGGAGGGGTACTTTTTCTACAGAGGGTTATGGGTCATACGAGAGAAGAAATAATCAAAAATTGCAATATGAGGAAAGAGTTGCAGACAAGCATAAATGAAAGAATCAGTTATTGTCGCAATAAGTGGATGGAGCATATTCAAAGATTGAAGGGAGGTAAAATTCCAAAACAGATTTTAGGATATAAGCCTAAAAAAATATTAAACTTGAGAAAACCTCTACAACACTGGGAGGAATTTATTGTAATTAAAGCTTTCAAAATTCTAAAAAAAATTGATCTGGAACAAGTTCCAGAGAAGAGGAATCTGCATTTTATAATATATTTATGCTCACACTAATTTTAATATATTTTATTTAGGCAAATCGCTGGGAATCTCAATACCATGATGTCAGGAGAAAACTTGTGGAGTCGCAGAATATACAAGCTTGTCAAAATAAAGAGATTGGCAGACTTAATGAATTAATTTGTACATTTAATAGAGAGGTAATTTATTTTATTTTTATTATGGTACACAGACATTCACACATTTGATACCACTAACATACTGTGGTATCTTTGAATTGGTTTTAATTTATTTATTTATTTTTACTCTGATTCCATTGACATTAAAAATTTATTTTATTTTGTAATTTTTTCTGTAGAAAATAATACATTTTGAAGATATTACCACTGTTTTAATTTAACAGTGCTGTGTAATTATAGCCTACTATTTACAGATCACTGATAAGTCTCTACTATCATAAGCGCTCAACTTGGAGCTCAATAATTACACAGTTCAATAATTATCTACTGAAAAATTTTCTTGTAGCATATTTTCTTTTTTGAGTCCATTCTTCTAGAAGAGGTTGGTGATCATAACACCTACTCTTACTTTGACACTACTGCCCAAAATAGTTTCATAGAGGAGCAATGATACATAGCAGTCTTACAGGTTTTTATTATCTCTTGCTTTATATGATATATAGGGAAGAAAAGTATTGTTTTCATGTCAATTTTTTGAAATCAAGTTGTCACCGGATGTACACATTTTCAGACCCCTTGAACCCAAAAAAATGTTTTTTGTGATTGGTCAGTGTGCGTGTGTGTGTGTGTGTGTGTGTGCAAAATATCTCAAGAATGGAACACTGTATGAAGTTAAAACTTGAAACTTAAGTACCACGAGACGAAGCGACCCAAACATTTTCATCAAAATCGGTCAACTGGAAGTAGTAGCTGTTTATTCATGCAATTTTTTCAAAAACTGTTCCAAAAATTTTTTTTAAAATCGCCTGATTTACTACATTTTTTATGCTCTACAAGGTAGGGTATGCACCTTGTCTGCTGAAATTCTTGGGAAAGTTATTCTTTTGTAGAAAAAAAATGTTTTTTTAAGATAGCGGCTTTAATATGAATTTTAGAGCAAAAGTGTATTTAATCAAAGTTGTAGAACATTTAAAAAACTACAACTTTTATTTCGAATATTCTTTTGGAAAACACTTATTTTAGCAGTAAATTAGTGAATTTCCGTTTTTATCATGAAAATCTAAAAAAATTTATTTTTTAAGGTTGTGGCCTTAGTACATATTTTACAACAAAAATGTGTATAATTAAAGTTATAGGAAATAAAAAAATCTACAATATTTAATCTAAGCATTTTTCTCTCCAGAACCTAGTTTAGAGGAAATTACAGATTTTTCATATTTTTAAGTTCTACGGAGGTTGATTTTCATTTTGCGGCATCTATTTATGATTAAACTTAGGTTATGTTTTTTATTTTACATTTTTTACTAGTTTGAAAGTGGAACCTCTGTAAATTTATACTCTGCTGATATTTGCAGAAAAACTGATGTCAATGTAGTTACCATTAAACAAACATAAGTTATATTATTCATTATTTACCCTGGCAGGAGAAAGTTGTGAAAGTGTTTTACACCAGATCTTTTTGTCAAAATGTTCTCATCTCTCTATGCTTCTTTTTGGTTTTATTTTTCCCTGTATAATTAACTGCAGCAGATTGTATTTCTCTCCACACATAATATAAACGAAACACTTGAGTTTTATCTCTTTGTCATGTTAATAGATTTGTTGCTCTATGAATGTGTTTTAAGATTTAATCATTCATGTTTTTCTCTGCCTGTGATATCCTTAAAACATGTTGATAAATCCATAATATGAAATTTTAAATTGTTTTTAATTCTTTTTTTAAGAGTGCGAACCTCAATTCCAAAATACAAAAAAGATGTATCATCTCATGAATCTGATTTGGACTTCTATACTTAGATCCCTGTTACTTAACAAATGTAACATTTAAATGCAGCTCTTGCCATTCTTATTTGTGCTCCTGTATTTGGTGTTTGATAGTTATTCTCATTTATTATTGTCCCCAAACATAGATCTCTTACTTTTGCAATGAAAAAAATATATTGTTTATTTTTAAATTGTGGAATGTAATGAATGCTATTTTCCTATCATCAAACCACCTTAATATATAATAGTTATTGTGAATTAATTAATATTAAATAATTAGGTTAGGTCTTATCTAAACTTTTAGTTTGTTAATGCTGCATAACAGTTAATTAGCTGGGTAATATTATACATCATATTCTACATGTTTTGTACATGTAATTAGTTTTTTTCTGTCAATATACTTACTTTTGTATTTTTATAGTACAGCCAAATAATTTGTCTTGTTTACAGCTGTTGAAGAAAACTGTTTGTTCTAATTATTTTATTCATGTATTGGCGATCCATTATCAATACAGTCATTCTTAAAAACAGGTCATTGAGAAAGATTGCATCCATTTTAAAAAATTGCAGTTTAGAAACTACTGAAGATGGTCATAAATTTTGTTGTTGGAAATAGAAAATATTAGTTTTTCTACATACCTTTACGTGAGCACTGTTTGTCCCGGCAGACGACCAGGATGGTCATACTGTAATGTGCCAAGCATAATATTTTTGTTTATTTGATAATACATTTCATTGCAAAAATTTTCTGTTTTTTTTATGTTACTTTGCCGAAAAAGGATTACAAGGACATGTATTTTTTTCTTATTTGTAAATAAAGGCGCTATTATTATTATTATTATTATTATTGGCGAATTCTCCTTGGATAGAAGACGTTAAGCATCATGACTCAGTTTCGTCATTTGTTTTTCTTATTGGTCCAGTAGGCCTTCATCGTTTCCGAGAAAGCTTTTTTGCGGTTTTCAGACCACTTTGGTCTAAACTGCTTCTCTCTTGAGGGCTCTGAAACTTTCCACTTGTCTACCTTGTGACGGAATAAGTTTTTATTAAAAATTTCATTTTGATGTACATTTGCCCTTTTTAGGTCCTTACGAATTTCGTCCAGCCAAGGCGCTATTATTATTATTATTATTACTTGAGCACTGTTTGTTGCTCTGTACACAATCTAAACGATATTCAACCACTGTTCAGGTGCGCCGTATCATATCGAGCATACCTGAAGCAAAAGCAGTAGTAATTCATTGTCGTAAATGATTCACATTTCGAACCGTCTTACTATAGACATGGTTTTTAACATAACTCCAGAAGAAAAATTCAAGTGGGGTTAAATCTAGTTAATCAAGTGGGGACCAGCCCTATTGATCCATCGATCAGGGAACCTTTCATTGACAGCCACACTGTCAATGAAAGGTTCCCTGATCGATGGATCAATAGGGCTGGTCCCCACTTGATTAACTAGATTTAACCCCACTTGAATTTTTCTTCTGGAGCATTGGAAGACTGAAATGAGGAGGCGCACAGTCTGGTTACCAAGTTATGTTAATGTTTTTTTTTCCCCCAATTCAATTTGTTCAACTTGCGGTACAGTTGTACCAACAAAACAACTTTATTATTTTCTGTTTACTACAAAAAAATTGATGACTATCTCCAGTAATTTTTGAACTGTATTTTTTTTAAATGGATGCTTCCTCAATGACCCAGTATAGAAAATGACTTTGTCATTATCAAAAGTTACAAATGTATTATTATTTTTAATTTTACTTAATATTATTAGGAAAGTATATCACAACAACAAGCTAATATATGTGAAGAAAAAGTTAAAAATGCTAACGAGCGAATATCAAAATTATTATCTGCACTTGGTTGTGTTAAGTGTGAATTGTTGGAATTAAAGGAAGAAAGAATCGAAAAAGAGGTAATAAAAAAGTTGTTTTTTAATGCCTCCCAATCTTTTACGTAACATTTGATTTCCAAAGTAATTTTTGGACACCTTATCTGAATAGTTCAAAGAAGGTATCTTAAGACCTGAGTATTAATACAGAGCACAATTTCTTGAGCCTTTCAGTTTCATATAATTGGTTGTATCAATGGGTTGAATTTCTGTTACATAAACGTACAAATCACCCTAACCAAATACACATTCATTAATATAAAGAGAGTAGAATACATTTTAGTATTTACGAAAAAATTGTGTATTTTCTACATAATTAGGTATTACTTTTGTTACAATATATGAAATTTGTAAGCCCTATTTAGAAATATATTTTTAAAATAATTCGCTTCTTCAGTAGAGGAAATATAAATTATGCTAAAAATTTAAATTAACGAATAAATATTTAAAACGCAATCTGCATTTTAAAATCAATCCAAATGAAAGAGTATTGTTACTTTTTACTGACTTGTACTCATTTTATTGGTGCCTTAATTACTTTTTTACTTGAATTAATAAGTAAAAAAATAATTAAAGCAGCAAGGAGAAGTACAGGTCAGTGAAAACTACTAGCATTCTTTTATTTGGTTTGATTAATATGTTGTGTATGTTTCTGAAGCAATAATGCTTGTTTTTGAAGCTTATGCTGAAAATCATGTTAAAAAGTTGAAATAATTTTCTGAAGGTTAGTAGAATAAATTCTGTAAAAGTATGTAAAGATATTCTTCTGTGAGTTTTATCAAGGATTTAGTCCTTCAGAAGATAACACGATAACCTAATCTTTTTACAAATTTTTTTAGCTTGCTTGAAACATGTAGAAATCTGGGAGTCAATCGTAAGTGTCATGATGTTTATGTTTATTTTTAAAGTAGATTAGTTATAACAATATTTACACACATACAAATTTTACCATAAAATGGAATATTACATAATATTTAATGTCAGCCCTTTTAACTTTATATTAATGTATTTGAGTGTTACATTTTTTAAATATTTTATTTTTGACAACTGGTATACACACCTCTAAAATGAAAGTACCAGATTCATTATGTAATATGTACTTACCATTATTATAAAAAAGTAACATTTGTATGTACGAGGTGTGGCTATTAAATAATGAGACTGATGTTGTAAAAAATTTTATTTTTATTTTATACATAATCACTTATTGTCACCTTCAATATACACTACTTCTCTATCCCTACAATGCTCCATGCGAATTTTCCATTTTTGGAAACAGTGCTGGAAGTCATTTTCTGTCAGCTCATTCAGGACACGTGCCGCTTTCTCTTTTACAGCTTCCACAGACTCAAATCTTGTCCCTTTTAATGCAGATTTTACCTTAGGGAACAGGTAGAAGTCACATGGTGCAAGATCTGGTGAATAAGGTGGATGTTCTAAGACTGAGATGCTGTACTTGGCTAGGAACTTCTTGACAGATAACGCGGAATGAGCTGGCGCATTGTCTTGGTGGAGAACCCATGATTTGTCCTTCCACATTTCGGGGCGTTTTTTCCTTAATTTGACGTAGTTTAGAAAGTACCTCAAGGTGGTAATATTGATTAATTGTTTGACCTTCAGGAACCCAGTGAAGATACACAATCCCATGGATATAAAAAAAGACAATCATCATTGCTTTAAATGTTGACTTGCTCATTCGAGCTTTTTCGGCTCTTGATGAAGTTCGGCTCTTCCAGTGCATGGATTGGCGCTTCTTTTCCGGATGATAAGTAAAAAACCATGTTTTATCACATGTTATTGTAATTTCCAAAAAATTTGGGTAATTTTCAATCGCGCACAAAGTGTCATACAAATATTTGGGAGCTTCATTTCAAACATTTTTGAGCAACACGTCTTCTGAAGGAGCTGACAGAAGATGACTTCCAGCACTGTTTCCAACAATGGAAAATTCGCTTGGAGCGTTGTAGGGATAGAGGAGTGTAGGGATAGAGGAGTGTTGTAACAATAAGTGATTATGTATGTATAAAATAAAAATAAAATTTTTTTCAACGTCAGTCTCGTTATTTAATAGCCACACCTCGTGTGTATGAGGTAATCTCAAACACTATCCAATCAGTTTCAGAAATTGTTTCACTGTTTAGAAGTTTACAGAATCCTGAGTAACATAGGATAGATGACATTATGAACTTTTCAATTTTGAAAGAAAAATTTGTGACTGTTAGAATTAGGTCATATATAATTTTATTTGTTTGGTGTAAACCATTAGTTATTTTATTTATCAGTATTATAAATCATCTATGAGGTCTGTCCAAAAAGTAGCCGGATTTTTTAAATTTCACAGTCCATATCCATTCAAGTTTCAAAAATGGTTTTTTTGTTATGTTTGTGCACATGTTTCTAAAATATGTTTACAGTTAAAGCCATTTTGTATTTTTATTGTTTTCTTGATAGATAAAACGGTTAGTTGTCTTTTGGTGTGCTCGACGATTTTGTACTCTTGTAAAAATGGATCAAAGAATCTGAATTAAATTTTGCGTTAAAAATAATATTAAGTACAGCGATGCATTCAAAATGTTGACTGTAGCCTTTAGTGAGTCTACTTTAAGTAGAACACAAGTTTTCGAAAGGTGTAAACACTTCAAAGAAGGCCGAGAAGATGTTAATGATGATGACTCCTCTGGATGTCCTAGCACTTCATCAACCAAGGAAAATGTCAAAGAAGTGAAAAAAAATCGACTAACCATGATCAGAGAGGTTGCTGATGATGTTGGTATTTCAAGAGGCTCATGTTATGCAATTATTTCGGATGTTTTGGGCATGAATCATGTGGCAGTAAAATTAGTACCAAAATTCCTAAATTTTTATCAAAAAAAAAACCTATGCATAAGCAGCGCTGAGGAATTGCTGAATGAGATCAATGACAATCCAGATCTGCTCAAAAAGGTCGTAAACTGGTGACGAAACATATGTCTATAGATATGCCATTGAAACCAAATCCCAATCGTCCCAATGGAAGCGGCAAGAAGATGCAAGACCGAAAAAGTACGTCAAGTCCGGTCAAATGTGAAGATTCTGCTCATCGTTTTCTTCCATTACAATGGCGCAGTGCATCATGAGTTTTTGCCACAAGGTTTTACGGTCAATAAAAAATACTACGTGGAAGTTATGCGCTGATTGCTTGAAGCAATACGAAAAAACCCCCAGAATCATGGAAAATCCTCTCATGGAACCTTAATCACCATAATGCACCAGCACACACTTCACTGCTTGTTTGTGAGTTTTTGGCAAAAACCAACACCATTATGATGCCTCATCCTCCGTATTCACCAGACTTGGTCGCCTGCGACTTTTTATTCTCAAAAATAAAAAGGAAGATGTTGTGACACAATTGAGGAGCTAAAGTCCGCATCCTTGAAGGAGCTGAAGGCGATACCAAAAACAGATTTCTATTACTGCTTTGAAGATTGGTAAAAGCGCTGGTGTAACTGTATTACATCTGGGGGTCACTTTGAAGGGGATAAAATTTGTATTCACGAATAAATAAACATTTTTAAAAAAAATGAAAAATCCGTTTATTTTTTTGGACAGACCTTGATATTGTACACAATGTATTTTATATGCAGTCAGATATATAATTCTAAATTATGAAATCATCCTTTATTCTTTCTTTTTTACAGATGTTATGTATTTATAAAAAAGGATAGATATTAAAAAAATAATGTCACATCCAATTCCTGCATGGAAAGTTATTTTTTTAATAATTAAATCTGTGCTTTTACTTTTAACACATATTAAGCTATTCTCAGGTCATATTTCTTCCCTTCCACTAGTGAGTCATTCTGATGTCAACAAAGTTATCATTTCTTCTACTAGCCGGCCTGTTGGTGTAGTGGCTAGTGCAATTAGATTCTACACCAGGCTCCCAGGTTCGATCCCCGGTCAGGTCTGTAGCAGTCAGTATCCTGCTACATCTGATTATAGAAAAATATTAAAAAGAATAGAAATTTTTCCAAATTTTTAGTTAAAAAAATTAATACTTAAATTTCAAATTAAAATAATTTTCAATTGATATAACATGAATAATATTAAGATACAAATTTCAAACAGCTGTTTTCTTTGTCGGTTGGGAGAGACCGTACAGTTATTTTTTTTTCTGTATTCATCATATCTCCATTTTGAATACACAAATGTACGGCGGTAATATTATAAACATTATACTTTTTTCAAATCACATTTATTTCTAACTGATAAAATAATAATTTTTTTTAAATACAATTGTTTAATTTATAAACATACCGTTACAGGTCTAACATTATTTCATCTATCATCCTTCTCACCATCTGCATTAGCAGTAACTATAAAATAGCCAAATGTTAAACTGAAAAAAAATCTTATTGGTTTAATTTATAGGGTCTGTCCGGTAAGAGAATATTAACCTTCTCAAAGTGACAGTAATTCATTGAACTTTGGCAGAACCACATGTGTAATTTTATTCAAAAATCACTTGCACCATGGTGACTGGGATAGTTCTGCATGAACATTTAGATAGACGATTGTCCTTATTAACTTTTTTGACTCAAGGACTTATAAATCATGGTGGATTTCCATTCATCTAATTTCAAAATGAATTTTTGGAATGAAAACATTAGTTTTCTCGATAAATACTATGTACTCCATAAAAACATACAAAAAGTAATCTCATGCTCAATAAATATAAAAGAACAATAATATTGTAAAAGAATACACTAGAATCTTATGATGTTTTTATATTTCTTGAAGTAAAATCTTGAGAATTATTATTTTATAGAAATGGGTGGAATATGTGAACAATATTTTTATGTTTTTTTAACAAAATATAAACATATTTCATCACATCAACCACTTGTAAATGTTTTTTTTAACATTTCTGTTTATCTGTAGATAATAGGGCAGTTTTGTTGTAGATTCATATTACTTATTTGTTGTTATTTTTTATACAGAATCAGATAGCAATGTTACTTGGTAAGCAAGAAGAACTTCAACAGATTCATCAACGATTGTTTGATGAATTTACAACTCAAGTAAGTAAAACAACTCAGTATTCTAAGCTAGGTGTTTTCACCTACAGTTTCTTGATCAGTAATTCAATTCCACATTCTGTTTTCATTCTCTCAAGTAGCTTTTTCACTCCAATCTATATTGTATTTAAAACACAAAGTTGCTTCCAATGTATTTTAAATGGGAATTCTATTAACTCTTAAATAGAGTTCTACCGAACAGATTTTTATATTTTTTACATGGTTTAACGAGTATTCTTTCCTGATTTTCCCAAAAGTTTTAAACTTGAAATTCATGCCTATCTCAGCTTCGTTTTACAAAATTAAAAAGAGTAAATTCGTTTACAACGTAATGTGGTTCTCCCTCATTTACCCGTTGCCATAATATTTCATAAGCATTCAAGATATGTGTCATCTCTCTTCTCATCTCATAACACACTGAGCTGGTATTAAACATTGTGTTAACATTGTTTTATTTACAGTTTGAGTTTAAAACCGTTCTTTTTAGAACGAAACTATCATACAACTGTGCTTTAGTCGTTACTCACCATTCTTCTAAGAACGATTAAGTTTGTTGTTAACTTAAATAATTTATTCAGTGATAGTGGTCTGAAACCCAAGAATATTGTGAAAATTTATTGGGTCCACCATGCCAATAAAGTTTTATTGTCTTTCGAACAAAATAATTTTAACTATTTTTTTTAACTAAGGGATTTCATTAAGAGTATTTGTACTAGCTTTTTTCAATGTCTTCTTTAAATATACCATTAAGCTTATCACGGATAACTATGTGTTACAATGTGGAGTAAGTTAACAATTTTTACAGATTAAATCTGTTTACTAAACCCAATCACACTTTATTATTAAAATTCACGCAGAATCTTAGAGAAAACTTTTTCCGTGTATAATGATGATGTGCAGTTATTTTCTCTTGCCTACATGAATATATAGGAAGGAAAGTATTGTTTTCATGTCGATTTTTCAAAATCGAGTTTTCACCAGATCTACATGTTTTCAGACCCCCTGAAACAATAAAAAACCTATTTTTAGCGATTGGTCTGTGTGTGCAAAAAATATTTCGGGAATGGAATATCATACGAAGTTGAAACTTGACACTTAAGCTAAGTACCACTAGAGGACCCAACACAAACATTTTCATCAAAATCAGTCAACCGGAAATAGTAGCTTATTCGTGTCATTTTTCACTTTTTTTCAATTTTCTCAAAACCAGCTCTAATGATTTTTTTAAAAACCGCCTCATTTACTACATTTTTTATGTTCTACAAGGTAGGGTAGGTGCCATTTCTGCTAAAATTTTTAAGGAGGTTGTTCTCCCGAAGAAAAAAATGTTTTTTAAGATTTCAGCCTTAATATGCATTTTAGCGCAAAAGTGCATATAACAAAAGTTGTAGAGAATTTAAAAGTAAATGACTTTTATTTCATACATGTCTTTGTATAACAATTATTTTAGCGGTAATAAGTGATTTTCTGTTTGTTTATTTTCATGAACGTCTGTAAAAAATAAATTTTTTAATGATGTTAGCCTTAGTATGCATTTTACGACAAAAGTGTATAATCAAATTTATAGGAAGTTAAAAGATCTACAAATTTTATTTTAAACATTTTTCTCTTTAGAACCTAGTTTAGCGTCAAATAGTGATTTTCCGTATTATTAAGCCAAACTAAGGTTGGTTTTCATTTTGCATCATTCACTCATGATTAAAATTAGGTTACATTTTTTGAGGTTAGTTTTTTGTTTATTTCAAACGTTTTATTAGTAATGTTAGGTTATTGTTCATCATTTGCATTGGCAAGAGAAAGTCTTGTGAGTGTTTCACACCAGCATTTTAAATATCTTCTTCTTCAGGTGTCTTCTCCATTACGAAGGTTGGCTATCATCATGGTCAGTCGTACCTTGTCCACTGCTGCTCTGAAAAGGTCATGCGACAAGCAGTTAAACGCTTCTCTCAGATTTCTTAACCAGGACATTCGTCTGCGTCCCACCGAGCGTTTACCAACGAGTTTCCCTCGAGTTTTTAAATATAATTATCCTTAAATGTTAAAACTTTTAAGAAAGTGATAGTACTCCATTGAATTTTGGCAGAAATGTAACCACACATTTAATTTTATGCAGTCACTTGTATCATGATGACTGGATAAACACTTAGACAGAAGACTGTCCTTAATTAACTTATTGGACTAAAGGACTCTTAAATCAGGCTAGATCTCCATTCATTAAATCTCAAAATAAATTTTTGGTATGAAAGCATACGTTTTCTGTATAAATACTATGTACTGCATAAAGATATAGAAAAAGTAATCTACATTGTAAATAAAAAACCACATACATTACCAGTTTGTAAAATATAAATTAAAATATACTTTTGAAATAACTTTGTATCTAGATTTGTACTCAAGAAGAAAGAATAAAAGAGTTAGAACTTGAGTTGCGAATAATGACAGAAGAAGTGATAAGTAAACAGGCCGAAATACAAGAATCTGCTGACCGAGAAAACAGCATAAAAGAGATAGTTTCTCAAAAGGTTAGTATACTTTTTAAGATCTGAATTTGTATGACATTATTTGGAAGCTTTCTACTTTTTGGTTTTACATTTAACTGATGTTTTTTACTATTGAGATTTTAGGTTTGCATAAATGGAATGTATAGGGAGTAGAAGTTTTGCTTGAGTTTCTACTAAACTGAATTCTAATAAGCCACTTAGTCAATAGTAGCTTACCTGGTGCAGTGGTCAGCATAACTGGCTTTTATGCCAGGGTTTCCGGGGTCAATTCCCAGTCACATCTAGCGTATTTTCATGTATGTATAACCTCTTGTTATTACTTATGCACAAGTCAAAGTTTATTTAGCCATCTTCCATACTATAAAAAAAAAACCAGTCAAGAAAATTATTTAGCTTATTTTTCTATTGCTCAAAAGTTTTTTGCCTATATTTTGTTTTTGCGAATTTATCCATATGTTTAGTTGTACTGGGTGATTTTGACGAAGAAATGGGAAATTTTGAAATTTGTGTTTGTAGCCATGGGCAATTGTTAGCAATGAATAACTTACGCCAGCCTGTTCACGACCCCTTACCATTTAGTTTTCATGGATACTAGGAATGGTGCGCAACTTGTTTTTGCGATTAAAGCTTTTTACAAGAACAACAACAGTGAGGAGGCGGCACATAGAGAATTCCGCTGTCGTTTAAATTTAGGACGCCATGATCATGTTCTGTTAGCACATGCTTGACACCTTTGTTGCGCAAAACCTACAGCATTTCCACAAATTATTGACTGTGCCTGGTTTCAACAAGATGCACCAACGTCTCACACTGCACTGCTGATTGACACCTTTGTTGCGCAAAAACTAAAGACATTTCCACAAATTATTAACACTGCTTGGTTTCAACAAGACACATCAACGTCTCGAACTGCACGAATATCGATGGCAGTTGTACGCCAATTGTTTGGGGAATGTATAATTTCGAGAAATGGTGAAATTCCATGTTCTCCCAGATTCCCTTGATCTAACAGCTTGTGATTTTTTTTGTGGGGTTACATTAAAAAAGAAAGTGAATCTTAGTCGACCTGCTACAATGAAAGAATTGAAAGCCAAGATCTGAGAAGCAATTACCAAAATTCCTGTTGAGATGTTACATCGAACCATGCACAAGGTAATGAAGAGACTGCAGGAATGTTTGCATAAAAATGGAGTTCACCTGCAAGATGTCATCTTCAAGAAATAAATTGTATTGTATGTATTTTTAAATGACATTATTTTTACTATTTATGACACAAATGTTTATTAAAAAAAATCTTTCATAAAATTATTTAATTTTCAAAATTTCCCGTTTCTTTGAATCTCCTGGTATATTTACCATGTATACTTTTTGGCTCTTTGATGCATTCTTCAATTAGAAAATTTACTGAAAACTGCAATATTTACTTGATACTAGACAGTTACAAAATAATCTTGCTAATAATTTTTGAACTTTGTCAGTTGTGAACTTTTATGAGTAACAATCCCTGTTCGTTTAATATAATTGTGAATTAACAGACATTAAATAATTATTTTAGTTTAATAGAGTGTGATTACAAATCACACACACACACACACACACAAATAACTTGTATTATGCAGCAGAGCTATGCATACTCTGGCTTCCAGTTTGGCTTGGATATAAATGATTTCAGTGATGGTCTTCAGCTATAAGTCAAGCACAAAGCTTATGTTATTCTAACTTAATGGATGAGTGCAGTATTAGCTTCTGATGCTCTATGCTTGTACCACATTGCTTTTTATACTGGAATGAATCACATCCAGTTAGAGGTGGCCCGAATCTGAAGACCAGATTATCCTACTACACAAAATTCTACAAGAGTAAATAATAAAACACAGTGATTTGTTATGTGCATTGTGTTATATCTATACAAATATTTTAAAGACTAAGCGTAATTTTTGTGTGGGCCAATTTCAAAATTTACTACACGGTTTTTCATGAAATTTTGACAGCATATTCGTATTCATATTCACAGCAACAATTTCTTTTTATATTTTCAAAAATGTTACTTTAAGGGCCCTAACGAAGATTTTAATAATTGAATCCAATGAATTATATTAGTAAAAGTAAAATAAAGATCATTTAAAGTTTACTTTTATTTGTTGCATAACAACCTATTATACTTTTTTTTTAATTTTTGTTGTCTTGGAATGTAAAAATGTCCTTGTATTTTTTTAAATTTTTTAGAAACATATTTTAAAATCCTTTTGACTTTTAGCTTTGATATTAATAAAAAATTGTTTTTCCAAAAATATTAATTTATAGATTGTTTTAAGTAAAAACATTCCCTTATTTTTAGAGATTTTTTAATTCATGAAATTATTAAATTTTAATTTTTTTACAAATGATTAGTTTTTTGATCATTTTAGTTTCCATGGATAATTTTTTAATTGCTTGTTTTTAGTAGTTGTTTTTGTAATTATTTTTTAAGTATTAATATGAAATATATTTTAACTGAAACATTGAAATTTACTTTTATTTCTTAAATGTATAATGTATACATTATTGATTTATGTGAAGAGATTATCTTTATATTTTAATGGACAATTGTTGTAAGTGGGAAAACAAAAAAGCCCTGACTATGCGCATCGGTAGTGGTAAACCAGAGGTTCTTCTTGATGGTGTTAAATCTTGGGTAAAATTCTGAAAAGATTTAAGTATTGTTTTATTTTAAGAATTACTTGTTTTAATTATTTTATTATGTTAATAGAAAGTAATTTTTCATAATGAAAAATAAACTAATTATTTGTTTTCAGATTGTGTTACTAAGGTTACTTGTAAAACCTTCCTTTTTATTGTTGAATTAAAAACACTGGTTGTTCCTTCAGAACTATATAAATAGGCATTTTTAGGTCATTTATGTGATTTAAGTTTTTTTTAGGTTATAATAAAATATTGTAACATAATTTCACAATGTGGTATAATATACCTAAATTGTTGATATATATCAAAACAAATGAAATCCACTCATCACTTTTGCATAGGTACCATGTGTATTGAAAACACCTCATTTTCATTACTTCATCGTTTCTAGTAAACTACTCCTTCTTTTCACTTTTTAATATTAGAAAATATTGTACTTTTAAATGAGTATCACAAAACATTAAAAAAGTCAAACGACAACATTTTGAAATGAAATACTTAAATAAAACAAAAGATAATTTAATTAATTTTAATAAGGTGTAATTATTTATGAACAATTTTAATTTATTGATCTCATTTTGTTAGTCTCAACCACCCATCTTTGGAGGAATGAAAGCCTAGATGACTTCCTAAATGGACAAATCATAACGTCAGTCTTGATAAATTATTTGATGCCCCAGTGTTCTTGTACTTCTGTACCTGCTGTGAATAGGCAAGTTTTCTCATGTATCTTCTCTTTCAGTCGTACAGAACAATGAAAATAATCAGAAAAAATCTGCCTATTTATAACAGATAAAGAAATACAGGGACATAGGGTATCGAACGTGTTTATTGAGATGAATGTTATGTCTTGTCTATCTTTCTCAGAAGTACAAACAAGGGTTGGTGTACTGGTCATCACTACTGGCTTCTACAACAAGGGTCTCTAGTTAGATTCCTGTCTGGCATTTTTTAATCCATCACCCTTCATTTTCTGCATTAACACAATGTGGAAGACAATCAGATGTAAAACAAAAAAACAAACAGTACAATTACAACAGTACAGTACAAACAGTACAGTATAATTGCTTTCATCTGTCTCCTTCTAAAACCTTATGAATGTAATATTCTCAATGGAAGTTATTGCTAATGATAGTTAATGTATTTCAGTCATTTTTTTATGGTTCCTTTCATTATTACTATTATTATTAGTCGTAAAGCTCCCAAAGTGGAAGACACTAAGTAAATTTGGTTTGTTTTTGGGATTTCTTGTCCTTTTTATTCGCCCACCAGTTTTTCATTCTTCGTGAGAATTCAGCTTTTCTCTGTTCACTCCACTTTGTTCCGGTTCTTGGAGCTTTTGTCTCTGGTTTCCTTTCATTATTATTATTATTATTATTATTTCATTTCAGATGATTACAGCATTTCTCTTTTCCCCGTAGTTTTATTGCAGTCTTTAGCCAAAAAATTGTGTGATTAGTTTACCAATACTGTTTTATTTCCTGTTGAGAATAATGCTGCCATTTTAAATTACCAAGAGATCTTTTTGATTATAATTTTATGAAAATATATTATTATATACTGGTGAACGTACATATATGACTAAATGAGAATCAAAAATTAGTTTTCTGCAGTACAAAATTACTACAACTGGGACAGTTTTATTGAAATAAATCCAAACATACTTTTTTTGTATTAATATATTACAGTATTGTATTCCTTGTTGTAAAATGTGGCTGTCTGACGTTCTGATAGCTTCAAATCCTTATCAATTCAAATCATGCTGAAGACTGGTGAAGACATTTATACTACACCATTTTTTATGTATTTTTTAATATTAAAGAGTCTACTACAGTTTAACAAATTGCTTTATACTGATTTCAGTTTTAGTAAATTTAGTAAATAAAATATTCAGTTTTTAACATACTTGATTAATAATTCTTTTTGGAATGTGACATTTTTATAACATTTTATACATTTTTGTTTTCTGTACGATTTGAGTGAAATATCAACAGACAGTAAATTCCATTTGAAATTTATTGTTCTTTAGATTTTAATTTTATTTTTGTATAATTTTAATATTTACTGTCACAGTTAAATAGTTTTTCTATTTTCTATGGTTTTTTTTTGCTTTTATGAAAGGAATTAGAATGGATGCAAAGGATTACTGATGGACAGACTGAAGTTCACCGGTTGACGGATATCTTAAGTGGGTTGAAAGAGAATCTTTGCTTTGCAAAATCACAGCTAGAATTGGAGAGAAACCAAAATGCTTGTGATCAACAACGTTTAACCGAAGCTCTTGAATGCATTGAGCAATTAAAAGCTGAGGTAATTAGAACAATTTATTTCCTTAATTTCAAAGTATGTTATTTTATGAGGAAGTTAATTAATTTTTTCTCAGTTTAAAATTACTGCAACTAGCTACTTAAAACTAACAGTTTTCCTTTAATGATATTATACCCCCTCCCACTATAATTATGCAGTCATCCACTGATGCTTGCACTTATTTTATAGTGTCACTTACGCAGCGGTTTACAGATATATGGCTTAAAAGTATCTTCAAATTATGTTACATCAATTATGATCTACAATTGATGATTAGTGTTCTGGCTTTTAAATTTCCTGTAGTTACACATACCACTATTTACATAATTATTATGGAAAAGCTTGGATATCACAATTTGCGTGCAAAATGGGTACTGAAAATGCTTACTAAACTACACAAAGAGCAAAGTATTTCAAGTAGACAAGCTTTTGTGGACCACTATTGACAAGCCAGAAATGATTTGTTTTCCCACACTGTTACATGCAGCAAGACATGGATCCTTCTACACTAATTCCAAAGTATAACAGCCAGTGCAGAAGTATCATTCAACTTCATCAAAACAAAAAATCAATTCAAGCAATTTTTTTCTTGAATGGAAAATGACGGCTATTGTTTTCTGGGACAAAAGGACATTCTTTTGGTTAATTTCATGGAGCATGAGAGACAACAATTACAGGTGGACATGTACTACAAAACATTCAACTAACTGAGATGTGTGATACAAAATTGACAGCACGGGAAACTCTCATCTGGAATAGTACTTCTCTATGAAAACGGATGTCCTCATACCGGTGCCCAAACCAAGGAGAAGATTCAAAATTCTGGTCAGGAACTATTTGACCACCACTTTACAGTCCTGACCTTGCACCTAACAACTATTTCCTCTTCTTACACTTGAAACAGTAGATTGGTGGACAATAATAGTTTGAAGATGATGAGGAACTTAAGACTGCATTGTCAACTGGTTTAATTCCCAGGTAACAAACTTCAAAACAGATGGATTTAAGAAGCTTTTGCACCATTATAAAGTGCATACAATTAAACTGGGATTAAGTAGAAAGATGAAGTACACGTTTGTAAGAAAACTAAAACAGTCAATAAAAAAATTTACTTAAATATTTTTGTTATGACTGAACAGCACCTACTTTACGAGTGTGCCTACTTTATGAGAAAATAGAAATAAATTTATGAATTCAAAGCAAAGCAAGCAGGGATTGTTCATTAACAATCTATTTCTGATTTTTTAATTAAAGCAATCATTGTGTTCATGAAACAGAAATTGGCTATTACAAAGTATTTTAAGATCAAAAAAATTAATATGAATATGTTGCAGTTTGTTTTAATAATTAATTTCACTAACTTTCTGCAAAGTGGATATTTCACAACAAAGTATTTTGCAGTTACTAAAAACTGAGACATTAATAAAATAAATCATTGTAATATCTTTAAAAATGATCCTCATTGATTATTCAGATAATAACATTTTATCTTCTAATTTTGTAGATCAGTGATAAAGATTGTAATTTGGCTAAACTGCAGTCATTATTATGTAAAACGGATAACAACTGTACACAACATGTTCGACGTATAGAACAGCTAGAATGCTGCCTTCATCAGTGGCGACAAGAGACTTATGAACTTAGAAACACCCTAACAAAAGTAAGAAAGTCATTTTTTAATACTTTTTAAAATTGAATACCTTATACAATTGAACTTGGGTTCAATGAGCTTGTGCTATTCCTATTAATACTTGTTAGTACTAATAAATGTTTTTTTAAATACCCATTTGGATGTTTCTATTTCATATAATAAATTTATATAATAATTTCACCAACCTTCTTTTTAAACTACGTCACCTTTATTTTTATTCTTACTTACACGTGTTTCGGTGGATCCACCATCATCAGAGTAAATAAAAAAAATTGAAACTAAAATATTGTTATCTCACTTATTTAAAATTAACAGAAGCTGATACATCTTCAGTCATTTGTATAAAACTGGTTGGATGGTCTAAATATTAAAAGAACTGGTTTAAAAGACCAACCGTTTATTTTCATTACCTAGTTTTATCTTAAAACTAAATGCTTAAATTACATAGTCCTACAGATTGAAATCAGTTCTATTTTATATAATAAATTTATGATATAGTCTATCCATCAATGTTCTATAAATTAACACTAAAATATTTGTATAACTAAATTCTCTACATATCGTACTGCGCACTGCTCTTCTTTAACACATTACTCTGCACTGTTACATTAACTTGAAGGGTTTCATCCTCTTAACCCTTCTAGGAACATTTTCATTGTCAAGAAATTGAATGCCTTCAGGATTTTTGTGATAATGTAGACAAGCTTCATGTTTGACAGCAAATATTTTCATCTAACTGGACATAAACAAATAAAGTTTATTCTAATTTTAACTTATTTTCCAAATTATATTTTTAGTTTGTTTTTAAACATTCTTCTTAGTGTTTAGGTTTTTATAGTTTCACTTCTTATTTAAATTTTGTAATTTTTAGTGTTTTATTACTATTATTTACAAAATAATAGTATTCATATTTTGTAATGGGCTAACTTGCACATATAAATGTAATAATTGTAAATGAATACAAGATATGATAGAACATGCGGTATATGATTATAGTCTGGATTGGTATGAGTTATTTTTGACTCAGCGGAGCTCATCTGTGTGTCTAGTCTCTGTTAAAGACACTGGCAAATCTTCAACAAAAGAAGTGTACTAAGACTACTCAGATTTTTATGATGTTCTAAAATATGTATACATTTTAGTTTTTGCTGTGTAATAAAAATTTAAAAATATGTGGTAAAATAATAGATGTAAATAACATTTTAAGTTAGTTGTTGCAATTAGAAGCTGTAATAATACTAGTAGAGTTATACGAGGGTGTATTGAAAAGTAATGCCTCCATCGCTATAACTTTGTTATTAATGTATTGTTTATATATTAGTGTGAAATGATAGATTAAACTGTCCCCTACTCACCAATATGACCACTTTTACACTTAACCGCCGTTAACAGCAACACATTTATGCCAACATACTGCGGGGGAAAAGTCCGTCACAGAAGAAGTCTGAAGTTTTTATACAAAACCATTTCCTCGCCTCCACTATCACTTCTGTATCTGAAGAAAACACATGCCCTTGAGGTGTTCCTTAAGCTTTGTAAAGAGGAAAAAGTCACAGGGCACAAGATCTGGGCTATAAGGTGGATGAAGTAAAACATCTTGAAACTCAAGCTTTTCTAGTGCTGTACACATTTTCAGATTTGTGTGACAACACGCGTTGTCATGATGGAGAATTGGCTCTTTGTCTGGACAAACCCAACGCAGCCGTTGCTTCAGATTTGATGGGATAGCAACATATTGTTCGGAGTTGACAACACAACCACATTCCAGAAACTGTATATGAACGATACTATCACAATCCCAGAAAACAGTAATCATGACTTTTCTGGCACATGGCATTGTTTTAATTTTTTTGGATACAGCTGTGAATCAACGCTAGGGTTACTTGTTTACAAAGAGTTCCAGTACATGACTAAACATTTTTGAGACAGTATGGCCCATCATTATGATAGTTATAGCAATGGAGGCATTACTTTTCAATACACTTTCATATGATAGTATATATTATTTGTTTAGGTAATGAATTATACTAATTTTTTCCATAAATTGATGTACTTATGATAATGAATTTTCTTTTACTATAGGTCTTAAAAGATCGTGCTGATTGTGAAGAGGAAATTTGTAAGAAAACTGAAGAAATTAAGAGGATACATGCAGAGATGAACAAAGCATACTGTGACAATGAAAAGCTGTCAAAAGAGGCATGATTTTTGAAAAATTACTTTATGAACAGTTTTTTATTTCTAGTGCTACTTATATAAATAATATTACAGTGTGTGTGTGTGTGTATGTTTTAAATTGTGCCCAGGAGGCTCGTGAGGGAGTATAGGCCATGTCAAGAAGTTATAATACCTGAAATACTTATTTCAATCTGTTAGGGCATTTTTACCCGGGTTAAGTTGTGTTTCGTCACCGCGTGGTGATATTCAAATGCACGCACCTTGGCGCTCTTAATTTCTTGATTTATTTTCTCCCTGCATAAATAGGTTTTTGTTCAAACAATCTAGTGTTGCGGTTACCACCTACATAATATTCGCTTCTGTTTCTTGTGTTATGATAATGGACACTGAAATTTTGCATAAAAGTATTTTGGCTAACATACATTATCACCTCAAAAATGTAGAGTGAGGGAACTGTAAGCAATGTACGAGAGTGGTCCCAAAAGTACCCGTCCTAACAAAGAAAACACAAAAATTTTGGAAAAGAATATATATATTTTTCAACATAATCTCCTTTCAGCTCTATACACTTTTCCCAGCGATGTTTCAATAAGTTCAATACCATTTTTATAACAAGAACTGTCTTGCTCCTCAAAATAGTCATTAACTGCCGACATCACTTTTTCATTGTTGGAAAATCTTTGACCACTGAGCCATTTTTTCAAGTTTGGGAACAGAAAATAATCTGGAGGGCTAAACCTGGCGAATAGGGTGCATGAGGTAGCAATTCAAACTTTAATTCATTAATTTTGGCCAATGCAATAATGGATTTGTGAGCTGGTGCATTGGCTTGATGAATCAATACTTTCTTCGTAGCCAAATGTGGCCGTTTTTGCTTGATTTCTTTGCTCAAACATTGCAATAAGTTTGCATAATACTCGCTCGTTGATAGTTTTTCCTTTTTCAAGATAGTCAATGAAAATTATCTTGTGCATCCTTAAAATCCGACTCCATGATCTTACCTGCAGATGGAACGGTCTTCGCCTTCTTTGGAGCCAGTTCTCCCTTTTCAGTCCATCGTTTTGATTGTTGTTTTGTCTGATGTGAAGTTATGGACCAATGTTTCATCCATGGTTATGAAACTACATAAAAATTCTGCTTTGTCGCTGTGAAACTTCACTAAACACCCAATTGAAACATCTTCACAATACTGTTTTTACTCAAGTGTGAGCAAACGTGGCACCCATCTTGCATACAGATTTCTTATGTCGAAATTTTCAGATAATATACAGTGTACAGCACTTTTTGAAATGCCTACTATGTCTGCTAGCTCGCACACATTCAGTCAACGATCATCCAGTACTGCTTTGTGGATTTTCTTCATTATTTCTGGAGTCGTCACCTCATTTGGTCAACCACTGTGATGCTCATCTTGGCATCTCATACGGCCTCGTTTAAACTCTGCTACCCAATATTTTACTATTGTAAACAAAGGAGCAGACTCACTCAGAGTAGAATCTAGTTCAGCTTTTATATTGGTTGGGCTGAAGCCTTTCAAATGAAAGTATTGTAACACAACGATGACCAATTTTCTCCATTTTCACAAATTCACTGAAAATGTTCACTATTGATAGCTGCCAAATAAATAATAAATAACATGGCATCTTCAAACTTGAAACATATGCTTTATAGATTGTGTACTTTCTAATAAAATGATATTTTTCAAACAACTACCGCCATCTCTAGGTCAGGCTGGGTACTTATGGGACCACCCTCGTCAGCTCCTTAAATTGTGTTTGTGTGTGTGTGTGTGTGTGTGTGTGTGTGCTCGCGTTTGTATGGATGGGAAGGGTGGGTGGGTGGTTGTATGGATGGATGGATGGAGGACATCCATGTGCATGCTTGTTTGTGAGTTAAAGAGATAGTTTTGTATCACTGGATGCACTTCATTAATAATTAATTTTTTTAATGTTGTTTTGTTTAAAAAAAACTGAATTTAGTTATTTTTAGTTAGTTTAGAGCTATTACAAAAGGTAAAAAGGTAGTTGAATTAACAGTACTGAAAAAATACTTCTTTAAATAAATAATATGTGAATTTATGATCAGAGTAACTTGGCATCTAAGGAGAGAGAATTATTTTGTATTGTTTTTTTCTTAATTATGCCCAGGAGACTCGAGAAAGGAAGTATGAGATTGTCAAGATAAAAACTGATAAGTGTAAACATCGACATTATTTGTAAATTCATTACTTACCAATTTATTTACCTATCTACGTTTTTACTTACTTCATTGAGAGTATTATCTAATAATTTTCATCAAATAATACGTAATTTACCTTTGCATTTACTTATAATTTTTTTTTTTAATAAAATATAATAATTTTAAAGGAGTGTACTACAAAATTTTTCTATTGATCAAGCATTTTATATATTTTTTTTTATTATTAAACAAAAATACAGATTACCACAACTTTTTAAAACTTGTGGTAATATTTTAATGTATTTTTTCTCTTTCACGAGTAGGTTTTTGTTCACACTATTTAGTGTTGTTACTAGCAAAACATTTAGTAAGTATTATTACTAATTACAATTTTTTTCAAATTTAAGTAATCTGAAATTTGTAATTTCAGTAATACAATTTATATTTCTCTTATTTTATATTGTGATGATGTTGAATAATGTCCATTGTCCTTAATGTAACGTCATGTTAAAAACATCAGTTTAAAACAAGTAATAACTACACATTTATGTATAATTTAGCTAATTTTAAAATTAATTTATTATTATTTATGTCAAGTTCTTTTGTAGGCAAGACAGTAATATTTATTAAACATTTCTAAAAGATTTATATTTTTAATATTATTGTACCTGATCATAAGATAATTTGTATACTATTAGAGTGTGGAAGAAGAGGTTGATTACAGTTTTGTTTAAAGTTGATAAAGACTTCTGGAATGAATTTTCAAGTGAATTAAAATTAAAAATGGTTTATCAACCTCAAATCTAGAATTATTTTGGATGTACAAGTATTTTAGTTAAATTTTCAGTAGCTTAACCTCTTTAATTCTGAGGTTCTCAAATGAGAGGACATTAATTTTTGTCTATTTACTTTATTTTTATCATCCAACTAGAATTTCCATGTTTGGGGAAGGTTTTAAAATCTGTTTTGGGTGTACAAATAAAATAATTCAACAAAAACGAAGGTCAACGTTTAAAGAACTCAAGATTGAAGAGGATGAGAACTAGTTAATATTTATAAAGTAGTACTTTAAGTTAAGTTTAATAATTAATGGTTGTATTTAATTATTGGAAAATATGACTTCTGGTTTGTTTATATTATGATGGTGGGTTAGAGTGCATTCATGTACGAAGCTTGCTTCCAGCGCCGGCAAACAATAGCCGACAAGTGCTTTTATGTGCAAGTAAATGTCTCCATTGTTTCAAGTGTGTGCATTCACAGAAAAAGCTTGTACGAATATGCAAGCGATTTCTGCAAGTTCTGACCAGCAAAAAAGAATGTGTGAAACATTATTTCCAGTGCTCATTAAGCTGGCAGACACCAATGTGCATATGTGTAGTAGTGAATTTCTATGTTTTTATTTTTAAGTACTATATTGTTTAATAGTGAATTTCTGCATTTTTGTATTTTTAAGTATTTTGTTTTGTTTGTATAAACAAATAAAAATTACTAAGCAAACAAATAACTAAGCGCTCTT
This sequence comes from Catonia carolina, assembly GCA_035578175.1. NCBI lineage: Eukaryota > Metazoa > Arthropoda > Insecta > Hemiptera > Achilidae > Catonia > Catonia carolina. Next base: position 55,060,344 of record JAQMRL010000002.1, read on the forward strand.
TCGGCGTGTGCCAGTTTCCATTTATTCATTGATAATCCTTTGACTCTTGAGAGAAAGTAGTTTAACGTGCTTAACTCCATTCTTACATGAGAGAAAAATGTAACTTTATTGAATTTCAATTGAGGAATTAGATAGTATTCACCTAATCTCCTTCTTTCGAGGTTAATTTCATGCACACATTGCCTATTCATAACAGTGTTAACTCTAGATTTTCTATTAAAAATAGCTCATTGTTACTTGACGAAGATATCTTGATGACTGTAATCGTTTCTAGTGTTTGCTGTAAAATAGATAAGTTTTTGTAAGCGCTTGGAGCAAGCTGCAAGTTACAAGGTGCTTGTTGATAGCTTTTTTATGTGAACGCACCCATAAATTTTATACTTATATTATTTAATGTGTTTATTTACTTTTACTGTGTGTTTTTCCACTTTCCTGTCTTAAGGGAATAAAACTTTTAATTTGTAGAAGGTTAATTTGTTTGTGTATTTTTCAAAGATTTACCTGTTTTGTTCTGTATCCTACTATTCCATTTATTCCTTCAAAAGTATTTTCCATTGTATGTTTCCACAGTCATTCAATTCCTCATCTTGTCATTCATCATATTTGGAACATTTAAATCTTGTACCGCAATTGTGACTACAATAATAACACCCTATATTCTCACGTTCAGATTTGTACATTTGTCTCTGCCATAAAAATATTTGGAAGTTTCTCCTCTTTAGGAATAATTAAATATAAATTTTCAATGGCACAGTCTTCAAATTTTTTTTTTTTAATAACTTCATCCAGGAGACTTGAAAAGTGGGTCATGTCAGTATAACAACTGACAATCTAAATGTTGACACTATGTTAAATTCATCTTTTACCAATGTGCTAATTACCTTTTTATTACTATATTACTTAATGTGTGCCAAAGATTTAATCTCTTAGAGAAGAGGAGCAGAATTGGCCCGCTATTAGCCTTCTTAATAACATTTTATTATGTGCTACTACTTACTAGTACATTGGACTTGGCACATAATGAAGTGTTATTGAGAAGGCTAGTAGCGGGCCGATTCTGTTCCTTTCCGCAAAGGGCAATCAAATCCTTGCCAAACAGTACATACCTTCAAACTTACTTCAGTTAAGTCATCTAACAGTTTTCAAACTATTTCCTTATTATAAATTAAAATTTATATTTAATAAATAAATTTATTTATTTTTAAAACAAAAAAATTGTTTTTTATGGGAACTCTTGTATACTAAATAAGGTATCATTTATTAATTTTTTTTAAACATATTTAGATTATTGCAACTTTTTAAATCTTGTATTAATTTTTTGTTGTATTATCCCCCCACATATGTAAGTTTCCAAATAATTTTATGTTGTGATTAGCAATATAGTAATTGATTCTGTTTCTCGTGTTTTTTATTGTGGAAATTTAGTTCAGGAAATAGGTACTTTCATTTCCATACATTATGACTTCAAAAATGTTTAAAGAAAGAACTGTGAGTCTCTTTAAATAATGTTCTACTTGATGTTACTTCTTCATGTTGCTTCTATCATAGACCTAATTGCTTTTTATGAACTTTAAAAATTCTTTCCATATCACCCCGAAAGAACCCTTCACTAATATAGGATATTGGACTTGTGATAGATTAGACCATGATAAATTACTATTTGCAACTTTTTATCATTTAAGGCGCATTTACACGTGCAATGCACTGAGTTGCAATTTGCTGGTGCCAGTATTGATGCCAGTAGAGGTTTACACATTAAACGCTTTTTGTCCTGCCAGTTTCATTTTATTTTGCTGTTATGTAGTGTCAAGTTCATGAAAGCTTGCATAACAGTGATTTGTTACATTGGTATTGATAGTTTGGAGGTCTGTTTTTATAAGATGGAACAGTGTACTTCCCACAACAAGGAAGTTGCTCATATTTTTCCAAAAATTGAATAGTTTCATCACTACTCCACCTCTTATTTTTCAAAATTTCACGCAACTTAGTTACCGTTTAAAGATACAGCAAAATAAAAAGCTATCTATATGAAAATATATAATAATAGATAATGGATGATCGTGAAAAATTAATTAAAAATTAAACCACCTTCTGTATGCCAATATCCTACTGGCGAGGTGAAGGTTTATATATGCAAATGTTTATTTAGTGGCACGCCAGTAACTTGCTGGCGAACAAAATTTCAGAAGGCTGCAGAAAATTCCATGCAAGTTTCTTTCTGTGCATGCATGTTGAAACTTGCACGCCAACAATGGTTTACACATACATACATCGTTCTACTGGGGCGCCAATTCTCACTGATGGCAGCAAATCATTGTACCTTTAGTCTAGCAATTTTTTTACTATAAATACCTCAAATGATATTTTACTACTGATTAGTTATAGAATCGGTAGAATCAGGTATCAGAAATCCAAAGACAAATATATATCTAGTGATGTTCATAGGAATTTCACTCTTTCTATTCAATGTAGGCTATTATTATGAATTATTATTTTATCTAACATCCTATACAGGTATTTTCAAGTCATATTATATTGGTAATCAAAGTATATTATATCTTAACCAATTATAGCACATTCGTGCATAAAATGTATATCCTCAGTAATTTTCTTTAATATTAATAATTTAAAATTTAAAAAATTCTACTTCCACCATGATAGATGAGGAACCAAAGCGCTATAATTGGTAAGTGTTTATTGAAGATATAATATATTTTGGTTATTATAAATAAATACACCCAGTTCTTTGTATTATTTTATGTTTGTTTCTTAACTAAATACTAATACTTCTTTTCTTTGACTGTTAATATTGATCCATTCAGGAATTACGCTATAGACTACAATATCATCATTTCAAGAATATCTACAAGTAAATATTCGTTAATTTCTGAAGTTTTATCAGCAAACTACAAAGCTATGTTATATATTAAAATTTTTGTTTGCGAATTCTTTCCTAAAAACAGGAACGAAGAGTAAAAGTAAAAATGAACATATGTGATTTTATTTCTGTTTTATAAAGAAATTTATATTTTTACCCATAATTTAACACTAATATGATGTAATTTAGAAACAATTATAATATTATGCACATTGTGAAGTTTAGTTGGATCAAGTGCCTTAGTGATATTTTCATCTGCAGGACTACCGCCGTTTTTTAAGCAATCTATGATTAAATATGTTTCTTAAAATTGTTTTTAATGGATTATCTTTTATCAAAATGTAAATTTTTTTAATATGTTTTTCATTTATCAAAATCTTGTTTTTAAAAAATTGGATGATTATTGTTAACTCATATTGTTAGTACTATTGTAAGAACACATTATAAAAAACATTTTTAGGTAAATTTTGTAGTTATTTGATTATTGTAACTGCTCAGAATATTACTTATTCACATTATTTTTACTTGTAAATTTATACAAATGTTATAAAAATTTCTAAAATAATTATAGTAGTTAATAGGTTTTTTTATATTCTAAAGACTTTCTAAAAATCAAAATAATACTTAAGATTTCAGACCTTTTTATGCCAATTAGTATTTACTAAATGTCTCAAATTAATTGTGCTCTGTATTAATTACTAATTACATTATTTATATTTATTGTGATTGTTGTTATTAAAAAAATCATACAATTTATAATATTTGAGTTAATTTTCAAATTATTAATTTTTATTTTAATATCATAACAGGTTTCAGTGAATAGAAAGAAAACACATATAAGGCATGGTGAAAATGAATTCTCAGAGAATGAAAATATATTGCAAAATGAAGTATTCCGATTAAAAGCATGTCTACATTCGATATACATCCAGGTTTTTCATAATTTGTTGTTATTGTACCTTAAATTAATTTAATTTCAGTTGGTTCCCAATTGTTGATTTATTGGCATTACACTGCACTGATGTCTTAAAGGTTCATCAACAGGAAATATTTAAAAAATTTTGTCATTCACATTAACTACGAGTAAAAATTTATCATCTTAAGGGTTGTGTCACTTAGTATACAGGAAAGAAAGCCTGGAAGAAGTTGAAGGCACAATGAATTTATTGAGATGAAGAGCCGAAAAATACTCAAATTGATTTAGGAATATGAACTATCTAGGGCAAGCATTTTGGGAAGGCTGATGAAAAGATGTAATAATCTGATTTTGCAACAAGCTACCAAGCTTAATCCATGAAGTGAAAAAGAAGAATTGTGTTATTTATAAACAAAAACATATTAAGCCTATTTATGACATGTAATTCTGTTATATAGTTTTTAATACTGGTGGAAAAAGTTCATGTGTTAGTGTTTCATTTCTACTAATAAACATTTTTCTTAAGTTGCAAGAAGTAGTTTGTTCAGGAATGACAGTAAACTTTTATTGTTGTGCATAAAGTTTCATTAAAAAGTGACTTAGTTAAGAAGTTTCTTATTAAATTTATTTATTATTTTGTGTGTGAGATTTGAACAAAAATGTGAATTAAAATTAGCCTAAAGGTAATATTGTTAAAAGTGAATGGAAATTTCATATTAAAACCTTATAAAGAATAAATTGTGTACCTTTAAATCATTATTATTATTATTATTAGATATCATTTTTGTATATTTGCTAGTTAATTCATCATCTGTTTCTCCTAAGCAGTATCAGATAGATTGCTTATAACTATGAATGGTAGCCCATATCCAAAGAGAAAACGCATATGAAAAATTAAAAGAAGCCAGTACTGACGTAGAAGTTAGGAGCATCAACTGATTTCTTTTTGTTTTTTTTAAAGTCAAGTAAATCATGACTAGAAATAAAAAAATGTAGTTTCCTTTTGATAATGTATCTTACTTAATGACTTATTTTAGATTGGTGAACAAAGGAAAGATTTTGAACAAGAATTAGAAAATAGAAAAGAATGTATTTGCAGATTGAAAAACGAACTGGATTGTTTAAATTTATGTCATGAAAAAACAAAAGCATGTGTGAGTACATAGTAATTTTTCCTAAATTGTATGGTAGTTACTGCGATAAAAGTTTACTAGCCTATTATGCTTTTTCCAAGGCCAAAATAGGGGGACATCTTTCAAAAATATGTGCAATAGATGTTTTTTTCCAAATTATGTATATTTATATATATAGTGGCGACTATTTACAACACTATTGGTCGTTTGTCGCAGTTTTCCAAATTAACATCTTTATTCTTGTTGTTGGTAATGCTAACATTAGAAATGCACAAAAATTTCAGTTCAAAGGTTTGCAAAGCTATAAAATTAACTTTGAGTACAAGTGCTGTTATGAAAAGTAGGCCTACATCCTTCTGTAGAAGAAATCCGATCATTGATCTGTTCCTCTCATACCTTCTTTTAAACTCTTCAAATTTAAAAAATTGTTTAGGTTAACTTTTAAACCTTAGTTCGTAATTCTTGTGGGAATAATATGGGAGTAGTTCCTTCCGTATTTTTTATAATGGGTATCCTCCTGTCACTTTTAGTCAATTTCTTTTGTTTTTGTGTATTTTGATTCTTTCTTTTGTAAGTGCTACTTTTTTTACTTTAAATGTTATATAACTATTGTAAAACCTTGAAAATCTCAAAAAATGTAAATTTTTAAAAAATTTTGGATGTTGAATGGTAGGAAAAAACCAGTGCTATATACTTAATTAATTTTTTTTGCGGGGGATTACAGATTTCTCCGCTTCCTGCGTTCTTTTCCATCGTCTTCTGTCTTTTCAGTCACCCTTGATGAGATTCCTTTATAGTATAGCATCTTAGGGGTCCCCTGTATCCATATTTTCTGAGGGTGACCTCTTCTTCTGTTTTCTGGATGGAAAAGAAAAGCTTGTGGGGCCATCGGTTGCAAATGTTAAACAAGCGTTAGACAAGCTTGTCTAAACAAGATTCATTTATTCTAAATTTTAAATTTTAATTTTAATAATATTACTCTGAAGAAGGTGGTACCACCGAAACGTGGGTAAGTTTTTTAAACTTACAGCAACCAAAGGTAAGGTAATAAATTTCATTTATATTGTAATTTATATTAATGGTTTGCAGGATGCATTTCAAAAGTTTATTTGTGAATGAAGGTTCATTCTGTTCTTCATTTGTTCAAAGAATCTGGCTCTTCTTCTGAGCATTGTCTTGTCAATAATTTCTAAATCTCTCAAGTCTGTTTGCTTTTAATCTTCTTTTTCTAGATTCTGGAACATTGAATCCATGAATTTTTCTCATTTCCTTTCAGTTTTCTTTATTCTCTTTATTACAGTTTCCATTCCGTATAAAATTACTAGTATTAAACACTATTGTGATGTTTAATTTTGGAATTTATCAAAATATCTTTCTTACTACAAATATCTTTGGAATGAAAAAAAAATTGTTTAAGTATTTTTAGTTTTTTCCTCCATATTTTTTTTATAATAAAGTAATAAAGATACAATGTCAGATTAAAGAAATGCCTCTATGGATGAACAATTTGAATGTTCATAAAAAGCATTTGTGCAGAAGTAGCCCTAATATTATTTTCTTAAAGGTTAATAATATGAGAAAATAACAGTAAATTTTTAAGTTTCATGATTAAATTATGAATTTTGACAAATAATATTATATTTATATACTGTGACAGATCGAAAGAAAGGATCGTTCGCGAAGGTTCCAGAATTTCATTCATGAAATAGTATAGAGTGTGAAATAATAGTAACAACAAAAGAGAATAATAAAGACAAAAATAACAACACACAATAGCAACAATAAATGACAGTTAGACAATAATAACCATAAAGGTATGTCTATTCATAAAAGTTGAAATAACTATCGTAAACGGCTATCATGTATCGTTACAGCTATTATGAGGGGGCCGGTTGTTTACGTTTTCTATTTACAAAAGACCTATTGTTAACCTGTTTACAACGGATTTTTCTAGCACTCATTAATAAAGAGTTATTTTTTGTACTTTATTTTTGCATGTTGTTCTATTCTCTTCTCGAACTATCTTTGTAAATAAGTATATAAAGGGACCCTCGAGCGCGGTCCAGTCAGTATTTGTGTGATCTTTGTCGAGCGATTATCGGGGTGCGTATTTACAGGTTACGTATCCGAGTATTGTAGTGATTCAAGATTGTTATACTGCCTTTGTTGTGTGCGTAGGCCCCTATTGTGTAAAGTCTTTGTGTAAGTGTATTAAGATCAGTTTTGTGTATTCAGTTCCATTTTATATGTGTAATCTATAAAAGTGATTGTAAGTTATTTATTGTTTATTTTCTATTTTAAGTGAATTATTAAATCATTTATTGTATTACTTAATTATAATTAGTTTAATTATTTATTTTGTAATCTTTTAGTGAAATAAATATTTGTAATTGTAAACTTTAGTGTATTAATTATTTAATTACCTAGATCCCGAAACGGACCTTAGCAATAAGACGTGTCACAATACTATTGTTTTACAGATATGACATTTTTATATTTTTATGTATATGAATTACCATAAATTTATCTAATGTTGTTTTTCTAATTTGATTTCAGTTAATTGAAAAAGAAGAAACTATTAAAAAAATGCAAATGATGAGTGATGACTCAGTCAGAAAGAAACTAGACGATTGTAAATTGTTAAGTGAACAACTTGCAAAGGTGCATTATGTATATTAAAGCTGCCTCTTAAAGTATTTAAGATCATATATATTTTAATCAGAAAATGGGAAAGTTTTATAGTTGAAACCAGTTTTAATTTAACTACAGAAAATATAGAATTTACTTAATTTTGGTAGGCCTGCTGTTGACATTTAGCTACGGGGGGCTTGAGGGGCTCAGCCCCAAACAGAAAATTAAAATTTTTTACTAAACTAATATGCTGCAGGTCTCTGGTTATATTTTTAGTCAGGTGTGACAGTATTTCTTCTATAATTTTCATCTATTACCCATCACTAGCATTAATATGCATAACAGTCGGAAGGAAAACAGAAGGAAAATTTCTAGATTCAGCCCCCTAAACCGAAAACCTGGCTACGTGTCTGGCCTATTGACAAAAATAAGTTTGTCAATGAGGTAACATTTTGCGTACGTAGATTTCAGGTTAATTGTCGCCGTAATGTGTGGTTGCCTTATTGAACAATTATCTCTAAAAAGTCTTAATGTTTGCATTGGTTTGATGTAAACCACCATAGGTTCTTCTTCTTGAAAGATTTTTACTAAAAAAATTTAATACTCTACCAATTCAATGGACTCAACAATTTTTAACATGTAGTTCTTAGGTGTTGTTGTTGTTGTTGTTTAGGTCATCACCCAAAGGCTGGTTTCAACCTCTAGAGCAGTAGTTTTCAACCTATTCTTGGTGACTGCACACAATCCTATGTAAAGATTTCCCGCGGCACACTAACGTACACAAGTTAGAAAGAAAGAGTACTCAGTAATAGCAATGGAAGGAGTCAATACCCTGTTACAATTTTCAACCTACAAGCTGGGCTTTTCTACACAAACATAAGAAACAAGAAGCATGAGAGACTTCTCTCAGTTGAACAGCAAATGTGTGTGTGTGTGTGTGTGTGTTTGTCTTAAATTCCACCACGAATTGAACTCTTATGTAAGAAGCAACAAGCTCAAATTTATCATTAATAGTTCAGATATATGCATGGTTCTATTCATTAATTGTTAACATCACAGAAAAACAGGTTCCATCTTGTTGAAGATATATTTTTTAAATTTTAAAGTCACTATTACCATTTTTGAAGTGCCATACAAAAGATTATTGATAACTGTATAGTACATTTATTTGTTTTAGGAAGAAACTTGTAAGGGGTGGGCGAGTAGGTAGAGTAGGGATAGTTTCAATGTGTCAGTGTTGTTCAGTGTTGTCTCCTTCTCACTTAATGATCATTCCCTCTCTTTCTAACTGTATACTACTGTTACAACTACGAGGTGCTTCCCCCACCACTAAACAGAACAGCTCAGCGGCACAAAGCGTTGGAGGGAGAGCTTCTAGCTAGAACAAATTACCTGTACTTACAAATTTTTCTATGTTTTTTTCTTTATAATTTACTGTATTTTTTAAACTTTACTGTTTTTATTTACAGGCTAAAAAAGAAAAGTGTTGTCTTGAAAAAGAAACTCATCAAATGGCTGAAATGATTCAAACTTTACAATATGAGGTAACATTGTGTCATTAAACAATGTTTATTGAATTTTTTAATATATCTAGTATTACATGTTGTGAATTAATAAAATGTTGGATAAAGAGGATTCGAAGGAGCAAAAACAATTGTCTAGGCTTTCTGTATCAAGATGGTTTTTTGCGAATTGGTATATACTTGTCTAATCTGTACAAACTCATATTCCTAACCGCTACAGCTACAGTTACATGAGTCTTTCTCATTTAACTAGATACACAATTTCATAAGTATATAAAACTAAACAGAAGCAAACCATCTATAAAACTTAAATTTTACCTCAGTTACCACCATGAAAACTTGAATAACCAATATCCTCAGGATAAAATCATTACAGAATATGTGTAGGCCTAATACTTTTAGAACATTTTTGAATACTAAAATTACCAAAAGAAAACTAAAAAACTTTAAAAATTATTCCTATCTATCATAAAAAACACAAAGTGTTTTTAATATTAATTGGTACACTCAACAAATGTCAAATAAAAATTACTTTTACTCACAGTAAATATATTAAATGAAATTCATATTACATCTTGTGTTAAAAGTATGACAAACATTTTTTTTCATACTGGAGACTCCAAAGGGAGTATAGGACATGTCAAGATAAAATTGATAAACTGAAAGTTTATCACCAATGATAAATTCATCACTTACCACCAAAAATTGTTTTTGCTACTGCTTACTTCAGTAGGCTTGTCATGAACCCTATTGAATCAAATATCACACACAATGAAAATAAAAAAATCAATCACAATGATAAATTCATCACTTACCAATAATTTCCTCCTGCCACTGCTTAACTCAGCAGGCTTGTCATGAACCCCTTTGTATCAAATTGTACACAATATTTGTTTAATTAAAGTTAAATACCAAAACCATTTAGAAAGGAATTCATGCACACTGTTAAATGTTTCATCAATCAAATATTGTTTTAGCTTTTTTTTAAAATGACTTAAATTATCACAACTTTTTAAACCTTGAGGCAATTTATTGATGAATTTTCTACCTGCATAAGTTGGTTTTGGTTCAAACAATTAAGTGTTGTGATTAGCAACATAATAATCGATTCTGTTTCTTGTGTAGTGGTTGTGAATATCTAAATTCTGTAAAAAGGTATTTTTCTTTACATACATTATCACTTCAAAAATGTACAAAGAAGGAACTGTGAGCAATTTTAGCTCTTTAAATAGTGATCTACATGAGGTAAGGTGGTTGACTCCCATCATACACCTAATAGCTTTTTTCTGTATTTTAAAAACTCTTTCCATGTTACCCTGTGATGAATTACCCCATACTAATATGGCATACCTGATATGAGATAAAATTAAACCATGATAAGCTGCTATAAGCAATTGTTTATCATTTAATCTGGCAATTAGTTTTAATGCAAATACCCCAGATGATATTTTACTACAAATTTGATCGGTGTAATAATCCCACGATAGGGTCCTATCTAGTGACACTTCTAGAACTTTCACTGTTTGCACATGATCTAGGATATTATTTTGTATCAAGACATCCACTTCTCTGTTTTTCTTTACATTGTGTTTGTTTTTAAACTGTAAGAACTGACACTCTTTCCCATTAACTGTTAACATTAATTCATTCAGAAATTGGACTACAGATTCTATGCAAATATGTGTATTCACTTCGAGACTATCTACCAGTAAACTTTTGTTTATGATTGAAGTATCATCAGCAAACAATAAAGCTCTACTGTTGGGTGAGATTTCTGGTAATCCATTTATATACAACAGAAACAAAATGGGACCTAAAATTGAACCCTGTGGAACACCAGCTTTGACATCAAGTTCCTAACTACTCTAGTTATTTCTACGCACTGTACTCTACCTACCAGATAAGACTGAAACCATTTAAGTTTTACGTCCCTAATACCTAATGACTCTAACATTTTCATCAAGACTTCATGATCAACATAGTCGAAAGCTTTACTGAGATCTAAAAACACAGCTAAGGCCTTCTCTCCTGCATCCAATATATCAACTATTGCTCAAAAAGTGAGACAATAGCAGTTTTGGTTGACTTACCCTTTTGGAAACCATGCTGATCTTTTGAGATGATAAGGTTTTCAGTCAAAAAAATTGATTAACGAACACTACCTTTTCAAAAATTTTGCTAATAGTGTTTAATATACTTATGGGCCTATAATTTTCAACTACTTGGGTATTGCCATTCTTAAACACAAGCAATATTTTACCTTCCTTCAGTTGCTTTGGAAATACACCTCTTTCCAGGGAGAATTAATTAGATGAAGGAGAGAGGTGTTAATAAAAATTTTTTCTTTTGTTAATAAAAACATCATTCCTTTTCTGGAATCATTCTGCAAGTTAATTTTGCTGGAGTGAATTGTCAACTGCACAAAAATTGAGCTAACATGTATTTACTGGGAGTATGGATGTGTAGTTATCACCAATTTTTTTTTAATTTCATGTGGAAACGATCTCTCATATGACTATATAGGTACTTTGGATTCAAAATATTGATTTCAAACTTTACAAAACACAGAAGAAGTGGTTTATTACAAGAAGAATTGAATCCAGAGTAAATTGTCTTGAAATTTAGGAAAAGTTATGGACAGAAACTAAAACCATACTGTGTAGATTTGTAAAGTTTTAATCAATGGTGAAGATTATGTTTTTATAAGTTTCAAATTTTTTTCATACTTTTTTGTAATTATAAAAATTCTTAGCTATGTATGAAATAATCCATTAAAATGTAAAAAATATTTACCTTGTGTAAAAATTTTGTGATGTGACTAATGTGTTCAATAACAAAATATTTTCTTGTAAAAAAAATTGTTCCTAACATGATGATATTCATTGAAGATCTTCAGTTAAAATAGTTACAGTGTTTAGAAACAAAAACTAATGAGTGTATAACAAACTACAATGTTTAAAGAAGATTTGTGTCGAAGCTACTAAGGTGCTTTAATGTACATGTAAAAAAGCATCATCAGATAGAAGAGTTGTATATGAAGATGTCACAAATTATTATGATACACTGTTCTGTTTTTATTTAACTGTTTTGTAAGATTATAAAAAGTGAAAATTATTTAAGTTAGTATGAAATAATAAAAATATTGGATAAAAAGTTATATAAGAAGGAAAATCAAAATGTTTTCTCGTTTTTACAGACTTTAAGTAAAGATTCAATTTTAATGAATATTGAAAAGAAATTGGGAGAACTTGAATCTGCCCTGAAGTGTCAAATGCAAGAGAATAGTATCCTCAATAAGAAGCTGAATCAGGTCATTAAATCGACTTCTCTTGTAAATTTGCCGAACCCGTGTAATCATAAGTGTGGTGATAAAAGATACTTTATATCTACTCGTAAAGGAAATGAATGTTAAGTACTGTTTGTAAGATTTGAGTGCAATTTTAAGGTACAAGTGGTTATACTTCTATACAATTGGTGGACTTAAAGTGTTTTACAAAGTGATTCAAATAATAGTTTAAATGTATTTCCTATATAACCTGGATTTATTCAAAGTGTAATGCTTTATGAACTTGTGCACTAATAATTGAAGTGTGTTTCATTGAATAATGCTAGTGTATTTCTAGTTTTATAACCCAACAATAAGTGCCTTACACGTGAAAGAGTGTATTGTAATTTATTTAAAAGCCAATCTCTAAGATTAGGATATTTATAACATTTATAAGAAATTGGTAAAAATTTGACTAGTGTTTTGAGATATCTGTGATAAATATTAATGATATATTTACAAAGAAGTAATATTTTAAATTACATGGAGAGGTTTATAACAACTAGGTTAAGGTTATTTTAAACACAATTTTATAAAATATTTTAATATATAAATATATTTATATTTTAAGAAATTAATTTTAATTCTTATTAATGTTTTTTAGTTGTATGTATTATTATTATTATTATTATTATTATTATTTATTAGAATTGGGGTCTTCCATTCTACTCCCAGTACATTAAAGTCTCTCAACTTGACTGTTCTGCAACACGGATTAGAAAGGATATCCTCCAACCGCTGTAAATATTCTACTACAATATTTGGGTGGGACTGCCTCAGTGGCCTAGTGACTAGTGCGCTAGCCTACAAAGCGAAAGGTCCCGGGTTCGATTCCTGGCTAGGATCTGGAAATTTTAACACTTTAAAACCCACTGTTACAGTACCAAAACCGACAGCAGTCGCTAATGACCAAGCTGTTGATGCAACTTTAAAAATAAAAATTAAAAAAAAAATTAGTGGGAGTCAGGGTTGAAATAATGATTGCCTATCAATACGTTATTTCAGTCTTTGAACTTAATCTCTACCCAGACCCACTTCTTAATAAATTCTAGATCGCTTCACCTGAACATCATTCTGGATAGCCAACAAGGCACCACCATGCTTCTTGCAAGTTTTCAGATTGTCCGTATGAGCTCTATACATTATCCACGTGCTTTAAAAAAAATCGGATCTAGATTTAATTTAAATTCATTTCAGTTGTAATACGCTAAGCTATGTTAATGAGTGCATGTGTAGCATATAATGTAGCATTGAATCAATGTTCTTTTTGTATAAGATATTAAAAATTGCTTGCATGGTAAAATCTGTAACAAAAATAACTGATGAATGGTATAGTTTATTATATTTGTGTTATTAATTATATTTTTATGATGACCACTTGGGTTGACAGGTGCCAAGTATATAGCCTACTAGTTAATTAGATTGTTTTAATATTTTGTGGAAGACATAACGATCCTTAGGTTTGATGTATTAAGTTCCTTTCCTATTAGAACAAGAAGTGTACTACACCAAGGCTCCAAGACTATGCTAGAACTAGAAGTTAAAGGTCATCCACTTCCCTAAGAACGGGAATAGGATGGGGTGGAACGGGATGGCTCTAAGGATAAATGAGGAGGCTAATAAAATTATTTTAATTTTAAAGTGATTTTGAAATTTTATAATAATTTTTTAGTGCACTGTATCTTTATTTATATTGTCATAAAAAATCTTTTTTTTGTAATCTTCAGTGGTTGTACATTTCTTGTGGATTTTCATTCACAAACTTGTTTTTTATCAAAAATTTTAAAGAGTTTTTGTTTTCAACAAAAGTAGATTTTCTTAAAAGGATATTAAAAAGTGATTAATCAAGGGGAAATATATTGCAGCTACTTCACTTACTGTATGATATCTCCTTTCTGATAATAAAAGCATTCAGTCACAATTGTCAAAAAATCTGGTGTAAAACCCTCTCACGAGTTTCTCTTACCAATGTAATTATTGAAAAACGTAACCTAGTTTTAATCATAAGTGAATGACGCAATATGAAAATCAACCTTCATTCGATTTCAATAATTTGATGAGCAAAATACAGAAAATTTAGTTTACGCTAAACACTGTAGAAAAAACGCTAAACATAAAAGTTGTAAACTATTATGTGTAAAATCTCACCCTCGTGTTTTTGCTGGTGCTATTTTTTAAAGTGCGGTGGATAGTTCCGCATATTTCCTGAAATCGGTACATGTTATTCTAAGCATCTTTATCCTGGTGGTATGTAATGTTGCAACCTAGATACTGAAAGTGGGATATCTGTTCCAAAATATTATTATCTATAACAATTTTGCTTCTGACTGGCTCCTTCCCCCTGAATGCCATTCCCTTTGACTTCTTCGTTGAAACTGTCAACTTACTTAATAAAATGTTATTTACAGTAGTTCTCAACTTAAAAGAAATTTAAGAAATTAAAGAAACTTAAGAGAGTATAATACTGCTACTTCCAGTTCACCAATTTTAATGAAAATCTTTGTCAGATCCCCTTATGGTACCTAACTTAAGCTCCAGGTTTTATGTCATACGATTTTTAATTCTTGAGTTACTTTGTTCTCATATCACACACACCCAGACCATTCGGTAAAAACTTTGTTTTTTTGATTCAGTGGATCTGAAAATGTGTATTTCTGGTGAATACTCGATTTCGAAAAATTAACATGAAAACAGAACTTTCCTTACGTATATTTTATACAGGGCAAGATAAAGTTATAATTAATGTCTCTGTAATAATAATTAATTGAGTTATGATGAATAAAATATGGCAAATATATTAGACTAGCTAAAGTACTCGTTTCCTTGGTGCTGTGGATGATCGGTTGGGGTACCGAGTTTGATCCCTGTCAGGTCTAATATTCTTTAAATATTCACTGTTATCTATCTACTTTCAACATTAGCATTATTATGTATGAAAAAATATAGTTGAACGTAAAATAAAAGCGAGATCTTGGTGTTTATTAAATTAAGATATGCAGCACTTTATTATTTTCATAATAAATGAAAGGTAAATCACAAAAGGAACACCTCGATGGTGACAACAGATTTATTTTTGACAATGTGACCAAGAAAAGGTGTACAGGGTACTGGTGGAATATTGTTCTGTTTATTTTGTATGTTAATATTCTAAAAATATTGGTTTATTTTTTTTAAATTTGTAATATCTTCATTATTATGCATGAAAATGAAAAACTTTACATAATTAAACTTCTTTGTCTTTAAACGTTTCGTAATTTCAATTATATAACATTCTTTGATACATTGACTTTTAATAGAAATATTCGTCGTTTTTTTGTTTACCTCTCTCTCAGAACTCCCTCATCCCCTTGTGATATTAAAAAATTTATAACTTATGTACGTTCATTTTGATTATGTCCAGAAACTAGATACCGAAATTCATTGAATTTGGTTCAGCGGTTCTTGCGTGATGCCGTAACTTACAAACAGACAAAAATTCAGCTGAACTTATTTTCGGTGTTTAAGTGGTACATCTGGCGTAGAAACAAAATTTGGGGCATTTTCAAAAAAATGTACAGACAAAATCACAATTTTTTTTTTAAATTAATTTATTTAACGTCGCATCAACAACTACAATGGTCATTAGCGACGACGTTGGGGTTTAACTATTGTACAATGGAGGATGAAATGTTTTTTTTTTGTAATTTATGAAAATATGCCGTGCCTGAGTGGGATTCGAACCCAGGACCGCATGATGAGAGGCGAGCACGTACCAACTGCGCCAATGCGGCCGGCAAATCACAATTTTATTTATATAGATAGGCAGTGGTTATATAAATATGCAGAGCAAAACTTGTAACTATCATTATTAACATAAACATATTATGTATTGTTAACAATATTTTAATGTAAATAAATTAGTTAAAATTCTTAAAACTTTTGTAAGTACTCTACCTGAAAATTTGTGTATAAAGGTAGTAAACTTAACTGTTTTCGTGTTTTATATGTGTTGATAACCACCACATTTATTGTCTATAAAAATTTTGTTTTATAATTTTATGAAAATAAGTAGTATTTATAATTTTTTTTACAAGTATCAATAACACTCTTGTTAATGAACATTATTATTCTAATGTTAAAAATAATTGTCTAAAGATTTTAAAACACAACAGCGACTAAACTTGTTCTCAGACGTAATTAACTAAACTTCATTACAAGTCTAATTCAATCCAGTGTTCAAAATATATAAAACCTAATGTCAGTTAATTTTGAAAAAATCAGAATTAATTTTACAATAGGGGTTTTCTGTTATCAAACAATATGTCAAGGGAAATTTTTATACATTTCCCTTGACATAGTTGGTGCACAGAACATAGGCGTAGTCAGGATTTTCTCCAGGAGAAGGCAAAAATAAGATAAAATTTTTTATTAAGAAATGTTTTTATTTGAACGTATAAAAATGCTAAAAGTAATTAGTTACAATGCTATCTGAACCTTTTAAATCTTATTTTATTACTAGCCTACGGGAGTTCTGGCTAAATCTTGGTAAAATTTCTTTCTCAAATTTATCTTTAGCTTCCAGACCCCTCTTTTTGTTTGCACTTATCATAAAACTGTCAAGCTGATTTTCTGTAATTTTTGACCGTAATCAAGTTTTTACCCAGTGTAAGGTGCTGAAGGATCTTTTGATAGTGCACGTTGTGCAAGCGAGATAAGTAATGTCTGTTTTATGGATAGGTAGAACAGTTACGTTTCTTTAACTTGACAGCTAGTTTTGTCTTCCTCAGTTTGGCATTTAGCACATTTTTTCCTTTCCATTGGTTGCACTGATTAGAAATAAAAATAAAACAGATGGGTCATATTATAACAGATTGGTTGTTTAAAAACGGAACAGAAACAGAAGAACAAGAGTCTTTCTGCCATGACAATAACGTGGTTTCTTGTAGCGGAATACTATTCCTATTAACCTATAATTTATTGTTTTACTAAGTGGACCAGGGGGGAGCAAGCGCCCCACCTAGGCTATACCTATGCACAGCAATTACTATATAATTTAAATGAGATAAAATGACCTGTAGATTTATAAAAGGCCTTATAAAAGTTTATATTATATAGTTTTATCTTTATTTTTGTTGTATACTGACACGATTAGTGATTATTTCAGGCTGTAGATACTAAAATCGAAGCTGATGAAAGAGTTTCAAAGAGAGATTGTCAAATAATCAAATTAAAATGTGAAATTCATAAAATAATCGAGTCATTTAAACAGTTTCGGTTTAATGTAAGTGATTAATTTGCAAGCAATAATTTTTTTTATTTAATTAACTTTGAACCCACCGGTTTTTCTAATGGTTAAGTCATAACTGCGAGTCAAAGTTGTGAGGTTTAAATCCTAGTAAAGGTAGGGTTACTTTTAAACAAATTTTGAATACTGAACGGTGCTTATGGTGTACTTTAACAATGAGTTTCAATTACTTTAACACGGGGGATAGGGGTTCAGTTAACCATACTTCTCAAGAATGGTTGGCCTGAGTCTGTACAAGACTACACCTCATTTACACATTATAAATGTTATCACCCTCTTTCATTGGGTCATGGGGTTGCTTACTGTTTTAAATTGAACAGATTGTAACATACACAGACCAGGGTTTAAAAAAAAACAATAAAATTTGCTCTCTTTTTTTATTTTTGTAATTTTTGTTTACAAAAGAAAGTGGTTTTAAAAACTAAACGTTTTTAATTTTTTGAGTACGTGTCTAGGTATTTGCTTAATAATTAAGCTAGTCATGGAAGTAGAAATTACTTAAAGCTTACATGTCTAGACTTAAGAAACCCATTTAAATACAAAACTATATTTTAAAGAATTTAAAATAAATTATTTTTTGTAGATTCTATAGTTTTATAACAGTTTTTGTTCTTTTACCAAAGACTAGTTTCTGTGCATCGAAAATCCGTAAATTTGAATTGTTAAAATATTAAATTTCAACAAGACTCAAAAAATTCAAATTATTGTACTGTAAAATTCTGTACTTCACTGACTAGAATATCACATTGTTAGAATAAAACTGGATTGAGTTAGGCTGAAATTCAGTTGCTGTTCAGTCATAACAGTTGAGTTGTTTTAGACTAGACTGCAGTTCCTCAGTAAGATACTAAAAATGTACAACCAATGCCCCAATGAAGGTGGATATGTTAAAATTGATCTTGCACATCCCTGGGGGTGGCTAACACAACTAATTAAACAAAAATCATAAACCGGTTTATATTAAATATTGCCATAAATAACCAAGATATGCTAAGTAATCAAAAGTGATGGGCAATAAAAACTCAAAATAAATAAATATCAATACTAAAGAAAATTGATTGTGAATAAGCTGTTGTCAGTAAAAATTACTAGTTTTCAGAATACACATGTTGAGTTTTAGGACAGCAGCTCACCTGTTGTGAAGGTAGAAAAATAATAATTATTGTATTAACATATTTAAACTTTTTTCTAAATGGAACTTGGGGAACATGTGTGCCAATTTCCAGAACTGTAACTTTCTGGTAAGTTCAAGAAATAATATTTTTGCTTCAGGGAAGTTACTTTCTTTATGCATTGGATACAGTGTAATAATATTTTTATTTCCTGTTCATCATTTAAGGAATATATGTGCCAAATTTCAGCTGCATGTGTTGTCGAGAAGTAGAAAATTAGTGATTGATAATTGAGTGAGGGAAACACTGTGAAAATTTGAAAGGAAAATTTTGCGGCATATTTATGGGCCAGTTAAAGAGAATAGTGATTGGTGAATCAAATGTAATAAAGAAATAGATAAGATATTAGAACAGGAGGATGTCATAAAATTAAACAGGTGTCAACAAATATGATGGCTAGGTCACCTGAAGCAAATGGACGAAAAGTGTAAATTATGTCAAAGTGGATCCTGAAGGTTCAGATTTATGTTACTAGAAACAGGAATCAACCTAGATAGAAGACTTGACGTAACTGATTACGTTCATGGAAGTGGGAAGAAAAATCATGGAAGTGAGAGGACACTTGGGGATGACAAGGGATAGAGAACATTGGTGAGGACTGATGTTGGAAGCCAAGGCTTATATCGGGCTGTAGCACTGGAGGAAGTAGAAGTGGATGAGTGATTCAGTCAGTGCAGTCAATCAAATTTATACTGTAATAACAACTGTATGGAGGTTAATTACTAGCCTTGGAGGGGTTGCATTAAAACTGGGTTTGCGCTCATTACTCTTAATGTTTGAATGTGCATACTAAGTTTTAGAACTGTATCTCTTTTTGAAGAAGTAGAAATTTTATTTGTGTAGGGTAGTAGCCCTCTTTTTCTTCTGGGGGAGAAGTGTTAAAGTAGGTACATAGTGTTGAAATACGCATGCTGAATTTTAGAACTTTATCTCTTTTTGGAGATATAGATACAAGGGGTAGAAGAGAAGATCTACCCCTTGGTCTTTTTACCTTGATCTCCCAGTACAGCATCATGTTAGGCAGTTTACCCTCCTCCATCCTACTGACATGATCGAAACATTGTAACGCTGTCTGTTCAACTCACCTTGTCAGGTAGCACATTCCTCTTGATTTTCTTGTCTGCCATCTGCGTTCTACTCTTTGCCTTCCACCTGTCCCTGTTTGTGCTACATAAGTCAGTTTCAGCACAAAGTATCTTACAACGCATTATACATAATACAACAATGATCCCAGACTAAGCTTCTCTCACTTGATAAGAAACTGAAGAAAGTTATAAAAACAAAAATATTTATTTACGGTATAAATGAAATTTATCACCTTACCTTTGGTTGCCTTTTAAAAAACTTATGCGCGTTCGGTGGTACCACCTTCTTCAGAGCAATATTATTAAAATTTAGAATGGTGTTTCCATTCAGTCATATGTAGATTAAAAGTTTTGAGTTTTAATCTAAATCACTGAATGGAAATACCGTTCTAAATTTTAATAATATTGCTCTAAAGAAGGTGGTACCAACAAAACACACAAGTTTTTTGAAACTTAAAAGGCAGCTAAATTAAGATGATAAATTTCATTTATACTCTAATTTATATTAATGGTTGATAGGACAGGATGCATTTTAAAAATTTATCTGTGAATATTATTTATCCTTTAAATTCAAAGTTTGGTGCATTTTTATTCAGCATTCTGTGAAAAATATTCTGCATTCAATGTAACATCTGTAAGGTTACTAAGATTGTCTTGAAGTTCTGTATTACATTAACAGAAAACTTTATTTTTTATCTCTTATAAATTAGATGCGTTGGTTTGGAAGTCTGCTACACAATCTGTTTCAAATTTTAAAAATTCAAACAAGAATCAAAACAGAGCATAGAAAATGTTGTAAAGGTAGGCCAAGTAATAGCTATTTGTTTTGAAACGAATTGATAAGTACTTTTGATTACAGATACTCACACATTACAAAGATACATCAACATCAGTAGAGGTTATAATTCAGAAGCCAATTGAAGGGCACAACAAAAAAATGTTGCGACTGACAAAATTTACAAAAATTTACAAAATTTACAAAAGTGAGGTTTCAGTGGATTACATTTTATAAATCTTCTATGTGATCATAATAGTGAATTCTAACGAGTACAATTGTAACTAAAATCTCGGAAATTCTTGAAACAAAATCGTCATACAGTGAAAATCGTTATACAGCTAAGAATCAGATTATATTTTTCACTTTCTGTAAAAATTTGTTTTTGTTACTTTTCAATGTTTTTCCGTTGACCCATTCAATTATTTTCATTTGTAAACAGTTTTCTTTTTAATTAATATTGTTAAGTAGTTTTTTAAAATGTAATTATAATTATGATTCAAATAAATAAATATATTGTCATAGGTAACAGAACAAATTGAAAATGAGAATACTTTACAACAAAAAGTTACACAACTAGAACAAATGTTACTTCAAAAGGAAAAGGGTAATCAAATTCAGACAATTTCTAATCAGGTTAGACACTTAAAATGTGACATTCTTTTGGTTGACTATCATTAGCATAAGACAGTTGATGTTTGGGGCATATCTGTAAATAGTAACATGTAAAAATAATATATTTGTTCGAAAAATTTTTATTGATGTTCTTTTGTGTCCTATAAACCTACTTCACTTTTCTACATAGTTGCCTTTCACTTTTAAGCACTTTTCATAATGGTGCTGCAGCTTCTTTAACCCCTCTCCACAAAAGTTCGCTACACAGAAATTGAACCAGATGTCAAAGGCAGTCTTGACTTCCTCCCTCTTGTTTTCCCACATTGTTTTAGGCAACAAGACAAGGATATCCTACACCATTGGTTCTCAAAAAGGGGGTGGGGCCCCCAACGGAGGCGTGATAAAGGGTTTGGGGGAGGAGGCACAAAGCTTAGTTTAAAAAAAATGAAGTTTTGTGTAGACCAAATATGCCTTAAAAGTACTCGTTGAGAAACTGAATTTTCTACTCTTACTCCCATAGAGAGGAAATATCGTTCGAGATTAGATGTGACAAGAGCACTAGAGTTGCACTGCCAGAGCTGACTTCACGTTTCAGCAAGCGTTGTGCCAAGAAAAAATAGACTCGTTCATCACATTAGTATTTTAATTTTTGTTTTGAGTTATATTTAGCAAATATTTACTTATTAAAAATACATGTCCTGATCTATTTGAAATTATGTTTTTAATTATTACAACATTGAAAGCATTGACCCAATAGGAATTGGCTTTAAACATACAACTTAAATAAGAATTGCTAGTAAAAGTGTTATAAAAAAATGCACACTTATATACACATAAGGAGGGCATGGCTGACAGTTAAACCATATGGAGGGGGCTTAGAATAAAAAGTGAGAACTGTGGTCTTGCACAAATGAATAAACAAAACAACAGACATTGTAATTTTACTATTCAACTTTACCAAAACCAAAAAAAAAAAAAAAATCAATCCCCTTACTTGAGTTGAAAAATTATAGATATCATTTCAATGGAACAAGGGACAACAATTACTACTGACATTTGTAGAACACTTATCAAACTGAGACACACAATACAAAATTGGCAGTGTGGGAAACTGCTGTTCAGATAGACCTTCATGACAACCCATGTCCTCATACCGCTGCCTTAACCAAGAAGAGTATTCAAGATATTGGTGGGAAACTTTTCGATCACCCACCCTATGTCCCGATCATGCACGTAGTGACTCTTTCCTCTTATTTCACTTGAAACAGTTGCTGGTGGACAAAGGTTGGAAGACTTTGAGGAACTGAAGACTGCTGTTGACAACTGCTTCAATTCCCATGTGGAAAACTATGCAGAGGGGTTAAAGAAACTGGTGCAGCATTACAAAAGTCCTTAGAAGTAAATGGTGACTACGTTGAAAAGTAAAGTAGGTTTATAAGAATCTAAAACCGTAAATAAAAGTATTAAAAAAAAAATTGTTTTATGACAGAACGACCCATGCTTTACAAATATGCTTCACATTTTCCAGTTCTAATTTAATTTCCTAGGCTATAGTGGCTTCTATAAATTTTTGTATATCCTGAAAATTTTATCATTATTAAATAACTTAGGTTATCTCCACAATATAGTGGTTAGTGCACTAGCCTACGAAATGTTGTGATAATTTTAAAATGCTGTAATATTGTATTCCTTTAAAAAAACTGAAAAATTACTTCATTCATAAAACTTTTAATAGCGTACAAGAATTTCTTTCTAAATAGTAGTAGCAGCAGAGCAATCTATGATTGTAATATGTGTTTCAGGTGTTACAACTTCTTGACATGTCTATACTCCCCCGGGAATCTCCTAGATGCATAAAAAAACCACACAGAGGTCCCAGGTTCAATTCCCGACTAAGGTCTGGAAATTATTACAAGTGAAAACCCACTATTCAAGTTACAAAACCCAACGTAGTTGCTAATAACCAAGCTGTTGATGCGACTAAATAAACTAAAAAAATTAATAAAAATAACTTAAGAAAAGAAATTGCAGTGGTCCCCGGTTATAACATGGGTATAGGGAGTCATTCAATGACCCGCTTTATATCACCTACCACGGTATAAACGAAGTAAGGAATTTTTGTACTTACAGCAAAATGTACTTTGCACCATCCAGTGGTACAGCCAATATCACCAAATTATCATTAAAAACCCCTAAAGTTATGTATTGCGTACAAGTTAAAAACTAAGGTAAATTTAGGTTAAAGTTTAAAGTATGTAGCTAAAGAAAATACTGTAATGTATACCCAACTTTTATGTATTTTTTCATGACTCATTAGAGTACGTATTCAAATAAAATAAAAAAAACACTTTATTGCAGGGCAAAATGTACTGTAATGTGTTTCAAAAATAAATGTTTTTAAAAACAAATTAAAAAATATATTATACAGTATTGTATTTTTAAATTCTGTAAAAAAAATGGTAAAAATAATGCAGGGACTTAATTCAACCCGTATTATATCTGAAAGTGCAGTATAACCGATGGTGTTATAACCAGGGACCACTGGTATACCTGTATGAATTTACCTGTATTTTTTTTTTTTAGATTTTGGTCTATAGGCATATCACTATAGTACTTGTTAATTCAAACAGATTAAAAATGTTTTCTCATTTTTTATGTTGTTTTTCACGTAATTTTTGTTATCATTTTCTTCTATAACATGACGAAATGGTAAATTTTTTAATAGTAGCCTACTGAGAAAAATTTTTAAGAATGACTTTCTTTAGGCCCAACATTCATTTGACAATGAAATATTGATTTCACAAAAACCACTTTCATCATCATCATCATCATCATCTCTATTCTTCATCCAAGTTTCCTCAGATTGGGCTTAACATACCTCTCCACCTCTTTCTGTCACTGAACCTTCTCTCCTCCATTACTTTTTATATTACATCTTTTAATTAATTCATCCATAACTGAAACCCATCCATCGTGAAGTGGAACCCATTTACTTCAGTCTCTATCTGCCCTTCCCTTTTGGTCTTGTTTCTTTCTATTTAAAAGTACAGCATCCTTTTAGGCAGCAGCAGCCTATCATCCTCCATCCTACTGAGATGTCCAAACCGCTGTAACTTGTTTTTCTGTCAAGCTCATTTTGCCATGGTGTCCATCCCCAATTTATCCCTAATTGGTGGCAATTTTTTGAATTGTCACCTGTCATTTTGTTTTGTCCGTCACACCCAGATGTCAGAAACTGCAAGTGATAGCAACAAACTGTTTTGGATTCGTAATTTACACAAAAAGTCTTAAACTGGGTTTGAAGTTCTGGTTTTGACCAGAAGTGGCCCAAAACCTGAGTCAAAAATCAAAGTCAGAAACTACAAAAGTTAGCAACAAACGGTTTTTGGATTTGTAGTCTACAGAAAAAGTTAGTGGGCTTGGATTGGGTTTGAAGTTCTGGTTTTGACCAGAAGTGGTCCAAAACCAGAAGTCAGGAAACCAAAGTCGAAATTTGGAAATATAGTGTAATTCGATTCCTCTTAAAGAGTTTATACAGAAATCATTAGGTTTAAAGTTCCGGTTTTGACCAAAAGTGGCAGAAAACCGGAAGTTAAAGTAGCAGAAAACTGGAATGAAGGTTGAAGTTTACAAACAAAAATACTGGCATTCAATTCCTCTTAAAGAGTTGATGCAGAAATCATTAATGGTTTTTACCATAAGTCAAAGGTAATCCTTTTTAAAAATTGTGACCAACCATGGGTCCCTATTGTCTCATGAAAGGGATTTTTAGACTATCTCTTCTTGTCTTTCCTAAAATACATGCCTTTTGATGTTCATCTCTGCCACCTGCATTTTACTCTCTACTTTCCTTTCATTTGTCCATAGTTTCTGCCCATTTTCATCTATAACTATTCACCATCTGCATTAGCAGTAATGTGCATAGCAGTCTGGCATAATACCAAAAAATTAAAATCACATCTGCTGTTTTCTTTTCAAGTTTTAATACTACTTACTCCTCTTCTGGTCCTTCTTTACATAAGTTTGGACAAAAATCAACTACCTATTTAATAATAATGGGGACCCCACAAATTGAGATTATAATTTATGTGATTTCTCATTGTCTGTTGTGGTAGTTAATTGACTAATGGGCTTATTAATTTTATTTTTGATGGGATTCTTTGAGTGGATAGAAATTTACTAACCAGACACTAGCAATAGTATAGAATAGCGTTTTGAAACATGCTAGTTTTATAAAACTTGTCTTTAATTTGCAAGCGGAAAACCAAAAGTTATGAAATAGGTAACTCTGTTTTTCTTACACAGGGTGATTGTTGTCCACACAAGGGTGAAAGCGAGGAAATGAAATGTACAATATACAACTTGCAAAGAACATTACAAGCAAAAGAAGACAAAATCCGAAATCTTTTCACAATTGTTAAAAAGGTTTGTATTAAATACATTTTTATACTCTAATTATGAAACATTGTGGGCCCTACTACACAAAATAAACATTGCAAAATGGCCCCCTCTGTAGCCTAGTGGTAGGATGGTGGCCTACAACACGGAGGTCCCGAGTTCAATTCCCGGCTGGGGTCTGGAAATTATGACAAGTCACAACCCCAACGTTCCATAACCTACTGTAGTCGCTAATGACCAAGATGTTGATGCGACTTTAAATAAACTAAAAAAAAAAATAAAAAAATGTATTCATCAAAAATTAATGGGGATTACATAAATAGGTCTACATTTTGGAATTTACATTTTACATTCTCTTGCCAATATGAATATATATATAGGAAGGAAAGTGTTGTTTCCATGTCGATTTTTCGAAATCGAGTTTTCACCGGATCTACACGTTTTCAGACCCCCTGAACCCAAAAAATATGTTTTTAGCGATTGGTCTGTGTGTGTGCATGTTGGTGTGTGTATGTGAACAGAATATCTCAAGAACGAAACATCGTACGAACTTGAAACTTAAGTTACATACCACTACCGGACCCGACATGAACATTTTCATCAAAATCGGTCAACCGGAAGTAGTAGTTTATTCGTGTAATTTTTCACTTTTTTGCGTTTTTCTCAGAAACTGTCCTACGATGTTTTTTTAAAATCGCCTGGTTTACTAATTTTTTATGCTCTACAAGATAGGGTAGGCGCCATGTTTCTGAAATTCTTGGTGAGGCTGTTTTTCACGTAAAAAAATTGTTCTTTTAAGATTACGGGTTTAGTATGCATTTTAACGTAAAATTGTATATAACTAAAGGTTAGACAATTTAAAATCCTACAACTTTTATTTCCAATATTATTTTTATAACGCTTAGTTTAGCAATTTTCTGTTTTTTTCTCACGAAAACGTGTGAAAATCAATTTTTTTAAGATTTCGGCCTTAGTAGCCTATGCATTTCATGAAAAAAGTGTATCAAATTTATAGGAAATTAAAAGATCTACAACTTTTGTATAGAGCATTTTTCTCTACAGAGCCTAGTTTAGCGTGAAAGAGTGATTTTCCGTATTTTTAAGCCAAACTGAGGTTTCTCACCAGATTTTTTTTACTGTCACTTACATAGTGTTATTAGTGTTTTATATTGTTGTCACTTAGTGTTTACAGATAGTGTTTTACAATGATATTGATTTACTGAAATCTGAATTGTTGTTATTTTTAACTTAACTGAGTTGTTATGGTTTGTAACAAGGTAAAGATGACATCACTTGCAAAATAATGAATGCTTTGGAATAAATTTTTAAGAAGTGCTATGTTGTATTAACCTTATGGATTATTAATTCTGATATTTTTTGATCTCGCAAAAAAAGTACCTAGTTGAAAAAATTACCCTTCATGAAAGCTGAACGTATATCAGTATCTAACTATAAGACTAGCTGATGAACACACTGAAGTGGACTACAGTTTAAGAAACGCAATATAGTTTCTTTTGTTTACCAGATAGAATAAAATTTCACGATAAATAGGCCTACACGTTTTAGAATCCCCTGACCCCAAAATACATGTTTTTACCAATTGATCTTTGTGTGTGCATATAAGTACGAAAAAATTACTTAAAAATGAAAAATTGTACAAAATTAAAACTTAAAATGTTAGTAGGTACCACGAGCAGAACTAACAAACTAGACCGATTTTAATCGAAATTGGTCAACCAAAGGTAACAGTTTATTCAATTTTTCACTTTTTTGCAATTTTCTTAAAACAAGTCCTACAATTTTGATTAAAATCGCTCACTACATTTACTACATTTTTATTCTCTGCAAGATGGGGTAAGCACTAAGTAGCATACCAGGGGAAATTTGGGGAGGTGAGCTGTGTCTTGGGATTAAATTGTTTTTTTTTTTAAGATTGCAGCCTTAATTTTGGGCGAAGTGTATATAATGAAAGTTATAAAAAGTTATACCTTGGACAATTCGAATTGGCACAAGCAAATTTGGTGTTTATCTACTCCACTCTTCACCCCTCGCCATTCAACGTCGGTACGAGTACAGTCACAATAGTATACAATCGCTAGTGTAATGTGCGACTCACGCACGGTCACTACGCTTTGTTTTCACAGTTGTTATTAATAATCTGTCAGACATGATGTGTCTTATTTGTTTTCATATATGATTTTCTGTTCATTATTATATTCGGAACAATTTGTTTAGTTAGTTGCGTGCGACTGTAGAGTATAGTTCAGCGAGTATTTACAGTTTAGTTCCTGTAATCTATATAATTTGAAATTTTATTGGAACAATATAACTACATATTTTAAAATGAAATAATTATTTTACGTTTGTACAATGAAATATGGTTGTAGGCATTTACGTACATTAAAATTTGTAGACCTTGTTGAAGAATAGGTTATGGATATACTTTGTGCGGAACTGTGGGTACATGTAGAGCAGTGTTTCCCAACGGGTGGTCCGCGGACCAAAGGTGGTCCGTGAGAGCCTTCGGGGTGGTCCGTGAGAGTCCGGTGACTACTTACAAAAAAGTAATATTTTTCCGTGATTAAATCACTGCTTAATTCACCGGCAAGCATTTGCATCGAAAATCATGCCAGAAGACTTATTGAATACCATGAAATTGGCAGTAAAGATGGTGAACTCTGTTAAAGGTATTGCAAAACACACACGTATTTTCAAAAAGTTATGCGCAGAATTAGATTCCGAGCACGAAATTATACTTTATAATAACTGAGGTGCGTTGGCTGTCAAAAGGCAATATGTTAGCACGCTTATATGAGTTAACAGAGGAGTTAAAAAGTAATTTTTATTGAGACTAAAATGGAACATTTCTTGGAACAACTGAGTGAACCAAGCTTTGAGATTCGACTCGCGTGTATAGTGGATGTTTTTGGCCACTTGAACCAATTAAACTTACAACTTCAAGGTTCTGGAAACAAAAATTTGGAAGGTAATATATTTGCATAGGAGGCTATTTGCATATAGGACAACTTCGTGCGTTTTCGTGTAAGCTTGATCACTGGATAGTCAAAAATGAAGAAAAAACTTTCAATCGTTCGCGAATTTCAAAGCTCTTGCTAACAACGAGGATTATGCTACTGTTACAGACCAGGTGCAGCACAACATATTCGGCCACTTAGGCAACCTCAAAAGTTAATTTGCTCGTTATTTCCCAGAATATGGAAACAGTGAGACACAATCTTGTTATTTTTGATAATTGTTATTTTCGACTATGTAAATTCTGTATTCCTTATTTTATTAAAAGACAATTTACAATTTAAAAATATTTTTTCTTTTTGTGATGTATAATGTACCCTAATTTCTGAAAATAACAATTATATGTTTTTAATAATAGTTTGTTTCTAAAAATTTGTTTTATTTAATCACCTTTTAATTTGGTTACAACTGATAAGATATTTATGCAATAATGTAATGGGTGGTCCGTGGTAGTTCACTTTCAGGCTGAGTGGTCCGCAGACCACTGCGGGTTGGGAACCACTGATGTAGAGCAAGAGTTGTGCCAGTTCGAATTGTCCACAGTATAGAAAATGTATATACTTTATTTAAAGCATTTTTTTACAAGGGTTGGTCAATCAGTTATTATTATTACCCATGTTTTTCTCATTGAAATCGATTCAAAATGAGAATTTTTATAACATGGTTAAATATCTTTTTTTAAATTACAATTTTGGTAAAGGTAGAAAGACATTAAAGTTTTTAATAGTTGGCTAAGTGTATATAATGAAAGTTATAAAAAGTTAAAAAATGTATTTACCTTATTTAAAGCATTTTTTTTATAGAGGTTGGTCAATCAGTAATTGCATCAAAATTGGAATTTTTGTAACATGGCTAAATATTTATTTTTAAATTGTGTCAAAAAGTACTTTGTTCTAAATTTACACTTATAATTTTAGTAACTGTAGAAAGTCATTTAAGTTTATTAATAGTTAAAAACTTGGTTTTAATTATTAATATAGGCAAGAGAATATTGTTAAATTATTTCGCACCAGATTTTTCTTAAAAGAATAATGGAAAAAGTGCTATGATTACCATAGTCTCCAAATTGATCAAAATATTTCTCATTACCTGTATACTTTCAGCAATTATTGTTAATAGAAAAATAATTTTATAAAATTTTAATATTTTCTCTCCTTTACTTTTACAGCAAGAGGAATGGATAAAACAAAAATGTGACGAATTGCGTTCTGAAACTAATTTGGTAAAGTACCATTTTTATAAATTATTTTATTAACGTAATAATTTCTTTAATTATTTTAAACAGTTTATTTAAATATGTATAAAATTTGAACTATATTTCTTCCACTTGAACTGTAGCCTACTCTCTTCTTTTCTTCGTCTCTCAATTTTCTGCTGCATAAGTCAGTGCATTAGCACAAAATGTGCATTATACGTAAATTTTAACTTCTTGATTCAAGATTAAGCTTCTCACACTATAAAAGAGACCTCTTACTCTCTGTACGCTTTTACTTGACTCCTTTTTCAGTTTTCCATTTGATGATAAAAGAGTACCAAAAATATTAAATATTTTTGTACTGTAATTGTATTGTATAAAATTTGTAACAGATTTTGTATTGCTTAATGTCCTGCAGCACCGTACCATTTAGCCTTATTTTAAGTTGGAGAAGAATATGCTAGGAATACTTTAAGAGGACCCGACACAAACATTTTCATCAAAATCGGCCAACCAGAATATAGTAGTTTATTCATGTGATTTTTCACTTTTTTGCGGTGTTCTCAAAAATGGTCCCTATAATATTTTTTTTAATCGCCTCATTTACTAAATTTTTTATGTTCTACAAGATAGGGTGAGCGCTATGTCTGCTAAATTTTTGGGGGGGCCTTTGCTTTCTTGGTAAAACTTGTTTTTTTAAGATTGCGACCTTAATTTATGCATTCTTGAGCAAAAGTGAATGTTATTAAAGTAGTAGAACATTTAAAAACTTACAACTTTTATTTAAAAAATGTTTTCTTAATTGCTTAGTTTAGCATCAATTAATGATTTTCTGTGTTCTTTTCCATGAAA
Organism: Catonia carolina; assembly: GCA_035578175.1. NCBI lineage: Eukaryota > Metazoa > Arthropoda > Insecta > Hemiptera > Achilidae > Catonia > Catonia carolina. The sequence continues at coordinate 55,091,159 of JAQMRL010000002.1, forward strand.
ATTTGTAAACGATCTGATTTATTTTAGTACTGCGACCTTAGATAAAATTTTATGACAAAATTTTTCATAATTAAAGTTAGAGTAAATAAAAAAATCTACACCTTTTATTTCAAGCATTTTCATTTACTGAACCTAGTCTTTAATTAATGATATACTGTATTTTTAAGTCGAACAGAGGTTAATTTTCATTTTTCGTCATTCATTTGTGATTAAAATTAGGTTATCTTTTTAATTTTAAATTATTTACTGATTAAACATAGGTAAGGGGTTTTATTACATTGACAAGAGAAAGTCGTGTGAGTGTTTGACACCAGATTTTTATAGTCTCTTTTGTAGTCATTTCAGACTACAAAAGTTCTAATTTTTTAATAATTACAAAAACAAAATTGTTACTTTTAAAAAAATATGTTTTGTATTTTTATACTGTTTATTTGAATTTTAATTGGTTATTAATTTACCAGTGTGCCCGTCAATGGGAATAACAATAGTTTTGAGCAATCTTATGCTGTAATTCCAATGAATGTATTTCTTATTCTTTTTGTAGTACATTTTTAAATTATTTTTTCTAACATCAATAACATGTGTTTTTAAAATTGAATATGGGGTCTCATTTTCTTACTGATTTGCTTTTGTTATTTTTAAGTGTCAACTAATTTTTATTTACAAGATCAATGTTCTTTTTTAAACTATAAAAACTTACGTTAATTGCTTTATTTATTTGTATTTGTTTCTGGTTTAGTACGATTAGTTTTGGTTCGTAAACACTTTTTACTTAGATTATTGAGCTTAAAAAAGTTTTAATTATTTCGGTTTTTATATTTTAAATATTTTATTTTGGTTTTTAACACACTTTCCTAAAAGACTAGAATAATTTTTGTGGGCAAATGCTATTTAGTTCTTGTTTTAATTATGATTCAAATTCTGTTTTTTTTGTCTGAATATTCGTAACTTCAGTACTCGGGCATGGCATTTTTTCATACGTTACAAAAAATTCATTTCATCCTTCACCGTCTGCATTAGCAGAAATTTGCAAAACAGTTGGACGTTAAACCAAAAAAAAAAAAAAATTATCAATTTCAAATTCGCCGTGAATGATTTCATCTACCAAATTATCAAAATTTCAATTCCTATACTCTTCCAAATATTACAAAATGCATTTAAATGAATTATTCACATTACATGAGACTATGGCTGAATCGTGCGCAATTCCGATGCAAATAGGAGAAAAAAAATTTCAACATAAAACTAAATTAACTATCCTTACTACATTTTACTGCTAATATTAAATGGTGTTTTGCAGGTTGATCAGAATGAGGCAATTTTACAAACAAGAGCAAATGATACAAAAGTTCAGTTTCATAATGAAGGAAATTATAGTTCAACCAATGAATTAAATTCTGTAACTGTTTTGCCTAAGGCAAAAGAAAATAGTAATACTGTGTTTGCTGACAGGCTGAGAAGGCGTAACCCAAAAAATGTTGGATCAGTGAATATTTTGCCTAGTATCACCAAATATGATAATGCCAATAACATAAAAAGTGGGAAAAATTTAAATAACCAAGATTCAAGAACTGAAGAGCGTTCGTTAAGACGAAGTCTTGGTAATGTTGATGTGATTGATCAGAGTGCTTCAGTACTTCAGAATGTTATCAATCCCAGTGATAATTTAAGATCAGGTGACCAAAGACTTTTGAACAACTCAGATTTGAGTATTGAAAATTCTATAGATGATATAGGTAAGCCGATTAGTAAATCTGGTGGTATTATACAGTTACTTGAAGGCAAACAAGTGAATCGTAATGTAAATTATGGTGAAAAAGTAGTAAATGTTGTACCAAAGGTAACCAGTCCTTTAAATAATTCTGAAGAAACTTCAGATGATTCTGATAGTACTTTTTCATCAGATGGTAAAACTAACCAAGGTGGGTGGACATCAGATAGAAAACCGATTGTGCGTCTAGATGAGTCGTTTAATAACTTGCCAGAATCAGAAAGATCAGCCAATTTTCAGAGGTCATTGCGTGGAAGAACTTTAAATAAAATCTTTGAAGAAGAGTCTTTCAATCTTTTGCCTCAAGTCAGCACATCTGCTGGTGCTACATGGTCTACTAAGAAAGATAACGAAGAAGGAAATATTAGAAATTTGGGTACTACAAGAATAACTGATGACCCAAGTTCTTCAATACTTAAAATTACAAATGCTGGTTTGAAAAGTTCTGACAGAGCAAATGCAAATTCAAACATAATTGGCAATCAGTCATCTCAGTTTAGATCAGATTCTAATATAGATGATAATCTGCTACGAAGTAAAGGCAATTCAAGAATGATTGATCAAGGACGTAAAACTGCCGCAAGTTGTGATGAAATTTATGAGTACAATGCTGATTATAAGAGTACTACTGAAAAGAATAAAAATAATTACTACAAACCACAAAGAAGATATCTAAGTCCTCGTCAAAAAGTAATAAAGATTGCGAGGTATGTTAATTGTTCTCTTCAAGATCGAATAACTTCATCTGATGAAAATAACAGCTGTTAATTGAGTATATTTGCATTATAGAAATAATGAAATTTTTATATTTTGTCCTGTATTTGTAACAAACTTTGTTTTTTTGTTACATCTTGGAAGTTAAGAGTTTGCAAGTTTATAACTTTCAAACAAGAATATTATCACCGATATTTTAACAGAGAAGAAATGTAGAGCCAGATACTATTTTTTTTATCAATGAATTGAAAAAGTAAATGTGTCTTAGTTTTCATTGTAAATAACTTTTAATGTATTTTATTATATTTTGTAACATATTTTTATTATATATTATTTCCGATTTATACACTGATAAATATATTTTGTATAAACAATTCTATAATGTTGTCATTTTGAGTTTCTGATACTTCTATAATAAATTTTGTTGCATAAAATTCATTATCAGGAATTAAAAGTACTAAATTAATGGAAAACACAAGGAGGAAACATGGAGTCAGTAAACAAGAAACAGATAAAAACTGTGTTTGTATAGTAATTGTTCGTATTATGAGCTGAACAATTAACTGCCAAAAATGAGGAGCAATATATAAAAAAAAAGAAGAGTATTCACAAACAGAATTTTTTTAAATCTGTAATAGCTGACCACAGACGTAGAGATGTATCAGCAGACTTAACCATTACGGTTAAATCTGGAGAGTTAAGTTTGTACGGATTAAATTTTGACACACAAACATGTAAAGGTAAGTCTGCGGATAACTCGGCGCGTTTAAGTCTGGACGGACATCGCGATAGTCCAAACCCGTAGCACTCCACTAACTAGTAAATCAAGTAACCCACGATCAAGTCCGTGCGGCCACATCTGTACAAACTTAACCGCTCGTTGATGGGCGAAAACTGCGCGTAAATCTGCCAACTTGCCAAGTCCTTGGACTGTTGGGTAAACATCGGTCAAAAAAATAAGTCGTGCGGTTTATATCTTGTCTTGTTTTATGCGGTGAAAGTGTACAAGTGTTTTTGTAATATGCTTAGTACTAAAGAGAAACAGGCTTTATGTTACGCTATGCTGTGTATGCATTTTACTGAAAATGCACCAAGAGAACGATCTAAGTGGGTTAAAAACTGGTTAAATATGAGAAATCGTATTGGCCACATGGTGTTACTAAAAGAATTAAGCCATAATGAGCCAAACGATTTTCGAAATTATTTACGAATGGATGCAAACACTTTTGATATTTTGTTATCGCTGCTGAGAAATAGTCTTACAAAGAAAGATACAATTATGAGAAAAGCAATTCCCTGAGGAAAGTTTGACAGCAAAATTAAGATTCCTTAATGTCGGAAAAAGATTTTTTTCTTGTTAATGCGCTTCAGAACCGAACAGACTTGGGTACAGCTTTGCGTATGGTGGTGCAACACACTTTCTAACATTAATGGCAGAGATTTCTCCGTGGTTTTAACCGCACAGATATCTGTAACAATCTAGTCCGGCGCGTTACGAGAGCCATTAACACACAGTTTTTCAGGAACGTACGCAAGTTTGCCAATAAATCATGAATAAAATAAATAGCTGTGGCCAGCTATTAGCTGGCCACAGACAAGTAGAAGTCACATGGCGCAAGATCTGGTGAATAAGGTGGATGTCCTAAGACTGAGATGCTGTACTTGGCTAGGAACCTCTTGACAGATAACGCGGATTGAGCTGGCGCATTGTCTTGGTGGAGAACCCATGGTTTGTCCTTCCACATTTTGGGGCGTTTTTTCCTTACTCTTTGACGTAGTTTAGAAAGTACCTCAAGGTAGTAATATTGATTAATTGTTTGACCTTCAGGAACCCAGTGAAGGTACACAATCCCATGGATATAAAAAAACCAATCATCATTGCTTTAAATTTTGACTTTCTCATTCGAGCTTTTTTGGCTCTCGGTGAAGTTCGGCTCTTCCAGTGCTTGGATTGGCGCTTTCTTTTCCGGATCATAAGTAAAAACCACATTTCATCACATGTTATTATCTCTTACCTTTTCCCTGAGGTGAAATCTGCATTAAAAGGGACAAGATTTAAGTCTGTGGAAGCTGTAAAAGAGAAAGTGACACATGTCCTGAAGGAGCTGACAGAAGATGACTTCCAGCACTATTTCCAACAATGGAAAATTCGCATGAAGCGTTGTTGATAGAGAAGGAGTGTATATTGAAGGTAACAATAAGTGATTATGTATGTATAAAATAAAAATAAAATTTTTTTCAACATCAGTCTCGTTATTTTAATAGCCACACCTGGTATTTTCAATGCAATTAGTAACTGTATTGGGTTTTGTTCTGACAACAATAGTGTCAGAAACTATTTTGCTAATGTAATTTGTTTTTTGGTTTAACGCCTGACTGTTCTGCAATGACTGCTTATGCAGACGGTAAAGGATAAAATTATTTTTCTAACGTATGAAAATATGCCGTGCCTGAATGGAATTCGAACCCAAGACCGCATGATGAGAGGCAAGCACAATTCCAACTACGCCAATGCGACCGGCAAAAACCTTACCTTGCTAAGGTAAGGTTCGTTAAGTAGAATAACTATTTATGATAAAAATTATGAAGTTAGGAAAAATTTGGAATCTAAAAAGGTATAGAAAAATAATTGATAGCGGTAGTATTTTTTTTTAAATTCTTTTGTTATAATATTTTTATTATTACACTGAATTACACAATAACATTTACACCACTTAATTATGTATGTATAGAAAAAAAACAATGTACTTTATTTCATACAACATAACAACAAACATAAATTTAAACCGTTATTTAATAAACTGACATATTTTGTAGAAGTCAGTTAACAAATTAACTTGATTTTTGTTCAGAATAAATATAATAGTATTATTGCAATAGAATGTCAATTAAGTTTTTTATATCACTTATTTTTTGATGCAATGAAATGTAGCATGCATAAATTATAGTGCCCTGGAGTCTTGTTGATGTTATACCAATTGACAAAATTAAAAGAAAATTACTCTGTTTTAGACATGGCTATCTTTAATTACATGACTATTAAAAATTTAAACTTTTGAACGTTAATGAAACAAAAAATAGTTAATTTAAAAACATTGTGATGTGTTAAAAAACACCGAAGTAGGAAGATAGGTAACTTTAAAGTCCACTGAAAGATTTAGCTTCGTAATCCACTGATGATGAAACTGTGAATATTTAATACCACTGTGTAAGCAATTGTCAAGAAGGAAATTTTGATAACACATTTAAAAATGGTATACCAAAATAAAAATGTACTTTCTGAAGTGCTAAAGTTGAAACATGTTATTATAATTTACGTACCCATAATTGAAGAGCTTAGTGAATGAAAATGCATTTTAACAAAAATATCGTCTTGAGAGAGATGTAATCAAAGTTCTATGGTTCCTATATTTTTGCAATTCGCCTGATTTCTTCCGTTTTGGTATGTCAATGACAGTTTATATTATGCTATTAAATTGGTTTAATTTCCAATTGAATCAGTCATTTCAAAAAGCCCATAAGTCAAAAAACTAACTTTTGGAAAATGAAAAAAAAACTGGTAATCTACTACGTTTCAATAAAAAAATATTAAAAAATATGATTTGTTAAGAGAGCTGTCTCCTTTAATATAAAATGTATACTTTTGTCTTTTTAAAGATAAGCCACTCGTAAAATAAAGTAAAAAATTTGACTTAGGTGTTTCTGAAATAAATTTGAGTAAAATGTTATTTTACATTGTTTTCTATAAAATGCGTTGTTAAATGAGGACAAAATTGTGTTGTACAAGTATTCATTTGTTTATTTCACTATTTTACATTAGTAGTGACAAAATAGTTTTTTGCAATAATAAAAATTGAAATTCTTAACTTTAAGAAAGGAAATGTTGGTTTTCAGGACTATTTATGTTCTTTGTCGTCCTCTTAAACAGTAGTTATCTCCTTTTGCATAGAAACTTTGTAAAGCCGTCTTCCACTAGAAAACAGAACGTTAGGTTTCAAAAATCATCCATTTTCATTTTTTAATTAGAAAAAAGCACTTTATATTACTTAGGATACGTCTTTTCTTAAGAGTTATATTACTACTTAAGGAAAGCCAGACTTGCGTGATTTAGGAAGGATGGTATGTTTGCATTCAGTTAGTCCTAAAATGCATTAAAGAAATATTAAAAATTTTGACTCACGGGCTTTCTGAAATGACTGATTCAATTAAACCCTTAGTCTTTAATATTTCTCTTCAATAAAATCACTTTCTTATAACTTCCATATGTGCAGTATATAATATCTTCAACTACTAAAAATCTGTATTGTACAATGTATCCTCTGGGAATCAGTTTACGGCATTTCAGTGACGCAAGATATTTTTTTTTTAATACGAGAGAATTTGTTAAGAACACTTGATAACTCTTTTACTACTGAAGAAAATATTTATTGCCTCAGTTAACTGTTATCGTGTTAAAAAAGTTATGTTTATGAGAATGTAACACATTCTGGTGGAAGAAGAAATCAGATGATTTAAAGATATTTATTCACTAAAAGACGCAAAATTAACCAATCCCTTGCTTCTTCACCCACTATTATTTCTTTTAACTGTAGAAATAGAGCACTATATTGAAATTAAAGTAAATAATAAAAATAATCACACAAACTAAATTTTGAAAAAATATTCATAGCCATAGCACCTTTATCCTCTCAGCTCTTCAATTCTCTTTTACTTTAGGTAACTGCTAAGAAATTAAATTTCAATAACTCTTTCTGAAAATTATGTAAAACTAGAATCAATTCAGAAACTTTAATACATTAAAGCTGTAATCATAAAATTTTAACTAAAAAGGACAAACCTAAAATCTATCTTTTTATTTTCTTTATTGTAATAATTTTTCTGTAAACAACAGGGTTATTTATTCTCTAGTGTATTTTTTACAATTTTCTGTATAAAATTCAACTTCTGAGATAAAGAAACATCTGTCGTTTACCATGTGCTTAAATTAAGGGGATAATCTACTCAAAAAATCAAAACCGTCAATTTTTTATTTAACTTATAATATCTCAAAAATGACATCCTATAAACTTCATTGTTGTGCCAAATGAACCAAAAAACTTGATCTGTGATGTGTAAAGTTGATACCAGTTTTGATAGTGCCAGAAAACATGAATTATTATTTAAAAATTATCAAAATTTTAAATATTTTTTTTATTTTTAAATATCTTCTTTCATTTTGTTGTTGTTTAGGCCAACAGCAGAAAGGCTGGATTGAACCTCTAGAGGTTTTACTAAAAAAATGAGGAGTGAGGTGGCTTATTATTGCCTTCCTCGCTGAGTTGAAAGAGTACGCTTATCAGCATGCCAGGCCCTCTGAAAAGCACCCACTTTCCACCTTGCAAATGACACCTTCACTTCATTCACCACAATGGTCTGGCTGTATAGTGTAATTCATTACTCTCAGAGGAGATAACTCTGACTAGTGTCTTTTACACCTTTACCTCTTCTGTTCTTAAATAGTTCAGTCATAATTGGCTGAGTATATGATAAGAAACAGAACTATTTTTATAGCCCTGGGACCAACAGATCGAGTGCAATTAATTTAACACTCAAACTCCCCGTTTGGGAAATTTTTTCATGTAAAGAGTTCTAATACCCTCTCTATACATCATAGACCAAGGAGTTCTTTACATTTGAAACGATCATGGAGTTGTCTTTCAAACAACTCAAGTTATGGCTTTCCCAACATTTAAAAACCATGATAAATTTTTTTGTGGTTACTACAGGCAGTGTTTCTCTCAAGGAGAACAACAGTTGACCAACAGCTGCTTTGATGCTTGCAGTGACCAACTAAAATGAATATTATCTACCTAAGTAACCGGAACTCCAAATTTTTTAACAAAAAAAATTATATGACTAAAATCTCAAAAACCTATCTTCACCCAAGATAAATAAACATATTCAATGGTTTTTTTATAAAGAAGTTGCTGGCATCATAACAATGGTAAAAAATTAATACATTTCTAACAAATATTATAAATTTGAATTCAAATTTCAGCTTATCAAAAATACAAAAAAATCTTTTGCACAAAAATATTATCATTTTGTTGTAGACTATTAGTTCAAAGAAAATTTATGAAATATTCCATAGATTCTAATTATGACATTCCATTGAATTACTTTATACAGGTTTGTTACAATTTAAATTAGATTACTAAAATTAGGCCTAATATTTATATGTACTAGAATTTATAAGTGCTAGAACTATTACCTATAACTACATTTTTATGTATTTTATTTATATAATGCAGTAATATACAATTTTATTTTAGTCAATTTATTAAGTATGTACAATATTCACAGTGATAAATTATTATTTAATCGTATTACATTTTTAAATTTTATTCGTTTTTATTGCAGTGTTTTATCAATATTGTTTATACAGTATTTTTCCTGTTATTAAATGTTGTGACATTTAAACTAATGATAATTATCATTAGTGTAGTTACAAATGTTGTGTTTAATTATATAGATTATATTTAAAATATTCTTGTAGCAATTATTTTATAAAAAATATAAATGGACTAAGTATATATTTGTAATTACAAAATATTTCATGACTAGATTACTTCTTTATGGTTCTATTAATTTTTGATGTATTAATTTTCTTTGTGAATACAATGATACTCTCCAATATATACTTATTCTCTCAGTTCAGTAATTTCTTATAAAAGTATCTTACAGTAGGTACCTAATTATTGTTTGTTGAAATATTTTCATTCTAACTTAAATTTTGATGTAAAGTCTTGGAAACTCAATAAAGAATTCTTGATATTCCATGCAAGTCAATATCATTCACAAGTATCATTCATAAGTATTCTCATTACACTAATTAATTTGGTTTGATCAGCACAACTACGTCACTGGTGTAACTAGGAGTTCGGCCATCTTTGTTTGACTGCTTTTGACGATAGTTGTTACAGCCAATAACTGCACGTACTGGCATTTTAAATTAGTTTCAGTAACTGATACTGAATACTATGTCATCTGCAATATTAGAATTGCAGAAAAATATTTTAAAGAATGTTGAAAAATATTCGTGAACATGCCTACATCTCAGTACCACAGAAAATTGACACGGTTGTGATTTTGACATACAAAATCAACGAATGTGATTTTGAATTCTGTTACAGAGAAAATTAAGAACGATGTTCCGGTAGTGATGTCACAGCAACATGTGTATCAGCACAGCCTTGTGTTCTTTCCATCATAATTCACAAGGTACTTGCTAAAAAATTGATTTAAAAATTTGTTAGTTTCAGTTAAATTTTTGATACAGGTTCCATTAAAATTTTCAGTGGATTGATTTTACCAGTACTGATGTTATTTATATTATATGCAAGCTATATGTATTTAATCTCATCACTCATGTAAGCCTATGAATTATAAATTTTTGTACCCTTAAGTTAGCGATCACATAAGTTTTTACCCTTTTTGCATACTTCTAGTCCTAGTCAGTACAGCTGTTTTGTAGTGACTACTAGATGAAGAAATATGATCAAGATTGTAAACTGAAAATTACCGATTCATTGGATGGCACGTAATTAAAAATTTACTTGTGTCTCATCAATTTCAAATACATTCAGTAGCACAAGTTACCAAATGCTGACTGTATAATGTTAACGTGTTAAGATTATAAATTAGGTTTTCTGTCTCTTGAATAATAATTTTAATGTTTGTTTATTCAGCTTAGTGAACCTATTGATTGATGTTTGTAATTTTCTTATCTTTTACTTTTGTCGTTTGATGTTTTTGTGTATCATAAATTAGATATACCTAAACAAGATGCAATTTATTTTTTTCAGTTCATTTTATTTTTGATGAAATATAATAGTATTCTTTGTATATCTAGTCATCAACGACAAGAAGAGGAGAAGTTGTTGTTGAATTGATATCGCTGGGTTCTCCATCTTCCTCCTTGTTTAATTTATTATGAAAAGAATATTTCCACTTTTTCTTTTGGCGCAGTTGTCGACTAGGATGGTGTGCCGGTGGCTCCGACACTCAGCTCCGAGGTGCTTCGTCTCAGTAACGATGACCCGAAGGATTTTCACCTAGCCATGAATCAGGACTAGGTGGAAAATCAGGATAACCGTGAGTACTGCTTCCATCACTCATCTCTGATGGTGCCGTAGTACCCTGGACTGTAATGCAAAAATAATTATCAGTTTTTTAAAATAATTTAAATTCGTACAATATCATTTTTCTATGATCACCCAGAAATGTATTCTTACAATAAATATAGACTAATAATTTTAAAGTAATCAAAATTTATTACTCATGCAGTATTATTCTTTCTTGTAAATCTCAACAAAATACTTAATCACTCTAAACAGTTTTTCTTTCTGAAAATACATGCTTTAATATTAAAATAATTATTCACTGTAATCGTAATTTAATATATTGTATACCTATGTCAAATACTTCCTTAATTCATCTTAATAAACATGTCTAAACCGTCAAATACACACTATCTACTATTTTATACACTGTACTATAGACATGAGTTCATAAAGACATATATTTACTCTGGCCTGGTATAAGGTATAGAAACATGGACTTTGATATAGCTTTTGAAATGCTTAGTCAAAAGAATGCTCTGGATTTCATGGTCCGATCATGTTACCAATGTTTATGTTTTAAGATAAATGATTGTGGACTGGTTAATTTGTGAGCAAAATCAAAAGAAGAAAGACTGCCTTCATTGGTCATTTATACCGGGATGATAAGCAGGAGCTTCTCAGACTTATTATCGAGGACAAAGTTGAGGGTAGGTGGAGACATGGGCGAAAGAAATCTCATGGTTTAAGAACAATATAAATTGGACAAACATGAGCATGCACACTCTTTTGTGGGTGTTTCATGATAGAGAGCGATTTACCAGAGTCGTAGCCAATCTTCATTGATGGAGTCTGCTCTCTATGAAGAAGAGATATATGGCACGATGACTCAATCATACATTTTTTACTTTGTCTTTCCTATATGAATATATAAGAAGGAAAGTATTGTTTTCATATCGTTTTTTCGAAATCAAGTTTTCACTGGATCTACACGTTTTCAGACCCCCCTGAACCCAAAAAAATGTTTTTAGTGACTGTGTGTGTGTCTGTGAGTGAGTGAGCGAGTGACTGAGTGAGTTTTTATGTGTGTGTGCGCGTGTGTGTGAACAGAATATCACAAGAACGGAACATCGTATGAACTTGAAACTTAAGTTAGATATTACTACAGGACCCGACACGAACATTTTCATCAAAATCGGTCAACCGGAAGTAGTAGTTTATTCGTGTAAGTTTTCACCAGCTCCTACATTATTTTTTTTAAATTACCTTATTTACCACATTTATTTTGCTCTTAGGTACGCGCCGGAGTATCATGAGTTACAAGATAGTGTAGGCGTCATGTTTGATGAAATATTTGGGGAGGCTGTTCTCTTGTAGAAAAAAATGTTTTGTTTTTTTTAAGATTGCGGCCTTAGTAGGCCTATACATTTTCGACAAAAGTGTATAATCAAATTTTTAGGGAATTGAACTATCTACAACTTTTACTTGAAGCATTTTTCTCTACAGAGCCTAGTTTAGCGTAAAAGAGTGATTTTTCATACCATTTTTAAGCCAAACTAAGGTTGGTTTTCATTTTGGATCATTCACTCATGATTAAAATTCGGTTATGTTTTATGAGGTTAGTTTTTTTTGTTTATTTCTTATGTTGCATTATTATTTTATGTTTTCTAATGTTTTATAATGTTGTATGCATTATTAATGTTAGATTATATGGGTATATATTTGCTTTGGCAAGAGTACGTCGTGTGAGTGTTTGACACTAGATTGTACCTATTCAAAGACTCTGGCTGTATGGAATTAATAAAATTGTTGTTTTTGTATAATATACTTCTTGTATACAGCTTTATTTACAACACATTTTTTTTTTTTTAGTTTTTATTTATTTAACGTCGCATCAACTGCAACGGTCATTAGCGACGACGTTGGGATGTAACTGTTTAAAATAGAGGATGAAATGATTTTTGTAACGTATAAAAATATGCTGTGCCTGAATGGGATTCAAACCCTCGACCGCATAATGAGAGGCAAGCACGTTACCGACTACGCCAGTGCGGCTGGCTACAAAACTTTTATTTACTTAATTTTTTGAAAGAAATTAGTTTTATAATGAGTATTGTTGTTTCTTTTCTCTTTTGCTTTGTAAAGTTCAACGATTATTGTAATCTGGTGAGTTCTATAGCGTATACTCGGTTCATCGTAAGAAAGATATCTTGAGTAAACAAACAGCAATTACTGAATTAGCTGATAAAGCGGTGAATCAGAAAAAATGCAACACTTTTAACGAAAACATCACAATGATAATTCATGCTTTTAACCATATGCAGAATTAAACGATAAATAGAAATTAAAAAACCAAAAAATACAACCCTAAATATTCCTCATTGAAAATAATTTTTTTTAAATTTTTTTATAAATTATTGAAAATAAATTATAATGCACGTTAAGAACGATGCGAGACAATACAATGTCAAAGGCGAACTGTTAGTATAATTATAACGACAAGTTATTTGTTAAAAATGTGGAGAGAGATTTATGGGTTTGGATAAGTCATCGTAAAATTCAATTGTGAAATAACGAGTGACTAAACTAATATTAGATGACTAATCATAAAATAAAAATTTTAACTGTTAATGGCCTTCGGGCCAGCCCAGTCAGTCAGCTGGTAGAAAGTCGCTATTATTTGTTAAGTAACACCGGTTGGGCAAGCGACTTTGTATGGTGACCAGTTGACAGCCATCCATGAACAAACTCTACTGGGGGTCCCTGTTCAAACTCATGTCTAATCTACGCCAAAAAAAAATACAGCAAAAAGCAGCGATCAAATTGGGTAGTTGTCAACAATGTACAGTTCCCGATAACAAATAAAAGCTAAAAAAAAAGTTTAAAGTTCTCTTGTTTTGTCATACAGATCAGATGTAATACGTATAATTTAATTTGCCACTACATTTATTTATGAAAAAGAATGGAAATAAAGTGTAGGCCTAACGTTTTTACACATTTATTGATCAATACGTAAAACATCAGTCATTATACCGGGTGTCCATTAAGTCTGGAAATGGCTGAATTATAGAAAAGTGAGCGTGACTAGGTGACCAGAATGACTTTAATTGCTTGTTGCACCAAAAGAACTATTCTGGGTGATATTTGAAATTTTTGTCCGCCATCTTGGATCCACCATATTGGATTTAACTTTCTTAATTTAAATAGGATGATGGTCATATGATACATGATTTCGATCTAAAATTTTAAAATAAATTCAATAGCGAAAACCGGAAATCGATATCTTTTTCCGTTTTTGAGATATTACCATTCAACTATCCAGATCGGGGCAGAACGGCCATTCCCCCCTCCACCGTCTTTGAGCCTACATAGACAATTTAGGTAGCAAGTGAACGACTACACATAAGATTATTGAAAATAATACATTTTTTAATATCTCCACTTGTTCATAAATAGGAAATTATTGTCATTAAGAAATACGGAAAAAGAATTTAACGGCTGATTTATTGCATTATAAAACTACAGTATTTAATTTGTTACCAGTTAATACTTATTGTTATTTTTGTAAATATTAATGTTTATAAGGAACCAATTGTGGAAATGAGTTACGTAATTGAAAATAAAATTACCAAATGTTTCTTGACTCAGAGTAATTGTTCTAAGTGGCCTCCTCCTACGTCTTGACAATATGCTATACGTGCGTAAAAACTAGTGTCAGCATTACGAATGACTTCCCTTGGGATTCCAGCAGATTCATTTAGAATTCTTTGTTTGAGTTCATGCAGACTGTTCGGTTTCGTTCTGTAAACTTTGTTTTTGAGTATCCCCAAAAGAAGTAGTCTAACGGACTCAAATCAGGTGATCTCGGAGGCCATTCAATTGCTCCTCTCCTACCAATCCATCTTTCTGGGAAAATATCGTCAACAAAACACGAACTTGAAGAGAAAATGGGCAGGAGCTCCATCTTGTTGAAACCAACAATTGTTAACATCTTGTTCGAAATAATTTCTCATAGCTGGGGTAATATGATTTCGAAGCATGTCTTCATACAATTGACCTGTCAATCTTCCTTCAATCACAAATGGCCCAATTATGGTATCCATTACAAGTCCAGCCCAAACAATTATCTTTTCAGGGTGTTGAGTGTGTGTTTCTCTTAACCATTGTGGATTCACATCATTTCAATAACGGCAGTTATGCCTGTTAACATTTTCCATTTAGCATAAAAGTCGCCTCATCTGAAAATACAATATTTTTTATAAAGTTTGGGTTACCAGTATCGCGTTGGCGATGTTGGTAACGTGCTCGCCTCTCATCACGCGGTCTTGGGTTCGAATCCCACTCGGGCATGGCATTTTTTCATACATTACAAAAAATTCATTTCATCCTTCACCGTCTGCATTAGCAGCAATTTGCAGAACAGTCGGACGTTAAAACAAAAAAAAAAAAAAAAAAAAACATTATTTCACAAAACTCAAGACGCCGATCGAAATTATCCTCTATTAATTCCTGATGCAACTGAATTTTGTAAGGTTTCATACAGTTTTCAGACAAGATTTTATGAACGGAGGATTTGTTTACCTGAAGATCCCTACTGATATCTCTAATTGAGTTGTGGGGGTCTTCTGCTATTTTCAACATGATTTGTAGTTGCATGTTTTCATTTATTACGGATTGAGGTCTTCCAGTTTTGAGACGATTGTTAACACTTCCTGATTCCTCAAATCTTCTGACTGTCTTGAACACAGTTGATGTTGCGATCGGGGCACGGTCTGGAAAAGTGGCATTGAATGTATTTCTAACATCGTTGAACGATCGAACACGATCGCCATAACCACGCATCATGAGAAGAGTTATCCTTTCATATTCTCTGAGTTCCATTATCGTAATGACAAACGTTACAAGGAAAAGGAACAAACACCAATAACAATACATCAATAGAATAACAAATAAACGCTACTGAAACAAGGTGACTCAAAAATACTAAGATGAACAGACAAACACTTTAAAGAAATAACATTTCACGCGCAGTCATTCAAATTGAGACGTCGGTGTGACGTTCTGTTCGCTCGTACAACAATGGGTGCATTGCCAACGTCAAGGAAAAAATGTTGAGTTGAATTTTAGTTGGCAAATTATTAAATAATTTAATAATTCATTTTTAATTAAAATATTTCAGATTTTAAGATATTGTTCGTTTTACAAGCCGTTCAATTGTTTTTGCGAATTCTTAATGACAATAATTTCCTATTTATGAACAAGTGGAGATATTAAAAAATGTATTATTTTCAATAATCTTATGTGTAGTCGTTCACTGCTACCTAAATTGTCTATGTAGGCTCAAAGACGGAGGAGGGGGGAATGGCCGTTCTGCCCCGATCTGGATAGTTGAATGGTAATATCTCAAAAACGGAAAAAGATATCGATTTCCGGTTTTCGCTATTGAATTTATTTTGAAATTTTAGATCGAAATCATGTATCATATGACCATCATCCTATTTAAATTAAGAAAGTTAAATCCAATATGGTGGATCCAAGTTGGCGGACAAAAATTTCAAATATCACCCAGAATAGTTTTTTTGG
Organism: Catonia carolina; assembly: GCA_035578175.1. NCBI lineage: Eukaryota > Metazoa > Arthropoda > Insecta > Hemiptera > Achilidae > Catonia > Catonia carolina. Next base: position 55,107,326 of record JAQMRL010000002.1, read on the forward strand.
TGCAACAAGCAATTAAAGTCATTCTGGTCACCTAGTCACGCTCACTTTTCTATAATTCAGCCATTTCCAGACTTAATGGACACCCGGTATAAGATGTAGGCCTAACAGTTTCATTTATAAAAATATTTTTAAAAATATATTACGAGTATACTTAAATACTTTTAAAAGTATTTTGTTGTTACATTTTAATCAGCGTGTACACATATTTAAATAATGCGCTTATTTGAATAATGCATCAGTGACGTCATTATTTGTTTACTTGAGATATCTTTCTTATGGTAAACCGTGTATAGGTTCTATTGCTGGTTTTACGCTTCGTTTTGTATGATCATTTGTAAAAATATTGAGCTTCAAGGACGAGAAAATTATTACGATTCTACACTGCTTAATTTTGATCAGTATACTTACCTCCTCCTATTGTTGAATACGTATCACCGGAGTAAGGCATCGGGTGGTGTGTCGGCGAAGACAGGTACGGTGGAGTTGAGCTGCCACCATGCAAATATCGATTATGCGGTGGCGATGTTGTCTCTTGATCTAAACCCAGTGTACCGTAACTGTCATTACTTTCAAGATCTGTTAATTAACATTACATATAACACCCAATTACAATTACAATTAACATTACAATTAAATTATAATTAAACACCCAATTTATTTCTGTCAGTAGTTTTTTTTGGAATGTCAACGATTTCTAAAGCATTAGTGACATGTGTTTGTATTTTTTTTTAAACTGGGGTTCTTCCAGACCATAGTCCAGAATCAAACATCGGACTCTGTAGCTTAGCAATCCAGTATGCTACTGATAGAGCTATCTGTTTAAATCAATTTTTAGTACAACCTAAATCAATTAGTATCATTTTAGTATAACCTAAATCATAATTTAAGAATTTGTTCATCAAGAATCATGCATCTATCTGTACATACACCCACTTCTTTGTTGTTAATAATTAAAATTTAATCACTCCAGTTTGAAATTCAGAAAGTTTTATTTGTTGCGAAACATTCTGAATATAAGTCCCTTCCTTGTAGTAAATAACAAAAACAAACAGAGGACGCACGAGCTGATTGTTAATGATACTTACAAAAAAGAGACACACATTTACATATTTAGTTTGATTACATCATTGTACTGGTGAGTTGTATAATAGCGTTTACTTCTTGACTACAGTAGGTAGATTGTCATCATTGTACCTTTTGGTTTTGACCATTTACAACCTATAGATAACCATTATAACTCCCTGCTATAATAATTAATAATTTTGGTGATTTGTTACCCCTCCAGTCCCAATGGTTATGAACTATCATAGTTATACCGGATTATATTCTATCAAACTTGAAGCTAAGACATATTCAGTATAAATACTATTTTTGAATTAACAGGTCATTTGCTACATTGCTTTTATTTAAATTTTTGCATATCCATAAAATTATACTAATTTCATACATAATTGAAAAGTTTAGTGGAAGAAGAGCTTATGTTACATTTTGTAAATTTCACAGGAGAGCATGTTAAAATCAGGACAAAATGAAATTGTCGTTATTCAACATAGGTCCTTATTCCGTCTAACGAATAATAAAATCAGTTGATTTTTACAATAGAAAACATATTTTTTTATTTTTAAAACAAAATTATAAAAGTGAAATAGTTAATAATATAATCATATTATAATGAAATAGTTAATAATAAAATCACTTCATTGGTACAAAAGAAAACATATTTTCTCCTATAAAAAAAATTATAAAAGAGAAATAGCTAATGATATATGCTAGTTAATAGTATACAGTCAACTCTCTGTATTCGCGGTTCCATTTTTTGTTACCGCTTTCGGTATTCGCGGTGAGCAAAATTCAATATTCGCGGTTTGTTCCGAATGAAAAAGAATTTGGAAAACGATGATAAAATGTATGATGAAGATGATTATGTATGTGATAAAGATGAAAAACAACTGAACTGAACGCTGCTGGCCATATAAATAATAACACAGTAATAAAATCTCTCCATCATAGGCCCTTCTCCACTAAAATTTTCTCAATTTTTGGTTAAATTGATATCTGTTGATAGCTTACAGAACTAAAACTGTTATAAGTTACTAGAGTGCATTACATAGGCCATAAATCCAGCGAAAACTGCGTTTTCAAAATTTTGTAACATAGGCCCTTCTTCCGGACACCTATTCAATTAATCTAATCTAACTTGAAAAACAAGATGCTGAACATAGTCAATGAAGAGCGAATTCATTTGTCTTCAGTAACATTAGCACCTCTTGAACATAGTAAACAAAGTTCACGAGAAGGAATTTTGTTTAATAGACGAAAAGGAGGGATATGACTTGTTAACTATATGTGCCAGGTGGTACCCTACTCTTTTGTATTCATATGACATTCATTGCCCTTACAAAGGCAGTTCAATTAGATGTTTTTTTCTTTCAGGTGATTCATATTGTGGCATTGGTAAATGGTGTTTACAATGTATAATCTGTTATTGTGTTGTGTCTTGACAATGGTAGCTTTTGTAGGAACTTAAACAAGTGTAATTTATTACCTCACTAAGCCCACAGATCCTTGTTTAACTGATGATTTTTCTACTAGGCTACAAATGGATTGTACAAATTTGGTTCTATTGTCTTATAATCTATCTATTTTTTCGATCATTCTTTATTATTCTCAAAACTCTGTGACCAGTTGTTATAAAGAGCCGCTTTCTTTGTCAGGTCAATTAGTAATAGTAAAGTGTGAAGTCAAGAAGTCAGTATGTAAATAGGTTGTGAAGTGAATCAAAATTATTTGAGTATGTGTAAACTGTAGGAACTGGTTTGACTCGCTTGGGAAAGGGTTCGTTAGTAACATGAAATTAGTTGTACTATTGATGAAATCTGTGTACAACTGGAAGTAAAGAATTAATTATCGATTGTAAATGACCATATTTTCTTTTAAGTTAAATTGAGTTTAAAGTCTTAAATTTTTGTAATAAATTCAGTCTGCAACTATCCATAAAAGTCTGAATCTAAGTAGTTTAATTGTAATTCACTATTTATAACCATAATAATTTATTGTAATTAATTTATTTATTTAGGCCTATTAATACATATATGGTGAAATTAAAAAATGACATTTTATTACTTTTAAATAACCAGATCCTTACAAAACCCGGCAAAACGTTGCAATATTTATTTGTTTTGTTATTTTTGATTTTGGTGTTTATATTAATAATCAGGAAGTATTCTCTAGTATAGTTTAAAATGACACTTGTTATTTTTTTATTTTTTTTATTTTTTTATTTAACGTCGCATTAACTACAACGGTCATTAGCGACGACGTTGGGGTGTAACTGTTTACAATGGAGGATGAAATGATTTTTTGTAACGTATGAAAATATGCCGTGCCTGAGTGGGATTCGAACCCAGGACCGCATGATGAGAGGCGAGCACGTTACCAACTGCGCCAATGCGGCCGGCACTTGTTACTTTGTTTACTAGAATACCTATCCCTGATTATTATAAAATTCTTTTATGTGGGATATTTTGTAATTAGATTTCTTAAAAGTTTCTTACCATGAGAATGACTAAAATTTGAATCCAGATCAACCTTGAGCTCATCTTTGGTATCGTGTCTAGGAGATCCACTACCCTTCATCGATCTAAAGTACTGACTCCATCTCGTTCTACCAGCGTCTTTCTTTAACCGTTTTTCTTTCGCTCTTCTGTAAAATGTCCAATAAAATTCAAGATGATGTAAGAATTTATGACATGCATTTACTAATTTATGTTTTGAGTAATCTATAAGTAATCAAAATTGATAAATTGGTGAACTAAATAGCTAATTGGAACTTCAAATCGGTTGACCCAAGTAAATGATAAATAAAGTCTGTTTGAATCAGAATAATAGCCTAGATCCTAGTTAAAAATTATAGTTTTCTTGCAGTTTGGCAAAGCCAATTCAAAGCGCTTACCCTTCGGCCAAAACCTTAGCTGTGATTTTCACTCGTTAGAGAGCTGAAACCAATCCGTTGCTGAAACCAATTTTTTTTGAGGTAAAATATATTTTTATTGAGTATAATAGTTGGAGACTTTCACCCTTACTTTTCTCTTTTATAACCCAGTTAGTTCAATGTAGGCTATTAGATTTTATAAAATTGAAAATACATTTATTAAACTCGTTTGCTCACAGAACATAAATATGGAATGAGATTCGATTAAATTAAAAAAAAAATAGTAGTCAATAATCTCACTAGTTTGTCATTGTGCTAAAAGTATTCCAATAGTCCTTTGCATATTATGTGAATTTATTTATATGTACTATATATTTCCACAGTAGTCTAATATAATTAGAAAAAAGTATTCATACAGTATATTTAACGACTAGTGTTGTTACTATTAATAATAAACTATTTTTGTTATTAAATTTCAGCTAATTATAATTAGTGCTAATTATATTACTTGTACTAAAATAATTATAATGGTAGTTAAGGTTTTGTTTTGAACAATTTTACTCAAAGTTTAATAAATTTGTTAGGTATGTTTCTATATTCAATTAACTTCAATTGAAATAACTGTAGTGCATGCAACACGTGAAATAAATATTTTTATTTTTTATTTTTGGGTATGACCAGAAACAGACAGCAAATATAGGCATATTATATCAGCCCCTAAATTTGCTAAATGACCTCCCCTTCAGTTTTGTGAAGATCCCTTCTTTCTAACGTTCAGATAAAAGCATTTTCGGCAAGGAAAAAGGAATGGTTTGGTAGCCTATCAGATCTTTTAGGGCTTCATTCAGTAGTAGAGCAGCAGCAGCAGCTGAATATACTAACTAAAGTATAAATGAAGCTCGATACTTGAAACCTATTCTTAAAATAATAAAGTAAAATACTATCTACAGCAGGATTCCTTATTGAAACCTTAATTGTGCAACCTTCTGTTGGTTCTATTTTAGTATATAAATGTCAAATCTATATTTAAAAAATTTAATTCATGTAAAATCATCAAGACTAAAATGTAATGAAATGGTGAATTATCCCAGTTAAATATAACAGTAGTGTTTATGAAGATAGAATTATCTTTTCAGAGAAAGAAAACAAAGACGTGAACGCCGCACATTAGTGATTTTCTGTGTCATTGTTGTATCATCTAGTGTTTAGTGTTATTCGCAAGTCCAATTGTTCATAAAATTTTGTCCAATTCCACATTGCAATATTTCACTTCCCTCTATTCTCGTCACGTAAATCAGAATTTTCAACATTTTCTCAAAATTTCGTTTTTTTTTTTTGAACTAGTGACTAATCACCAAACAATTTTGTGTACCTCACAGTTCAGGACGAACGATTACATTATTTGCTAACTACTATTTGATTTCAAATAAATTCACATAAGAAATCTACCTTATGAGTAATTAGCTTGTTAGTTCATTAGGCCAACTAATATTTTTTACAAATAAAATTAAATGAGATTGAACAATTAATTACCTGTTTTGAAACCAGACTTGGACGACTCTCATATCTAACCCTGTATCCTGCGACAGTTGCTCTCGCACATGTCTTGCAGGTTTTGGACTATTATTGTAAGCCATTTTAAGAGTTTCCAATTGTTTAGCCGTAATTGTCGTTCTCGGCCTTTTGTTAGGTTGGTCCCCGTCAAGACAACCGCCATCTGAAAAACGAAATTATGTATAATAATGATATTGACTAATATTAAGTTGACACATAAAAGTCCAAGAGTTTTTTTTTACCTACCAACCCCTGATAACAAGTAAAATTTTGACAAATATATATTTCTAACCTCATCCATAATGTAGGGTTATTATAAATGATGGACCCAATTGATTTCCTATCCGTCCGATCCAGCGCTGAGGAGGGTCTGATTCAAAACATTCTGCAACTACAGCCGCCCACTTGCGCGTATGTACAGGTTAAGAATGTGTAAAAAAACTTTAAAACTTCCTCTTTCCATTGGTATGTGAATTGTTCATTTTGCATTTATACTTAAATAAATATGAATTTATTAAATTGGGTCCATCATTTATAATAACCCGTACAATAAACTAGATTACAATACTAATACTGTCCCAGATTACAGTAAATTATTACGTTATGGTAAAACCATTGTTTAAATTGGAAGGATTAGTTCTACGTACTTGAGACACTTTTATTAAGGGGATACAGGAACAAAAAAATATGACTTTTTTCAGTTTTTTTATTTTCACACCGTGTTAAAGATCACAGTTTTCTAAACAATTACGTATATCATACATGTGCATTTGGTGTTTTAAAGTATCTTAAGTTTTTTTTTTTTTTTTTTTTAAATATGTTGCAATCAATTTCAAGTAGGCCTAAGTGAAGAAAGTGCGTTTACTGTTTCATCTTGAGTTCTATGCTATTTCCCGAAAAACCGGTTCCTGAGTACTGCATAAGGAACATTTCCTCAGGAACCATTGAACCAATCTTTTTGAAATTTTCACACAACATTTATCATAAAGGTTAACAAGAGCTGAAGTTTTTTGAGGAGGCTAGACCAATAATAGTCTAAAAACAACTCTAAATTTTACAAAACTCTTTAGTGTGTTGATGAATTTTTTTCTCAATTTCAGCAACATATACAATAAAAAATAACTTCAGCTTATATAAAAAGGTGTAATTAAAGACATGCAAAAATTGTCTTTGTGTTTTAGTGGTTTATGAGAAAATGTTCCTTACGTTAACATTATGTAGTATAGGGATTCCGTGTCCCCTCCTTACGTTAGTAAAACGTATAAAAAAGTAGGCCTAACCACGCTTCAGAGTGACAATATTTTTGAGTAGAAAGATTCGTTTAGGGTAGTTATTTAATCCGGTAAACGAATTTTATACATCACAGTAATACAGACAGTTACGGCAGCTCCAGTTATTCTGTACGGAAGTGAGACATGAACAACAAAAACCCAAGAGCGGAGAATCCAGACCGCAGAGATGAGATTTCTGTAAATAACTAAGGGGTGTTCTCGTTTGGACAAAATAAGGAATGAGGAAATGCGGTTAGAATTGGGTATTTACAACTTGAATGAAAAGATAAAGGATTATCACTGAAGTCGGAGGAACATGAAAAGGATGTCAGATCACAGGATACATAATCAGGCGCACTGGTATGCTCCAGAAGGTAAAAGGGATGTCGGTACTCCTAGGAAAAGATGGAGATAGTTGATATAGTGTTTAGTTCAGAACAGGCTGCGGCCTAATCCTTGTTTGGAAGAAGAAGTAATACAGACCTACCTACACTATAATGAAAGCATTTACTTCTCACGCCAGTTAATATGACGCGTGGAGTCTGGGGACCATCTATTCGTGGCAAGTTATTACAAGTAAAATTTATTCTACATACACGATCGACCGTTTGTTTATTACAAACGGCACACTCAAGGCTTGTAGGTAGTGGCAATTTAATTTTACTCATGTTTCTATAGTTCAGCCGAAAAATTATTTTTTATAAGCTTTAATTTATAGCATACATAAATCTATGTATAAATTATTAGCTTGCGGAAATATACTTTGGGCCATACGGAATAACAATGGTGTAACTGATAAATTAAGAGCTTTGTGGATGAAGGTGTCTTGTAAAAAATATTGTAGTTTAGAGAAAAATATGATCAACGTTCTAAGGCTCCCATCTGTTTGTAAATTTCTGATTTCTTTTACTTTGGTACATTCAAATTAATACTTCTTCATGAAAATTGATATGGGTGCAAGAAGGTGGCAAGTGATTTTATCCCCTCTTTCCAGAAATTTTTACTTAAAATGTGGGGATGAGTCATCTACAAAACTGAAAAATCATTTAACACCTTCATCAATTACAAAAACTAAGTTTTTTTAAACATTTTTAGGCCTACTCAGCACCTTCATCCAATCAGCTCTTTAAATATTAATTTTTGGTTTAGCTCACATCGATATTTTTTCTCCTAGTGTGTATGAAAATGCATATAATTAAAAAAAATCATAACAGCTAAAAATTTAATATAATATTGTAATATAAAAAAGTAGTACAGGTGTGCTGACGTAAGTTGTTGACACAATTGAATCGTAAAATGACCAATTTATTGTAAAATTATTAAAAACTTATTTTAGATATTTCTAGGCAATATTTATCAGTGATGTATAAAATTCAAGTAATTTACCTTTCGTCTTGGCTGCCTCATAATCTGGTTTGCAGACGAGTTTTCGATCCTCCATCAGGTAGAATTCGTCACCTGTATTCAGTTGACGGCTGCACATGACGCAGGCGAAACATTGCAAATGGTAGACGAAGTCTTGAGCTCTTCTCACCACTTGAGTCGGAGGTATTCCCTGCTCGCACCCGGCACACTTTGTGCCGAACCTCCTGCGCCACCCCATCACACTACAATATAATAACTAACATAACTAAATAAAGGTGTACGCGCGTACTTGTACGTGCGTGTGCGTCTGTTCTCATAGCAGACTAACTCGTCAAAAGACGGGTTACATCAAAGTTGAATAAAATTATTATACACCAATACGTGAGATGTTCGTACATCAGTAATGTATTCAAAGAATTTCCTTTATCTTACTTTTTTGTGAACACTGTTATTGATTAAAGAATTCACTAATGATATTTTTTTCATTCTCTCTCTGTTACTACTTAGTTAATGATAAATATTATATTTTCAGTAATTGAATAGCCACAAAATCTAAATTTTAGGTAATGTAGATGATTTCTAAACTGGATTGGTCTACCTCATCCAGATCTATATTTTAGTTTTTAAAAGCTTTCAAGGCGGTTAGCAGAATTTTCTCAATATAGGCTAACTCAAATTTTCCAAGACAATATTTTTATGTTATTCAATAAGCAGAAATCAAAATACGCATTACTATTTTACTATTATTACTAATAGTAATAATTTAATTGAGAAATTCTATTTGGTTCATTAAATTCTACTTGTTAACTTATATCAAATATTAGTACTAAGTAAGAATAATAACAGTAATAATAATATTAGGTGAAATGAAGAAAAAAGGAATGATTGGATGAGTTGGATCAAATGAAGGCAGTGACTGAGCGAGAGGAAGAGGAGGTGACAACCGTAAGAAACCTCCAAAATAATAATAATAATAATAATAATAATAATAATAATAATACGATTAGATAAATGATAAACCCTATTGTATAAAAACGCTGATTACTAAAAATGGGTCGGCTGATTTCTGCATGATGTTGGAACTAATTAACCATCTGAATTAGTGCTGTACTTTATTATACGTAATATTTTTAGGTTAATAACAGTTTTCGTTGCAGTGCGCTTTCAAAAATGTGTTATATTTATTACCCGTAAATACGAATACCTACTATGATTTTCAGTTTTATTAATTCCTAACATAAAATTTTTTATTACATTAAAATAACATGATTTGAATGTTGTTTTATAGACCCAATGTTATATTAAACTTATAAGAATTCTAGATGATAAGATCATTGCTAACTTAATCTATTAAAGACTATAGTGTAAAACGTAAGAATTTGTTTTATAAACCATTTATAAATTCACAACAAACGTAATCAAATTTTAGTAGATTACGATAATGGTAATAAAATAAAGGTATCACCTACATTTCTTTGTCCTGGTTGCTTTTAAAGTATTCATAAAATCTTTTACTTTTAATAACAACTTCTCCTTCGTTAAATTATATTGATACAGAGAAGAGAAAATGAAAAATGGGGTGTGGTAGTAATGACTTACTACTTCATGACGAAAATAATTCAACATTTATTTTGTCATTTAAGTTGATTCAGCTTACAGGAGGATTTGTTTTCTTTTTAATCTTCCAATAAGGGACCATTTTATTTGCAACAGTTTTATAATTAACTATTGCATTAGAGATTTAAAAAAAAATTATGTTTTTTACAAATAAAATTTTTAGTAAAAACTTGCAGTTAGTTATAGATCCGTTAGGTTACTATGTTATTAGTAAATTTTGATTTTATTTAGACATTTTTGAACACTGTTGTTAACACATTACCCGATTAAAACAATTGCTTTCAGATTTTTAACATTTATTTTTTCCTTTAAATGGTTATGTCAGTTACGAATGGTACTGTAAATATTTTAGCAAATACGCTGTAAAAAAACTACACATAACGTAGCTTGACAACCTGTGGATTATTTAAAAGTTATCAAACTTAATTATATAAAAATTACCAAATAATAATGCTAGACTAGTACGACTAAATAAATAAAGTAAATAACTGGAATAAAAAACCGGCTAAAAAATTTTGTGTTTCTAACTTTTGTAAAAAGAGACTTTGTTAGCGAAACAATCGTTTTACCCATAAATCAGCTTTTTAGTTTTTAACCTGAAAAAATTATCTTTCACTGATATTTCTATCAGAATCCTAATTGTCAAAAGTGTAATTGAAAACACAAAAAATTCTATATCTATAATAATGTAATGTGTAATATATGATTATTTTATACATTTTTAAAATTTTAAATTAAATTTGTTTCATGTATTTGAATTGACATCTCTTACTGTTTTACTGACTTGAAAAAGTCCTCCTTGCAGAAAACCATTCCGTTGCGAGCGAAACACTTGTCTGTTAACTGACCACCACATTCGCTACACTTTAAACACCTAGCATGCCAAGTCCTTTCCAACACCTTTAGAATGAACCTGTCCAATATCAGTTCGTGACAACCACCGCACTTCGGGATGCTCGCTGAAAAAAATAAAAACACCTGTTATAATATTTTAAAACTACCTAATGAGATTAAATACCTAATAGCTACTTAAATATGTAATATCTAATATTTAAATACCTAATTAAGCTAACCAACCTGTTACTTTTATTTAAGGGGGTCACGTATCCCTATAGTTCACAATTTTAACGTCTGGATCTTTTTCTTAGGAACTACATAATGTAGACACTTTATTTGTTTTTATCTTTTAGATCATTTTTTTGCACATTTTGAGCAGAAGAAATGTTAAAATTGATGAAGTAAAATTTTTTTACAATTTGTTTTCAAAAAGACATTTTGGTGATAATTTTAAAATTTAATAAAAAATGTAATTTTTAACAAATTTAAATTGTTAAACGCTCAGGTAAGGCAGAAATAATGGATCTTTCAAACCAACAAAAATTCACTCAAATATCTTCAGTAGGTTCTGAGAAAAAGGTACAAATGTGGTAAAAAAACCAATTTTCGGAAACACCCATTTTAAATTTATTTATTTGTTTTGGTGTGAGTAGTTGGAACAGCTGTAGAGATTAACAAAAAAATATTTAAAAATATTTATAAATATCGTAGAAACATAAAATTTACACCATTTTTTAGCGGATATTTCTAACTACATGTATATGTATATGTATCAAAAAACAAAAAAAATCATAATTTTTCCAATTTCTCGATATGTGACCCCCTTAAAGCTTATACAAATGCGCTGTGATTATTGTCATAAATAATGGAAAAGAACGAGGTGTCAGGCGATCAGGGTATCAGGATGTCTAACCAAAATGTAGTACTATGTCACGTACAATTTTTAACATAGTACATATTGGCACTCTTTGAATAGAATGGAAATCAGTTTACTAATCTAATATTTTTAGAAGATTTAGAGAATATCTTGACGTGACCGCCGTACGTACAGTTTACTTGCCTTGTTTACAGTTTACCTGTTTCAGTCAACATTACAAAATTAATTTATAACTTGAGGTGGTGTATTTGGTACAACTTTGAAACCTTTAATAATTAAAGGTTCTTTAAATTAATGTTTAAAGGAGCCGTCATGAAAATTATCTTTCAAATTATCCATCATAATTATTATGATGCAAAAACCATTTGAAGGTTTATTTTCATGACGGCTCCAACCAATCCTGCTCGGCACCTGTTTCAACAATTTTGTGTACTTACTATATGTAAGGAGTTTCAAAATCTTTGAAACCCCTTAGAATTTTGATTAAATAAATTTTGCATTTCTTTTAAATGAAAAATTTGCTATTATTTCCTAGTCGTATGTTCACCTTACTTTTGGGACATACTGTAGTGATTTTATAAATTTTTTTCATTAACATTATTATAAAAACCTTTATTTAAAAATTAATTTTTCTTTAAAAGAATTTCATCGTATGATTCTTATTATTTATGCATTTCCGGTCTCAAAGTTCATTTTTAATTCAACTGCGTATTTTATTGAAATATTTTCCTAGTATTTAATTTAATTATTTTCAATCTCAATAAATCACATTAGTTCTATTTGACACGCGCGATTTACGTTCTATTCCCTTTTTTCGCTGAGTCCGCTGACTTGGTTTATTGGCCTCCTGCAGTAGGAGAGGGGAGTATGGTCATTTTTTTATGTTTTTCTTATGAGTGTGAATTTTTTTCACTTTCGACTTGGGAATCTTTGACGACTGTTTCACCTAGAATTTTTTCAGGTAACCTTTTCCATTATGAACTTCATTATTGAATTTCTTAGATTTAAATATCGAAAATTTTAATTTAAATTTTGGTTCGGAATTTTGTTTTTTTTTAACATTTTGGCTTGTCTCTTTTTCTTGATCTTTTTGGTTAACAATTAATACGGTGTTTAATGTAAATTTATATTTCCTAAATTTTCTCATTAATTTAAATAGTTTGATGTAAATTTATATTTCCTAAATTTTCTCATTAATTTAAATAGTTTGATGTAAATTTATATTTCCTAAATTTTCTCATTAATTTAAATAATTTAATGTAAATTTTTCTCTTTAAATTAAATAATTTGATAAAATTTTTATTTCCTATTATTTTCGGGGATGTACGGTTTAACTGTAACTAAAACCTACACCCGACACTAGTCATTGTTCAGGATATTCGTGTATCCTTTTCGCAGTTTCAGTCTTTCTTTTTTTTTGGACTTTAAATAAAAAAAAAAAATTAATTAATTAATAAATTTAATTAATGTAATATGTTTAATTTGATTATTTTAAAAAAATAGGAATCAAACTAAGATTTAGTTTATTCTATGTTCTTTGATAAATCACCCGAATTTTTGTTTTACGTAAATTCCATTCTAAATCTTGGATCTCTTTTATTCCGTTTTATTTTTCTTTAAAATTTTGTTTCCATTTTTTTTTAAATTCAGTTTTATTTACTTTAGAACATATTTTTTTTTTTTTTTTGTTAATTCAGTAACTCTGTGGTCCTCTCCCTAATTCTTTTGTTAGGACTGGTGTGTTTTGTTTTGATTCGATTTTTCGGATGATTTGCCAATGAACATGAATAACCATACATTTTTTTTTTATTTTGTTTTTTTTAAACCATTAAAGTAAATTTTTTTTAAATAAAGTAATTTTTTTATAAAGTAAAGTAATATCTAATGTTCATTACGTAAAGGTTTTTTTTCTTATTTTTTAATATTTGTTTAAGTAAAGATTTTGTTAGCTTCCCTACATATATAATTAATGTAAATTTTCCGTAAAATTTCATTCCTAAAATATTAATTCGTATTTACTTTCTGTTTTTTCTTTATTGATGATTTAACTTTTCTAAGAACTTGTTTCTGTTTCGTAATTAAAAGTTTCATGTACGTTTAAATATTTTATTTGATCATTACCTATCGTTAGTTTATAAGTTTATTTTATTCACTAGGCTATTATTGATTTTTATGTTTTAGGCCAGTTCAGTTTTGGGCTAATAATTTTCGTTATTATTCGTTTTTATTAATAAATACATTTAAGTCACTCATATTCTTGTGTTGTGTAATGAATCATTTATCTGACCCGGCATAGATTTTATTATCTCGCCTCCGCATTTTAGGTTTGTGTTGCTCTACCGTAAATTCTAGTTTTTGGGGTATGGTTTCTCCTGGCCGTTTCCATACCTGGTTCTTCTGACCATGGTGGTGGAGATTTTGTTTGCACCTTGTGCTACAGCCCCCGAATGTATCAGTTTTGAGGTATTTCATTTCAGCTGGCTGGTGGGATACGTCTTGACTGGTACAGCTCTTGTTTTTTAGTTAGTTTTTTTTTAATTTTATGTTCGGAGACGTTGGTTTCCCTTACATAAATTGGTGAAGACACCGTGTTGTGTGCTCATTTTACCTTACATATATAAATAATATGTATAAGAAAACAGTACTTCTTTACGCATACAAGCATAAGGAGAAAAGTATTGCTCTTTTAAAGCATAATTTTATGGCAGAAAAAGAGAAGGCTGGATTAGCAATGGAAGTGAAAAAAAATTTGTTGGGAGGTCAATGGGTGTTTGATTATATGGCACCAAAATTTTATAACTTTTTGCCTCCTGACTTACGTAAATTGTTTTTTACTTCAACGATTGATGTCATTAAATGTAGACTTAAAAAGTATTTGGTTGGTTTGGGAGGTGGGTGAACTCATCGGTTGGTTTAGGATTGCCTAGTTTGTTAATTTACTGTTAAGTAATTTAGTACTAATGTACTAAAGTAATGTTAAGTACTATTGTAGTAAATTAATTCATAATTTAAAAAAAAAACTGTTATATAAAATTTTTAAGAATATTGTAAATAAAAAAATAAATTGTAAATCTGATTGTTAAATTAAAAAACTATTAACAAAAGTTGTAAATAACTTATTATCATTATTATTTTATCACTTTCCTTTCCTGAGCACAGGCTAAGCCTTATTTAGGAAAGTAATTTCTGTTAAGTTAAATAAATTGTATATATTGTAATTAATTTAATGGAAATAAATTGAAATACGTTATTGAGATAAAACATTGTTTTTTCAAGAATACCATTTTTTATTTTACAGATGATCAAGTTCTAATAACCGAGTCAGAAGAAAAGCTCCAAAAAGTAATGTTTCATTTCAAGAGTCTATGCAGTTCTTACAATCTGAGCATACCTAACATAAAAATTAAAGTGACGGCTTTTCTAGGAAAGAAAAACTCTGAAGATTAAAGATTATTAAAATATGTAATTGTTTAATATAAATTTTTAATTACTTGGGCAACCCATTGGCTTTAACGCAGAGAAATTTACGTTGACAAAAAGGTACATTTTTTCAAGAGAATATACGGAACAATTGCGAATACATTGAGAAACCGAGCTCACTGATACCCAGATAGCCATGTCATTCTTCCAGAAGGATGAGTGTCACGTAATCTTTTACCGTGTTGCTTGTCAACACTGTACACACATTATAGTTATTTCTTGTGTAGGCTAGCAGAGAATAGTGTTTTTTGGATATACACGAGTTCGAAGTGCTGTCTTTGTTATTGGAAGTGTGTAGTATTGTTTTAAAAAAAACGTTTCAGGAAAATGGCTTATTATTGCAGTAAATTGATGGACAAATTCGGAGAATGAAGAAAGATAAATTCATAACAAGTTTTGGAGATAGAATTCAGAACAGTTTAATGGAAACTGGCCTAAAGGAAGAAAAAGCTGGGGAGACATCTACTTTACTGGGAGTAGCTTAAATTAGTTAAAGCAGTTTAATGATATAAAACATTTAAGTGCCACAACAGACGACATGTCCTATACCGTAAAGAAAATAATAAAAAGTCTGTAAAGCCTACAGAACGTTCAAAGATTTTGGGCACAGTTTATAAGGAAATTTCTAATCTTAACATTATAACACAAGAAAGTTTAGAACACATTAATGTCAAATTTTTAAGGCACTGAAACATCGTAAAACCTTTGAGATTACAAACAACCAATGTAAACAAAAATAATTTTAAGTTTTTTAACAATTTTTTATTGATAGTTTAAGCATTTTCCTTACCCCAGCCGAGAATCGAACACTAACTTACGTACTAACAGATATTATTAAGATATTAATTATCTCGTTTCTTCGTGCAAGAAAGATCCGAAAATTATTCAAAAATATCTGGGATGAAACACTCACAAGACTTTATCTTTCCAATGTAAATAATGAAAAAATGACCTGTTTGATGATTAGCAAACAATGTAAAATTAAAAACCTAATTATGAGTGAATAATGCAAAATGGAAATCAACCTCTGTTCGTCTTAATAATGCGAAAAATCACTAACTGACATTAATCTAGGTTTTATAGAACAAATGCTAGAAATAAATGTTGTAGATTTTTTAAACTTCTATAACTTTGATCACATAGACTTTGCTATAAAATGCAAACTAAGGCCGCAATCTTTAAAAAATACAATTTTTCCGATATCAATGCTAAACTAAGCGTTATAGAAATAAATGTTTGTAATAAAGTTAATAGGTTTTTAACTTCCTACAACACTGATTATATATAACTTACAATTTTGTCTTAAAATTTATATTAAGGTCGCAATGTTAACAAAACCATTTTTTACTACGAGACCACAGACCCCAAGAATTTTAGCCAGATATGTCATCTACTCTACCTTGTCGAGTAAAATTTAATGAATGAGGCGATTTTTAAAAAATCTTAGAAGCCGTTTTCGGTTTCAAAGATTTCAAAGTGAAAAAGTGCACGAATGTTTATTCGTGCACTTTTTCACTTTTATGCAATTTTATCGACTAGTACAAATGTTTTAGTAAGGTCGGAAACTTGCCCTTAAGTTTCAAGTTTCAACTTCGTACGATATTCTGTTCTTTAGGTTATTTTGTTCACACACAAACAAATTCATATACAGGTCAATAGCTAAAAACATATTTTTTGACTTCAGGGAACCTGAAAACGTGTATTTCCGGTGAAATCTCATTTCAAAAAATCTACAAGAAAACAAGATACTTCCCTCCCTATAAATTTACATGAGGCAAGAGAAAGTAAATATATCTTTACCGTTTTTAAAAATAATTATAATTTAAGTATAAAATAACTTAATTAATTGTGATTTTCGACCAAAGAACAAAAGCTTATATTTTACAATAAATAGTTCATCATATTTAGTTGCATTAGTCATGACGTAAGACTGATAGAATTAGTATTATGACAACGAAATCGGTTAGTACCTAATCGATTAGATTACATCTGTGAGAAGGGCTGAATCCCTCTGGGATGTATTCAATCCCTCAGTTCCTAAGGGATACTGGTAATGTATTCTAGTCAATTTGTGGATAGATAGATATTTATACTATAAAGAAATTATTGCAGAGTAAAGAAACAATCTGTTTTTATTAAACTGTTTTAAACACTTGAAGGGTTAGCATACGTTAAATAAATCCTAATATTTTTAATTTCAGAGAAAACGAGAAGTTGAACTCAAATTGTTACGAAATTCAAGGAGTAAATATCGCCATAAATTAATAAAGTAAAAACGGATTTTATTGCAACTAGTTCCATATTATACCCAGATAACATTTATTACCCTTACATTATACAATAAAATATTTCATGATATAAAACTGTTCGCAATTTTGTTTTTACAAATCACTGAGTTTGTTATACAATCCAACAATGTTTTACGTTTTTCGTAAGAAGCGTTCTTCTGTAAACTGAACTGAAGGTCTTCAGAAGTTTTCACAAAAATACAACACTGTAATATCAGAACAAGAGTTCATAAAAAGAATTTTAGAAAGACCGCAGATGGTCTCATAAAGGTTCACATTTTCATAACCGGAATTGTACACCAGTGATTGCTAAAATTAACAGGTGTTGTCTGAAATTTGCAGTTACTTTTTAGTATCATTTGTACGATAATATAATATATTTTGTCATTACAGGCCTAATGTATCTTTTATTAGTGTACTTCAAGAGCAAGTAGCTAAAGTTGTACTTAACCGACCAGGCCACTGAGAAAAACTAAAAAAATCAAACGTCATACCTTCAAACTTCAAATTTTGATACTTCAGACCTTCGTACTTCAAACATTAACCTAAAACTTTTAAATCTTTAAACTTCAAAACCTCAAATATCAAATTTTGAAACTTATAATCTTAAAACTTCAAACATCATCTTTAAACTTTTTTATCTTCAAACTTCAAATTATTGTCATTCACGCACCCCTTTGGTGGTCAAACTTAGCCTTATGGCAAAGTGCGGGCGCGCAGCGCAAGCACTTCCATTGTTCTGATCCATTATGCATTCTGATCCACCTATCCCACTGATGCGAGACGTGGAAGCACCGCTGAAGTGCCGAGTCTTTTACTAGAAGCCGAACAAAATACTTTCTTTCAGTTATAGTTTTTTGGGGTGTTCTCTCCAGTTTTCCGCTTCATAATATGTCAATCTTTTTTAATGAAAATGTTGGCAGTTCAAACAACTTGAGAAATTTCAAGTTTTTTATTTTAATACAAACTGTAAAATATTTGTAGACTTAAATAAGTTCATAAATACATTCTGTTGTTTCCCATTATATTTTTGATCGCGTGTAAAGCAAGCGATTCTTTGGTTCTCTAAGATTTTTACTAGCACAATCATACCGGAAACTCAACACCATTTAATTTCTAATTCGTGTGAATCGTATCAGTGTATTTATAAATTCATCTATAGTATTTTTAAATGCGTTGCTGCAGGGACCAATTAAATCCTCTATAGGTGTACTTTCCAAAATTAAAAATATTTAGTTTTATTTCTTGAATATGTAATTCCACATTCAGATGACGTGAGATACTTAGGCATCTATCTAGACAGGCAATTGAGGTGGAGAAATATATGTGCCAAACGGAAACTACTTGAACTTAACTTACGTTAACTGTATTGGCTTGTCCCAACAAGCCACCTCCCAGGTGGTCATAATTGGCTTTGGAAAATAAAGTTACACTGTACAAGGTGATGATAAAACCAGTTTGGAGTTATAGAATTGAACTCTGGAGCACAGCAAGTACGTCTAATGTAGAAATATTACAGAGATTCCAATCGAAGTTTCTTCGACTAATATGCTGTGCACCTTGGTATGTGCCTAATGAAGTACTCTACCATGACCTGGGGATAGGCCTACCTACGGTGAGAGAAGAAATTAGTAGTCGGAGCAAAAAATAATTAAACAAGTTAGACATTCATTCTAATCATTTGGCTATGAATCTTCTTCAAGACAATTTTGAAAATTAAAGACTCAAAAAGGCAAGAACATTAAATCTTCCATTCCGGTTTACCTGATCAAAAATGCTTAACTATTCTTTAAAGATTGAAAACGCAAAATTATATTACGAATGGACAACTCTTATTTCTCAATAAACTTAATCTTATCAGTTAAACAGACCATCAGTATCACGTCTTCATTCTCTCCTTTTCAAACCTTTATTCACCTTGTCCATTAATTTTAAAACGACAACTACGTCTTTCTCCGTATAATGAAATTTTGTACATTGCAAGGACCCAAGAAGAAACCCTTCATCACTTATAACCAAACGATCACACGGAAGCAACGCTGCTGAGTGCTGTCTTCTTCAAGATGTATTCGAAAATTGTTAAAACATTAAGTGAAAGTTTTTGTTAAACTGTTTGTAAATAATTCTTAACTGTTAAAAAAAATCTTCTTGAATATGACCTCTAAAGAAAGTAAACAAGACTTCCGAAATCTATCTGACCTGCGAATTGTGTCATTATATTGGATTGATGTAACCTAAAAAAAATTTCAAACTGTGATCTCTTTAGAAGGTCTGCTTTATCAGAATTCTTAAAATTTATTTCGGAATTGGTCAGGTATACCTACTTATTGGGCTTCAGGTGGTCGTACTACAAGCTGATAACATAATTTATTGGCTTATCATTAATCTGTCATTCACTGGGCTTTGGAAAACAAAGATAAAATAACTTTTATTTTGCTTCTTTAGACAATTTCAGAAGAATAACAACATTGGCTTACTAAAAGGAAATAGATTCTATAAAAAATTGTTTCTTAGTAAACATTACTTATAAAATTGAGTTTAATAAACATAAAAATGGTTGTTATTTCCCCCTAGATAATAATATTTGGATTTAACAATAAAAAATACTGCAATGAACGATTATATTTTGTGTAATAAATAAAAGTAATGTTAATATAAATTTTCAGAGTATTCTGCATCCAACGATATAGGTATAATTTGTTGGGGATTTTACAGTTTTTTTTAAATTAAAAATGTGTTAAATCCTTATATTATTTTTTAAACGTTACCATTTGCATAACATCTCTATTTTTTTCTTTTTTTTTTTGGATGACAACAGATAAATATATTATAATATTTTTATTTTGTGCGATATTTTTTTGTTTTAAAACTTTAAGTTAGCACCAGACCACTTGTGAATATAATTAACCTCTGAACTTTAAAAATAACATACTGAATTATTTAACGAATAATGTGTTCTCTTTTAGTTTTTTTGTTTCCCGTTAATGGCAATTTTTGACACATAAGGAACATTTTCTCAGCCAACTGTGGATGTATTTTAATGAAATTTTTGTGCAACCTTTATACCATAATTTCAATGCCCTACAGTATATTACACAAAATAATGTGTTAAAATATTTATTTTTCACTTCAATAGGCAAAAAGTTATGATTTTCAAAAACAAGTCTTATCTTCCTAACAATATATCATGATGCTACTAACTCAGTGGGTGTAGAATAGCCTGAAAAGTAACCACAAGAAAATTGGATAGGATAACTAATAATTTTTGAGAAAATGTTCCTTACATTAACATTACGGAGATAGGCATTTTGGGTATCCTTAAGGCGCAGACGTATCTAGACTATTACAATCTTCTAGTTTCCTGTATAGGTTAGTTTATATTACCTACAAACTATTCGGCTTAAACTTGCCAAACTTAAACAAGGAAAAAATCCTCTCCAGAACAGAAAAGTACTCTTTCAACGAGTATTGTAATAATATGACGTAAAACTAAATAATTTAAGTTAACACATGAAAAGCTATTCTCCTAATAAGAACAAATCAAACATATGTCTGAGACCGTTCTCTAAGTCTAGGACATGTCATATTTAATCAATATTATTTTTTCTTAAACATGAGGCAGGCCTACATTTTTTGCTTTTTTATTTTTTTATTGTATAACTTTGTACACTGCTTGAAAACCACTAATTGTATCACTGCTTTAGCAGTATTTTAACTCTTAATGGACATGAATTTTAACATGGACCCTTATGGAATTTGTTCATATGTGGCTGTCGTCTGTCCCTGTACAGAGTTGCTCACGCAACTAGTGTTACAAATAATACATTTTTACCAGCTGTTTCTGGAATGCTCCTAAGGCAGAGTAGATATTTAATATTAAAAATTTGGTGTGAAACACACACACGACTTTCTCTTGTCAATGCAAATAATGAGCAATATAATCTAACTAGTAATAAAACATTAGAAATAAACAAAAAACTAACCTCAATAAACCTAACCTAATTTTAATCATGAGTGAAAGACGCAATATGAGAATCAACCTTATTTTGTCTTAAAAATACGGAAAATTACTCTTTCACGCTAAACTAGGCTCTATAAAAAAATTCTTTAAGAAAAAGTTGTAATCTTTGAATTTCCTATAAATTTGATTATATATACACTTTTGTCGTAAAACTAAGGCTGAAATTGTAAAAAATCGATTTTTTACACATTTCCGTGAATAAAACAGAAAATCGCTAATTACCGCTAAACTAAGCGTTATACAAAAAAATGTTTCAAATAAAAGTTGTAGGGTTTTAAATTCCCTACAACTTTTATTTATAGGTACATTTTTGCGCTAAAATGCATATTAAAGCCGCAATCTTAAGAAAACAATTTTTTTACGTGAAAACAGTCTCCCCAAGAATTTCAGCAGACATGGCGCCTACTTTATCTTGTAAAGCATAAAAAATTTAGGAAATGAGGCGATTTTTAAAAAAATCGTACGACCGGTTTTTGAGAAAATGGCAAAAAAGTTAAAAATTACACGAATAAACTACTACTTCCGGTTCACCGATTTTGATGAAAATGTTCATGTCGAGTCCGGCAGTAGTACCTAACTTAAGTTTCAAGTTTTATAGTTCGTAAAACGTTCCGTTTTTGAGATATTCTGTTCTCAAACACACAGACACACAGACCAATCACTAAAAACATGTTTTATGGGTTCAGGGGTTGAAAACGTGTATATCCGGTGAAAACTCGATTTCGAAACATCTGTATGAAAACAATACTTTTCTTACTAGATATATATTCATATAGGCAAGAGAAAGTAAAAAATAAAACCACAAAAATCATAAATCACACTTTAAAGAGTAGGCCTACTACATAAAATCAAACTTTTATAGGTTAGCGCGCTGACCTACGAAGTTGAAGATTCCGGGTTTGAATTCCGGCTAGGGTTTGGAAATTATTACATGTTAAAACCTTCCGTTTCAGTTATACAGCGACTATAGTCGCGAATGACCTACCTGCTGATGCAACGTTAAAATAAAACAAAAGGTTTTTAAGAATGTTTGTTTATTTAACTTAACAAAATAAAATAAAGTAAAACTGTATAAACTTACGCCAAAGCTGTACTGGAAATCTAGTTAATTCAATTTGTAGAGGATTTTGAGTTACAATCATTCTTCAAATAAAACGGGTAGTAAATGTAAAATTGTATAAAAGTTAAATAACAGTAAAGCATTTCACAGTTCTGTAAAGAAAAACGGTAAGACACAACCCGGAGAAACAATTAAATTAAATATTTTTTTTCACAAATTATCACAAAAATATTTTACTTTAATATCATTTTCTTATAATAACAGAATCAAATCACAGATGAAATAGAATATAAAAATTATAGCAGTCAATTTTTAGTAATTAAGTTTGGCAAGTATTTACACGTGTGCTTTATTAATAATAGTTGGCTACTGAAATTTTAGCCTATTATTTGCAGCTATTGTTCATAATAATATGTTATCACAAGTAATAAAATATTATATTACTATAAATTTAGTGTTATAGCTTTTACACATGTTATCATTTATAGTTGATTCGTACTTTTATCTAGATTCAGGTACAAGATTGTAAAAGTTAAACTATCATAAAGCAATTTAAAGTCTTGTTAAAGTTCATTTAGTATAAATTATATTTTATTGTTTTGCTATCAGTTTCCACCTTCAGTATTAAAAGTGAGAAGTAATAATAAATTGATTATTTTTATGATTGTTACAGTCGCACACACGTTATTTAATATAGCGTTATGAGGCAATATAAAAATTAACTTAAATTTGTTACGGAAATATTAACAACACTTTTCCTATTGCTATTTAGCACATGAACTTCAATTTTAATGTTGAATATTATAAGATTTTAATACAATAAACTTAACACTTTTTTATATTTTGAAAACTTTCAAAGGAATATTTTCGGTCGATAAGTTCTCAATAAAGCGTTGTATACAAAGCGTTCGATGAATTTACGTTACTTTCGATTTAGAATGAATCGCGCAGAATCCGACTGCGTCTCTATTATACCACTACCGCGCATAAACTGGAAGCTACTACAAAACACCACACTAACGCTATCTTCCTCCACGAGAATCGATCAAAAGCCGATACGGTTCATCTCTTATAGAACTATCATACAATTTTAGCCCTTATAGCAACCCGTTTTTGTATCGACCTTTTCGATTGGACGATGCAATCTCCACCCTTTTCTCCCTACCATATTTTTCCTTTAGGATATTTCAACCCCTCTGTTAAACCATAGAATACAATGCACCATGGTGATAACTCCCGAGTCACAACCCTAAACAGACGTAATAAAACTCCTGACTACTCGAGCAAAAAAAGTAGTTGATACAAAAAAAGAAACAGCCGGGGAATAATTATTTTTGCCTCGAATGAATTTGTAGAACAGGGTCCGTTTTTTTTGGGTGTTATTGTATAATCTACTCTTAAATACTTTGTAATTTGTTATTGTATATTACAAATCATAGTTTTTTTGAATTTGTAGGTATTTAATTAACAGATTTTACGTAGCTTCTTGTCGTTTCAGAATTTTGAATAAAAATGAGTTTTTACCTTTGATTTCATTGAAACCAGATTTATACACAACAAGAAATAATATCTGATTCGTGTGTTCAAAATTGATGATGGACACCCACGTTGGAAAAAATAAATTTTAAATTTTCCGGAAAGTGATAGTTTTCAATGAAACTTTCGGAAAAGCGCAAGTGTGTGTAATCTTGGTAATATATGAGGATTCTTTAATTCACTGACATTAATAAATCAAAGTCTGACGCTTATTTGATAATCTGTGATTCAAGAAGCGAGACCAAAAATCAGTGGCAAGAAAATATACATATACGACTTAATCTGATAAAAATACAGAATCATTATTGTATGAATGATAAGGTTGTAGCCTACATTATGAAATAAACTTTTCTACATCTACCGCACAGCTGGACAGATGAGGTAGCCTACTATTGTAAAAAATTACGTACTTTTGCATATGAATTTACGCTGTGATTAGCCTAATAAACATTGAGAAACAAAGTTTTAAAACTAGACCTCTGTAACAAATGTATAAATTGACAGTCGAAAATATCAAAAACTAATGTCTCTACGAGAAATTGTTATTGCAAATTACAAAAAAATATTTAGAATAATACGTGTTCTATTATTTTTTACAATGAATTATATTTTTAATGAAGATTAATTTGAAGTAACTTTTAACTAAGTGATGGTTAGCATTAATGTCCATAGGAGTTTTCATAAAGCTAGAATTTACATTTGCTGCCCATAACAGACAGGTGGAGTGTCAAATTATTTACACTCAATCTGTTTGTTGCAGGGCTAAAATAAATAGTTCTGTTTCTTATCACATGGTCAGCCAATTAAATGACTGAATCATTTAAAAAACAGAAGAGGTAGAGGTGTAAAAGACACTAGTCAGGGTTATCTTCTCTGAAAGTAATGAATTTCACTATACAGCCAGACCCTGTGGTGAATGAAGTGAAGGTGTCATTTGCAGAGTGGAAAATATGTGCTTTTCAGAGGGCCCGGCATGCTGTTAAGCGTACTTTTCCACTCAGTGAGGAAGGCAATGGTAAACCACCTCACTCCTCGTTTTACTTAGTAAAACCTCTACAGGTTCAAACCAGCCTTTCGGCTGTTGACCTAAACAACAACACAGAATTTACAAAAATAAAAATGTAGGGTTCATAGTTACATTTATTTCTGAAAAAGGATTTTTTTAATAGAAAGAGGAGCATTAAAAATAGGTTAGAACGCCTCTGTGGTATAGTGACTACCACGCTAGCCTACAAAGCGAAAGGTCCCGAGTTCGATTCCCGGCTAGGATTGGAAATTTTAACGCTTTAAAACTCAGCTTCACAGTACAAAATTTCTGAATTTCTCGTTAAAGATTTAATGGAATGAAAAACGTTTTAACGCCTGCTCAAGAGTTTAATCAAAATAGTTGTTCAAAGAGAACCAGGCCATTTAGACAGTTTCAATTACATACATCTGTAGTAAAGTTATAATGAAAAAATCTCTTCGGCACTACTTCAAGAAGTACAGTGAAAATCACCATCAATATTTGACGATTTTCATTTTCAGAGATTAGCCAAAAAATCTTGTTGATAATAAACTTCTTAAATATTCTACAAATTTATAATAGAACTAATAAACATAATTTATTCTGATCTAAGGGTTGTAAAAACTAGGTTTTCACTAAATTTAAAAAATATTTTCCTTGAGGATATTGAGCCTACACAAAGCAGCTGTAGCTACTTTATTAGTGAAATAAAATTGAAATTCAATTACTATTACAAAACTGTTACATCGGTGATTATAAAATGGAAATATTTAGGTAAATATTAAATAAATTTATACCTCAAGTTTAATTGGATAACTTAAAAATAAAGAAACAATAATAAAGAATAAGAAGAATTATTCTTAGTAACCCTAGAATAAATTAGAAGGGGACTACTGAAGCAACAACATGAAGACAGTTTGACAGAAAAAGGCGTAAGGAAACCAAACAAAGATGGCGTTGCTCGCTGACAAAGGAAGTTCAAAATTACAAAAACGTATAGAAGTTTGGAAGAGGCTTGCATCACAAAAGAATGCTAAAAGTACAGTGAAATAAGCAAAGGAAATGTTGCTCCATATTTAGAAATAATTCTTGAATTTCGGTTCAAGATATCTTACGTCCTGTACAAGAAAAAATTACCTTTATAAGTATATTATTACGCTGTAAGCCTCGATTTACTTTCAACTTATGTACTGAAATTATACAGATATATTGAAGTAAATATTGATAAACTTGTAGTGTATATAATAATAAAAATCTTGTTGATAATAAACTTCTTAAATATTCTACAAATTTATAATAGAACTAGTAAACATAATTTATTCTGATCTAAGGGTTGTAAAAACTAGGTTTTCACTAAATTTAAAAAATATCCTCCTTGAGGATATTTGAACCTACACAAAGCAGCTGTAGCTACTTTATTAGTGAAATAAAACTGAAATTCAATTACTATTGCAAAACTGTTACATCGGTGATAATAAAATGATAATAAAATAATACTATTAAAATAAATATTGATAATTTTATTTAATTAGAACTTGTCTAGTTATTTCGTTAATAATTGTCCTTTTGAATTGGATTTACATTTAGTTTTATTATTTTACCACAAACGTATTTACTTCATCAAGCAATTTTAAATAATCTTGCTGAGTATTTTATTGATAATAAACTAGTACTCAACACTAAGAAAACTTATTTATGATGCATTTTATTTTAAGAAATAAAATATGGCCTCACCTCTCAGTAATAAATGCCAGTAATGATATGATAAATGGAACAACATCAACAAAATTCTTGGGAGTTCGAATGGATAGTCAATTAAGCTGGAATAAACATCTTAAGCTTACGTTTTCAAAGGGAATTTTTATTGTAAGGAAGGTCAATAAATTAAACTCATTGAAACTGACATTTAATGCATATTATGGTTTATTTTATACACACATTGTGTATTCAATAATATTTTAGGGGGTCATATACTAGTTAGCTGCCCATAACAGACAGGTGGAGTGTTAAATTATTTACACTCAATCTGTTTGTTGCAGGGCTAAAATAAATAGTTCTGTTTCTTATCACATGGTCAGCCAATTAAATGACTGAATCATTTAAGAACAGAAGAGGTAGAGGTGTAAAAGACACTAATCAGAGTTACCTTCTCTGAAAGTAATGAATTTCATTATACAGCCAGACCCTGTGGTGAATGAAGTGAAGGTGTCATTTACAGAGTGGAAAATATGTGCTTTTCAGAGGGCCCGGCATGCTGATAAGCGTACTTTTCCACTCAGTGAGGAAGGCAAAAGTAAACCACCTCACTCCTCGTTTTACTTAGTAAAACCTCTAGAGGTTCAAACCAGCATTTCGGCTGTTGACCTAAACAACAACATACTAGTTAGCTTGAGGAGATCTTTCTGGTGCGGAAACGAGTAGTGAGGTACACATATTATGTGGGATAAGTTGAGAGAAGTCTTGTAGAGACTACTTTAAGCAAAATAAAATGCTTACTGTATCTTGCTTATTTATTATGGAAACTGTTCCGTAAGCTGTCAGTAAAACATGATGGTTTAACAGTAATGCCTCATGGCTATCACACAAAAACGCACCGTTCTGATTTTTCCGAGTTTCATAGATTGTCTCTCTATGAAAAAAAAAACAACATACAATGAAAGAAAAGTGACGTCCCATCTTCCAAAAAGGTTATTTTTGATTGAATGTGAGAGAAGATTTAAGAAAGAATTTAAGTCTTACCTGATTGGTAAGTCGTATTATACAATCCAAGAATTTATAAATGATGGAGTCTAAATTTGTGTTTTGTATTGTATAATATTGTTTGTTTATTGTAATTGCATAATATTTATTGTTTATATTTTATATATGACTGATATTGACAATTTTTTATGTGATATTTCTTTTGAATGCTTTTTAAGAGATGAAATGTCTTGATACTGACTTATCCTATACTCTTTTTGAGTTCTGTATGGATTACAATTTTAAATAAATAAAATTATTGCTGCATTATAAATCATTTATCTTTGTGTACAAAACATTTCACTAGAGCATGTTTTATTAATGATGTTAACGTTAATTCGGAATATACTGCCGATAATGTTCAGTTTACGATTTATTATTAGGTATAATTGAAATTCTATTTGTGCATAACGGTCAATGTTAATGAGTTCAACGACCTCGTGATATTAATTTTAATTTAGTATGTATAAAATATTCCATTTCAGAGTCAAATATTTACTTTTAATATATGTAATTAAAGAAGAACTGATTAAAACCGGGGTTGAGTAGATCATTCATTTCCCCGTTGTTGGTCGCTTGAAATAATAAAAACTCTAGAGTTTAATACGGGAGCCGTCTCAACGCATAATAACGTCTTGAAACCCACTCATATAATTATGTACAACATGAATAAAAAATTCATCACCAATTACGTGGCACAAAGTGAAGTATAAATACAAAGACCTGTGTAAATATAAGTTCATCTCGATGAATAAGGAAGAAGGAAAAGAAAAAGAAATACAGGAAAACGTAGTAAGAAAGAAAAACGGGGGAATTTTGTGGGAGGGGTCGTGTGGGGAAAAATCGTGGCGGTTAATGAAATTTTCGACGTCCCTCGAGCACAGCCCGGGTCGGTTGTACAGCACGCTCCGGTTGTAGCTGTTACGCTGGGTAAAATTTATGTGGCTCTCTCCCGCCCCAAACCCTCCCACAACACAAACTTAAACTCACTCATT
The DNA here is from genome assembly GCA_035578175.1 of Catonia carolina. Taxonomy (NCBI): domain Eukaryota; kingdom Metazoa; phylum Arthropoda; class Insecta; order Hemiptera; family Achilidae; genus Catonia; species Catonia carolina. The sequence continues at coordinate 55,135,903 of JAQMRL010000002.1, forward strand.
TTCTCTCGCATCCTCTCTTTTCACTCACGCTCAAATACTGCCTACTGTATATTCTTTGTTTGTATCATGTTACCAGAACGTATGTAATCCTATAAAAATTTTGTAATTTTATAAATTACTGAGTATTTTAAGCAATAAATAAAACGCTCGGTAACAAAGCTTGTGATTCTTAAAAAACTGGATTCGAGTTATTATTGTCAGTATCTGATAATACTAGGAGAGAAATTTTTTTCAAATAAAGGATGTAGGTCTATTATTACTATCTCTTGCCCTATATGAATAAATAGGGAAGGAAAAAATTGTTTTCATGTCGATTTTTCGAAATCAAGATTTCACCGGATTACACTTTTCAGACCAGCTGAACCCCCATAAAAAAAATATTTTTAGCAATTGTTGTGTGTATGAACAAAAAATTTTAGGAATGAAACATTATACACAGTTGATACTTGAAACTTAAGTTACTTACCACTAGAAGACTCGACACGAACATTTTATCATCAAAATCGGTCAACCGGAAGTAGTACTTTATCCGTGCAATTTTTCATTCTTGCGATTTTATCAAAAACGGCTTCTACAATTTTAAAAAAAAATCACCTCATTTACTAAATTTTTTATGCTCCAAGTCTATTGAAATTTACTACTGAAGTGTAGGCCTACTGGGTAAGCGCCAAGTCTACTGAAATTTTTTTGGGAGGCTGTTCTCTTGTAGAAAAAATGCTTTCTTTAAGACTGCGGCCTTCATATGTATTTTAGAGCAGAAGTGTACATAGTAAAAATTGTAGAAAAAATTTAAAGTCTTCCAACTTTTATTTCAAACATTTGTTGGTAAAATGCTTAGTTTAGAGGGAATTAGTGATTTTCTGTTTTCTCATGAAAATTTTAAAAAATTGGTGATTTTTTTAACATTCTGGTTTTAGTATGCATTTTACGACAAAAATGTATACCTAAAGTTATAGAAAATTTTAAAATCTACAACTTTTATTCTTAAAGTTATTTTCTACAATGCCTAGTTTAGCGGCAATTAGTGATTTTCTGTTCATTTATCACGAAAATGGGTAAAAAATGGGATTTTTTAAGATTGCAGCCTTAGTAGCCTATGTATTAAACGACAAAAGTGTAATAACCAAAGTTATAGGAAATTAAAAGACCTATAATTTTTATTTGTAGCATTTTTCTCTACAGAGCCTAGTTTACAGTCAATTTACAGATTTTCCATATTTTAAAGTCGAACAGAGGTCGATTTTAATTTTGGGTCATTCACTCATGATTAAAATTAGGTTATGGTTTTTCATTTTACATTGTTTACTCATGATCAAATATAGGTGATATTGTGCATTATCTAAATTGGCAAGAGAAAGTCATGTGAGTGTTTCACACCAATTTTTTTAGTATCTAGTTATTTATCCTCAAGAAAACAACCTTCAGCAGGTAATCTATTAACAATAAAATTTATCATCAATGGTCCTTTGGAAATCATGTTACGGGAACTATAAATAGTCATAGTTTACACTTGTTAGAAAAATATGAATCGGTTATTATAATATTTTATAGACCATAAATCGAACAATACTTATTGTTTTATTTAATGTGATATTAATGGCTTCAATACGAGTAGAAAATGAAGAATAAAAATTGTATGGGCATCTACATAGAATTGATGACAAACGGTTGACAGATTTTTGAATACGCTAAAAGTAGACCAAGGTGTCAAATAAATTTTTTTAAAAGGAAGTCAGAAAGAATATTGAGAAAACATGATGGATTAAACTAAATTCAGGCAACTGATTACTGTCTGTAAGGTCTTCCATGAAAATCAAAACCAGAACACTTGATGGATGCAAGGAAAGAGACAAGCCTGCAGTGAACGAATTCTGAGAATGTGATCAGCAAAATGAGTTTCCAGAAATATCTTAAATCAGTGTCCGTGGTCTAAAATTGGCCATATGCGAAACAAAATAGCTTTAACACAGAAGGGCTACCTAGAGACACACATGGAATTATGTAAATTAGACCTAAAGAAAGAAAGAAACACATGTTTTATTAAAAAATAAGATAGATTACAAAATTTTATGTCACGTACTGATATAGCCTAATTTAATGTTATCATTTAAACCGAATGTTCAGTAATTGATTGAAACCGACCGAAAAATAGACGAGATTGAACTTAAGTTACTTTTAATTTAATATTCTAATAAATCATGCAGATCGATTGCCTTGTATCACTAAAGTTTAAATTAATTTGTATTTTGGCAAGTATAACAGCAAAAACTTTGCACAATTTTAATTGCCTTTCAATTCATATAATATAGGTAGTTATTTTAGTTCATAAAACCGCATTGATTAAACTAAATTTAAATTTCCCATATCATGCAGATGGAGTGTTAAATTATTTGCACGTGTTCTGCTAGTTCCAGGGCTAAAAAAATAGTTCTGTTTCTTATCATATGGTCAGTTAATTATATGACTAAAGCATTTATTAACAGAAGAGGTAGAGGTGTAAAAGACACTAAACAGAGTTATCTCCTCTGAGAGTAATGAATTTCAATATACAGCCAGACCCAGTGGTGAAATAAGTGAAGGTGTCATTTGAAGATTAGAAAATAGATGCTTTTCAGAGGGCCTGCCATGCTGATAAGCATACTTTTCTACTTAGTGAGGAAGGCAAATGTAAACTAATCACTCCTCGTTTTACTTAGTAAAGCCTCTAGAGGTTCAAACCAGCCTTTCGGCTGATGACCTAAACAACAATGTAAAAACACAAATTTAAATTAACAGGTGGCTTAAATAACCAAATAAATAAAAATTTTATGTTGTAAATCGTCCATAAATATTCTTTATTCAGAGTATTCAGTTCTAAGAGTGTCATAAACATTCAGAATACCGAAATTAATAAAGACAAGATGGCATTGCAAAGTAAACTTGGGTGTTTAAAATCGCTAGTGTGCTGCCTCAGGTGCGCCATTATCTTTAATGAAAACGACTTAACCCCCTATTTCCCTCAAAGCACTTCTCCCACTTACTTTACCAACAGCTGCTGGCAATCTCAAACCTCCCTTCCATACTGTATTACCATTAGCACCTACTCTAGTTTTCCGTCGGTGATTTTCAGGTCAAAGTCATTAATGCTGTCAACCCCTACAGAGTGACTGCTTTTAAGATACAATGATTAAAACACTTTAAGTACCTTTAAAAAAGAAAGTAGAGTGGTTAAAACGGTTAAATATTTTTTAATTAATTTATGTCAAACAAAATTAGCACATCTTTTACTTAGTTCCATAGTGTGTGCCACGTTGGTACAATTATTTATTCTAGACGAAGAAAAGTTTAAGTTTTTACACATAACTCGTTATATTCTTGTCAGTAACTTTTTATAAACTGTGAATTCAGTTAAAATATAACAAAGAAACACGCTTAATATTTTTTATAGTGTTAGAAATGTGGCCATAACGGGCGGGTGGAGTGTTAAAATTAATTGCACTCGATCTGTTGGTTCCAGAGCTACGAAAAATAGTTCTGTTTCTTATAATATAGTCTAGTCGCCAATTATGACTGAACTATTTAAGAACAGAAGAGATAGAAGTGTAAAAGACACTAGTCATAGTTATCTCCTCTGAAAGTAATGAATTTTACTATACAGTCAGACCCTGTGATGAATGAAGTGAAGGTGTAATTTGCCAGGTGGAAAGTGAGTGCTTTTCGGAAGGCCTGGCATGTTGATAAGCATACTCATTCAACTCAGTGAGGAACTTTGTTTTTATTTAGTAAAACCTCTAGAGGTTCAAACTAGTTTTTCAGCTGTTGACTAAAACAACAACAATGTTAGAAAGGATGGCTTTAACTGTTTTTATTAATCTAACTTTAAATTTGTGAAAAAAGAATTTAACTTTTTTATTTATTTAGTCACGTGAACACCTCTCTTATTAGTGACAACTGTGGGTTATGTAAGAGTGGGTTTGAACATGTAAATTTTCAGAAGCGATCAAGTATTTACATTAATTTATGAAAGAACCTTTAACATAAACGGGTTGTTTAATCCGGAATACATATGCCGAATGTAAAAGGCGTGTAACTTGCACAAAGGTATAACTTGTGTGGAACCCAACGATTTTTTTTACTTAGAAGATTTTTAGTTACAAAATACTGAATGACTGTTCACTGTTCATTCTATGAAGTGATGGTAGAATGAACTAAGAAAGCAGTCCATAAATTATAACAATCAATAGATCTGAAACTAACCACTCTGAACATAATTTTATTTTACTGAATTCCAAACTATGGAGTTCCTCACGAACTCCACACAGTGCCCACCACTGACGAATATATTTCGTAAAAATCTTAGTGGCTTCTTTCACCTTTTAAAAGCGGTATTTTGAAAACAGATGTAACTAATGGCCGAAAGGTTTCAACTTACAAAAATAAATTTTGAAATTCAGTGCTTAAGTTACCAAGAAATACAGTAATTACAAAGTTAGTCTTTGCCTGTCTGTATTTCACAAATTCCTATTCTGCTGACATCTTATATGGTGAGAAATCAATTTCTGCCTCTATCGCTGTGAGATATTCATTATCCAGTGGCTATTTATCACTTTTAATGACTTCTTCGTTGTCGAGGTCATCGGTAGACCACCCGCCCACTATCACGTAACTATGAAACCGGCGCAGCGTATATTTAAGGAAGGGTGCTAAAATATGACGACCGCGTAACTTCAAAATTGTGTAAATAAAAACTCGTAATTCTAAGGGATGTCTGAATATGAATAATGAATTTCTCATAGCCTATAACTTAAACCACCAAGAAATAATACAAAGTTAGTCTTTCGTAGGCAAACAAGAAATACGACACTCTTGTAGTGAAAGTAGGTTTTCCTGTTTTTCATCGTAAACAAAATCATATTTTTAAATGGATTATCATTTAAAAGGACGTGCTGATTTAAATGGAAAAATACTGTTTGTTTTCGTCGATACACCATTGATGTTTTATGTCGTGTGTAGGTCACGAGCAGATACTAAACAAAGTATTATCAACATATTTCACGGTTAAACAGTTTAGGTTTCAATAATTTTTTATGTGAAGTACGAGTATCCCCTTTAACTTTGAAAGAATAAGGGGCCAGAGGCTCTGAGTGAACGTAGGCCGAACTGAAAAGAGGGGAAATATTAAACAAACCTTCACGGGATCAGCATAGGACAGCAGATTACAATTCACATCCCTTACATTCGGCGTAACGTCTGATCTAACTACCCCCTTCGATCTATTGTAGACCACCCGTAAATATAACTTAATATACTTTATTGAATAAAATGAGGGTCTGCCACCTATATTTCATCGACAGTAAAAACATTGAAGGAAGTTTAGTTAACTATTAAACTGTCCTAAGGCTAAATGTATATTAAAATAAGTGCAAACTTCTCAGTGCCTAGGAGACTAAATACAACTACAGTATTATGTACATTTATTGGTAGGTACTGTGAAATAGATTGAAACCTTTATTAAATGTAGGTTTCCTATTTTCGAAATTTAAGTTTCGTGTTACGTTTTTATAATTTCGCCCGCGTAGGTCTCTCACCATCATCAAACCCCTTCATCTACTTAAACAGCAACACATACACACACATACAGTCGAACTTCGATATAACGAAATCGAGAATCCTGGGGAAAAATTCGTTAAATCGAGGTATTTTTTTTATCGAAGTAACAAAAATATTTCCAAGCTAATTTTTGCCGGCTGTATTGGCGTAGTTGGTAACGTGCTCGCCTCTCATCATACGGTCATGGGTTCGAATCCCATTCAGACACGGCATATTTTCATACGTTACAAAAATTCCTTTCATCCTTCACCGTCTGCATTAGCAGTAATTGTAGAACAGTCGGACGTTAAACCAAAAAAAGAAAAAGCTAATTTTTATTAACGAATTTTTTCACGTTGTATAATGAATTAAAAACAGTTAATTTTCTTCATAAGACACATCTTAAATAGTAAATTAATTTTTTTATAGATCTTGTTTTACGTAATTAATTACGTTTAGTAATAGTACAAAAAGTATGTATTGATTTCAAGTAGGAACTTACCTCGTAGCTACATAGATCTTGGCTACTATTAAAAGCATCTGAAACTAATTTGTAGCTTAATACTGTATTCTAAATACTGTATTTATATAAGTAAGAAATTCGGGTTACCCCATTAAGAAATTGAATAAAAATAACCTTTCATTCTTTCATGTAGTTAAGAATGCGTTGTGCCTGTAAACAGGTACAATTCAGGTACGGAAATCAAAAGACTTAAAAAACTTAAAACTCACAGAGAAACCATAATACAGCGTGTCACTTTGTACTTATTTCATAACACTATTTCATTATGTCAAGGTACTTATTCATTAAATCGAAGTAAATTTACATATAGTTTAATTATAATGTCACGGTGCAGTAAAAAAATTCGTATAATCAAGGTTTTCTTTATATCGAAGTTCGACTGTATTTATAAAAGTCTTCATTAAGGCCCTTACAGTTATCATTTTTTTTAAATTTAAAAATAAACTGTTGCAGTGAATATAAATACGAATATGGTGTCAAAATTTCAAGAAATCTGTTCAGTAGTTTTGAATTAGCCTGCACAAAAAAAAAACACGCTTTGTCTTTATAATATTAGTATAGACATAGATAAGTTCCGATTTAACACAGTTGTTAAATTAACATATATTTCTATCACCCACGCATCTAAACAAAACAGTGATGCTAACGATTAAATACTTCACTTGGTTCGGTAATAATTACAGTATTTTCTCCCTAATAATAATGTCTGCCCATAACAGACAGGTGGAGTGTCAAATTATTTACACTCAATCTGTTCGTTGCAGGGCTAAAATAAATAGTTCTGTTTCTTATCACATGGTCAGTCAATTAAATGACTGAATCATTTAAGAGCAGAAGAGGTAGAGGTGTAAAAGACACTAATCAGAGTTATCTTCTCTGAAAGTAATGAATTTCATTGTACAGCCAGACCCTGTGGTGAATGAAGTGAAGTTGTCATTTACAGAGTGGAAAATATGTGCTTTTCAGAGGGCCTGGCATGCTGATAAGCGTACTTTTTCACTCAGTGAGGAAGGCAATGGTAAACCACCTCACTCCTCGTTTTACTTAGTAAAACCTCTAGAGGTTCAAACCAGCCTTTCGGCTGTTGACCTAAACACAATAATAATGTAAACATTCTCATAATATTCTAATAGAAACTAAAAAGGACGTAAAAGAGAAACATATTTGAAATAATCTCCAAGGGATGTGTTTAGAACGAAAAGGGGTGACGTGTATTCCTTTGTCCTTCTGATGGGTTTCAAATGGGTCGATGCCTACACTTTAGATGGGCGGGTAAACGAAGAGATTGCAATGCACGTGACCAAAAATTAGCGTGGTTTTAGAACACGCGACACAAGAGACCATCCCTTTTTCATCCACTTTTCATATCCTCGGGGGGCTACATCTACACACGCGCAATCACGTACATAAATATACAGTAGCCTACATTGTAACTTTGTTGACCGGAATACAATTACATGTGTTGGAAATATGAGAGGAGATGTATCTAAACATTTTCGGACTAATTCTTTCCCAAGACTATCAAATCGAAATTAGGGGATTAATATCTCCGGTTCTATTTATTGAAAATCTGTTTTGTAATACGTTTCTTGTCTACATGTCAAATCTCGGCTTGTTATTTAATTAAAAATTTGAAGTAAATAACAACTCCCTGCAATATTTACCTCAAAGAAAGAAAATCGGTCTTCTAGTAGAAACTAGAAGACCGATTTTTCAACCTAACCGAGATAACCTAGATAACCTATTCCGATTCCGAATTTTATATTGTAAGGCGATAAACGGACTTTCATAATTTATCAATTAATTCAACTTAACGAGCCAGTAGGTTAAGTTTTAAAGTTGTATTTGAAATAAACCTAAATTTTACTACACAAATATACTATATTTACTCTGAAAAAATATGTAAATTTACTATACCTAACTTATGTAAACTGTTAACTGTGTAAAAAGTTTAATTTTGTAGAATTCTTCTTTATCTATATTAAGTTGCATCAACATCTTGGCTATTAGCGGCTAATTTAAATTATGGAAAAAGGGTTTAACATTATAATAATTTCCATACCCTAGCCGGAAATAGAATTCGGGACCTTCCGCTTTGTAATCCAGCACGCTGCCAAAACACTATGGAAGCGATCACTTCTTGTTAAACATACATAATTGAATAAACAAATAGTAAATTTTTTTAATTTAATTTACTTAGTTTAGGTATATAAAATGTTAAAAAATATTTTTACCTAAATCATTTCACGGTAAAACTAACGAAATGTTTTGTACATTTCTTACATAACGTGTGAGTAATTTATCCTGTAAAAGTATTCACGTTAGTCTGTAAAATGGTTTCCGCCTAATGGTAATTTATTAAGTGATTTGAATGAGTAGTAATTAGTTAGTTAATGTACGTATGGATGTAGTAGAGAAGATCGTTACAGGAATACCGAGAGATAAGAAAAGCGTCTTCTCTATAAATGACATGGAATCTCATAACAGAATGCAGTGGTTGGATCATGTAAGCAGAATGAGGGAAAATAGGATAGCAAAGCAAACACTAGGCTATAAACCGGAGGGAAAGAGAGAACAAGGACGCCCGAGAAAGAGATGGGCAGATTTGAGAGGTTCAAAAAAGGCAGAAATGCCTAATCCTTGAAAAGCAGAAGGAGGAGAAGAAGAAGTGGTTAGTCCTCAATACGGCAATAAATAGCCATTTAAAAATACCCATGCAAAATTATTCACAGAAAATTAACTAATTTATTTTTACAAATTGTATAACGCGACCGTTACCATGTAGGCCCATATGCCTAGATAATTATATTACAAGGCTACCAAAAATCACTAATTCATTTTATCAGTGATTAAAATTAAATTAACAGTGATATTATATTCAAGATTGCACCTGTATCCACTAATATTTTTAAATTTTTTTATTTATTTTTATCTTCTTAAAGTTACCAACAGATTAATCAATATCGACTGTTGTGAATTACAAAACTGGAACGGCGGAATTTAATAAAGGTTATAATTTTTTCCAGACCCTAGTCTAGGAATTGAACCTCGAACCGTCCATTTTGCCGGCTAGTACTTCCGCACGAAGGCAGCCGAGCTTAGTTTATTTAAACTACGATAAGCTCTAACTTGGCCACCTCTGTAGTGTAGTCGTTAGGACGATAAGTTACGAAATAAAAGATCCTAGGTTGGAAATTCATTTAGAGTCTGGAAACTGTTACGAGTTCAAACCCGTTATGGCAACTAACAGTAGTCACTAATAATCAAGATGTCGACAAGACTCTAAATCAGTGGTTACCAACCCGCAGTGGTCTGCGGACCACTCAGCCTGAAAGTGAACTACCACGGACCACCCATTACATTATTGCATATATCTTATCAGTTGTAACCAAATTAAAAGGTGATTAAATAAAACAAATTTTTAGAAACAAACTATTATTATTAATTAAGAAACTAATATTACAAACATATAATTGTTATTTTCAGAAATTAGGGTACATCACAAAAAGTAAAAATACTTTTTAATTGTAAATTGTCTTTTCATAAAATAAGAAATACAGAATTTACTTAGTCGAAAATAACAATTATAAAAAATAACAAGATTGTGTCTGCTTCAATATTCTGGGAAATAACAAGCAAATTCACTTTTGAGGTTGCCTAAATGGCCGAGTATGTTGTACTGCACCTGGTCTGTAACAGTAGCATAATCCTCGTTGTTAGCAAGAGCTTTGAAATTCGCGAACGATTGAAAGTTTTTTTCTTCATTTTTGACTATCCAGTGATCAAGCTTACACAAAAACGCACGAAGTTATCCTCGAATGCAAATATATTACCTTCCAAATTTTCGTTTCCAGAACCTTGAAGTTGTAAGTTTAATTGGTTCAAGTGGCCAAAAAGATCCACTATATACGCGAGTCGAATCTCAAAGCTTGGTTCACTCAGTTGTTCCAAGAAATGTTGCATTTTAATCTCAATAAAAAATACTTTTAACTCCTCTGTTAAATCACTATAAGCGTGCTTACAAATTGCCTTTTGACAGCCAACGCACCTCAGTTATTATAAAGTAGTGTTTCGTGCTCGGAATCTAATTCTGCGCATAACTTTTTTAAAATACGTGTGTCTTTTGCAACACCTTTAACAGAGTTCAACATCTTTACGGCCAATTTCATGGTATTCAATAAATATGTCTTCTGGCATGGTTTTCGATGCTAATGCTTGCCGGTGAATTAAGCAGTGATTTAATCACGGAAAAATATTACTTTTTTATAAGTAGTCACCGGACTCTCACGGATCACCCCGAAGGCTCTCACGGACCACCTTTGGTCCGCGGACCACCCGTTGCGAAACACTGCTCTAAATAAACTAAAAAAAAACCAATCTAACGTGGTTTTCGCGCGTTAAAAGTACAAAGCTTCGTATATTTTTATAAAGCAATAGAATTTCACTGAACGAAGTTGAAATACACAAACATTGTAATGTACACAGTAATGAATGAATTACTACATATTAATTTTTTTATTTCTATAAGGACAAATGTAATAAATACAGTTTGGTATGCACGTTTAATTAATCTGACGGTTTATGCAGAAATAGGCTGGCTATTTGTAATAGTTATGCTTACATTTTTAACTTTTTTAATTTTTAAATGGAAATTTGGAGCGTAAGAATGAAGACGTTTCTTTACAAAAAAATTGAAATCAGCCAACTATTCAAATTACAATAATTACTGAACTCAGTGAAATATTGTACATAAAAATTATTAGTATGCTACGCCCTGGTGAGAGGTAAGTTTTTTTTTTAATTATGATATTTAGAAAACCACCGTGAAAACGCTTATGCCTATTTAGGTTTTGCGCCAGAAAATAAATTAGATTACTGTTTACTAAAAATATAATTAATTCGAAGCATTTGCACTTTAACATAAAGGAGAGTAAGCAAAATAATAATATAACTTATATATTTTTTTATTAAATAGGTAATCTAAATGTGGCATTCAATTTTAATTGCATTATTTCTATAATAATATAAATGTATTGTCGTAAAATCCAGACGATTTAATATTTTATATTATTGCAGACCAAATATTAATACAATTGAAATGGTTTTAAGGATCATAGGTTTCGCTAGACAGATAAAACAGACAGAACTATTTTGAGGATCAAATGGCTTAAAAACACATAATAATATTTCCGGTAGGAATTACAATGATCGTAGCAAGAAATAAAGAAATGTGAATAGATGAATAGTGCATCACATCTGGTGTCTGGTGTAAATAAAGTGAATGACTTTGCCAATAATAGTAATAAAAAATAAAGGAAAAAGAAAATCACTCGGTTGGATGGTGAATTTCGTTTGTAATTGCTGATAGTGCCATGAGTAGAGAGCTAAGTAGCCCTAGCTTCATGCTCTGTAGTAAACATAGAGGGAGGTAAACTGCTAGAGCGACAGAGATAGAAAATTATTATTATTGCTCTGAGCATTGTACTGAAGATGAGACAGATGGCCGAATAAACATAAATCTGGCCTTCAGAATATAATGTCGTTTCTACAATTGGGATGGCAGTGGATTTTGAGGTAAATGGGGATGGTAAAACGCTTTATATACTACTCTATTGAAGTAGCAGGGGCGCTCAAAACCCAAGAAAATTTTAGATTTTGACGCTCTTTGTTTGATGACAGATAAAATTTTACCAAATCTGTTTCTAAATTTTATACAGTTTACGTTCACTAAATAACTTGCTAAAAGTAAAACGAAACTCATATTAAATTTACTTAGATGTAAAATTGATTGCATCTATCAAACAAAATTGATAAAAATTATTTATCGGTCGGATTTTTTCCTATTGTTGCCGTTGAATCGTTCAACATTGTTGACTCACACTTATTATACTCTGAATGCCAGTATCAACATCGGTCTGAAAATTATTTAAATGAGGTACTGGATATAGATTAGCGAGGAGTTAGTACTACATTTTACCGACAATTTTTATTTGTTTTTCAAATTTATCTTCTAAATCCATATTGTTCTCCCGGTTACTGTCAAACATCGTAACATCGTAATGTCATGATAATCAACTAACCACACTAATTCGACCACGGCTGGAAATATGCCTCCTTGTTTGTTATCCACTCTTTCCTATTCAAAACATTTTAAACCCAGTTGTCCGCCATTATCTTGACATCGTCGCGCAGTCCAACCTGTGGGAGGTCTTCCCCTGCATTTTTTCTGCTCGCAAACTTTATTCAAACAGTTTCATTGTTCTCTCGTCGTGTTATTCAAACCACATGCCGCGCCCGATTCCATTTTAGCATTTCGATCTGATACCAGCATCAGTGACACCTATTCTTTGACGTAGACCTTCGTTACTGATATGGCCCCGTGATGATTTGCCAACCATCAATCTTTCCAGTTTTTGTCGCGTTACTTTAAGTTTCGTAGCAGTAAATGGCCATCTTACTCACACTCATGGTTAATCTTTCAGCCCTATAACCGGAACCATCTAATAATCGAAAACTCTTCTTTACAGACAGACCAGTAGATCACTCCTGAAAGCCTCTCTAATCCTTCCAAAGACTGCCCCGGAGAAAGTTATTCTTCTCTTCACGTCTCACGTTTAGTTACTTCTGGGATTTGAATTTTGTGACCGAGATGAATGTATTTATTCAATATTGGTTTCCTAATTTTAACAATAATAAATTATTATTATTGTTATTTAGCACTAAATCCGTCATAAATTTTGTTCTAGAGAATATAACCCTTAAGACTACCTTGATACATTCTGTGTGAAGTTCTCAAAGCATTTATTTAATATCGCTAAGGTTATCAGACCGCAAAATTTTTTCGTTCAGAGTTAAATATGTAAAGTATTTGAAAAAATGTTGTTTAACCTGTACATATTTTTCATTGTTTCATTTCAAGTTGTAATATAAGTAGAAGTTAAGTAGCAACAGACGATTATATTACAATTACAATTAGAAAATAAATGAAGGAGTTATTTCATTTTAATAATAAATCGACCATAATTCAAAAATCGTTAAGTGTTGTATCTTAATTCCATGTTCTATTAAATAGCAAAAATTAAAAATATTTTAATTTAAATTTTCTACTTGAGATAAAAATTTTGAATGAGTAAGGATTTTTTGGCAAAGGACTTCTATTAATCAGATCCTAGTATCACATTCTCTTTTAAAAGTTTTCTCAGTTTCTGAAAAAATACATCAAATTTACTCAAACATACTTGTTTGATTAAAAATTGTGGGTACGAGGAATAAAGTACTATAGGAAATGATTTCTTCTTGTTTTAAAAATTGAAGTTTTGTACTAAATAAGATGAATCATGGCGTGATATAGAAAAAGTAATGAATTAGGTTGTATCTCATAACCATAATAAGTTGACTAACAATCTAGCAGATCACGTGGAATGAGTAGCAGGGTGGATTATTAACCTACCGGATAGGGGTTTAAGCATTTAACCTCCCCGCCTTCATCCCTGGCCAATTCACAGACCTGCTTGCTTTTACTCTTTAATTATTTAAAAGGCCTCTCAGCTCCCTTGGCCCTACTGAAAAATGTCACCGTTTTGTACCCGGTAAATGTGCCGGTAATCCAGGCACAACGACAAACGGAGGGGGTTCTGTTCATGAATATTAGATGTGAGTCAAAGCTCTACCACTTAGTGGCCCAATAAACTGACTGCACATCCACTGCTCCTCTAATCCTACACACCGACTTTTCTCCCCCCTCACCGAACCCAAAGCCCTTCACCAAACAACTGAACATCCACACACTCACACTAGCACATATAAACATATAAACACAAAATGCTGTTTACAAGTATCGTTTACGCCCTATTTGCAAAGTACTATAGTTCTTATTGCTTTCGTGTTGAAAATAGGGTTCAAGCCTCTTCTTCCAAAGGGACCGAATGCAATCCGCATTTGCCTGGTATAAGAACTTTTCCATTTGTGTTTTTGAATAGTTTCAACCACCAACTTTACTATTCCTTACTTATGAATTCCAAGAATTACTTTTAGTAGTAAGCACTTCATAATTTTTTAAACACAAAAATCTGTATCAATTTATGAACCAAATAGCAGCCTGTCTTGATGTAAAAATTTAACCAAACACGTAGAATAGTAACTATTTTCTTTTCTTTTGTTCGGCCATTTTGCTCATCAATTCTACCAGACGTTAAAAAGAACTGCAAATGAGAATTAGCGATGAAAAAATGTAACCTGACCAACAATCAGATCCGATAGGTACACCTAAAATAAATTCAGTTTGCCTCCACATGACCTGAAAAGGCCGGTTTTTCTCATTTGTTAATCAAGTACAACAAAAATCTAGACCTAGCTGAAAATCAAACACAAGACGTTCCTCTTATTAGCCTAGTCTGGCAAGCTAACCAATATGCAACGATCACGGTCATGAAGTTGTTTATTAGTACTAAGACCAACGGAGAAAATAGTGAAAATTCTTTTATTACTCAAAAATTACTTGTATAAAAATGAATTTATTTTCATTTATTGTTTAGGTCATCAGCCGAAAGGCTGGTTTGAACCACTAGAGGTTTTGAATAGCTTACTCATACCTTCCTCACTGAGTGGGCGGAAAAGTATGCTTATCAGCATGTCAATGCTCTCTGAAAAGCATAGACTTTCCACCCTGCAAATGACAACTCCACTTCATTCATCACAGGGTTGACTGTATAACGATGAAACTTATTACTCTCAGAGGAGATTACTCTCACTAGTGCTTTAACACCTCTGCCTCTTCTGATCTTAAAACCTTCAGTCTTATGGTTGGCTGACCATGTGATAAGAAATAAAACTATTTTTTGTAGCCCTGGAATTAGCAGATCGAGTGCAAATATTTTAACACTTCACCTGCCTATTATGGTCACTTATTTTCATTGTGTACCTTAGTTACCTTAAAAATTTAATTATACACCATCATTAGCACGGTTAGTTTTAATAAAGTTTTAACGTTTTTGTTAAATAACAATAAAGTAATTATTATCAGGTCTCTTTGGGATTAAGCAGGCCCGTATAGTTACGTCATTCAAATTTTATCGACTAGGGATGAGCCAATTTACCTATTAATAAACTTTAATATGATTAAATTTGTTTTTGATCAGATATCTATAAATTTCTTGATTCTTTTTGACACAATACTTAATTTATTCGAAAAATAAAGTTCACATTTTGAATTCTTTTACTTACGAAAAGAAAGCCAATTATAACGACTTCATTAAATATGAAATAAGAATGGGCTAAAATGCAAAAGGAATTGCAAACAAACGTTATTTCGTTTTATATATATCTGGCGTTGCACATAACTCTGAAAGGGATGAAAATTTTACTTGTAAGCCTACTTTATTTTTCTGGTGCCTTCAAATTTCTAGCCGCACTGTATTTCTCGCTCTCCACAGGCTGCTTTGGCTTCCCTCTAAAACAGGATACTTCCTCTATCTCATACAACATCACACTTTTCTTTTCCATTCAATATTTATAATCCAAAGAGAACCCCTTTTATTTTCGTTCCTTTACTGAAAATTAGTGGACCGCATAATGCTTTATTCTGAAAATATAATTATTTATTTATATTTTTATTAAATACTAAAAACTGAACAGATTAAATCAATTAATTTTAATTAGTCAATACCATAAACTCTGCCACATTTTCAAAAACAAATTGCATGGTGTTTTCAAGGCATTGTTATATTTCTACCTATTACCTTTTTGGGATTTTCTTTAATACAATATTATCTTTATACTTTTATATAGTGAAGGCTATACTTTGTCTGTTTGATATACATTAATAATGTACTTGATTGATTTACGTATGAAACAAAATTTCTAAAATAAAATCAAGTTCACGAATAGTAAGACATTATTTCAAAAAATCTAAGAAACAAATTAATTTCATAAATGAAAATATATATTTAATACTTTCAGAAAATCTATGAATTTTTTATGTGTAACAAAAAAAACGAATTTTTCTTACTGATGGAGAGGAGGGATTTGTTACAATCAACATGCTACTTGATTTCGTCTTCGTTAACGAAATGCACCTTTAACAACACATTCTGTGAATAAATTATAAAATCTAATAGTTGTTTTGCGTTAACTAGTTTAAAATAAATGTAATATAGAACGTAATAACATTTTAAATGCATTTTATTCAATGTCCGAAGTTTAGGAGGCTGGGAACGCTAGAGATAAACTATTAAAGTCAAATTCATAGAAAGCTGGGAATAAAAGGGTTAAGTCTGAATTTTGGTTGTAATGAAAGTTAAGTGGAAGGAACAGTCACCACTGTTGAGATATCTGTTTATGAAGGAGACTTTAATGAAAACAAAATACCAAAACGACTATTAACAGATTTTTATTTCTATTAACAATTTTTAGCATGTAAAAGAATAGAAAGTTACTGAATTATCAATTTACCATAAAAATATACTGTAGAGCCAATGATAAATATTTGATTTTTCCGATTCAAACTGGATAGTATTTCACTTATGTCAGAAATTTTGATTTTTGTACTTAACATTGTTTGTAAATATTGTTTTTGTATTTTTTTGTATTATTTGTATATTTTTTATGTATTTTCTTGTATTTGTATTTTTTAATTAGGCCTATATTGCTTTGTATTATTTGTACATTTTATATATTTTCTTGCACTATTTGTATTCTTTATTTGTCAGCCGCAGGCTAATTTTTACTGATAATTTTTACATATTACTGATGGAACCTCCAAACAGGCATTGCCTTGGAGGCCCTATTTTTCCTAGTTGTAGAACTAGTTTGTAGTAGTTTTTTTTATTTAGAATTAGGTATGATTGTGTAAATGTTTACTGTTAGAATAACTTTTATTATTTTTGTGTTCTAGGTTATATTTTTATGTGTTAATGTATCTGCCTACAGTATGGAAATAAATTTTCTTATCCTTATTCTTATTCTTATTATTTTAGTTTCTAAATAATTAATATCAACCTTTATTAGTCCAATAAAACAACTTTTAAAATATGAAAAGTATAGGTGCTTGTCAACTAAAAGAATTAAAATATCGGCAGTGAGTGATATTATCCCAACTGTTCGTGCAATTTTCCCACGGGGTGTAAAAGATCGTACAATAACAGACAACGTTGAAAAATGCTAATATTTAAAACTATATTTTTGAAAATTGAATCGAAGTTTGCTTGTCGCCTTAATGTAAATAGTTGAAAAATAACTATGTCATGTTTTAGTTTATTTATTTTCTTTATAAAACGCAAAAACATATAATTTTCGGTACTCCTTCGCTAAAACTACGGGCAAAAAATGATTATAGCATGAATGCAGACCAGAAAACAATACACATGTTCAATCGTCTATAATATCAAAAAAATTTAGATAGACTACCTATGTGTAAAAAGTAACGAAATTCTCATTTTTTTCCAAAATAATAGCTATCAATCTTTATTAGTCCAATAAAACATAACTTTTAAAATTTGAAAAGCGTAAATGATTGTCAATTAATTGAAGAATTTTAACATCCACAATGTATGAGATTACCCCAAGCTGAACGCTAAATTCCTCCAGAGGATGAGGAATATGGTACAATAAGAAATAATGTAGAAACATGGTTATAACTAAAACTAATTTTGAAAAATTAAATCAAATTTGGCTTGTCACTTAAATAGTTGAAAAAGTCCTATGTCAATTTTTAGTTTATTTAACTTTTATTAAACGCAAAAAGTGAAAAACCATATTTAATTCGCGTCACTACCCCCTTTCTTAATAATATTGGTTTAAAAACTTTTATACCATAAATGCAGGCCAGAAAACAAAACATAATATAATCCAACCTTTTACAATATCTCAAATTTGGGAAGTACTGTAGAGAAAATTTTAGAAAGATGAGTCTGCCCAAAATGGTAGGCCTAATTTATATAAATTATATTAGTTTTATCAAATAAATACACTACGTTTACAGATATCGTTGGTGAGTAATTCTTATAACGCGGCGTACAAAAAATCTAATAGAGAATTTGACTAGGATATATATTAGTTAAAATAATTTATTTACACAGCAATATATCAGGATTTGGGTATTGTAAATGACCGGGTCGTGAAAGGATGTCTAAATTTCCACCTAGGCCAATCTCTTAATATATTGAAGCATATGCTTGTTTGTTTAAGGGATTTGTAGCATAATGTTGCAAATGGGGGTAAATCCTGGATTATTTAATCATCAAGAATAAACCAGACTATTTAAACACACGATAGATATTTATTTGACATTATTTAGTCCTATTCGTAGTAACAATTCGTTAAGATGAACGCTCAAGTTTGTTAATCCTAAAGGGTGACTTTATTTCACACGTTGTGAAGATTATTTCAATTTGAAAAGCGTGTAATCATTTACTGAGAACGTAAAGATTTAAATGATGATCCAGTGTCAACGTTTGAAAGTCACGTAATGTGCGTGTGCTTCTCTGAGGATCAGATGTAAATCCCTTTTGTCACAATGATTCCTACGAGCATTTACATCTCATGATAATGGTCAATCATGAAATATTAAGCCTATTTGTATTTCAAACAATAAAATAATATTACTCATTTGAGATTCACTTCATAATATAACCTACAGTGATTTAGTAATTGAATAAAGAATAAATGAAATGGGATTTTACAAAACGATTTATCGAATGTGATTAGTTGATCTCTCAGTTTAGTCATTAATACATTCAGAACTAATGTAGTTCGATTTAGTTGATACTAATAAAAAGAAAATCCTACAGTCCTTTCACCAGCAATTTTACAAAGATGTTAATGAAAGGGCAGTGAAGGGTTTTTGATGAATGCCATTGATTATCAGTTGACCACGTCATTTCATGATAGATAAGACTATTACGCAGAATTATGTAGTGTAATTTACACTATAATCCGTTGTGTTTGAAGAACTCTGTTTCATAAACTACCAAAAGGAAAATTTTTAATGATACACCGATAAAAGCGTGTTTTTTCCTGTATTGACTGAAGATTTTTTTATTTAAAAAGTACTTGGAGATATGGAACTTAAGGCATAAAAAGTATCCAGTTTTAGTTGGTGTTTTATTCATGCGTTTTTAAAACTTACAGTGTGTTACTTCGTTCATGGTAAATATAAAAAATCGATATTCATGTATGTTAAAGATCACTCTTTTTTCTAGTATATAATGTAAATATTTTTAAAGTAATTACGTTTTGTTTTAATACAAGCGGCCATTAAAAAAAAAATCAAAAAATCTATCTCAGCTCCGTGTAAAGATAGGTAAATGAATTTTGGACTGAACCAATTCAGTTTTACAATAATATTATGCCAAGTACATTTTCATCCGTTTATAATAATAAATAAATCGGAAATGGAAGTGTGAAGAAAATTTAAAAAATGAAGAAATTTTAAAAAAGGTTTTATTACTGGACGAAATTGAAGAAAGACAACTCATCTGGTTCGTTCATCTGCGAAGAATGGAGGACAGGTTGCCACAGAAATTTGGCTTTGGTTTCAGCACGGCGGAGAAAGCGAGGACGACCCAGAAAGGAGTGACCGATGGTGTTATAAGAGTTATGAAAAGGTGGGGTCTAAGGATGAAGATGTGTACAATATAAGTGAATGGCGTCTTGGGTAAATGGCCTAGTGTCTAGTACAGACGCTATAATAATTAATAATAAGATTTTTGTACGTTGGGATTGAAAGTAATTTTATTTGCGGCCGCCTCCGTAACGTAGTGGTAACGTGCTAGACTACAACATGGAGGTACCGGGTTCGATTCCCGGCTAGGGTATGGACATTTTAACACGATATAACCCACCGTTACATTACCAAAATCCCACAGTAGCCGCTAATGACCAAACTGTCGTTGCGACTTAAATAAATTTGCTTGACTAAGAGAAACAAAATTTGATAACCTACATTTCCTATAGTTGATTATTTCGTGTTTTGTATTCACTCGCAGGCTATTTCAACATCATGCTTTCACTCATTTTCTATTGTAAGAATAACTCTATTTTTAGTTTATGGCTATTGTTAGAATTTCAGTAAAATATAAAAATGAAATATTGATTTATACCGAAATATGAATTAATTACTCTGAACTAGTAACGAATTTATGTTATATATGTGAGCAGGGTACATGAAAGGTGCAGAAGACAATTTTACTCCAGTTGATAGATGACGTTGATTAATTCTGATGACGACACGTAGCCGTTGCTAGTCGGTTATCAAACCGGAACGGTGTTATTGGTGTTTCAGTAGTAGTTGTATTGTTTATAACAGAACGTGTAAATGTGTGAGTGTTTTTGTGGTTGTATAAACGCGCGCGCATAGTATTCACCAATTTAACAAAGTGCTGTTACCCCCTTCTGCGTTTACCTCTCTATTCGAGAGGTAAACGATTATGTGTTTCGCTTCCGATCAATATTACAATCATCATATTATTATCATCGACATCATTATCACTGTAATTATCTGTAGTAGGATACGATTACTCTATGCCAAATCATTTAAAGATTTTTTACAAATATTCTAGTAATCTTGTATTCAAAGATATTCTGACTTGTTTTCATCAGCTGTACCGGTCACTATTCAGGTTACGTAAATGTCACAGTAGTCATCATTAGTTTTGTTTCTTCAAGATCGTTTGACCTGGAATTTGGTTGATACTTAATTCTAAAATAATTGCTAAAAATCCAATTCTTGAATTTGTTTAATTCGTAAATTACATGCATAGACTAACCTTAATATCCCAAAGCGTTTTATTATATTAAAAAAATGCTTGGATAGGCCTAGTTAATACAAGAACTGAGCGCTGTTAAACGAAAGATTTTAAGTTGCAATAAAACCGTTTACTTGATGCAAATACGATTTATTGTATTAATTTAAACTTCAGCTAACTGCTAAAAGTTTTAAGTAATCTAATACCTTCAGCGTTTAGAGTTTAACAATCTGCATAAATAATATTCACTACAATGTATTTTTCGTGACACACTTCATAAGCTATAAATCGGAATAAGCAGTATTAATGAAAAAGTTAGATGACTTTCTAATCAAAGGCTCGCGTTCTAGAGCATACCAGTGAGCCTGCTTAGGTATCCTGTGATCTGACATTCTTTCCATGTTTTGTTTTTAACTTTGGTGATAATCTTTTATCTTTTTGTTCAAGTTGTAAATACCTAATTCTAACCTAATCTCCTCATTTCTTATTTTATCCAAACGTGTACACCCCTTAGTCCTTCGCAGAAATCTCATCATTGCCGTCTGGATTCTCCACTCTTGGGTTTTTATAGTTGTCCATGCCTCACTTTCATAAAGAATAACCTGGAGCAGCCATAACTTTATAAAATTTAAGTATTGTAATCTTTCTCGCTCTATTTCCCAAAGTTATGCATATGGTCCCGCACATCCTCAGAAATTTGCTCTATATCCAAATCAGAATCAAATCCCACGTAACACCCTAAATAACGAAAGTGAGATACTCTCTCCATAGTGGTATTATCCACAACTTTTTTTGAACGAACGGGATATTTGCCCCGTACATCTAAATCTCCTTACGGAATTTGATGTTGTATAAAATATTATAAAAGAAAACATAACGAAACCGAGAAAAAAATCAGTTAAGTTTCTGGTCAGATAGCTTTATAGAATCTAGCTCTTTCACCGTGCTAAAATTACAAACTTATTTTACAAGTTGGCCAACCTTTGAATTAAGATGACCTCAGTTATTATTCCGTAAGTTCATTTCAATGAGCCTACAATAAAATTTAAAGGTAACTTAGAAATTAAATTTTAAATTTTAGCACGATTCTTTATAACTATGGTATAAAAATTTTATTTTATTAAGTCCATAAGTGTGGAAGGGGAAATAATATTCAGCTTTTTTCAACCTAAAGTGCACGCGATCAGTCTATGTTACCGGCTTAGGGATAGGCCTCACGGTTTTATGTAGGCTGCGTGAAAGTGTAGTAATGGCGGAACATTTCTGCCTGCAAACACAGACACACTTAGATTACTCCAGCGTGTGACTCACAACACTTTACATGATTACTTTGCGCCATTCTTCTTTTGTGGGGGAATGAATCCCTTTTATCAGACAGTACTCCTTTTCTAGCCTTGATACCGATTCAACAAATGTATTGAAAGAAAAAGAGTCGCTTTTCTATTTCTCTCTCTCATACCCATTGATAGAACAAAACATTGCTAGCAGTGATATTTTATCACCACGTTATTACATAACAAAATAATAGTGAAACAATGAATTTACTTTTAATAGAATTTCATATGTTTGTATTCTACGCATAAGGTTTTACGAGTAAATTAAAAAGAAAAGCTAAGTACTGTTCCTGAAAATGTATAGCAAAAGAAACTAAAACTTACAGCGTTTAATTTTAGCAAATTAATAATTGTTTATCTGTTACTGTATTAACATAAATTTATTTCCTAATTGAAACTTTTAGATGTTAAGTAGGGAAATCATTACTAATGCGTTTATAAAATAATATTGAACATTTAACAACAGACTTGTCTTCGAGACAAAGTAGATTTCCCCTTACAACTGGGATAAAGTGAATTTTCCCTTGCTACTGTCATCCAATGGAAGGAAAGATTGGCTGGAATGCCTTCAAGTCGTAATTCTTCATGTTATTATTGAATGTATAAAATCTTCGGCTGTTTTTGAAACAAGGTTTTTGGTTTAGTGTGGTTTATTGGACCAAATATCTGCCACGTTTTAGCTTTTTTATTTTGAAGTTTGTTCATGGGAATACACCTCCGTGAATACATTTAAAATAAAGTACTTACGTTACTATTAAACGTACATTGGCATTGACAAGAAAAAATTCTCATAATTTTTAAGAATTTTATTCGGAAATTATAGTTTAAAAATCAGCGTAATCCTATTAAAAATTTTATGCTATTGTATTTTATATGTTGTATTGCGAAACCCGTCACTTAGGATAGTTCGATTAAAGAAAGAAAAGGAAGCATTAAGTATTTTCTTATGCATACTAAGGTAAATTTCGTTATTTTACAACCACATTATAAAGTTATCTACAGGAGGTTTAATGCGAAGAAAATTTGATTAACTTTTAGTATGAAATTAGGACGGATGTCTACCGTAGCTGGGGATGAGAGGGAGCGAATGTTGAGTCAGGATAACTGGTATTAGGGGAAGTTACGGGGGAATCCGCTCGTTCCATGAGATGCCGTGCCGTGGTTTGGGTTTGATTTCCCTCAAGCATCTTCTTTTAATATAAAATTATGTTCCTCTGTTTTGCTTTCCTGCTATGTTATCCACTCCCTTCTTCTCCTGTACTTTCTATTAAGTAAAGCTCATCGGGGTTTGTTTATTTAACGAAAGGCAGCCACTTTTGTGCGAATAATCAATTTTTCATTACATTCACTACAGGGTGGTCGTTGTTAATAAATAAACAAACAAAGAATCTGTTGAAATTCAAACACATAGCTTCTCAGTTTTATTAGGTAGTCGTTTTTGCTGTAAATTTTCATTGTTACCTACTAAATCAACATTATTTTGTATTAATTTTATAACTGCATTACCAGGATGAACACTACATTTCATATAAAGAACACTACGTCCTGATACAAAGAATACCAAACTCGACTAGCTTAGTGTATAACAAAAAAATAATACTAAACATAAGTTAAAAAATTCATGAAGAGACTATTCACAAAGGCAGAATCATCACTTTTTGGCTAGTTGTTTTTCATTTATTTGTTGTGGCATCAATGGCTAAGTTTTGTTACAGCTTTGTTAACGGTATTTTTAAAACCATCAGTATTACCTTTCACTAAGACTTAAACTGTTAATAAAATTCCTCAGTCTGAAGGGAAAGAAAAAAAGAAAAAAAATAGATCATAAATTTCAAAAAAAGACATTTTTTTTTTGTAAGACGTATTTATCTCATAGTAAGATACTTAAATCTAGTTATAAAAAAATCTGGTGTGAAACACTCACACAACTTTCTCTTGCCAAAATAAATAATTAACAATAAACCTAATATTAGTAATAAAACATTAGAAATAAACAAAAAATTAACCTCAATAAACATAACCTTATTTAAATCATGAGTGAAAGACGCAAAATGAAAATCGAACTCAGTTTGGCTTAAAAATACGGAAAATCACTCTTTCACGCTAAACTAGGCTCTGTAGAGAAAAATGTTCTAAATAAAAGTTGCAGATCTTTTAATTTTCTATAAATTTGATTATATACACTTTTATTATAAAATGCATACTAAGGCCGAAATCTTAAAAAAATCGATTTTTCTCACGTTTTCGTGAGAAAAAAACAGAAAATTGCTAATTACTGCTAAACTAAGCGTTATACAAAAAAAATGTTTGGAATAAAAGTTGTAGGTTTTTAAATTGTCTACAACTTTGACTATATAAATTTTTTCGCTAAATTGCATATTAAAGCCGTAATCTTAAAAAGAACGTTTTTTTACGTAAAAACAGCCTCACTAAAAATTTCAGCAAACATGGCGCCTACCCTATCTTATAGAGAATAAAAAATTGAGTAAACCAGGCGATTTTTAAAAAAATCGTAGGACTAGTTTTTGAGAAAATCGCAAAAAAGTGAAAAATTATACGAATAAACTACTACTTCCGGTTGACCGATTTTGATGAAAATGTTCGTATCGGGTCCGGTAGTGGTATGTAACTTAAGTTTCAAGTTTCAAGTACATACGATGTTCTGTTCTTGAGATATTTTGTATACACACACACACACACACACACACACACAGACACACACACAGACCAATCGCTAAAAACATGTTTTTTGGGTTCAGGGGGTCTGAAAACGTATAGATCCGGTGAAAACTCGATTTCGAAAAATCGACATGAAAACAATACCTTCCTTCCTATATATTCATATAGGCAAGAGAAAGTAAAAATTACTTTGATCAGAAAAACAGGAGTTGCAATAATATTAATGGTAACACACTCTTATTTAACGTAGTTCTGGACAATAAATTTAATGACTACCTACTTTTACGTTATTTATTTACTGGCCATTTTTTTTCTTTTTAGCTTTTATTCATTATCGGGAATATTTTTTACAACTGCCCAATTTAATCGCTGATTTTTCTGTATTGAAAAATAATCAAAAAGAAAAATTTAAAAACACTCTAGCCTGCTCCTAACCATTCCCTGGTGTAGTGGTCCGCACAACTGTGTTCTACGCCGAGGATTCCGGGTTCGATTCCCGATCAGATATGGATTTTTTCATATCTCAATTTCTCATATTACGTAATTGCAAAACAGTAGGACGTAAAAGAAAACAAAAATACTTCAAGCCAAGAGCTTGGGCAGATGTGATTTTGAAAAGAGATTCCCGGTGGAGTTTTTTCATAACGTGGATTTCAAAACAACTAGGCTATTGATTACCATAAAATTTCCTCGTCCAACTGGTGTTGTTTAATAATTAATAACTACTTAATACCGTTTGACTGATAGGTGGGCCTAAAAGCCAACTGGGAAATTAAAGAAAATCATTTCATTTTTAATTTATCTAAAGTTGCATCTAAATCTTGATTATTAGCAACTCCGGTGGGTTTTGGAAATGCAAATTTAGATTTTAAACTGTTAAGAGTTTCTAGACCCTAGTTGGAAGTTGGACGCTGGACCTTCCGCTTTGTCGTCTAGCACGCTAACCAATACTCCACAGAGACGACCAATGAAAATATTTTCTTACTTTCTGAAATTTTGTTTTAGGGCGGGAGTTCACATAATAGACCACCGGAAAGCACAATTATTCCGCCCATCAGAATATAATGCATGACGCGAATGTAGTGGTTATATGGAGGCTTAACAAGTACTACCATCATTCAATGGATCGAGGAGAAAGGAAGTTCAGTCGCGTGGCTGTACACGCGTGGAACCCTCCTAATCGTGGAACTACAATGGTACCCTCTTACCAGAGTTTATATAGTATTCTATTCAACAGTATGTTCTACATTCAATGTGACGACTTGGATGTGCGTGTTCTTCAACACCGTTTAACAACAATTAGTACTTGCAACAAATAGTTACAACAAGAAATCAACAACAACAGTAAAATAGTTTACTAACATTTTAATAATGGAAACATGGAGACCGCCCCCTATTCATTGCACGCTTGTTATTACAGACTGTAGACCTACAATCAAGCATTTTTCACAATCTGAATGATGTAGGGTGCAGGAAGATTTGTTTTCATAAGTTTATCTATACACTAATATGTAAAATAACTATTTAAATGAAATTCGATTGTTCAAAACCAATTAATATTTCGTCTTTTAGCTTCATTACTTATAATAAGTTTTATCTTACTCGTTTTTCAAATCAATTATCACTTGTTGTAGATAAATTAAAACTGGAAACTCCTCGCCCGCCCCCTTCACAGTTTTTAATGAAATTTATTAAATTAACATTTAATTAATTATTTATAAAAAATATTGGTAAAATCTATTACTTTAACGGCCGTCTCGTTGGCGTAGTGGTTAGCGCAACTGGCTTCTACACCGGATTCTACGCCGGGGTCCCGGGTTCGATTCCCGGTCAGGTCTGGCATTTTTTCATCACTCATTTTCATTACTATCATTCTCCACCCTCAACATTAGCAGAAATTGAAAAACAGTCAGACGTAAAACAAACAAACAATATTACTTTAAAAAATAGTATGACCAATTTGATTTTCGGAAGGTTAGCATAAGTTTCTATGTGTAAACCCTATGTAATGACAGTAAAAAATTATGTATTGTTAAATAGGCTATATTACTCAGGGATCTCTAATCTTCCAACAGTGAAAGAATTTTTGAAATCGGTTGAGTAGTTTCTGAGATTACCTTGTGCTAACAAACAATCAAATAAAAAAAACTTTACTTCTTTATAATATTAGTATTGATATGATTAGTTTTTGCTAATTTGTTTTCTCATTTTGTAACGGGGAGAAATTCACCATACATTGTTAGAAAAACAAAATATTTCATCAACAGGTTGGTTGTCATTAATTTCTTTTTTTATATAAGCCAAACATTTACCCTATAAGGTTAGTAAAGTTTATTTGAAGTTTCACCTCAAATTTCTTTATGGTTTACCAAATTTCGGTTTTATAAAATCCCACATTAAATTAGATCTACGTTTATAAGGAAAATAATTGAATCAGAATTTTTGTCTCAGTACTATACAAATCAATTTACATTTATTGCTCTTATCTTTTTAATAATATTTACTTAGTTATTAAGATATTATAGATGTTTATTTTTATACAATACTAGATGTCTTTCGGCATTACTGAACCCTAAGATGCATGAAAAGTATTCTAAATGATCCCCACTACTTTACATTACGTATTAGTTTCTCCCGTAATTTATTGCATAGAATCTAGCCTCGCACATTAAGCCTCGAACAACGGTCCCGATATGTCTTTTAGTAAAGGTTCAAAAACGAGTAACCAGGGCATAGCTATTGCGCCCTCGCTGCAATTATTACCAATTATTATATTATTACTCGCTGCAATTATTATATTAGGCTTATTATTACCCTCATATGGGATGCATTTCATTAATTTCACAAACCTCACTGGTTGAATAAAAATACTACTAGTATTAAAATATACATGCTGCTTTTTAAAACTGTATTTATTTTGAAGAACAGCAACAATATTTCTTGCTGCATGGCAGCTACCCTCTTCTTACCCCTTAGACGAAAGTTGTTGTAATTGAAATGTTTTATGTTTCCGAGGTATCACTTTTGCAGAATGCTTGCTTATGCTAACATTTACAAATGAACTTCGGGTATAGAAATAGTACGACTAGGTTTAGGATTAGGATTAGGTTTGTCACCCGTTTTCATCCGTAAGCGCAAAAGATCGAAATGAAAATGCCTTAGTTTTAACCCCTAAGGAACGAATGTGCTGGATTTCAGCTCTCTAGGTTAAAACATTTGGGATGAGTGAATGAGTCAGTAAAAACTTTTACATTATGTACAAAAATGTATTTACCCTTAATATATTAATTTGTAGGTAATATTAAAATTTATTACATAATACTAAATTTTAACCCCTGTTGTGTTGACATTGCAATCTGATCAATTTAAGAATAAAAGTAACCCCATAACCCAATGAGATGAGGGTGATATGTATGACGTGATAAAGTGCCGTAATCTTGTACAGTCTCAGGCCGAACAATTTTTTTGAGAGGATTTGCTTTTTCTATAATTTTAACTATGCCTCCTTTATAACCTTCCATTTCAGATTACGGCGTATTGCTCCACATATTCTCAAGCACTACTACCAATATCTATTTACTATCTTTTACAATCTAGAGTGCAACCCAAATAACTGAAACCAGATACTTATTCTAAAACCAAATCTCTAACCACTGACTAGGATCTGACTGGCCATTTCCCTTTAAAAGACAATACCTTTATTGCTATTGTGGGTATCCAAAGACCAAACTTTTTACAAAATTTATATTACAAGTTAAAAGACAGAGTAGATAATTTTAGGCGTCCTCGGTATGGCACTTTTTTACTACCAGATATGATTTTCATGATTGGTTTTATATTTAACTTTAATCTTACAAATAAATTGTAGCTAAAATAAAACTAATATGAGATGTTTAAGTACATAATAATGTGATATAAATATATAGTAGCCTATAGTCTAGTGTTATGTGATAAATATTTTAGTAATCTTGAAATATTTAAGTAAAAATACGGTCTCGTTTCAATCCTTCCTTTCGTGAACCATATTCTATTAAATCAAATCTAAATAATTTGATTAGAAAATGTATGAGTTGATGAGAAAAACGGGCGGGAAATCTTACTTGAAAAACAGCTCACATTACGACAGTAATTTAAAAATGAGATCATATCAAGAAAGAACAATGGTATGACAAATTTTGTTTTATTCAGTATTTAATGTCAAATTTGGTTAAATGCCGATAATGATAAATTTTTTAAAACCTCAAACTATTATTTAAAAAATTGTTTTTCAAGTTATAACATAGGGGAATTCTTTATATTTGAGTTCAATAAAATAAAGAATCATCTGCAATGTACATCAATTTAGCGATTTATATTTTATAAGTCGGTTTATACAAACAGGGGAATTTTAAAGGGGGTTGAATTTTATATTGGATCCGTGAACATTATCGTGCGTATATCTGCACATATATGCACGTACTGTATATTTATTTTATCAATTGAAATATTAGTAAACTAACCAGTCACCCCTTATAACTTTGGGGTTAGGACACAGGGAGTGTGTTTGCGGTTACTAACTCAAATAACGAACGGTAAACAGAGGAAAAATATAATAATAGAAATAAAAAAATCAAGTTGGTTAGGAATAAAAGAGCCTTTGTCATTGAGCTGGTCTGTAACCTCAAAGGTAAATATTAAGGCTATACCCTAGGGGAAATATTTCTACTTATCTACTTTCCTCTTTTTTCTCATCTCACCAATAATTATTCAGAAGCGTTCAATTTTTTTATAATTATTTTCACTGAAATAATTTCGAATTACAGTTTATTAGAGGGTTGATTATCCGAATTAACTGCAATCAAAGGTGGATTCAGTTAAACAAACAGTACACAAGATAGGCCTACTTAAATTTTACTCTAACTTTTTTCACAAACTATAAAAAACGTTTGAAGAATATGACAGGATTCAAAATAACTAGTATGTATTTAAAGCTTTAACGAAACAAGGTTTCAGGTACAAAGTATACCAACTTGACAAATGTTAAATACAAACTACGGCTTTGAAAATACAACTATTTCTTATGAGTTAACAAAACAGTTTATTTAAACTGATTTGAAAAGTAAAATTGGATTTT
This sequence comes from Catonia carolina, assembly GCA_035578175.1. Lineage (NCBI taxonomy): Eukaryota > Metazoa > Arthropoda > Insecta > Hemiptera > Achilidae > Catonia > Catonia carolina. The sequence goes on from JAQMRL010000002.1 coordinate 55,165,861, forward strand.
ACTTTGAACTAAGTTTAAACTAAATCAGGGAAATCAAGTGAGCGCCCTTTCAAATCTTTTTGATCGTAATCAAATTAATTCCCCATCTTAGTGTGAGTGTATTTCCTGGAAATTTCTCACTAGCGAATGGTAAGGTATTGTGATCAGTTCAAAAAAATAATGCCTTATGTCAAAATTTTCGTCTGCGGAACGAGTGAGCGAGATATAAGGAGCCACAAGAGTCAGGGTAGAGCTGCTCTTTAAATATTAAATGCTATGCTCTGTTGTAGTAAAATCACACTTTTACTCTATTTTTGTATTAAAATATATGTATATATTTCTATTCAAAAGTTATTTATTGAATTTGAAAAAGTCATTTAAATTTTTTCAATGCTAATATCACTAATATAAACGGTTATATACTTCAACCCTCAAATAACATGTAAAAATAATTACCTAAATACAAAAAATTGTTAAAAGAAAATAGAGTATTGGTTATGAAATTTAATTTAATTTCATATAAAACAATTTATGTATCTGCACTGAGAATTGTAAAAAAATAATAAACCAGAATACTACATAAATTTCAACAAATTGTTAGATCGTTTGTTGGTACTACCATCTCAAGCTAACTGGATGTGTTTTGTGGTCAAATCTAGACGATTTATATGATACAAAGATATCTCGTATTAATGATGATGATGATTTACTCGTATTAAATAATGTATGAATATGTAAAGAATTTAGTTCAAATTTATATGACAAATGAATATTCTAATTGAAGAGACAAATAATATCAAAATGTTGAAGAAAAAGAGAAATGATTAGAATAGAAAATAATTCTGCCTTAGTTAGGCTATCGTTGAGAGTAAAATAGTAATTAGAGAGAAATCAGATCTTAAGAGGTGACCAAAAACTTATACTTTTGTAAGAACCGGCATCAATCATTTTATTTTTTAGTACAGTTTTTATTATTCAAACTTTAAGTTTAAAAGTTACAATTTTCAAAATTTCATTTAGAACAATTTAAAATTCATTTATAATTAAAGTAAAGTTTGTTTAAAAACAACAGAGTCAATAGATTGTAAGTAACAACAATGAAATGCAATAAAATTAAAATAAATATCTTGACAATTTTCGTTTAATGAAATTTTTCAATTTTTATATTCAGCATCGCGAAAAGGGCAATTTTTGTAATAAACTCCCGTCACGAGGTATTATTATAACTTAATATTATTTAAATAATTTATTGTATAAGACATTTCACAAAGTGTGAAGTTGATGACAGGATATAATTTTTATATCGCTATTAGAGTATTATGTATTTTAATTTATTACCGTATATTTTTACATAAGTACATCAGAAATATGAATATAATAATACTAGTCGGTGCATAATTTATTCACAGCTTGTATGATTACCATATCCATTTAGTGGTGATCCATTTAAAACCCAAATCATGTCACCACTATTAATCGATACCTTTTATAGTAACAATGTAGGTCTAAATGTTGCGGGTCAATGGATGCATTTCATTTTGTAAAGTTTTGCAAATGAAAACAAGTCATAAATCCATTCGGTGATAAAAGAAGGAGTTTACTCCATCAACTCATACCACCGAAATCATTTCCAAACTAAACCTTACCCTTTTTCAACGTTCAACGCCATCTGGCGATAACAAACAGGGCGGCTTAGTGCATTAACCGGATCAGTTGTTGATACGAAACGTTCTGCATGGATATGCACAAATAGTCTATGATAAGTGATGAATATAATGTATTATTGTAAGCCTAAAATCTACAATTGAATAATTCGTGAAGGCTTATATAGTGTAGTATTTTTAATGGAAAGGGCGCTTACAATTTGACATTCATCACGGTATTTATTACCTTGTAATTAACAAAAGTTAACTTATCAATAACTTAATAAATTATTTTCACTCGATCTGCTAGTTCCAGGGCTAAAAAAAGTAGTTCTGCTTCTTATCACATGGTCAGCTAATTATATGACTGAAGCAATTAAGAACAGAAGAGATAAAGGTATAAAAGATACTACTCAGAGTAAATATATAATGAACAGCCAAACAAAACAAAATTTTATATAATACTCACCTCAGAGTATTACATGATATTCAAGATATCTTTCCTCTCTCTCGGAGACATCATCAGGAACACACTACACGAATCACACAAACACATATTACATATTATAAAACAAATACGGTCGAAGACCACGTCATTTAATTCAATTTATTGCATGCAACCATGTCACGCGCGACTGTTTCGGCCAAACAGACGCGCGTGACATGGTTGCATGCAATAAATTGAATTAATTGTCGTGGTCTTCGATCGTATTTGTTTTATAATATGTAATATGTGTTTGTGTGATTCGTGTAGTGTGTACCTGATGATGTCTCCGAGAGAGACGAAAGATATCTTAAATATCATGTAATACTCTGAGGTGAGTATTATGTATAGTTTTTTTTGTTTATAGTTTTGCTGTTCATTATATATTTAATGTATGCAAACAAAGGAAATAATGTTTAATAAAATACGACTCAAGAGTATCTCCTCTGAGGGTAATGAATTTCATTATACAGCCAGACCCTGTTGTAAATGAAGTGAAGGTGTCATTTGCAGGGTGGAAAGTAGATGCTTTTCTAAGGCCCTGGCATGCTATAAGAATACTTTTCCACTCAGTGAGGCAAACAATGGTAAACCACCTTACCCCTCATTTCACTTAGTGAAGCCTCTACAGGTTGAATTCAGCCTTTTAGCTGATGACCTAAACAACAATCAACAAAAATAGACCTAATAAGAATATTAACATTATTTTCATACAAGCTTATAAAAATATAATTTACAAGTACTCTGATCAAATTTCTAACCATAAATACGATTAAGCATGTACTTGGGAAACAAGTAAAGTAAGGAAACATATCATATACATTCTGCTCCATCCTTAGTTCCATACCCGCTAGCAAGCAATTAATTGTAATAATCAGGGCCGTCGCCATTTTGTCAACTAATTCCTACCCCCACGACACTCTTCTTCCCCCGAAACATATTTTCTCTATTTCTTTCAACAGGATAATGATCTATTTCGTGATGCCTCACCATAAGTTCCAAGTACTCTATCTTTCTATTTTTGACAACCTCAGCATTGGCCAACCAGTTTAGGATTTCTCACTTTATATTTTTCATTGATATTCAGCGCTCTTACTTGCCGTAAACATCTCATTATCTTATAGAAAACTCCAGCTTAGTCGTTGAAATGCCAAATTTAGGTCTATCAGTATGCTGAAATATCCGTCCACCTTATCACCAAAACACATTAATTCAAAAATTGCTTTTTTTATCAATTAATAAAATTGTCAGTAAATGTGTGTATTACAAGCCTTAAAGAAAGTAATAAATGTATATGAATTATACACAAAAAATATTTGGCTTATAATTTTTTTAACATAATCCTTTTTAAAAAAACAACATACAAGATTGCAAGAGAAAATATATCTTTTAATTTTTCTCAATAACGTGAAACTTAACTGTGAAAATTAAATACGAATGTAGGTAATTGTAAACACATATATTAATAATAATACTGAAATTACTTTGTAGCTCCTAAACGTTTAATTAGTAACAACACTAAACTCTGTTAATCTGTTCTTTCGAATCCTACTTGAAGCTAAAGATTTTAGTAAATCTATAAAATAAAAGTCAATAAAATCCTGAATCTGTGTTTTAATCACTGATTTCATAACTTTTATTTATGTCTTACTTCAATAGTCCATGATTAGTTGTTTAGAATAAACATTAAATGAATAATTTTATAATATTTGATAGAATAAGTCCACTTCAATCTATCTTGTATTCCAATCTCCTAAGCTGCTTTGAGCTATTGGTTATTTTTAACCACTCAAATATGAAAACGAAATGAAGGTCTTCAGGAATAATTTTAGAAATTAACACGAGAATTAGGAAAATGTGGTTAACCCAAACAAGGGTGAATAGATTGAAGCTAAGTGAATCAGCAAAAAGGATTTGACGAATCATTATCCAAAGTGATATATTCAGAAAGTATTATACGGATGTCTTTCTATTGGTACATATATATCTATATCTATCATGTGTGTTTGTATCTTCAGCTTCGGCTGATTAGTTAAAGAGGGGGACTTCCCGCTAGGTTAGACTCTCTGGCGCATTCATCAACGACCGACAATAGAAGTCGTAGTTTCAATTATTACTACCACCTACCACCACCCTAGTTTATTCATATGGTACTACTACAAACGTATTTATGCTAGTAGCTCTCTCCACTCCTATGCACCCCTATCATCATCTCCATACATAAAATACAAAACCTTCCTCTCTTCGTCATCAATGGTCTTATCAGCAATAAACTGATAGCCTTTCTTTGTACCAATATAATCATTTAAAAGTAATTCATCTGTTGACATTACACCATAAATAAAAGTGGAACTAGGAAATGTCCTTCGTTACTGAACTTTTGAATTAGGTGATATAGTTACAAAGGTCTTAAATTTTGACAACTGTCACTATAAATAAGCATTTCGTTCTTTTAGAAGCAAAAATAGTAGGCATTGCCAATTAAAATGCAATTTAATTTTCTAAATGTTTCTTTTTTTATAAGAAACCGTCTACTTTTTGACATCCACCCAATTATTTTCTGTTCTCTGCTGATTTCTGAAATGTGTACGTATACTTGAAACTGAAAAGGGACTCACAGTGGTTTGCTATTAGGTTGTCAGTTTATCAAGACGTGTTTATTAGTTTCTAGACTTGAACTTCTACCATGTGACTGACTAAAGGGGCTGAACTGAAGAACACATTACTAATTTAAAATTGTTTTAAATCAGGAGGCCTAATCAACCTTTAAATAAGTGAATGGAACTACGTAGACCTTAAATACTAGATCTAAAGTAAAGTGGTTATAAAAATTTCGCAAAAGAAGAAAAACCACAATATTGGTCAAATGCACGTAATAATGAATACAAAGACGATATACATTTATTCTATTTAATAGTTTTTGGTACCTTGAATATAGTGATTAGCTAAAAACAACACGATAACACTTAACTTCGTTTGTACTTTTTTACACGGAGTGTATGGGATTTATAAATTGTGTTCGAAAATTAATCGAGTAATTCTCATTGAAAATAATCCGGAATTTTGTTAAGTTTCTCGTCTTTTACTTCAACCAACGAACAAGAAACAATTTTAAACAAACTAAGGAAGATTATTTAACTTAGTGCAACCCAGCTTATAGTCATTATGATTGTATTAGCAAACTTGCTTTCTGCAGTATGAAGCAAGCTATTGAGGAGGCTGTGCTTGATAATAGCATGGATTGTGACAACGGAAATAAAAATTTATCTGCAGGTTTCAACTGAACCTAGCAAAAAAGGGGTCATCAGCCACTAGTATTGATACAGTTAATATCCTAGATGTGGGCATTCTCACAAAATTCTGTGACTGTCTTGTAAACTACTGGGGCACTACAGCCAACTTCTAAACAATTTAAAACAAAAATCATCACGTTAACATAAATCTAACCAAAGTTACAGAAAAAAACCAGTTTAATGTCACAAACTCAGGAGAAAAGTCTATTTGCAGCATAAATTTTTTTAAATATTAAAATTAGAAAGGTGTGCCTTAGAACAACAGTAAATATATCAAATTAATCACAAGATTTTAAAATATTATAAAATGTTAAAAAACAATAAGTCCAAAAAACGATTTTTGGAGTTCCGACTTCTCTTAAATTAAGATAATTTTTGGAAACGAAAATTTTAGAAATTTTTTTTAGTATTTGGTTTGTTTTAGTAAAAACTGATATTTGTCCAATGGAAGTTGGTATAATGTATTTAATGGTTAAATAAATACAACATTAAAATTTTTCCAATAGTATTTTATGGTTTTTATTTTATTAACTTACTTAATTTATTAAATTGGTGTGTTGAATGATATACTGAAAGTTATACGAGATTTCTATACCATAATATTTGCGTTTTATCCCTTAGGCTTACAGTCAATTCGTACTTCTCTCACTTCAGTCCACTCCAGAATAAGAGGGACCCCCGCCCTACATTCAGATCATCTGCTGTTTGTACCCGTATGATTACCCGCCAATACACAGTATCAGAAGTACATCAACAAAAGTACCACTTCAAATCCTTTGAACTTGTTTTCGACGTTCTCTATTTACTCTTCATTATTTAAGTGAACATTATAGATAAACATTCAAATTATTCCCGATCACCCTTACTCTTTTTATTTAAAGCTCCTAAATGGAAATTAAAACAACCCCTACTAAGATTTGCTCTAATTCATCAGTAAATTTAAAGGAAAACTAAACAACCTGACTATTTATTTTATCGTCAAAAATATTTCTGCTACAAAAATATTGTTATTAATTCAGCGTAAAATTAAACAAATTGAATAATATACCTAAATTTATTTATTAATTTATTAAGGTAGTTATTACTTGTATGAAAAAGGTAATTTACAACGAACTAGCTAAAGTACCCGTTCTTCGAACGGTTTTCTTAGTGCTGTTGGTGTACTGAGTTCGATCCCTGTCAGGTCTGATATTCCTTAACCCTTCTGCTACGGGAGGCAATCTCAGTTGCCCTGGTAGTTACCACCTTTAAAAGCCTATAGCAAAGGTATTTTTAAAGTGATTTGTTCGGTTTATATATAAAATTTTGCGCCTTGAATGGTTCTATAATTTCATATAAAACACGATGCAAATGTATTGATAGCAAAGTTGAAATGATGGTTGTAAGTTGCCAAGTTACTTTTGAGGTCGTCCTATCTTCAAGACAATGTAACTTATAAAATATTTCATCTATAAGGTTCTTAGAACTACCTACTAAATCAGAACAATGCGTAGATGGATGCTATAAAATTAAACCTTTTTGACCTACGTGCAACTGTTGGCGTGGTATGCAGAAATTCTGAGAGTAAACATTGTCTTTCTTCGTCAAAGCTCCCTCGACCTGTTTCATGGCCTATTAAAAATCCTATCCTTTTACCACTAGGCCTACTATATAATTTTGTATGTGTATTTGTAATTGCATAAGTGTTTAATGTCAATACTAATCACATACGTATTGTGAACAAAAGGGTGGGGAATGGCAGGAATTTGTCAATGCAACACTATTCGAATATCACAGATTCTGTTCCCACTTTGCGCGTTGAAAATTTCAAACTGCAATTATTAGGGCTAATGTTACTCTAAATGATGTTGTAAAACATAGTTTTATTCACGAAAATGTCTTCTACAAAGTATGTTTTTTTGTATAATTTCATGATAAACTTAAATTTTAGCACGTTACAGCCAAAAATATAAAGTAACCTACGAATTTTTAAGCGCGAAGTATTTCGCCCGCTGTAGCTAGCGATAAACGCAATCGATTATTATTACTTTCTCTTGCCTATATGAATATATAGGAAGGAAAGTATTGTTTTCATGTCGATTTTTAGAAATCGAGTTTTCACCGGATCTATACGTTTTCAGACCCCCTGAACCCAAAAAACATGTTTTTAGCGATTGGTCTGTGTGTGTGTGTGTGTGCGTGTGTGTGTGTGTGTGTCTGTGTGTGAACAGAATATCTCAAGAACGGAACATCGTACGAACTTGAAACTTAAAACTTAAGTTACATACCACTACCGGACCCGACACGAACATTTTCATCAAAATCGGTCAACCGGAAGTAGTAGTTTATTCGTATAATTTTTCACTTTTTTGCGATTTTCTCTAAAACTGGTCCTACGATTTTTTTAAAAATCGCCTGGTTTACTCAATTTTTTATTCTCTACAAGATAGGGTAGACGTCATGTTTGCTGAAATTCTGGGTGAGGCTGTTCTCACGTAAAAACGTTGTTTTTTAAGATTACGGCTTTAATATGCATTTTAGCGCAAAACTTTATATAATAAAAGTTGTAGAAAATTAAAAATTCTACAACTTTTATTTCAAACAATTTTTTTTATAACGCTTAGTTTAGCGGTAATTTGCGATTTTCTGTTTTTTTTTTCTCACGAAAATGTGTGAAAAATTGATTTTTTTAAGATTTCGGCCGTAGTATGCATTTTACGACAAAAGTGTATATAATTTAATTTATAGAAAATTAAAAGATCTACAACTTTTATTTAGATCCTTTTTCTCTACAGAGCCTAGTTTAGAGAGAAAGAGTGATTTTCCGTATTTCTAAGCCAAACTGAGGTTGATTTTCATTTTGCATCATTCACTCATGATTAAAATAAGGTTATGTTTTTGAGGTTAGTTTTTTGTTTATTTCTAATATTTTATTAATAATCTTAGGTTTATTGTTAATTATTTGCATTGGCAAGAGAAAGTTGTGTGTGTTTCACACCAGATTTTTTAATGTATATTTGTAATTTTGTTATTTTTGTTTAGGTTTTGATCATAATATATTTTTCCTTTCATTTTATTTTTTTTTAAATAAAAATAACCGTACGTGTTATATCAAATGCTTGTAAATTTTTCACAGTTTCCTATCGGTAATGGCCTTAGGTAAATGAATTTATTTGGGAGCGTGTTTTGACATTTGAAAATTCACTATACGACAAAAACCACACCATAGCAGAAGGGTTAATCATTCATTGTTATCTACTCGTACCTCCTTTCAACGTCAGCATTATTATTAATGAAAAAAATATAGTCTACAGTTGGATATAAAATAAAAGTGAGATCCTGGTATTTTTAAATTAACATATACAGAGCTATATTATTTTCGTAATAAATAAAGGTAAATCAAAATAGGAACACCATGATGGTTAACTAACCAACTATTCAGAATACCAATTCATTTTTGACAATATGACCGTGAATGGGTGTATAGGGTACTGGTGGAATAGGTAGGTAGTTAGTAACTTATTGAATGAATAAGGGTTTTACCAGGACGTAGGCTTATGTTTATTGTTATTTTAATTCTGTATGTTAATATTCTAAAAATATTGATGTTTATTTTTTTCTTAATTGAAAATATATCCGCTATTATGCATGAAAATGAAAAACTTTCTATAATCAAACTTATTTGTCTTTAAACGTTTTGTTATTTCGATTATATAACATTTTTAGATACATTGTCTTTTAACGGAGTTATTTGTAGTTATTTTTACCCTCTCGTTCTGAACTCCCCCATCCCATTGTGATATTAAACAAATTTATAGCCTATTTTCATTTTGATTATGTCGAGAACCAAAATACGAAATTCAGTGAATTTGGTTCAGTGGTTCTTCCGTGATGCCGTAACATACAAACAAGCAAACAGATAAACAGACAAACAGACAAAAATTCAGCTGAACTTAGTTTCGGTGTTTACTTGATAGATCTAGAAACAAAATTTGGGGCATTTTGAAAAAATGTACAGACAAAATCACAATTTTATTTATGTAGATAGGTAGTCTCTATAGTAAACTCAGTCACTACAACATCACTGTGCTTCCAAAAACGTTATATGCAGTGGAATCCACATTAATTCATAGACAAACAAAAATAAAAGTAATTGAAAAACAAAACAATCTCTTAGGAGAATTTTTGAACCAGTCAACAATGATGGAATATTGATTAAATGACTATCATCATAAATATACAAACACACAATAACAATCAGACACTTTCAGAAGAAGAAGAGCAAGATTTTTTAGATACAAGAACAGAATTACAAAACAAAATCTTCGATATCAAAGATACCAGAAAAAAGAAAATATCTAAGTAGTTAACCTAAACAAAAGAAGACCTAAATAATTAAAGATTACAGAAATTGAATTAAAATTAGGAAAAGATTAAAAAAAACATCAAAATACACAAATTTGAACAAGATATCACACTGATGATAAAAAGTAAATACACAGAGGAACAAAGGAGCGAGCACAGTAAACGCATGGAGAAGATTTGGGATGAGACGAACGTCCAGGAGAAACAGAAGGAAATCATGAAACCATTCCACTTTTAAAGCAGTAACGTTTGTGTTTTTGATTTTTAATCTATTTCTCTGTATTTCTAGAGATTAAAATTTCTACCGATAATTATTTAAATGCAGATTAAATAAGTTTAATTAGATTAGGCCAAGTTTATCAAGCTGACTTGCGTTACGGAGTGATTTATGTCTTGGTGTTGTTTTATAACATGTAACGGGTGATTCAAAAAGAGCGCCGGTTTTTAAACGGCTGGTAAATTTTTGTTTATCGGTTGGCAACATTGTTAGACCTCATTTCTATTTCGGAGAACATTCCGATTGACGATTCAGTTGTAGTTTCTCTTGTTCGCAGTGTAGTACTCTCGCAGTCTGTGTCTAACCATGGAGAAGTTTACTATTGCACAACGAGTGTTAATCGTCAAAACATTTTACCAGAGTGGAGAGAGTTATGCGGCTACTGTCAGGCGACTTTGCGGTACTCTAGGACGTAATGAAGCACCGAATGAATCAACAGTTCGCAGGCTCATGAAAAAGTTTTTTGAGACGGGTTCAACAGTCGACCTTAAAAGTTCTGGACGTCGTCGTTCTGGCCGAACTGAGCAGAACGTTGCGTTGGTTCGTGACGGTGTGGCTGTTAGCCCAGCAAAATCAATACGTCGCCGTTCTCAACAATTGGGTTTACGATGTTCTTCTGTACGGAGAATTCTTCGGTACGATCTCCAATATCACCCGTATAAAATTCAGTTTCTGCACGAGAAACAATGTTGTTGCTCCGTGAACGGTTCCAGGATCGCATCATTTCTCGTAATTCTGACCATCAATGGCCACCAAGGTCGTGTGACTTGACGCCTTGTGACTTTCATCTTTGGGGTCATCTGAAATCATTTGTGTATGCCAATAAACCCCGAAACATCAATGACTTGAAGGAGGAAATTCGACGGGTTATCGGGCAAATGGAAGTCGAAACTTGTCGTGCAGTAATATCCAATTTCATGGACAGAGTTGATGCGTGCCAGCGCAGTAGAGGAGGACACATGCATGACATCATTTTTCATACATGAAATCGGAAGGTAAGATGAACTTGTTGATGTATTTATTTTCAGTTTTTCAATAAAATAAATCTCTTAATTTGATATATCAAAACCGGCGCTCTTTTTGAATCACCCTATATTAACGCACACAAATAGCATTCATTTTATTCATTTTTAAAATTTTATCTTAAATTGCATTTTTAACAGTAAGGTCATTAGCGATAATTTAGGTTAAGAACGGTAGGTTTGAAAATGTAATAATTTTCCAGACCCTGGCCGGGAATCAAACGCGGGACCTACTTCTTTGCAGCGTAGCACTTAAAGCACTGCACTACGGAGGCGGTCGACTTTATTTCTTTTAGCGCTATCAATATTATCATCCCAGGATCATTGTAAGTATTTTAATCGTGACAAGATCATATGCAGAATTCGTTTTTACTTTCTCTTGCCTATATGAATATATAGGAAGGAAAGTATTGTTTTCATGTCGATTTTTCGAAACCGAGTTTTCACCGGATCTATACGTTTTCAAACCCCTGAACCCAAAAAACATGTTTTTAGCGATTGGTCTGTGTGTGTGTCTGTGTGTGTGTGTGTATACAAAATATCTCAAGAACGGAACATCGTACGAACTTGGAACTTGAAACTTAAGTTACATACCCTTACTGGACCCGACACGAACATTTTCAACAAAATCGGTCAACCGGAAGTAGTAGTTTATTCGTATAATTTTTTACTATTTTGCGATTTTCTCAAAAACTGGTCCTACGATTTTTTTTTAAATCGCCTGGTTTACTTAATTTTTATTCTCTACAAGATAGGGTAGGCGCCATGTTTGCTGAAATTCTGGGTAAGGCGTTTTTTACGTAAAAACATTTTCTTTTTAAGATTGCGGCTTTAATATGCATTTTAGCGCAAAACGTTATATAATAAAAGTTGTAGAGAATGTAAAATTTTAAAAATTTTATTTCAAACATTTTTTTGTAAAACGCTTAGTTTAGCGGTAATTAGCAATTTGCTGTTTTTTTTCTCACGAAAACGTGTGAAAAATTGATTTTTTTAAGATTTCGGCCATAGTATGCATTTTACGACAAAAGTGTATAATATAATCAAATTTATAGAAAATTAAAACTTCTACAACTTTTATTTCTAGCATTTTTCTCTACAGAGCCTAGTTTAGCGTGAAAGAGTGATTTTTTGTATTTTTAAGCCAAACTGAGGTCTATTTTCATTTTGCGTCTTTCATTCATGATTAAAATAAGGTTATATTTTTGAGGTTACTTTTTTGTTTATTTCTAATGTTTTATTACTAATGTTAGGTTTATTGTTAATTATTTGCATTGGCAAGAGAAAGTTGTGTGAGTGTTTCACACCAGATTTTTCTTTTCAGATCAACCTTTTTTTAAAATTACATAATCTCGGAGATCATGACTCTTTAACAAAATATTTTTTTAAATAATACACAACATGTCTATTAATTTTTTTAGAATTATTATGGGATTATAACACTTTCTTATACTTACTATATTGCTATAAAGAGTAAAAGTTTATTAGATTTATCTGGTGTTGATAACTTGATATGGAACTTTTCTGCTTCTGGCAAATAAAACAGATTTATCATAAGAAACATTCTTTAACAATGCATTAGAACATAATTTTTACTTTCTCTGGCCTATATGAATATATAGGAAGGAAAGTATTGTTTTCATGTCGATTTTTCGAAATCGAGTTTTCACCGGATCTATACGTTTTCAGACCCCCTGAACCCAAAAAACATGTTTTTAGCGATTGGTCTGTGTGTGTGTGTGTGTGTGTGTGTGTGTGTATGTGTGTGTGTGTGTGTGTACAAAATATCTCAAGAACGGAACATCGTACGAACTTGAAACTTAAGTTACATACCCTTACTGGACCCGACACGAACATTTTCATCAAAATCGGTCAAACGGAAGTAGTAGTTTATTCGTAGAAGAGGTAGAGGTGTAAAAGACACTAATCAGAGTTATCTCCTCTAAAAGTAATGAATTTTATTATACAGCCAGACCCTGTGGTGAATGAAGTGAAGGTGTCATTTGCAGAGTGGAAAATATGTGCTTTTCAGAGGGCCCGGCATGCTGATAAGCATACTTTTCCACTCAGTGAGGAAGGCAATGGTAAACCACCTCACTCCTCGTTTTACTTAGTAAAACCTCTACAGGTTCAAACCAGCCTTGCGGCTGATGACCTAAACAACAACAGTTTATTCGTGTAATTTTTCACTTTTTTGCGATTTTCTCAAAAACTAGTCCTACATTTTTTTTTTAAAATCGCCTGGTTTACTTAATTTTTTATTCTCTACAAGATAGGGTAGGCGTCATGTTTGCTGAAATTCTGGATGAGGCTGTTTTCACGTAAAAACATAGTTTTTTAAGATTACGGCTTTATTATGCAATTTAGAGCAAAAATGTAAATAATAAAAGTTGTAGAGAATTTAAAATTCTACAACTTTTATTTCAAACATTTTTTGTATAACGCTTAGTTTAGCGGTAATTTGCGATTTTCTGTTTTTTTTCTCACGAAAACGTGAGAAAAATCGATTTTTTTTAAATTTCGACCTTAGTATGCATTTTACGACAAAAGTGTATATAATTAAATTTATAGAAAATTAAAAGGTCTACAACTTTTATTTAGAGCATTTTCTCTACAGAGCCTAGAGTCCATTTGATTTCTTCATGCGGGTGAAGGTCACGCGCTTCTTCCCCTTCCTTTCCGCAAGATTTCTCGTCATAGCCCTTACACTACTTCTACATTACTGAATTGAACTACTTCTTTTCTCTTTACAGACTAAAGTTTTGTCTATTAACGACAAGAAATTTAATGGTTACTCTGATACACATAAGACATTAGGCCTACTATGATATGTGAAACCTTTTTATTCTACACAATATATTTTCCTAATTTTTGTGCTTAACTTTCGGATCGTTGGAACAGTTCTATCCTAATATTTTTTTATACAAACTGCACCTTAATAAAAACATCGCCAACCTTTTTACCTAAACGAAAAAGATGATTATTTATCTTTTATGTTTTAAAGCATGCATACAGAAACTGGATTGTTACAAATTTGTATACGACTGAGAAATAAACTGTCAATTACCTTTTATGTAATCTTGAGCGCCGTTCGCAAAGAATTAATTTCACACAAGTTCTTTTAAATAATTATATACCCTATAAATTATCTGTTTGGATTGTCTGCGAAGATTAGGACTGTTTGCAGCCATCTCAACTTTCACGCTTAAACAATTGAATTAACTAAACTTACACAAGCCCGCCAAAGAAACTGCACATCTGTATGATACAAAACTTTAATCTGAACTGGTCGAAAGAGTATAAAAAAATCAAATAAATAGGCCTGTGTGTGTTGACAAAGGTGCTGTAACATGTTTGTTTACTTAAAACAATACATGTAAGCTTCATAAAGTCATAAAATATCACAGAGTCATTGCTGACGCATAGTATAATGACCGTGTTTCTATTTCAGTGACTTTTCTATTATTCCATATTACGTTGTAATAGTGCGTACATATAATATCTATAATAACCATAAAACAGTATTAATAACAATTATAACAATAATATAATACAAATTACACCACGTATATACTATTGTTATTACATGTAACAAAATGTTTGTCTACGTCCGAATGAATGAAAATACGTCCGGAAATGCTTCGTTGGCGAGTTATGCCTGGCGAAAGATTTTGCCTTGATTCCTGGGCAAAGAGTGAAATAAAGCAATACTGAAATTTTGAAAAGGTAAATTTAGGAAAATGTTTAGTGGTTTCTTATGGTTTTTATTTAACCTGGGAAACTTAAAAAAATGAGTCCCAGAACTGTATCGCTTTTAGTTTTTAAGAAAACTACGTAAATACATTAAAGAAAAGGCTTAGAAAATATACTTTTAAAGTTTAGCGTAAAATAACTCTGTTAAATTGCGATTAAAAACACGAAACATTTTAATGAAAATTGTAGAGAATTTTATTCTAAAAAATTATATAAATAACGTCTATGAAAATTAAACTCATTTGAGAAGTTTTTTTAATTACAAACAAAAGAAAAACTGGATTTAGATTCTTTCCATTGCAGTTTTCCTTTTGTTTGTAATTAAACTTCTCGAATGAGTTTAAGTTTAAGTTGATTTAAATAACACATTTATGTGTTGGTCTCGTCAGATGTTTTAAGCGCACGGTACTTCACGAAGTGAAATAATGTAAACCTGATGAAGGCGTAGGCACAAGTGCACACACATACTCCGCGCTGCATCATTCAGACGACTGGTGGGGTAGGCGAGGTGAGGAAGTGGCATGACCTTCACCCGCACGTTGATTTCAAATAGATTATAGTTTAGAGAGGAAGAGTGATTTTCCGTATTTCTAAGCCAAAATGAGGTTGATTTTCATTTTGCGTCTTTCACTCATGATTAAAATTAGGTTATGTTTATTGAGGTTAGTTTTTTGTTTATTTCTTATGTTTTATTACTAATGTTAGGTTTATTGTTAATTATTTGCACTGGCAAGAGAAAGTTGTGTGAGTGTTTCACACCAGATTTTTATTGTTTTTTAAGAACGTGTTTATTAAGAATTTATATACTACGTATAACCTGGAAAACGCCCTTTTTTACAGTCTTCTGAGGCACTTACGAAAATATATGAAAATTTTCATGTGATTTTCAAAATAAAATTATCTGTTTCTAAAAACAATATAACTTATTTCTATCAGTGTTAATAAACTCCTTATTTTATTATGTTTTCCTGTTAACTCAATTATTTGAGTATGGACAATTATTACTAAATGACAAATTAGTTTAATTTTAAATTCCTGTGGTACTCATCAGTTTTTTGATTGTTTATTATTAGTTGTGAATTGCATTATCATGTTATCATTTCATATTTGTTTATTTTTAATGATGCAGGTAAGGGGGGGATAGGCGATCTCCCTATGGAAATCTCAGCAGGGAGGCAGCTGCCGTTATTAAAAATGTAGTAATGGCTTACCCACCGGTATCGGAAACGGTAACTTTAATACTAATTACTATACTAAATAATAACAGTATAATAGTAATAACAATAGCAAATGTCTGTCTGCAGTGTACCATCTGCGCAACACCCGACCGAATGAAAACCACATACAGCAAGTTTGAATCACGGTCCACCTCGCTCATCGAGGTAGTGTATCACCTGCCGAACAGACCTCTCTCTTCCAGCCACCCTCGGGGTAACTGGTGCACTAACAGCCGCAACCAACCCTTCCCAAGACACCATTACCGCAATATTAAACAAAACAATTAAATCACCACAACTGTGAAATTAATTATTACTCTAGGTACTGCGCGATCTAAACACAGCGTGTGTTATTAAAAATGAGTTTATTAAAAACCACTGACCATGATGTATACACATTGTAGAGCCGTTAGTTCATCGAGTTCTGACATTAATGAAACCTTAAAATTATATAATTAATTTTAAACCGTTTCAGTAATTTAATTTTTATGTGTTACGACTAACAACATGTTAATTTGTATTCAACAGTATGACATGAGCTCAAACAAAATACGTCTCCCATATGCAGTTTTTTTTTTATTAGTTTCCTCATAACCCAAGTCAAATAAACCATTCAGTGGTACAGCAAAATTTTTTAATTAATTATGATTTCAGATAATGGCTACGATTCAAAAATATTAATTTTTTACCAAAACACTTTCTTTACAAAATTTATCAATTTTCTTCGTACTACTACTCTCCTGAAACATTAAAAAATATTTCAACTAGAATTTTTGCAAACATAAATTGAACATTTAAGTAGGAAATTAGAATAATTTTTTCATTAACCGAGTACGCAACGATTTAGATGTTACTGAGCATTCATATGAATTCTTCTTCTTCAAAATAAACTCAACTATCTACAGAAATTATTTATATAGGCCTATATATTTTTTTTTTGTCATACGTCTGACTGTTGTGCAATTTCTGCTAATGCAGACAGACTGTGGATAATGATGATAATGAAAATGAGTGATGAAAAAATGCCAGACCTGACTGGGAATCAAACCCGGGACCCCGGCGTAAAAGCCAGTTGCGCTAACCACTACGCCAACGGGCCGGCCAGAAATAAGATACAAAAATGAAGTAAAAAATTATTTAATAAAATAAAATATTTAATTGTATTTAAATTTACAGTTTTAATTATTTTGTTTAAAACCTAGCTTTTAACCAGTTTATTCAAAGATTTCGTGAAATATTTTGATATATATTTATGTTTCTTTTTATATTTTTATTTAAAGTCGCATCAACAGCTTGGTTATTAGTGACTACGGTGGGTTATATAAGAGAAAATGTAGCCGGAAATCTACCAAGGGACCTCCGCGTTGTGGGTTAGCGCACTAACACTACGCTACGAAGAAGGCTAATATGTATTTTTTTAATTAACCGTGTTTTTCTTACAATACGTTGTTATCACTATCATCTACTACTTAGTGAAAAAATCAGCGTATTTTTTTAGTAATTGTCAAAGTTTGTCTAACAAAGTTAATTTTACTTCAACAATTTAAAGAAGACGAAACCCTTGAATATATCATAAAAAAATTTGGTGTGAATCACTTATACGACTTTCTCTTGCCAATGTAAATAATGAACACTAGAACCTAATATTAATAATAAAACATTAGAAATAAAGAAAAAAATACTAACCGCAAAAAACATAACTGAATTTTAATGATGAGTGAATGATGCAAAATGAAAATCGACCGAGTTTCGCTTAATAATACGAAAAATCACTCTTTCACGCTAAACTAGGCTCTGTAGAGAAAAATGCTGTATAAAAGTTGTAGATCTTTTAATGTTCTATAAATTTGCTTATATACACTTTTGTCGTAAAATACATACTAAGGCCGAAATCTTAAAAAAAAACATTTTTTTACAGATTTTAATGAAAAAATGGAAAATTACTAATTACCGCTACACTAAGCGTTATAAAAAAAATGTTTGAAATAAAAGTTGTAGGTTTTAAATTTTATACAACTTTTATTGTAAACAATTTTGTGCTAAAATGCATATTAAAGCCGCAATCTTAAAAAAAAAAATTTTTCTGCAGGAGGACACCGTCTCCAAGAATTTCAGAAAACATGACGCCTACCCTATCTTGTAGAGCAAAAGAAAATGCACTAAATGAGGCAATTTTTAAAAAAATTGTAGGAGCCGTTTTGAGAAAATCGCAAAAAAGTTAAAAATGACACGAATTAAGTATTACTACTTCCGGTTAACCGATTTTAATGAAAATGTTCTTTTCAGGTCCTCTAGTAATACCTAACTTAAGACATTTCAAGGTTCAACTTCGAACAATGTGCTGTTCTTGAAATATTTTGTTCACACATACGCACACACCCACACACACTCAGACCAATCGCTAAAAACATATTTTTTTGGGTTCAGGGGGTCTGAAAACTTGTAGCTCCGGTGAAAATCGACATGAAAACAATAACTTTCCTTCCTACACATATAGACAAGAGAAAGTAAAATAAAAAAAAAAAAAAAAAAATTTGTTTTTAGAATTTATACTATTACTTTTACAAAAATTTTAACAGACTGTATAAATTTTTTATGAAGTTCAAAAAGAACATTATTTGTTTTCCTGTTTGTTAGACTACATACCATGACCAACACACAAAAGTTTTAGCAATTATAATAGAATAATGTTGATGAAGCATGAAATATTCAAGATAATCAACAGTATTAACTTTATTTTGTCAGTATTTTCTTTGTATTAAGATGCAATGTAATGGTATAAGAAATCCGATGAGTTGTAATTTTATTATTTTTAATATCTTGATGGGTTACTCGCACCGCATTTTCTGATCCTGTATTTATTTATCTTTCATAGCAATAATTCTTAAACTTTCACAAAGATGTTAAGTTATTTCTTCTTTTTAATAGTTAATTAATTAATTTCACGGTAACTATCAAAGTTTTATAAGAAATTCTAACAAATTTGCTAGCTTCTTCAATTGATATGGTTGTTTTCGTTTACTATTTCATTGTGTTTACTCGGTCTATCCCCATTCGATATAAATTAGTGCCTAATCTATAATTTTGTTACCCTCAAAGAGGTGGAACCTCTTGTAGTCTAGTCGTTTCGTGAGTGATTAATGCCTCAGCTGGACACGTGTCTCAAATGGGAATCCTCCTTCCCCCAGAGATGATGAAACCCGTCGAATGTCATGATGACGAGACAAGATGAGATGAACTCTAACTAATGCTCAGTAATTGTATGTACTATACGTCTTCTCTCTCCCGCCAACGAAACCTCTCCGTATTTAATCAGTTTAGGGGAGACAAAGGAGAACATTGAACTGCCCTATTGAAAAAGTTGCCTATAGTATGATTAATTAATTTTAGAAAATATTCCAGATTCCACGTGATTATTATAACTTATTGTCATAACTATTCAACTACATAAACAGTACAACCTCGTTTGTCTGGAATAACTGGGGCCGGAAACGACATGGATAATCGGAAATCCTGATAAATCGGAAATAAACTGGTATAAAACAGTATAGGCACACAAAAATTAAATTCATATACCTATCTATTATATTTAAACAAATCTATATAGTTTTGTTCAACAAAACTATTCAGTTCGTGCGGCGTGGACTGGCGCTCCAAATTGGCCATGATATTTTCTAATTTTGCTATAGCAGCACTAAACCATCTACATACATGTCCTACTGTCAGTAGGTGACACAGATTACACCAGAAGAGTTTACAGGTAGTCAACGGTCACGTGCTGTTTTTTTATTTTGAACGGTTTTTCTCAGTATCATCCACCAATTAGTTGAAATTTGTATTTTTCTTTGGAACTAAATCTAAATCAGAGGAGAGCTCTTGAAAATAATTTTTTCTTCAATCGTCGGTCCGAATAATCTGAAGTTCTAGATAAATGATATGGTGGTGTACATAATTATTTAAATTATAGTGAATTTAAAAGCATTAGGTTTGTGAGATAAAAATTTTGGAAATGTAAGCCTATTCACGGATAAAATTTATTTTTAACCATATACATCTGATCATACTACCACATCACGACCTTTGAGTAGGGAATTATACGTTTTTAAATTTGTTAAAAATTTTAAATCAGTCAGTTCCTATCTACATTTAAAATATTTAATAATAAATTGATATTTAAATACAATATTAAAAAATTGATGATTATAAAATGTATACTGTATGTATCTGAGTTTTATTTGTTCCTAATTTTTTTTTTTAATCTTTAAGAGTACGCCGGCCGCAATGACGTAGTTGGTAACGTGCTCGCCTCTCACCATGCGGTCTTGGGTTCGAATATCCCATTCAGGCACGGCATATTTTCATACATTACAAAAAAACATTTCATCCTTCACCGTCTTCATTAGCAGTAATTGCACAACAGTCGGACGTTAAACAAAACAAAATTAAGAGTAAGGAGCTCTGACGGAATTGCAAGGAATTCAATATTTATGAAGACCATTGATCTGAATAAACCAAAATTCTGCTTATTTTTTATTTTGTCAAGGTAAGCAATAGCACGTAAACGTAATTTATCTGAGGATGATAGTGATAACAGGGCTAAATAAAAATACAGCTCACCACCTCTGTGGCGCATTGGTTAGCGACTACGCCGTAAAGCGGAAGATCCCGAATAGTTTCGGGAAAATAATTTCTTGTTCAACCCCACTAATTCATAGCCTTGATTACTAATGACTTTTCTGCTGATGGAACTTAAAAGAAAATAAATAAAATAAAGTCAAGATAACTTAATAAATCTGAAGTATTACTAAGAAAATTCCAAAAGAAAAAGCTATCGTTCAACGAAAACTGACAGTTTACGTTGTAATTAGGAAAATGATAGTAGGCTACCATAATAATTTTTATAATTTAACATTTGCAATTAGAGGAAACAATTGATTATTCCAGACAAAAGGAACAAAATTTAGACGTATAAAATATAAAAAGCTAACTGCTCTGAGAAGTGAATGTTTTAAAAGAGTGAATATCGAATTTAACAATAATGAACAATAGTATAATTTTAAAGTGTAAAAATGGCTTTCGGGTCAGCTGGTAGAAAGCTGGCTGCTACAACTTTGTACGGTGATCAGCAAACAGACACTCTTGATCACATCTGGGAGTCACTGTTATGTATTCTCGTCTAATTTACCTAAAAAATTTAGAAAAAGCAGCGATTAAATTGGGTAGTTGTCCATAATACAATGTACAGTTTTTGATAACGAATTAAAAACCTATTTTTTTTTTGAAAGGGGTGAATATAAAATTTTGTTTATTTCAAAACCAAAGTAAGTGTTAAACAACGAAATCATAATAAAAAGGGCTGAACAAATATTAACAGAAAAATACATTTTGTTGAATACTGAATTGAAGGGATAAACCTTTTGAATAAATTGCTGAAGTGAAAGATTTGAAGACGTTAGAGAAGCGATTCTCGTTGAAGTTGCCACTAAATAGAGGATACTGATAATTATGTCTCTTGCCCTTTTGTGGATCCAATTTGCTAGATGGTGTGCCAATTAGATTATTACTAGACCTCTCTGTGTTGTTTCCAGAAACAAAACTTTGGTCTGCGCACAACTCGTTAAACGGGGAACAATTTCATGATTATGTTGTTGTATGTACGTTTGTGTGCTTTGTGTAAAACGTAAGAGATGAAGAATTATTTGATTACAGATAACTGATGCCAGTTCTCGTCTACTTCTCATATTCTTTTTCTTCATTATCTCATAAGAGAAGTAGTGGCTTCTTTCTAATAACCTAAGTGTATTACAAAAATATTACTTTCAACTGGAGTGCGGGTAGTATAAAGTCAGATACAACTCCAAGTTATGTATCATACTATGTCCAGAGGTTATTCTGAACACATGAATTTGTAGTCAAATATGTTATAGTTCTCATCTTTTGTTCAAAATACACATTATTGGTCTACCGTTTATTGTGCTAATAAATCATCATCAATCACAGAATTTTAACCAGGTAATTAAAAAATATCTTGTTTCTTGAATGAAAATGAATCAATAGAATTACTATCATTATTTGCAAAGTAAATCTTTTTACTCAGTCTTAAGAAATCCATAATAAGTACTTATGTTTTGTTGTTGAAGGAAAACATAAAGTAAACAACCATAGATCAAGACAAACTACATTGTTTTCAATAAACAAATGTTATGGACGTTTCGTCTCCTGTGAATGACAAGATTCCAACTAACATTTTTAATCAGTTTTGGTAAGACAATTATAAAAATTCGTTTTGGCAGCTCATTCAGAATGTAACCTACAGTATAATTTATTGTGAATGCTTTTAAGTATTGTTCTGACTGAGCTGTAGAAACAAATTTTTAAATTTGTTTTACCAAAAATTATGAGCCGGCTGCATTGGCGTAGTTGGTAACGTGCTCACCTCTCATCACGCGGTCGTGGGTTCGAATCCCACTCAGGCACGGCATATTTTCATACGTTACAAAAAATAATTTTCATCCTCATTGTAAACAGTTACACCCCAACGTCGTCGCTAATGACCGTTGCAGTTGATGCGACGTTAAATAAATAATTTTTTTTTAAATTATGGAAATGTTAGTTGGAACCTTGTCATTCTACTGTGAGGAGTGAATTTGTTACCGCTCCTCGTGCGTTTCCAATGATACACTTTACACTTACCGAGAATAGAACACAGACTTTCATGCTTTGCGGAAAACCCGGCTACCAACGACGTTATCGTAATGAAATTTTATTATGCAACGTATTTTTTATGCATAACCTATTTTATAATTAAAAACTCTGATGTGAAACACTCACACGACTTTCTCTTGACAATGCAAATAATGAACACTATAACCTAACATTAGCAATAAAACATTAGAAATAAACAAAACAAACTAACCTCAAAAAACATAACCTTATTTTAATCATGTGATGCAAAATGATTTGATTACGTACACTTTTGTCGTAAAATGCACAGCCTACTAAGGCTGGAATCTTAAAAAATCGAGTTTTTTACCATTTTTCATGAAAAAAATACAAAATCGCTTATTACCGCTAAACTAAGCAGTGTTAAAAAATGTTGAAATTAAAGATTGTAAGATTTTAAAATTTCAACAGCTTTTATTATATACATTTTTGCGCTATAATGCATATTAAAGTCGCCATCTTAAAAAAACAATATTTTTGAGAAAAAAACCTCCCCAAAATTTCAGCAGACTTGGCCCCTACCCTATCTTGTAGAGCATAAAAAATGTAGTAAACGAGGCGATTTTTAAAATGACCGTAGGTGCCATTTTTGAGAACATCCCAAAAAAGTTAAAAATGACATGAATTAACTACTAGGCCTACTTCCAGTAGACTAATTTTGATGAAAATGATCGTATCGGGTTTGGTAGTAGTATCTAAATTAAGTTTCAAGTTTCAAGTTCTAAAAACGTGTATATCTGGTGAAAACTCGATTTCGAAAAATCGACATGAAAACAATACTTTCCTTCTTATACATTCATATAGGCAAGAGAAAGTAAAAAAATTAAATAAATTTTTTTTAATCGAATAATGAATATTGTTATACAAAATAGTTAATTTATACAAAATTATAACTATATGATTTGAAAGTATTTTATTTGTAAGACACATAGGTTTGATCTAGGCCAAATAGGCTCGCATGTAATCAACTAATGTACTTGTCACTAGCTCTACGGAGAATACGGTAACAAACAAAATTGTTTCAATTGACATGGGACCCATCGTAGTCATCGTCATCATAAACACAACATACAAATTATTATTGCTACTAGTCTAGTCATAGTTTATTCTATTAATACATTTTCATAATTTAACTTATTTTCATTGGGGAAAAATATTTTTTATAAAATTTAGACGATCAAAACTAGATAAATCAGAGTGACATTTCATATTTGGCATTTATCAAAAAATTAATTATAATGTGCAAAATTTGTCCGATATTTCTACAGGGATTTTGATTTGGGATTTATAGCAACAATACCAGTCAAAACAAACGAGTGAATAAATAAATAATTAACTGTTTTCGATAAAGTGGATTAGCTTTTTATTTGTGAATTCAACAACAAAATGTAATTACATAAAAAAATATTAAATCTGGGATGGAAATAATTAGCAAATTAGCATATTACTGCATTTGTCTAAATTCTATAACATAGCCAGGTACAAAACAGTTTGCTGAGTTAACCCTTTCAGTGGCGACGTCCGTAAAACAGGACGTAGATCTATTTTACGTAGTTATACCATCCGGTTTACCGGACGTCCGTAAGTTATGCATGAAGTGCCAACGTTCGGATTACCGAACATTTCCAAAAAAACTTTTAAACAAAAATTAATGGTATAATGTATTTTGAAACCGCCTCCGTGGCGTAGTGACTAGCGTTCTACCCTACAAAGTGAAAGGACCCGGGTTCAATTCCCGGCTAGGGTCTGGAAATTTAACTCATTAAAACCACTGTTAAGGTATCAAAACCCACAGTAGTTGCTAATAACCAAGCTGTCGATGCGGCTGAAAATAAACTAAATAACACTACTTTGAATATTTTTAGTGTGATAACGATTTCTGGTTTTATAAACACAATAAAAATTAATTTTTGACAGGAAATTTGATTTTTCTGTAACGTTAAAGTTTTGGTTGGCAGTGACAGGCCTACGCCTGCATGTTTTCGAAATAAGGGCTGGCACTTTTTGTACACCTTTATTCAAATTAAATGGCACTTTAGATCACACTTTAAATATTGTTTCGGCACTGAAAGGGTTAACCTAACTTAAAAGAATTACTATTTAGATTCAAAGAAATTACAGCCTACATAAAAGATAAGATAAAATAAACAATTGAGGTAAAGATTAGCTAATGCCTTTTTTTTATTTTTACATCCAACAGTTTTACATAATTTATGTAAAAAATACAGATGACGAAGGGTGACAGATGGAAATGATTGATGAAAAAATGCCAGACCAGAACGGGAATTGAATCCAGAACCCCTGGCGTAGAATCTTTTACACCAAGGTCGCTGACCACTACATCAAGGGCCGACTTAAAGGCCAGAAAAGAACATCCAATAGCTTAGGCCAACTTGTTAACAGCTCTACCTAGATATACGTGGCTGGAGTAGCTACTAGTTACAGGGGATCTTTACCAATCTGAAGAAATTAGCGCTTATGAGGTCGTCCATCATTTAAAAAAAGTAGGAAATGAGTACTTTCTACGTAAGTTGAGGGTAAGAACTTCTCCCGTAATTTTCTCGTGTAACACTTTATGTTTACCTAACTTGCAGTTAGGTAGTCTAAGAAAAAAACTGTGTTTTAGAAACTCTTTGTTCTTTTAGGAGTTACAAGTTACAAAACCAGGTATGAGTTATCCGTACAAAAATATCTAACGACTAAATTACTAGATCTGAGGTGAATACGATGTAATATACGTATAAGAAAAATAAATAAAAATGCGCAAGTTTGGATTGTGTAGGCTGCAGTAAGTATTCAACAATTCCATATACTTCTTTCACGGCGTTTCTATACAAATATCTAAATTTACATCCTAATTTTAAACGTCAGATATTTGTTTCTAATTATTCACTTATTGTTAGCAGAAATAATTTCCAATAAATACTTTCTTGTTACAATCATCAAGTTTCTAATTCAATTTTGTTGTTAAACTTTGGAAAATTAAAATTAATGAAAACAAATCGTAACAAATGACGTTTACTCTTAGACGACGAAACTGCTCAACCGTTTACATTAATAATATTCCCCTGCCTCACACTACTCAAACACGTTATTTGGGCTTACACTTAGACAGAAAACTTACATGGGACGCACATATTACACACACACGCCACAAACTCAAAACACGCTTCTATCAACTGAAACGGTTACTAAATAGACGTTCTAAATTAAACATGTCACACAAATTAACAATCTACAAGACAGTCTTAAGACCAATCTGGACATATGGAGTAAAACTTTGAGGGTCTACTAAACCTTCACACACGAAACGTATAGGCCTACAAGCGATTCAAAACAAGATTCTACGAACGATAACGCAATGCCCCTTTTATGTCACAAACTCAATGTTGCACAAAGACTTACAAATCCCGTACGTAATTGTTGTCGCGAAACAACTGTGCAAGACGATGCATGACAAATTTGAATTACATGACAGCCCTCTCATACAAAACACGTACTCTAGGGCGACACCGAGTACTCAGCACAGACGTTTAAAACGCCTCTGGCCAAGGGATCTTCTTGGCCAACTGTAGGACTGTGGTGATGACTGCACGCTCCTTCAAGGAAATCAAGTTTTGGAACATTAGCTTCACATTTAGAAATTTTTGTATAAATATAATAACAGATACTAAATTTCAATTGAAAGTGTCAAAAAAAATTGTTTATTCATTGTTTATCTTAATTCTTCGGATTCTTTGAATCAATTACAGGAAAAATAATAGAATTCCATTTAGACTTAATTAAGAAGTTTTCTACACATCCAAAATTGTAGAACTTACCTTCAAGTGTTTTATTTCTTGCTAACAAGGCCAGCAAAACATCAGGATTGTGAGCGGCTGCAGTGACAGGAGGCGGCGCCGGTAAATCGCTTCGATGCAGGTGATAAAGAAGGCCAGGAGGCCCCGGCGGCGGAGCCCCTTGCACCGCCGCTGACATATCCTCCCCACCCCCCCCACCACAATGCGTATCCGAACACCCTCAAACGACCCTAGCCGCTGAAGGAAACCGATAACACCGGTATACCCCGTCGTCAATGAGTGTAATTCCACCGGAAGATACGGCCGAATGAATTGGCCGCTAATTTTTTCCACTTCTGAAACAACAAAAACAAAAACAGTTATAACAATATTATGTCTCTCAACAAAAACATCATTGGTTATTGTTGTGGCAGAAATTTAAATGTAAAGTATCAAAGTTTTAATTCCAATGACAATAATTGTGTTTATAAAACCATTTTTAATTCATATATATAACCATAATTTCCGCGTAATACCATAATTTCATATATATAAGAGTGTATTGTTAAAATCGCTCGTATATCTGAATGTAACATAAAGAATACATATTAATCCATCTGTATCAGTAGAAATTGTTTAAAATAGGTATTGAAAGAAAACCAACACAGTTATGTTCCCCTAAAAATTACTAGAACAGTCATATACTTTAATCAAGAATCTTAATTCTCGCCTCTCATCATGCGGTCTTGGGTTCGAATCCCACTCAGGTAGCCTACGGGATATTTTCAAACGTTACAAAAAATAAAATCATTTTATCCTTCACAGGTACTACCCAACGTCGTCGTTAATGACCACTGTAGCTGATGCGACGTAAAATAAACAAATAAAAAAGAATCTTAAGTTATTTTAGCAAAAAAAGTCATATAAACGTCATTATAAAGTCATTTTTCATAGAAAAATTGTGGTTTTTTATTTATTTATTTAACGTCGTATCAACTGCAACAACGGTCATTAGCGTAGACGTTGGAGTCTAACTGATTACAATGGAGGATGAAATGATTTTTGTGACGTATGAGAATATGCCGTGCCTGAATGGGATTTGAACCCACGACCATTATGATGAGAGGCGAGCACGTTAACAACCACGCCAATGCAGCCGACAAACGTTGTGTTTTTAAGCGCAGATGAAAAATATGCTTGCGCTTGTTGTTCATGGTGACACTGAGGTACTCAGTGGTAATCAAAGTTTTGTAGAACTAGTTAACCATTCTAAGAAGATTAATCTTTCCATATTTTTCATGTTTTTTCCACTCAAGTGTGTCCTCAAAAAATTAAAAAATCTCAGAACATTCTGTTCATCATTCTCATAATTACGTTTTATTATGTTACTTTATAAGAAAAAATTATGAAGTTTTATTATAGAAAACCACTGGTATAAATATGCCGTCGGAAATTGTCAAGTTTTAAAAATGGAATTAATTAAATATGAAGTATGAAATATTGAGGCATACGGAAGATATAGAATGTGTTTTAGTACGTTTTTCTCATGTCCTAAAAAACAGCGTTTTCCTATGAAAATATTTCCTGTAAGATATTTTTAAATTTCCATTCATTTTTCCTTATGTTTCAAATCGCCTGGGAACTGCCATAAATTACTGATGTAAAGAGCCTTTCTTTCCTGTAGGAATAGGACTGTTGATGTAGGTCGGTCAAGACTAGGTCAAGGGCAATGGATCAGTCGTTTATCAAAAAATAACTTCAAAAACTGTTCGGTCAACTGGAGGATACAAAATCTTAAATACCATTATATCAGTCATAGTGAATTTAAAATTCATTAGATATTAATTACGCTTAAAATTTTAGTTTAGTGTTAAATATATATTAATTCGGAAAAGGTATTTTGTAAAAATGTTTTTATTCACAACGGTGTTTTAAAATTAAAATTGACATCTATGTTACAAATCAAGTTTGTATTTAATCTACATAAATGTACATGTACAAGGGTTTGTAAATATTGAAATAAAATATGAAATTAAAATCCATATTTAAATTCAATATCGGAAATAAGTTATAAGTTAAATATTCATTTATAATAGACGTATAAAAGTGAGTTATGTTTTATAAATTGCATTAGGGTGTACTTTTAAAACCACACACTGATTTTATTTTATACCGCCTTAATCTAATTAACAGTTCAAATTGCATTAATTTAATTTCACTTCAGTGCCATTATTTATATTACTTTCAGATATTAAATTTTAATGAGTTACCTGCTGTTATTTTTAAATGAAATATTTATTTACAGTTTTTTAATTATCAGGAACCCAAATCACTTTACGCTAAATACCAATCCTGTCAATCACCTATTATAAATTTACAAGGGTTCTGTAAAAAGTTTACAAAAATACTGCTACCTTATGCTATAGTTTATTCTATTAATTAATTATTATTTTTAAACGATTTTGAGAACAACTCGTCATTAGCGACTGCAGTGGGATTTCAAACAATAATATTGGATTTTAGCATTTTTAATTTGTTTTAAACGTAGCCGGGGATCGAACTCGGCATACTCTATTCCCTAATCTTTTAAAACTATAAAATCGTCTACTTTTTTTGCCCTGTATGAAATACGAGGTGTGGCTATTAAATAACGAAACTGACGTTGTAAAAAGTTTAATTTTAATTTTATACATAATCACTTATTATCATCTTCAATATACACTCCTTCTCTATCCCGACAACGCTCCATGCGAATTTTCCATTGTTGGAAACAGTGCTGGAAGTCATCTTCTGTCAGCTCTTTCAAGACACGTATCGCTTTCTCTTTTACAGCTTCCACAGACTCAAATTTTGTCCCTTTTTATGCAGATTTCACCTTAGGGAACACCTTAGAGAAATCACATGGTGCAAGATCTGGTGAATAAGGTGGATGTTCTAACACTCAGATGCTGTACTTGGCTAGGAACCTCTTGAGAGATAACGCGGAATGAT
This sequence comes from Catonia carolina, assembly GCA_035578175.1. Lineage (NCBI taxonomy): Eukaryota > Metazoa > Arthropoda > Insecta > Hemiptera > Achilidae > Catonia > Catonia carolina. The sequence continues at coordinate 55,195,366 of JAQMRL010000002.1, forward strand.
CTGGCGCATTGTCTTGGTGGAGAACCCATGATTTGTCCTTCCGCATTTCGGGGCGTTTTTTCCTTACTCTTTGACGTAGTTTAGAACGTACCTCAAGGTAGATTAATTTTTTGACCTTCAGGAACCCAGTGAAGTACACAATCCCATGGATATCAAAAAAAGCAATCAACATTGTTTTAAATTTTGACATGCTCATTCGAGCTTTTCTGGCTCTCGGTGAAGTTCGGCTCTTCCGGTGCATGTATTGGAGCTTCGTTTCCAGATCATAAGTAAAAAACCACGTTTCATCACATGTTATTATCTTCTAACTGTTCCCTAAGATAAAATCTGCATTAAAAGGGACAAGATTTGAGTCTGTGGAAGCTGTAAAAGAGAAAGCGGCACGTGTCCTGAAAGAGCTGACAGAAGATGACTTCCAGCACTGTTTCCAACTATGGAAAAGTTACATGGAGCGTTGTAGGGATAGAGAAGCAGTGTATATTGAAGGTGACAATAAGTGACTATGTATAAAATTAAAATTAAATTTTTTACAACGTCAGTCTCGTTATTTAATAGCTATACCTCGTATAGGGAAGGAAAGTATGGTTCTCATGTCGATTTTTGAACTCGAGTTTTCACGAGAAATACAAGTATCCGATTAAAAAACTGATTCAATCAAATTGGTCTGTGTGTTCTGTGTGTGAAGAAAATATCTAAAGAACGGGATATTATACAAAGCTGAAACTTGGAGCTTAAGGTTAGGTACCATAAGGGTATCTGAAACGAACATTTTCATCAAAATCAGCCAATTGGAAGAAGTAGTTTGTTTATTTAAGCATTTTTTCAATTTTTTGCAATTTACTCAGGAACGGTTTCTATAATTTTCTTTAAAATCGCCTTATTTACTACATTTTTTTAAGCTCTACAAGATAGGTACACAAAAATTAAGATTAGAAGAATAAGGGTATGCATGTCAATTGAAATTCGTGAGGGGGTTGTGCTCTAGTAATAAATGTGTTTATTAAGATTGCGGCCTTAATATGCATTTTAGAGTAAAAGTTTATAATTATAAAATACATTCGTGGAAAATTAAAAATATCTATAACTTTTATTCCCAGCATTTTTCCACAACGCTTAGCAGTTTATAGCGTCAATTAGTGAATTTCCGAATTTTTAATTGAAATCTGTAAAAATTGGGTTTCATTTTAAGATTACGGCCTTAGTAGGCCTATGCTTTTAAAGACAAAAATATAACTAATGTTATAGAAATTTCAAAACCTACAACTTTTACTTCATTTTTCTACAGCTTAGCGTCATTAGTTATTTTCCGTATTTTAATAGTTCTGAAGAGGTTAATTTCCATTTAGCATAATTCGGCAACAGCTAAAATTTAAATAGAATTTCTCCATGAAACAGGATTACAAAAATATCCTACTAAAAATCGAAATGATTATAAAGGATGTTTCGTGTAAGTTAGAAACAAAATACGGAACCATATACAGATTTCAAATATAATATATAGTCTAACGAAGTAACTAAAGAACATATCGTAGACCTGTCAGTGGATGGTGCGGTCCATGCAAGTCAGTTATGTCATTTTATTCATTCCTTCACCCACCATCATATTCACTGGTTTTTATTTTGTAGCAGTTGTGAATTGCATTACTAAAGTTATAAAAAAGAATCGATTGCACCAACTAGAAATACTGAAATACAAAAATTGAAACAAAAATTGTATAACTAACTCAGTAGACCATTCGGCACACATTGGACTACTAAATTAAAGGTTCTGAGTTTGTTTCCCTGCATGTATTCTAATGCAATTTTAATTAACTTTGGGATGCTAGTAGAAAATAAAAGTGTGTAATTCCAATAATTGGAAAGTTATCACTTTCATAAGTTAAGCAAAACTCACAATAAATCAGACCTCCGGTTCACTTTTAATGGCTATAAAATTCTTCTTAAGGGGGGTACAGACGTTAAAAAATTTAAAAAAGTACATTTTCTCTTTTATTTTATTTTATTAATCTCCATAGTTTTCTGATTAATTTTTTTTTAAATTGTAAACCCTTAAAAATTAATAAAGAAAATGATCGTGCCCACAAACATTTTCTAACTTTTGACTTGTTTGTGGCTTAACTATTTTTTCGTTTGAATTCTATTTTGTATTTCAGTGTTTTCCTTGACAGATTTTTTTTTGTTTAACGTCCGACCGTTCTGCAATTACTGCTGATGCAGACGGTGAAGGATGAAATGATTTTTTGTAACGTATGAAAATATGCCGTGCCTGACCTTTACAGATGGAATCGTGTTCAAGAATTAGCTGTGATGTTGTGAATGCTTTCTTTTTAGGAAAGTAATCTAAAAATTCGTGCTGTACTCTTTGCACTCTTTAGATTTTAGAATTGCTAAGTACTTATACGTGTGTTGCTTTGTATTCTTTTGAAATAAGGTGGTTTTTTTCGGAAATTATGTTTTTCCACTATGGTATCACTTACTCAGAAACTAATCAAGACATCTCCTTCAATTTTTGGTCAGAGTATCGTCATAACATTCTTTATCTGGTGTCGCAAATAATGTGCCATTATATTCTTAATTTTATGAGCTAGATGAGTAAATATTTCAAAATTTGGCCAATTTTAGACTAAGTCGAACAAATATTGTTTAAAAAATTCAGAATTAAAAATATCAGAGTATTATTGGTATACACTATAAAAGACAATTCAATTAATAAAATGGTTTTTGTTTGAAATCTCTATCAAATTTTTGTACATTAATGCAATAAATGAAATTATTAATCACGTTGTTAAATCTCAGAAATTTATTTCAGTAAATAAGTGTAGGACAATTATTATTTTAGAAATATAATAAATATGGTAGATGAAACAATATTTCAAAAATGTACACATATGTATGCACAATATTATAAATAATGTAAGTAAAGAATTACTGTTATGTTTTTTATTATGTTTATTTATTATTTATTAATTATGTTTTGGATGTTTTTTAATTTATCTTCTGGGCCGCACTAAATCGTGTACGTTTAAGATAAAAATCAAATCTTATTGTTAAAGATTGATTAAATTATTTAGAATCACCAACCGTTTTCCCCGTTAGTTATAATAGGTTAGCCTAATAAAAAAATAACATAGACCTACTAATATTAAAATAAATGTTTTTCATGAAATTTCCTGGACAGAATTAAGTACTGGATTTGTGCTATGCAGTATTTGACTTATGCCAAATAAGGCTAGTTTCTTTTTTAAATGTTGACCAATGTATTCCGTGGGGCTTTTACCTCCTTAGTACATTTTTCTGTTATTTTTTTTAGTTGAAGTTATTGAGAAAAAAGTCACTTTAAATTAAATCTAAAAAAGACTTTTTCTTTAAATTAGGATAGGCCATGATACTTTTAAAGCATTACCATGTTTTACAAGAAAAACTAAAATAACTGAGTTGGCATTATCAGAACCTACATACATTTTCTTCACAAAATAATTATCAACGTACAAGTTAAAAAGAATAATGGAAAATGATAATTTTTGTCTAAATCACTCCTTAGTATTTTGCAGTAAAATTAAGGGTTACTTCATTGTTATTCATGAATAAAAAAATTTATACACATCAAAATTGTTTATCCCAATGCAATCTTAATTCTATTATTGTTTTCCAAAATAATAAAATAATATAAAAGATTACTTACCGGTAAAATAGAATTGGCATATAATGAATTTTTGGCAATTTTTTTTTATACGATTAATTCTTGGATTTTTCAATATTCATTTCCTTTAATATCAATTATTAAGTAATTTAAAAAAACAAGTACAGTAAGTAAACTTAACAAACTTCAAAATTAATCACTGGTAATTAATGGTAATTTTTAATTACATTAATGACTATTGTATATTTACGCACTAAATTTCCACTTTCTTATTTTTACGTTGCTGCAAAACATTAATTCACGTATGAGTTTATTTTCCAGTCAGTGTATTTATCGCAGTTTATGATATCACTGTTACAAAGGCAATCACGGTTAACCCTAGTGGTTTCTAATAAAACAGCAGAGGTAGAATCAAATTACTTAAACAAGTTGTTTCAGAACTAGCGGTCACTTCCTTCAAAATTTGAAAACTTCTTGATTTCAGCTTTTCAACACTTTTTATTGTTTATGATATATCGTGAGCGTTTATTATTTGTTGTGAAGAAATTTAAAAAGCGAAATTTTCAATAATAAATTGCAATGATAATATAATAATAGTAATAAAAATAATAGCAATAACAACAATGTCGTTGACAATAAACCGTGTGTGGTGGTTTTCGAGACCCGGCGCACGCACTATACACCCCGGTTTAATTTGCTAAGTGTGCAACGCAACCCGAGACCACCATCACTGCTCATCATTCTTGATTAGATCACGTGACCGAGCGTCGCGGCGCAGGCTCGTGGGCGTCTACAGTACTGTTTCCACCCCCTGCACTTATCTCCACCGATGTTCCACCCTTGTTTGAAGCGCTGCGGCGAAGTGTAACCCTCGACCTGTCGGGGGCTTTTTTCAAACAGACTGCAACGTCAAGTAAGCATTCGTTGACGACTGTCGCTACAGCGCACACACCACATTTTTAACATGTACTCAAAAATAATGTGCGATGTAAGAACACAGATAAGAGTAAATTCACTTCATGTCAATTTTACAGTGCATTAAAAATGGTCTCAATTTCGTAGTCGTAATCCAGAGAAAACTGTTCTTATTTCACTCTAATAAGTGTTTATGTCCTTCATAAAAAAATTCAGTAAAGCTACTACATCACTCTGCATTTGATATTTCTTATGGTGTTCTGGAAATACTTTTATTTTGTAATGATTAAAACACATTCCGGTTGGCACAATATAGCAGGCAGTCACATAAGATCAAACTGCAACTTGGTATAATATTGAGTGATACTATAATATAATTAGTCTATTTATTCTCAGAATTATAATTAAAATATATGTATGCTTACATTATTATCTGAAAAACAAAGCTTAAATGAGCAGAAAAATCGTAACGTATAAAGTATTTTTACGTTTCATGAAATCTTGAAATACAGTTCACATTAAAAAAATTGTTACAATCGACATTTTATAACTTTGGAAATAATGTATTCAAACAAGTACATGTCCACCATCTTGAGAATTGAATTTAGACAGTGTAGGGCAGAAAAGTTATTATTTTATAAAATATTAGCTATATAAAATTATGAACCAACAAATTTAATTTAAAATAACGACTAGGTCTTTGAGACTTAAAAAAATAATAGTCAATTTGTTGAATTTTCAAATAGATAACTATTTAGATGTAAAACTAAACAGGTTTGTACATATCGTTTCAGGGTATTTTTCTTCTGTTATATACGAAGAAATATCTCCCAAGATCCTTGTATAGTTTGAAATCATGCCGACCTGAACCACGCTTACCCTCATCTTTCCCTGCATTATATCTGCAGTGTTCTATATTTCTCGTCTTTTATCAGATGAAAGAAGTACTCCAGTTTTCGAAGTTTTACAGAATTTGTAGCTTCCACAGTTTTATTTAACTTCACCTAGACATCCGTGTCCTTCTATCTGCCCATGGTATATGCAACAATCGCCTAAGACAACATCACGAAGGACTCGAGTCTTTTTAATTTTTTGGGTTCAGCGTTTAAGGCTCCATTCCATACAACAACACCGAAAATATATAACAGTGGATTATTTTATTATTATTATTATTCTTCTAAGTGGGAATCCAAGATCCCTATTGCCCAAATTCTACTCATCCGTCTAATAAATGGGCTTATTGAACACGTGATTTGATCTCCACCATGTTACTTTAATCTTTGTTCGCTTTACATCCCAGATACCTGAAACTGTCATCTACTTTCAAGATGGAGTCGAACTCTATTACCAGTTGTCATAAACGGTTGTTTACCAATCAGATTTACTTTGGTTTTATTGGTGTTTAAGTTATATCGAGAACCAGCTCCTAGCGTTTTTCCACGACCCTATTGACAAGATAGGGAAATGTTTTTGGTGACACGAAGTTGGTAGCCCTACTCAACCGGTATAGATACTGTAGTGTGAGTTGATTTTCCTTGAGCTGTGTAAAATTTTGTGACGTTTACGGTCGTGTTACGAACAGAATATCTTTTAACCTTGAACAATAGCTTGTTTAAATCTAGAGGCTGAAGCTCTTGGACTAATCGTACGCGATACGGACAAAATTCCAGTTTTTTACCAGCTTTCTGAATACTCGAATATGACAAATCAACTTGCAAGGAAAGTTTTCGTAACTTTCCGTGGGGAATTGAGCAATCTTGTTTTCACATTCTCTAAAACGTTTCCTGTCAAGATAGTTAGTCGACCACAACATTTTCTGTCACAAACATTATCTGTCTCTCGAAACCTAAAAGGTTTATTAGCCTTGAAATTGACATATTTTCTGGTGGAGGAACACCAACAAATTTAATTTAAAACGATTCTTTTATACTCGCGTACGATTTCGTAGCAAATATTGTTCAAGAATGAAAATCCATTGTTTGATGGTAAAAGACATCCTGTTCGTAACATGACCGGAAACTGCAAAAAATTTTACACAGCTCAAGGAGAACCAACTCACACTACAGTATCTATACCGGTTGTGTAGGGCTACCAATTTCGTGTCACAAAACAAAATTTCCCTTTCTTAAAAAAAAATAACAGACACTAACAATTGGGTAACAGGACTAAAAAATCACTCTGTATGATTATATTTCTTTATATTCCTCGTCGGCTGTTTAAGATTGTACGTATAAGGCCAATGTCCATTTTTGGATTATAAGATTTTTAAGTCCTCGTCGACTGGGAAGTCTGGGACCCTTAATAAGAATTTTAGTTATATACTTTCAGTTTGAACGGAATTAAATTATTTTAAGTACGTAACATTGATAACTTATAAAGGTGTGTATTATATTTTAGGAACAGTATGAAAATTAGAAAAAAAATTTAATTATATAAACGTCTGATTAATATTTTAAGGCTCTTTTCAGTTTTTTATAAATATATATAATATAAACAGATTCTCAGATTTGAAAATTATTTCTCAAACTTTTGTAACTAATTATTTAGGTATTTAAAATGTACGTAACAAACGAATCAAATTAAAATTTTATATTTCATATATATAAAAATTATGTGACATAGGTATTTAGAAAATTGTTTAATTTCAATTTTTCTCGAAGAAACGTTTTATTGCATCAAAACAAAAAAAATAACATCTGAGCAAGAACGAAAAGATAGAAAAATACGGTATATTTGAACAGGAAGGAGCGAAAAGTTTTATGAAGAAAGAGTAGACGCATGACGTTGTGATGCCGCACTGTGAGTGGATGATTAAAGCGTTGCTATGGCAACCGAACCAACTCATACCTTTCAACTACCCTTCTTCATGATCCGTGATCAACGTACTCAACTTCGACGTTGCATATGATATATAACTCATATTTTCTTTTCTATTTCTGTTCATGAGTTCACAGAAATAAGAGAAAAATAGATGGAAATGTATATGAAATAAATTGACGAACTGTCTTGCAAATGTAGTAACACAATATTGTTAGCATTTTATTCCCCGGTTATGATGTCTCCTATAAATCTAAAGGTAACTTCGAAGAGATTTTTAAACTGCTTAAAACTTTAAATATTTTTTGAAAACTTGTGGTTACTTTTAACTTTTGATGGTTCTATATATTTTGTCCTTAGTAGCCTATGTCATAAATTAATTAGTACCGTTTATTTTAACTTTGCTATCTAAGCTTACGAATAAGCATTATTTAATAAAGCGAAGAATAAAATATTTGTTAATGAAAACCAATTTCTTGTTTTTATTTTTGATTAATTCTGGAGATAGAAGAAACAATTATAAAATTCATAAGATACATAAATTAATGTCTAAACTTGTCTGCATCAAAACTCGGAAATTTTTTAATGTGTTTTTATCACTTTTACATGTTTCATGCTATCACCATTTTAAATTTTAAATTTCAAGAGATTTTCCTGAATAAATAAAAGGAAAATAAATGAAAATAGTTTAAATGGTGATACCAAAAACAAAGTATTATAATATTACATACCTACAACTTACTGTAATCTGGTTTAGCGACAATAATATTCACGATAAATTTAGGCGGGTGGGTTTGCTGTGTACTTCTCCACTTCCTCACCTCGCCCTCCCACCTTACTGCTCCTGTTGACGTGAAACTTATACCTTATTTTAAAGTTTTCATCACCCTTTACGCTCATAAAATGTACTCCACCTATAATATCTGATACACATCAAGTAATAGTTTAAGATATTTGCGACGTATGTGTTAAAAAAAATTAAATTAAAAAAAAATTTCAAACTGTTCTATTTTCGTGTTAAAAAATTAGCTTATAGTATTTGATTGTACAGAACTACTGCACGTATGTTTTATTACCTGTAAAGTTTAAATTTCGTATGAAAAATAAAACGAGATGGAAATTTAATTTTGTTTCACACCCTACGATTAATGTTGATAAAGCTTTTCAAATAAATAATTAAATTGGATGGATTCAAAATTACGTAAAAGAAACAAAGTTTGGTATAAACATTGTTTGGCCTATAGTATATGATGTAATGTAATAAGTTTGTTATGACTGTATATCAAAATGAAAATAAAATACGGAAGGCTGTTTATTATTTTCGAGTCGCCCAGACATAAAATTTTTGTCTACATTAATAATTTATCGGCTTCAGTGCTGCTATAATGCTGCAATTTCTTTACGTACGTTTATAACCCTACTTAATAATGAGTCTATAAAATCTGCACAGTAAGCTATTTTAAATAGTCAAAAATATTATAATAGGGAACAGAACGATACGATTACAGCGTACAAGTAGGCCTGTTAATTGGTCAGTTGGCGTTTAGTCTCGAAAAGATATTGGTCGTGAGTTCAGTTCGGTTATTATATAGTTAAGTAGTTATTTGGTCCTGTTGATTATTTTCATCTTACCAGAATAAGGGATAGGCTAGTGGGGTATATCCAGGTATTGGTCTTTCAACAATGGAGGGTAATATTGAGGGAGTGAATTTAAGGGAGAGGCAAAGGTTAGAATATGTAAAGCAAATTACAAAAGATATAGGAAGTTACAGGTATGTAGATATGAAACGACTTGCGCAAGATAGAACAGCTTTGAGAACTGCATCAAACCACTTGAGAGACTGAAAACAAAAAAAATTGTAGATTTAAAAAAAATATATATCTCCTTGGGAAAGAATACAAATAATATGTATTGCTTTAGAGTTTTCACCCCTTTCTACCCTTTAGGTGCAAGTAGGCGACTTATAAATCCTTCAGAATTTTTCCAACCCCTAAAGAACAAATTTTATATTTAAAATTTATGGGGAAGTTAAAAAATTTGTCACAATTGAGTGAAACAGCGAGGACTTCTGCATTTATGTGAACAGATATACAACGTAAATTTTTACCTCTAATCTTAAAAAGAATCGATTTGAATTTCACATTTCTATCTTGTTCAAAATAATATTAACTTGTAATAAATGAATAACATATTATTATACTTTTTTTGCAATCAACCAAATAATTACACAGTATTACGAATTAGATATTCAGTAAATTTCACAAAGCAACGATCTCTGTCAACTTTTTATGACGGGGCATAAAATGAAACCTCATGTAACATAATCGCACCAAAATTCATAACGAACTGGAATTTGTTGTTATTGTTTGTTGTCAAATAAATAAATAACTTCAATACTCTGCCGGTAATTCCAAACAAAGCGTACATAAATTATGTTTTGTTATTTGTCAATGTTGAAACAAACAGTTATTTGAACGTAGGTTGGCTTAGATGGTTAGCTTAAATAATAAATTATCATTTTGACATTTGTCCGCTTGATGTTAATATTTTGTATTTTTTTATGATCCACATACCATAAAATCCTTTACAAGAGGATTACATAAATATTGGCTGAATTACTAAAGAATTACTATAATAATTACTGCTGTACTTTTATAATTTAAGTTAGCATGTCAAACTTTTTAAAAATCTGAATATTCATGTTCATACTTGAATTATTTTATTCCTAATAAGAATTTGAGAGGTAATATTCTTTTAATTTATCGATGCTGAGTACTGAATCCAGATGATTGGCTTTTTAACTTTCTCTTGTCTATATGAATATACTTACTTACTTACTGCAGTGGCCACTCGTACCCCAGTCGGTACTTGGCCTCATCAACACAGCCCCTCCAACGAACCCGGTCAGCAGCGTCATCCTCCTTCAGCCCCATCTTTCCCATGTCCTTCCGGGCCTGGTCCCACCATCTTGTCTTAGGCCTTCCAGCTGGTCTTCTTCCCTCAGGATTGTTCCTCAATACACTGCCCGTCAATGTGTTCCCCTCCTTCCTCACAACGTGTCCCGCCCAACGCAACCTTCTGCTTTTAATCTCGCCCAATATGTCCGGTTCTTTGAATAGCTGACGTATTTCACAATTGTGCTTCATCCTCCAGACTCCGTTCTCCAGTGTTGGGCCAAAGATTTTTCTAAGTACCTTGTTTTCAAAAACAAGGATCTTTTTTTCATCTTTTTTGTTCAGTATCCACGTTTCTGAAGCATAAAGCATTACTGGTCTAATGATGGTTTTGTATAGTCTTACTTTTGATGTATGTGAGAGGAGTCTTGAGCTAAGCAGCTTATTGCATGCATGAAAGCTTTTATTTGCCGATCTTATTCTGTTAGTCACTTCCAGTTCCTCTGAGTTGTTGTGCGTGAGCGTTACCCCTAGGTATGTGAAAGTTTCTGCCTTTTCAAAATTATAGTTTCTTACTTTTAAAATCTGATTATGGTGTCCGGTTATATTTCGATCTCTACTTATCTGCATAAACTTGGTAAACTTGGTCTTTTTTTCATTTATTTGTAGTCCTACATATTCAGTTTCTTCAATCAAAATATTCGTCAGGTATACCAAGTCTTCTTCTTTCTCAGCCATTACAACAATGTCATCTGCAAAAGCCAGGATATTTATATTCACCCCAATCTTGATTCCTTCGTTTTTGCTTCTTACTCTTTGCAGCGCTTCTTCAATGGCTATGTTAAATAACGTTGGTGACACCCCATCTCCTTGCCGTACAGTATTAACCAGTACAGTATTACCGTACAGTGTTGGGTCCAGTATTAACCTCAAAACTCCTTGTGGTTTTCCCATTCACTTTTACCTTGCATCTTGAATCTAGAGTACTAAGCTTAGCTAGCCGTATCAATTTACTTGGTATCCCAAAACTCTCCATCCTTTCCCAAATCTTGTCTCTGATCAGGCTATCATACGCTTTTGAGAAATCTATAAACAAACAGCAGAAAACCTGGTTAAACTCCCAGTATTTTACTATCGATTCCTTTAAGATGTAGACTTGATCGGTCGTGGATCGACCTCTCACAAACACCGCTTGATTTTCTTGTATAATTTTGTGCTTGTATACTCTTCCAATCTTTTCAGAATTATTCTGGATAATACTTTGTAGGTAACATTCAGCATGGATATTCCTCTGTAATTGTTGCAATCCAACTTATCGCCCTTCTTGTGAATTGGTACGATTATTGCCTCTTGCCATTCTTTGGGTATCCTTTCCAACTCCCAAATCTTCAAGACCAGATTATGTACTTGTTCAATTACACACTCTCCTCCATGCTTTAGTATTTCAGCTGTTATACCATCCTCTCCTGGCGCTTTATTGTTTTTGAGACCCTTAATGGCATCTTTTATTTCATTTATTGAAGGGTTGGGTATAAGAGGCTGTACATTTAAGAATTGTATGTTTTCCTCTTCATCGTCTCTCGTTTCGCCATTTAATAGTTCAGAAAAATATTCCCGCCAGCGTGCTAGGCATTCTTCCTCCTCAATAATGATTCCTCCTTCTCTGTTCTTTACACCAAAAGCATTAGGACTAAAACCCTTCTTAAAAAACCTTACTGAGCGGTAGAATTCTCTTGCATTGTTTGCTGTTCTGTCCTGTTCGGCCTTAAGTATTAGGCCTTTCATCCAGTCACGTTTTTTCTTACGTATAATTCTTGATGTCTCTCTTACCCGCACCTTATATCCAATTCTATTTTCCTCGGTATTGCTATTTGACCACTCCTTCTTTGATTTCTTTCTCCTTTCAATGCTATCCATGCACTCCTCATCAAACCATGGGTTCCTCCTCCCGTTCTTTCTGCTGCCACATGTTTCCAGTGCACACTGTTGTACAGTTCTCTTTAGGGCATCCCATTGTCCTTCAATACTTCCAGTTTCTGCGTCCATCTGCAGTCTCTCACTTTCCTCCTTCAGTGCCTCAAAACGGTTGGATAGTTTTAGTCTAAACTCTTGGGCAGTTGGTGGATTTTTAAGCCTTTCTGCATCTATTACCAACGATTTTTCTTGTTTGGTTGCTTGTCCAACACAAATTTTTTGTTTCACTTCTACTAGGACCAAATAATGGTCGGATCCGCACTCTGCGTTTCGTATGCTGCGAACATTAGTTACATACGATTTGTGTCTGTTGTCAATTAGAACATGATCAATTTGATTTCTAGTTTCTCCATTCGGGGATGTCCATGTCATCTTATGAATATTTTTTCTCGGGAAAAAAGTGCTCATAACATTAAAATTAGCTGCTTCTGCTAGGCTCAAAAGTCTAGTACCATTGTCATTGCTTTCTTCATGCAAACTTTCCCCACCAGCAACTGGTTTCCACATATCTTCTCTTCCAATTTTGGCGTTCGCATCACCCAACAATATCTTCACATCATACTTTGACAGCCTCTTGGTAACTTCCTCCAGTCTTTCATAGAATAAATCCTTTTCTCCATCCCCTGCGTCCTCCGTTGGAGCATAGAAGCTTACAATAGATATATTCTTGAATCTCCCCTTAATTCTAACTGTACACAATCTCTCGTCTTTGGCCTCAAAATGCATCACAGCGTTCTGTATTCTCCTACTTACTGCAAACCCCACTCCTCTCTGGTAACGTCCCCCGTCATTTCCACTGTAGTAGACTACATATTGTCGTGTGTTTAATTTTCCTGCTAGGGGCCATCTTGTTTCTTGCAGTGCAACAATGTCCATTCTGTACCTATTCAGCTCCTCTGCCAGTATGTCTATAGCGTTTGGCTAGCTATAACGTGCGGCTAGCTATAACCGTCCTAACGTTCCATGTTCCAAGTCTCAAATTTTTCCGGGGTTTTCTCCGTGTGTCCTGTCCGATTTCCGAGGCATTTTGTTGATGTTTCTGAACGGGTACGTTTTTCCAAGGTGGGTTGTTGGCCCGACGCTCAACCCCCAACCTGGAGGACCAGGGTATTTGTGTAGAGTCACCATCTCCCAGGCACGTGCTTCCACTACAGCTTTCAGAGCGTAACCTACCCTGGATTTTCTTTGGGTTGTCTCCCTAGGCTCTTCCGCCCTCTCCACCATTGGGATAAATCCTCATCCGCCTTCGAGACCGTTGACCGGTTTTCACCCGTGACCCTGGGTAGGGGCCCTTACAGGGTGCTACCATCCGGCGCCAGATGGACCCCGGATTTTTTACGAGGTGTATCTCCTCCCGCTCTTCCTTCCCTCTCATTTGCTAGATAAGGCCCCGGGCTTGCGACCGGCATGGCGGGGTATATGAATATATAGGAAGGAATGTATTATTTTCATGTCGATTTTTTGAAATAGAGTTTTCACCGGATGTTGTTTAGGTCAACAGCCGAAAGGCTGGTTTGAACCTCTAGAGGTTTTACTAAGTAAAAATGAGAAGTGAGGTGGTTTACTATTACCTTCCTCACTGAATTGAAAGAGTAGGGCCTATGCTTATCAGCATGCCAGGCCCTCCAAAAAGCACCCATTTTCCACCCAGAAGATGACATGACACATTCATTTCACTCACCACAGGGTCTGGCTGTATGGTGATATTCATTACACTCAGAGGAGATAACTCTGACTCTGGTCTTTTACACCTCTACCTTTTCTGTTTTTAAATAGCTCAGCCATATAAATGGTTGACTATATGATAAGAAACAGAACTATTTTTTTAGCCCTGGAACAAACAGATCGAGTGCAATTAATTTAGCACTCAACTGCCCGTTATGGGCAATTTTCTCGGATATAGGCTTACACGTTTTCAGTCCCCCCCGAACCCAAAAATAACAATTTTTAGCGATTGGTCTGGGTGTGTAACCAAAATATCTCAAGAACGGAACCACGTACGAACTTAAAACTTGAAACTAAAGTTAGGTCTTACTAGAGGACCCGACACGAACATTTTTATCAAAAACAGTCAACCAAAAGTAGTAGTTTATTCGTGTCATTTTTTACTGTTTTACGATTTTCTCAAAAGCGGCACCTAATTTTTTTTAATCGCCTCATTTACTATTATTTTTATTCTCTACAAGATAGGGTAGGCGTCAAGTCTGCTGAAATTCTTAAAAAGGCTGATCTCTCGTAGAAAAAATGATTTTTTTTAAGAATGCGGCCTTAAAACGCATTTTAGGGCAAAACGGTATATAATAAAAGTTGTAGAGAATTTAAAAACCTACAACTTTTATTTTAACATGTTTTATATAACGCTTAGTTTAGCAGTAATTAGCAATTTTCTGTTTTTTCACGAAAATTTGTAAAAAAATTTATTTTTTATGATTTCAGCCTTAGTAAGTTATAGAAATACTAATCAGAGAGCTATGGCAAAACTAATTTTCTAATGTTTTTTAAGGCATGATTGATGATTGGAATTCTACACTGTTGGCGCGGAACGTGTATATTTTAATTATACATTATGAGTTAACTATCGGATTCTAAATCAACAAAAAAATAAACATTACAGAGATCGTTACTTAACGAATTTTTTTTCTTTTGCACTGTTTGTGTCTGTACATATGCGAAAATATATTAATAAAATCTAATAGAACTGATGTACAGTTGACAAATTTATTAAGGTCTTGCGAGTAAGGCGGCCTACGTTGACGGTGACGCGCGTGTGACGTCAAAGGCAGATATAATATCGGACCAATCAGAGTCTAGTATTCTCAACCAATGAAAAATCTCCGAATCTAGCCAATCAGATGTCTTTTTATGCGTTAATTTGATTGGTTATTATTGTCCAATCAGAGAGCTTATTGTAATTCACTACGTTATCCGATATGAACCAATGAAATCGTTTCATTCAGTATTACGTCATTTGTCAGTATGGACTTCCTGATTGGTCCGGAACTGTTCCTGCGCGTGACGTCGACTTACATTTTCACATAAGATCCGCCCATTGTCACCGCCCAGTTAACGATACAACCGAATATTACAGAATAACGTCTACTGAAATGCTATACGTTCCATAATAAAAACACCTACAACAAACATTTTAAAATTGTAAGAGATCTTCCGGGTTCGCAATGATTATGGTATTATTTTTTGTTACAGCAGTATATTTACAGCTGCTTTTTCAGTATGAAATAAAAAAGCCATGTGAAGGAAGCAAGAAAATAGATTGGGTTGTCACATATAGGCTTGCTCAAACTTAACAAATTATTTTGACGGCTACCATGCAAACACTACTATACGAACGTAACACATTGTGATTTTGTCACTGTATATTAAGGTTAATTCTAATCAAGACGTCAATGCCGTTTTTTTTTCAAAAATTGTCAGTAGAATCGCCGGCATTGTCAAAATGAATTTTAGAACATACTTGATCTATACCTTGTTAGAGCAACATACAAATTGTGCCGTTTTGACGACGAACCGTCACGTTAAAAACGGTTAACGATATGAACAATTTTTGGGCGATATTTTTCAACATTTCTCCGCGTTGATTCGCAGTTTGTTTCAAAAATTTATTTTATGATGGGAAAATTTAGTATTGCCTATAACAGGCAGTTAAACTTTAAATATTTTTTTTAATTTCATTTGCTACTTCTACGGCTACATTTATAGTTCAGTTTTTTCACTAGAGAAGTTAAATTTAAACTAAATCTGATTAAGTACAGAAGAGGTACTGGTGAACGAAAAACCGTTATGAGCTTCTTCCTACGACAGTAGATTATTATACAGTTAGACCTTGCAGTGAATATTAAAAGCGCATTTGCAAGATGCAAACTGAAAGATTTTTAAAAGGCCTCCTATCCTCATGAAAACACTTTTCTACTGAGTGATACGGTTATAAACCATAAATTGTTACCCAAGTTTTTTTCTGATTATGTCAGATAACATGTAAATGTTTGAACTAACTTCTAGCCTTATATCTAAAAACCCAATTTAATTGTGGCGAAAATTTCACATCTCATTATCTACGGAGTTTTAAGCTAATTGATAGACTAGATTGGAAAAAATGAATATTACCATCGTCGTTATGAAAGAACGTACAAATTTATTCTTACTAATTGTTCAAAATATATAATCTGATAATAGGTTTTGGATTTTAATGTTCAAACCAACATCTTCTTTAAATAACGTAGGCGTAATCTATTAATATGGACGGTCTTATTTCTCAGAATTATTATATATTTTGTGCTTGAATTTTGACTATAGCAATAATAATCAGAGAGCTATGGCAAAACTAATTTTCTAATGTTTTTTAAGGCATGATTGATGATTGGAATTCTACACTGTTGGCGCGGAACGTGTATATTTTAATTATACATTATGAGTTAACTATCGGATTCTAAATCAACAAAAAAATAAACATTACAGAGATCGTTACTTAACGAATTTTTTTTCTTTTGCACTGTTTGTGTCTATACATATGCGAAAATATATTAATAAAATCTAATAGAACTGATGTACAGTTGACAATTTATTAAGGTCTTGCGAGTAAGGCGGCCTACGTTGATGTGACGCGCGTGTGACGTCAAAGGCAGATATAATATCGGACCAATCAGAGTCTAGTATTCTCAACCAATGAAAAATCTCCAAATCTAGCCAATCAGATGTCTTTTTATGCGTTAATTTGATTGGTTATTATTGTCCAATCAGAGAGCTTATTGTAATTCACTACGTTATCCGATATGAACCAATGAAATCGTTTCATTCAGTATTACGTCATTTGTCAGTATGGACTTCCTGATTGGTCCGGAACTGTTCCTGCGCGTGACGTCGACTTACATTTTTACATAAGATCCGCCCATTGTCACCGCCCAGTTAACGATACAACCGAATATTACAGAATAACGTCTACTGAAATGCTATACGTTCCATAATAAAAACACCTACAACAAACATTTTAAAATTGTAAGAGATCTTCCGGGTTCGCAATGATTATGGTATTATTTTTTGTTACAGCAGTATATTTACAGCTGCTTTTTCAGTATGAAATAAAAAAGCCATGTGAAGGAAGCAAGAAAATAGATTGGGTTGTCACATATAGGCTTGCTCAAACTTAACAAATTATTTTGACGGCTACCATGCAAACACTACTATACGAACGTAACACATTGTGATTTTGTCACTGTATATTAAGGTTAATTCTAATCAAGACGTCAATGCCGTTTTTTTTTCAAAAATTGTCAGTAGAATCGCCGGCATTGTCAAAATGAATTTTAGAACATACTTGATCTATACCTTGTTAGAGCAACATACAAATTGTGCCGTTTTGACGACGAACCGTCACGTTAAAAACGGTTAACGATATGAACAATTTTTGGGCGATATTTTTCAACATTTCTCCGCGTTGATTCGCAGTTTGTTTCATAAATTTATTTTATGATGGGAAAATTTAGTATTGCCTATAACAGGTAGTTAAATTTTTAAAATTTCATTTGCTACTTCTACGGCTAAATTTATAGTTCGGTTTTTTCACTAGAGAAGTTAAATTTAAACTAAATCTGATTATGTACAGAAGTGGTACTGGTGAAAGAAAAACTGTTATGAGCTTCTTCCAACGACAGTAGATACAGTTAGATCTTGCAGTGAATATTAAAAGCGCATTTGCAAAATGCAAACTGAAAGATTTTTAAAAAGCCTCTTATGCTCATGAAAACACTTTTCTACAGAGTGATACGGTTATAAACCAAAACATGTAACCGAATTATTTTTTCTGATTATGTCAGATAACATGTAAATGTATGAACTAAATTCTAGCCTAATTATCTAAAACCCCAATTTAATTGTGCCGAAAATTTCACATCTCATTTTTTACCTAATTTTAAGTTAATTGATAGACGGGATTTGAAAAAATGAATATTATCATCGTCGTTATGAAAGAACGTACAAATTTATTCTTACTAATTGTTCAAAAAATATAATCTGATAATAGTTTATGGAATTTAATGTTCAAACCAACATCGTCTTTAAATAACGTAGGCGTAATCTATTAATATGGACGGTCTTATTTCTCAGAATTATTATATATTTTGTGCTTGAATTTTGACTATAGCAATAATAATCAGAGAGCTATGGCAAAACTAATTTTCTAATGTTTTTTACGCTTGAATTGATGATTGGAATTCTACACTGTCGGCGCGGAACGTGTATATTTTAATTATACATTATGAGTTAACTATCGGATTCTAAATCAACAAAAAAATAAACATTACAGAGATCGTTACTTAACGAAATTTTTTTCTTTTGCACTGTTTGTGTCTATACATATGCGAAAATATATTAATAAAATCTAATAGAACTGATGTACAGTTGACAAATTTATTAAGGTCTTGCGAGTAAGGCGGCCTACGTTGATGTGACGCGCGTGTGACGTCAAAGGCAGATATAATATCGGACCAATCAGAGTCTAGTATTCTCAACCAATGAAAAATCTCCAAATCTAGCCAATCAGATGTCTTTTTATGCGTAAATTTGATTGGTTATTATTGTCCAATCAGAGAGCTTATTGTAATTCACTACGTTATCCGATATGAACCAATGAAATCGTTTCATTCAGTATTACGTCATTTGTCAGTATGGACTTCCTGATTGGTCCGGAACTGTTCCTGCGCGTGACGTCGACTTACATTTTTACATAAGATCCGCCCATTGTCACCGCCCAGTTTACGATACAGCCGAATATTACAGAATAACGTCTACTGAAATGCTATACGTTCCAGAATTAAAACACCTACCAAAAACATTTTAAAATTGTTAGAGATCTTCCGGGTTCGCAATGATTATGGTATTATTTTATGTAACAGCAGAATATTTACAGCTGCTTTTTACAGTATGAAATAAAAAAAGCCATGTGAAGGAAGCAAGAAAATAGATTGGGTTGTCACATACAAGTTTGCTCAATTTTAACAAATTATTTTGTCGGCTACCATGCAAACACTACTATACGAACGTAACACATTGTGATTTTGTCACTGTATATTAAGGTTAATTCTAATAAGGACGTTAATGCCGTTTTGTTGTCAAAAATTGTCAGTAGAATCGCCGGCATTGTCAAAATGAATTTTAGAACATACTTGATCTATACCTTGTTAGAGCAACATACAAATTGTGCCGTTTTGACGACAAACCGTCACGTTAAAAACGGTTAACGATATGAACAATTTTTGGGCGATATTTTCCAAAATTTTTCCGCGTTTGATTCGCAGTTTGTTTCATAATTTTGTTTTATGATGGGAAAATTTAGTATTGCCTATAACAGGCAGTTAAACTTTAAATATTTTTTTAAATTTCATTTGCTACTTCTAGGGCTACATTTATAGTTCTGTTTTTTTCACTAGAGAAGTTAAATTTAAACTAAATCTGATTAAGTACAGAAGATGTACTGGTGAAAGAAAAACTGTTATGAGCTTCTTCCAACGACAGTAGATTATTATACAGTTAGACCTTGCAGTGAATATTAAAAGCGCATTTGCAAGATGCAAACTGAAAGATTTTTAAAAGGCCTCCTATCCTCATGAAAACACTTTTCTACTGAGTGATACGGTTATAAACCATAAATTGTTACCCAAGTTTTTTTCTGATTATGTCAGATAACATGTAAATGTTTGAACTAACTTCTAGCCTTATATCTAAAAACCTAATTTAATTGTGGCGAAAATTTCACATCTCATTATCTACGGAGTTTTAAGCTAATTGATAGACGGGATTTGAAAAAATGAATATTATCATCGTCGTTATGAAAGATCGTACAAATTTATTCTTACTAATTGTTCAAAAAATATAATCTGATAATAGTTTATGGAATTTAATGTTTAAACCAACATCTTCTATAAATAACGTAGGCGTAATCTATTAATATGGACGGTCTTATTTCTCAGAATTATTATATTTTTTGTGCTTGAATTTTGACTAATGCATCTAACGACAAAAACTGTAATAATCAAATTTTTAGGAAATTAAAAGATATACAACTTTTATTAGAGCTATTTTCTATACAGAGCCTAGTTTAGCGTGAGAGAATGATTTTCTGTATTTTTAAGCCAAACTAAGGTTGATTTTCTTTTTGCGTCTTTCACTCATGATTAAGATAAGATTATTTTTTTGATGTTAGATTTTTGGTTTATTTCTTATGTTTTATTACTAATTTAAGGTTATATTGTTCATTATTCACATTGGCAAGAGGAAGTTGTGTAAGTGTTTTACTCCAGATTTTTAAAAAGTAAAATACAATTTTTAAAATGAGTGACGGGCTGTCAGAAAGTTATAAAAATAAATTTTCCAGTAATGACCCTAAAATACACTCATCACAAAAAAATTGTTTTATAACAGTTGTACTTTACCCACTTCTACACGCTCAGTTCAATTCTCATATCAGTTTTCGTTTTAGTTCAGTTAACAAAAATACGTTTCGACTTTTTTTACTTCAGTTCTCATTTCAGTAATGGACGACAATATACTTGAAATTGAACTGCCATTAGCATTAACAAACCAAAGGAGAAAGAGATCAAATTTAAGTAAAACATGGTTATAAAAAAGACAATTCTGTCTAATTTTGGCTAGCACCATTTTTTTCGTAGCTCATTGATTGTATTCTTTATACCTGATTAACAACTTATACGTATTTCTCTTTTGAATGTATTATGGTAACTTGCGTCCTTCTTATTCCACAGACACAGAAACCTGCTATATAAGTTCATAAAATCAGTCACAAACTCGTTATTTGACATCAGGTACAGACAAGGTTACGACATGAATGATAAATGAACTGAAGCTTCTGTACACAAGACAGTTTGAACTTAGAACTGAACTGATAACGAGTAACTGACAAATGGCTCGATGGGAAAGCCATCGAGCCACTTGTCAATTTTAGTTTCAGTTTTTGATGTTTACACATCAGTTTTGATTGATATTTCATCTGAAATGCATTTGATATGAAAACTAAACTGACCGTGTAAAGGGGGCTTTGAAAACACATTAAATTTCGAAACTTGTTATGAAAAATTTCCATTTTCTTATATAATTTGCTCAACTGGAAACGTCAATCTAGTAGTTGAATTTAAATCAGTTAATGCCAGATCTTCAATTTTTGTGTTGCTCGAGGGTAATAAATAGCAAAGAATTTTTTTTCTTGATTCTATTATTAACCGAATCAACCTCAATTAACAAAAATATGGTTCTTCTCACAACACATAAATTATCTAATTTTGTGTACGGGTGTTAGAATTAGGGGTCGGAAATAGTAAACCTACACTTGATGTCATCAGAAACAGTTTAGATGAATTATAAATATCCGACTCGCCTTCTAATTCAATAATGACCCCTGGTCTCCCGCGCACTAGGGGTGTTGGCTGTAGCGGTACCTAGAAGAGAGGGTTCGATAAACCCCACCCGACCCACTGTGATAAAGCCTTAGGAAACCGAACTCCCTTTGTTAGCTGATCAGAGTTCCATTACAATATCAGCACCAGAGGTTGGTGTTTGGATGAGTGCTGAGAGTATGTACGCATACGGTCGATGTGTTTATGTTGGAAACTTTGATACGCTTGATGACGAATAAGCACTAGCAGTCACAAGCAAAGAGATCCCCAATGTTTTCAGTTTATCTTTTGTAATTGAATAGTATAAATGTATGCACACCCTTCAATACGTATAATTAGTTTACTAAAATAACGCACAATGGAAAGGCCCTCACACAATATTTTACGAATGTACGTAATACAATTAGAAAATCCTTGGGGGTCATGAAAACTTGCGTGGGAGATTTAAGAGCTTTGATCGTTCAAGTTATACATGTATCGCCCTACTTTTCAAAATTGACTCTTGGAAAAACAAAACAAAGGGCAAATACCTACGATAGATACAGCAACCGTACTGATCCATCCAATTTTTTTTATTAGGCCTACTTGGTATTTTGAATGACTTTCTGTATGGACGAAAATAAATGACTTTTCGCTACTTTTCATATAATTTTGATGTTTTCATAAAACCTTGTATAAAAAGGCTAAATAAAATGCATGTTATTGAGATAAACGGGGGTTTTGATTATATTTGCCAATTGTGTAAAAATTAGGTTGTTGTTCTATGTTTCGAGTACAGTAGCATTCCAAGGAAGTGAAACGTAGGTGATAGGGGCTGTAGAAAGGAAGAGGATAGAAGCTTTTGAAATGTTATGTTACAGGAAAATGTTGAGGATAAGGTGAGTAGACAAAATAAGTAATTTAGAGGTTCTTAGACGAGTAGATGAAAAAAGAAGTAGGCTATATGGAAACATCTCACCAGAAGAAGGCATAGGCACATGGGCCACATCTTAAGACATCCAGGTAGGTCAATCAGTAATTGAGGGTAATATTGAGGGAGTGAATTGTAGGGGTAGGCAAAATCTATATTTAAAGCAAATTACAAAAGATGTAGGGTGTTACAGATAATATCTGACATCTACATATTAAGTAGATATGAAACGACTTGCGCAAGTTAAAACAGCTTGGAGAACTGCATCAAACCAGTCGAGAGACTAATGACAAGAAAAAGGTTGTTGTTGTTTAGGTTATCACCCGAATGGCTGGTTTGAACCTCTTGTGTGAAGAAAATGTCTCAAGAACGGACATCGTACGAAATTGAAACTTGAAACTTAAGTTAAATACCACTAGAGGACCCGTCACGAACATTTTCATCAAAATCGGTCAACCAGAAGTAGTAGTTTACTCGGGTCATTTTTCACATTTTTGCGATTTTCTAAAAAAATAGCTCCTACGATTTTTTAAAAATCGCCTCATTTACTATGTTTTTTATATTCTACAAGAGTAGAAGTAAGAGAAGAAAGTAAGCGCCATGTCTGCTGAAATTCTTGGGATGGCTGTACTTCCGTAGAAAAAAAACGGTTTTTTAATAATTCCAGCCTTAATATGCATTTTACGGCAAAAGTGCATATAATAAAAGTTGTAGGCAATTTAGAATTCTACAATTTTTATTGCAAACATTTCGTTGTATAACGCCAAGATCTACATTTTTTATTTTGAGCATTTTTCTCTACATACCCTAGTAGCGTCAAAAGTGATTTTCCGTATAATTAAGCCAAACTGAAGTTGTTTTCATTTAGCATCGTTCACTCATGAATAAAATTAGGTTGTTTTTTAAAGTTAGTTTTTTTGTTTATTTCTAATGTTTTATTACAGATGTAAGGTTATATTGTTCATTATTCGTTTTGGCAAGAGAAAGTTGTGTGAGTGTTTCACACCAAATTTTTTTTTAACTTTTTATATGTCGACTGTCATGACATACATCCTAAAGCAGTAATTTGGGTGAAATTAGATTCGCTACGAGAATGAAGGCTCTTCAATTCGTTTCGTCAGAGATATCAAATGAGACATCCTGGTAGCAATGACATTACTCGTAAATGGCATATTTTTTCTAAAAAAAAACTTTTTTGAAATCTATAAACACTTTCAAATATTTTTTCTAAATAGTTTGTTTTTTTATTATTTTGAGCTGTCTTGATAAAAAAAAAGACAAACAGAATTTGAGATGATACAATGTCAGAACTTCTTACTTTTTGTTCAGTTGTATAGAAAAAATATGATTATACACTTGCAAAGTTCACTAACAGCTCAAAAATATTTTTCAGCATGATTACTAAACATTAATACAGAAATACACAGTATGAATTCAGTAACGAATCAGACAGACTTCCGTAAACGAAATGTCCATTGTCTCCTCTTGTTCAAGAGCTCCAGCAACACATCATTTTATTTTAAACAAATAAGGTTGACCATCAGAATTATAAAATTTACGCTTCGTTACACAATGTTAAATTTTTCATTCTTATCCATCTAGTTTTGTTAAGAGTTATGTCGGTTCTTATCTAGTTATTTGTTATTTACTCACTCTAGGTTCACAATTTAACCTGGTTCTGTCTACCATATGTTGTCAGAGGGTCCACGTTGGAAACTAAAAGCACTTTTGTGGGGCCATCATCAAAGCTGTCATTCAGTTTTTCATCCGCAAGATGAACTCGTATTTACGGTAATTATTTTACAACACAACAATACTTCCTTTTTTGTAAAGTATAGTATCTTTTTTGAAAGTGCCGTTGCATGTACAAATTATCTCCTACATATGAGTTAAAATTGAGTTTTGGTTTTAATTAGCATAAATCGGCGCCGTGGTTTAGTTGGTTAAAGCGCCTGTCTAGTAAATAGGAGATCGCGAGTTCGAATCTCGCCGGTGCCTCAAAAGTTTTTCCATTTCTTTGGCCTTCGGGCTAGCCCAGTCAGTCAGCTGGTAGAAAGTCGCTATTATTTGTTAAGTAACACCGGTTGGGCAAGCGACTTTGTATGGTGACCAATTGACAGCCATCCATGAACAAACTCTACTGGGGGTCCCTGTTCAAACTCATGTCTAATCTACGTCAAAAAAAAAATACAGCAAAAAGCAGCGATCAAATTGGGTAGTTGTCAACAATGTACAGTTCCCGATAACAAATAAAAGCTAAAAAAAAAAAAATTAGCATAAAAAACAAACTGTTTCTAACCAACATCATTTTTTCAATTAGGTAGTTTATAATTGAAATTGTTGTTGTTTAGGTCATCAGCCGAAAGGATGGTTTGAACCTCTAAAGGTTTTACTAAGTAAAGAGTAATGAGGATGTTTAATATTGCCTTCCTCACCGAGAAATGTATGCTTATTAGCATGCTGAGCCCTCTGTAAAGCATGTACTTTCCACCCTGCAAATGATATCTTTACTTCATTCACCACATGGTCTGTCTGTATAATAAAATTCATTATTTTTGTAGAGGAGATAACTCTGATTAGTGTCTTTTACACCTCTACCTCTGCTGTTCTTAAATAATTCAGTAATTTAATTGGCTGATCACGTGATAAGAAATAGAACTTTTTTTGTAGCCCTGAACTAACAGATCGAGTGCAAATAATTTAACATTCTACCTCTTTGTTATGGGCATAAGAAATTGTTATAAAACCCAATACTTAAAACTGTACAAAAATCTACAGAAATCTTGTGAGGAAAAACAATAGTGTTTCAAAAATTAATATAAATTATATTAAGTTATAACTAACTTAAAATTAATTTGTTTTTGAAAATTAATGCAGGCAACTGCCTTGGTCGCACATTCTGTTAGCTTACTCAACAAGTGTCTGTCTTAATAACATAATTTAATACACTCCAACAATTAGGCTATTTTGTAATAATAAGCTATTTCGCCACGCAGTCTTATCTTGTGTATCTTTGATTATCTCTGAAATCGATAACGCAAGCCAAGGCTGGCGACAGGAATTTAGTTGGTTAATTAGTATTCAGTTGATTGTAGATGTGTAAACTATATGTTATGATGAAGTTTCCTAATAATATTTTTCAACTTCATGAGTTATGTAAATCTAAACAAGATTGTATTAAATTTCTTCAAAATGTTAATCTAAAGTTTTTCCGAAGGAGAAGCATTGTGAAGTGGGTTTAAGTATTACGGGCACTTTAAAAAGGGGGCGTAGCTTTTAAACTAAGTTTAGACATATGAAAAGTTATGTATGGACATACATGGTCGGTTGGGCGATTGAAAATTTGGTTATGGAAAAGTTTTACATCTTACGTATTCGTGAAAATTTAAGTTAACCTCATAAGAGACTTTATATTGTGCAAAAAAAATGGTAATAAATCTTTGTACTGTTGTAGTTTGGAACAATTACTCAGAAAAGGCTTGTGCAGCAAAATATTTTGTTTTTCCTTAAATTACTGGAGCATCACAGTGGAAAATTGGAGTGTTATATTCATTGTGTAAATAAAATTTACTGTGTACCCGAATAACAAAGATGCTTGACGACATTGACAATTGACAAAATTGACATTGAAACGAGATCCCAAAATGATTTTATTTGCTGTTAAAGTCAGATCAAATTGGCATATCATATTTTAGAATATTGTTCCTGAGTTACATCTTATAATTTTCGATCATTGTAGTATTCATGACGCTTTAAGGAATGTCAATCCAAGCTACGCTTATAACACAGTTAACCAAGGTCGCTAATTGATTGAAAAACTCCACAGATGCTCTTGAAAGTTCAACAAAGAACACACGGTGCGTGCGAGTAGGTAAGGGGAGTCAACTTTAGACGCCGTTTTGTCTAACCTGAACGGTTTGATGGGCTACCTGTAAAAACATAGCTTAATTTTCTTGCCGCTTTTGATAACCTACAAGGTGTTGTTATTTACCGAGAATGCTTATTATTTTAAGCATAATGGCAAAGGATGAATAATATTTTTGCTAATTTTTGGAAGAAGTAGGTAGGCTTAAAATATATTTTATTCTACAACACATAGATGTAGATATTTTTTAGACAAAAATATTATGAAAATCAACCAAACCATTATTTAAACAGACCTTATTTTTTTTTTCTCGTATTTTCAGTAGTAACCTCATACAATTTAATTTCTGAGTTTATAAAGTTAAAACAGGCCATGCAATAAATAAAGGAGATACGAGTATACCAAATTATACAAGTAAGTATCCTTATGTAAAAAAAATTATTTACTAATAGTTTAAAACATAAATAAAAAAATGATTAATTAAAAATGACTATTTAACAAAATTCTAATTATTTTAAACAAAAAAATGACATGAAAAAAGTTTTGAGGCACCGGCGAGATTCGAACTCGCGATCTCCTGTTTACTAGACAGGCGCTTTAACCAACTAAGCCACGGCGCCGATGCTGAAGGGGTCCGCTAATACTGCACTTAAACCGGCTCTGCCTGCCTTCCTTCGCTCTCACTACACAACGGACTGTTTTTTGCCGGACAAAATGTAAACAACGCTATTGAAGTTAATGTAAAGTATTTAAATACTCCAGTTATTTGTAAATTTCGTTTTTACATTCCCTAAATTAGTATTGCCTTACATTATGTGTCATTTTGCTTTTTAGGTTTGCATGGAAAACAACATTTATTAATAAAAATTGTTCCATTTTTAGTTTAAGAAGTTGAATTGTATTTACCAAAATAATTATTATTTAAACAGCTGTAGGTTTCTGTACGCTAAGTTTCACATGATGAAACGATTATTTCTGACAACTTTTGAAAACAAAATAAACAGCTTAAACTATTTGTGGCTAAATTTCTGTAAAAGTCTGCTTGCTTTGAATTCATAACAATTCGAAAATGATACGGTCCTCTATAGAAAACTGCTGATTTAGTGTGTAGAAAAGAAATATAAGGTTAGAAAAACGATCAGGCCTAATAATTTTTTCGGCGATCCTCTTCTCATATCTACTGCATTTTATAGAGAATCATAAAGCGTTTACAAAACACTGCGATGGTCGGAAATAGAGCTCCAAAAAATATTCTGAAACCCTTATAACCAGTAGCGTTGCAATTAGTAGTTAATACCGAACTTAACGCCTAATGATAAATTAGAGGCAGTTTAAAATATGTTTTATGCCACATAAATCCGTCAAAAACTGAATTTTATAGTTACTACTGAAATTCGGTACGCAGCGTTATCTTCAATTCTCCATTCATCAGTAGAAAATTGTGACAAATATCCCTCATAATTTTCCTAGTAATGAAAAACAATTTAAGTAGTTATTTTTGGAAAAAGTTTTAATTTGATTTATTTCCAGAATTGCGCTAAACTAAGCCTTGAATGGGAACAAATCAAATAGGCTATAGAACAAGGGTTCCCAAGAGAGGTGGCGCCCTCAAGGGAGGCGTAAAGACAAGTAAGGGGACCGGGATCTCGAGATAGCTTTGCCGTTCACAAATATATTTACCTCTTTTTGAAGCACGATTTGTGCGAAAAGCGTTTTCAGTACGTATTGCAATAACAACAAAGTATCGGTGTAAACTTAATGTTGCAATAGTATATCCCACAGAGCCATGTAGCAGATATAAACAGACTACGGGTTGAAAGTCAGTAAAAAGGATGCATAATCAAGTTTCACTCTACCAAAGTCTTAAGTCAAAACAAATGACGACAGCCGGATGTTTTGTAATAGGCCCACTGTATGAATTCTTTCCACCGGTACTGTCGTATTTTGTATTTAGTATATGTTTTCAATTAGTATACGGTAAAAAGTTTCATCTGAACAAAGAACATTTGTTGTAACTGGAATGGACCGCACTAAGTCCAATCACAATTTTAAATTATTTATGTTTTGACGTGCTGCCCGATTCCATGGGATAAGAGTATAATGATTTACGTTGAAATACTTAACGTTTAATGATTCAAGGTCATCCACCTAACTGATTTCTTTTTTATTGTCTCTTGTTCAATTTAAATTGCAAATTGTAACGTTATAAAAACAACAAAAATAAATGCATGGTTATTCAATGTACTTATTTGTTATTTCATTACCACATAAAATGATGTAAAGAGGCGTGGGGGAATTTTCTTCTTGTTAGAAGGGGGCATGGTAAAAAAAAAGTTTGGAAACCGCTACTATTTATAGAAGCTGTAGAACCTTTGATTTTTTTATTTGGTATATTTTTAAGTTTATTTAAAGTCACATCGACAGCTTCGTTTTTAGCGACTGCTTTCGGATTTGGTACTGTAACGGAGGGTTTTAACGTGTTAAAATTCTCAGACCCAAGCCGGAAATTGAACCTGGGACCTTTTGCTTTATAGGCTAGCGCTCGTCACTACGCCACGGAGGTGGTCATTGATTATTTTAATCTACTCTGTTGTTCTAAAATATAACTTAAAAGCAGTAGGTAATTTTGAAAAGGTGATTTTAATGTTTTTACAGAAAATCTTTTCAAAAATTTCCAGTGAACTTAAGCATTTGCAACACATTAGATAAATACGTTGTTGATTTTTTTTAATTTTAAGCTTGTTACATTGTTGTCCTATCTTAAATCTTAAAGCTGTAATTTTAGAAGAATCCAACATCTCAGTGTAATAGGGCTACAGGTTTCAGTCTACATTCTTCCTTTAGAACCATGATTTTCTAAAATCTTTCTTAGCCAGCTGTTACGACCCAAGTAGTACCTAAACTCCAAAATTCAAGTTTTTGAGTTCTGTAGTTTTAGAGATTTTGCTATAGGTCAGTCGGTCAGTCAAAGGGTTTATGTTGACCATTAGTAGGCCTACATACTCCGGTCAGGTCTGGAATTTTTTCATCACTCATTTTCATTGATCATCATTCTTCACCGTCTGCATTAGCAGAAATTGCAGAATAGTCAGACGTAAAATAAAACAAAAAAAGTAGTTTAGTAGGACAGTTATTAGGCCCTCCTTTATTTTTTTAGTTGATGTCCTAATGGTCCATGAAAAGTTGTTAAGCACCAACATATTCTTTTTTGAATGATATAAATAAAATCAACTCTCTTTCAGTAGGTTAGTGAGGTGTTATAATTACAGTTCTAGCAGCGATAACATATTCGCCCTGAAACAGTTGACTGATTGAATGATTCACAAAAATACAACACTATATGCCTACATCATTTCTCGATAGACCTACCTAACGGGTTGACACTTCATTCACACAGATATGAAAGCCAAAACACATTGCGTTAGAATGGGATATGCCGGTTCTCAGGTGGCTGTGTTTAATAAACAAATTTATTTTTGTGTAATTGCATACTACTTATACTAAACATGCATACTGCATTAACTATACAAACATTGTGAATGAATTCAAAATAGAAACTACGATTATATGAACAGTATCACAGTTACTGGGAGTCCAAGTGAACTTCTTATTTTTAAAATTCAAACAATATAGTCTAACCATATTAAGTCTGGCCATAACAGGCAGATGGAGTGTTAAATTATTTGCACTCGATCTGCTAGTTCCAGGGCTACAAAAAATAGTTCCGTTTCTTATCGCATGGAGAATTATATGACTGAAGTATTTAAGAACAGAAGAGGTAGAGGTGTAAAAGACACTGGTCACAGTTATCTCCTCTGAGAGTAATGAATTTCATTACACAGCCGGACCCCGAGGTGAATGAAGTGAAGGTGTTATTGGCAGGGTGGAAAGTAAATGCTTTTCAGAGGGCATGCTGATAAGCATAATTTAATGCTATTTTTCCACTCAGTGAGAAAGGCAAACCTCCTCACTCCTCGTTTTACTTAGTAAAGCCTCTAAATGTTCAAACCAGCCTTTCGGCTGATGACTTAAACAATAGTCTTAAAGATGTTAATCCAAACAGTATGTACAGCTTTATATTATAATGTGTTCACATGTACTTTTTGAAAGTTTATTTCTTCCACATATTTTTTAAAAATTTGATTTAATATGTATTTATTTAGTTGAAAGTGTTTTCCAGTTGTGTCATAATAAAGAAGAACAATTTGAAAAAACAATTCATTCCTTAAAAAGTTTATTATTCATTTTTATTTATTCCTGTGAATATTTTGTATGTTTTTAAAAATGTTATGGATTTCCCATAAAAAAATCTGTTCTAATTGTGAGTGTAGCCTATACGTTTTTGATCCAAGAATTATGGTCACCACAATAAAAATATATAATGGTTTAAGATTTAAAAAATATAATATTTTAAGTATTGTAATGTTTTGATACAAACTAAACTTCAAAACCTGGTAAACAAAAAATTAATTAATGTTTTTGATTAAAAGTCCGTAAGTTCTAAACATTTAAATGACTGAAAGGGGAGAGAACAGCATGCAATTTAATTCATACCCATTTAAAATTATAAAAATATATGTACTTGTAGACTTTAGTAGAAGAGCATGTAACATCAAAAACAGCAGGGAGTAGACGTCACGCTGCGTTATTGTTTTATGTCCCATATGGCTCTTAGTAAAAGTATGGTTTGCATTGCCTTATGAATATGTACATAAATAGTACAACTTGTTTTCGATGGAATAAGAGATAGATCGGATGAATAGAAATTGGTTGAAATGAGTGAAAAGCACAGATAAAGAAAGGGTTGATAACCAGAAGTGGGAGAGAAAAAACGACACTGGTGAATTCGTGAACTACTGAAAACATTGGTGTTTTTAAAATAGGGGTGAGCTTATTGTCCTTTTTCAACAGCAGTCGAAGTAATCAATGGATATACATGACTGCTCTTTAAAGTCTTTTTACTGGTTTTCTTTTACCTATTCATCAATCCGTATCGTAACCACTATTTCATTATTACTAGTCTCTAAATGAATGTTTG
The DNA here is from genome assembly GCA_035578175.1 of Catonia carolina. NCBI lineage: Eukaryota > Metazoa > Arthropoda > Insecta > Hemiptera > Achilidae > Catonia > Catonia carolina. The sequence goes on from JAQMRL010000002.1 coordinate 55,226,839, forward strand.
ACGTAATTACATGGTAAAGTATATATTTACTTCATCAAATATGACCTAAATATTTTGTACTATTATTTTTTATTAGTAATTGCACCCACGCTAGCACGTGCTTCCTCCTAGCATTAGAGGGGTTGCACTAAGATTTGGATTGCATAAATCTTGAGTTAAAGATATAAAATACCTCCTCACGGAAAGACCACCTACAGAAAATTCAGAACCGGATTTTAGGATAATTATTAAAAAATCAACCAAGGCATTCATCGGAGCAGCTTTCTCATGAATTCAGCGTACTTCATGGCCACCAAATATTTGCAAGAGGAGCTATTTTTTACTCTTATAAGAATATATACTATTTTCTTACAAGGTTCATTCACATATTTTATAATACAAACAAGAAATTCTTGCTTTTACAAAAGGCTGAAAAACTATGCCAGAGAAATTTCAGCTAATTAGCACCCGCGCTACACAATCTGCTATCCTTAAAACTTAAAAATATACCTATATCATAAGGTATAAAACAGCAGTAGACTAACCATATGGTTGATGGAAGTAGGAAGAAAAACAATAGAAAAATCCTTTTCATGAGACGACGTGTCTCATGGCTGGTGGAAATTTTTGAAAAGGCTTACCTTTCATTTCTGGTAAAAACCATTACTAATTATAATAATATATGTCCACTGCTCCGTGGAACCTAGATCATAAACCGACCCTTACACACACAAACACACACGCGCAGAAACCTGCGTACTAGACTACATAGGCTACTTCAGTAGTGTGTCACCTACTAGGCACTTGAGTAGCGTACCATTTTGGTTATAATTATCTGTATCAAAATTGTAAAATAATTTTCGAAATCTAGTATCCTTGAACGTAGTATCCTTGAAAAATGAGTCCAAACAAGATGTCATTGTGACAATCCTAAACATTTATGATGTTAGATTTCATTCTGACTGCCGTTGTTCAATAAAATTAATAAAGTGGTATAATAAGTTTAACAATTATTATTATTATATATGTAACAATTAGTAGCATAATAAAAATAATAAATAAAAAAATATATAAATGCAGCGCTATTTAATTTTATAAAAACGGCAGTGTTAATCAAATATCATGTTTTGATAAGATAACAGAATAAGATGTAGGGCCTAGGCCTAATAACTCTTACATGTACAAAATTTAATATTAATCGTCACATTTATATTAATAACTGTTAAATTTAGTAATATTATGACAGTCAGAATGAAAGCCATCATCGGAAATGCTTAGGATTGTCACAATGCACCGTGTTTGGACTCACTTTTCAAGGAATAATAGGTCGATTTTGAAAATTATTATACAATTTTTATAAAATTAATTACAATCAAAATGTTAGTATTGCACCCAAGTGCCTTGTAGGTGACTCACTGCTGAAGATTGTAGAACACCGCTAAGGCAGGCATAGGGGTGCTGCGCGCGCGCGCGCGCGTGTGTGTAAGGGTTGGTTTATGATGTAGGTTCCACACAGTTATGGACATATAAAAGTTAATAACACTACTAACATTTGAGCAAGGCATCTGATTAGTAAATTTGCAAAGAACCGGTTAAGAAAAATTAATATATTTCCTTTTTACAGGAATAATAGGGAATTGGAAAAATAACGACGGTTGATGACAAATCTTCACGAGGAGAGTTGCTACGATGTAATAAAAGGATGACCGGAATCAGCCCAGTGGGTAGCTAATACCCAACTCGACCAAAACATCCTTTTATAAATTTATAAATTATCGTTATTTAGCAGGGATTGCATAAGAGTGAATTACGGCTATTGAATTATAGACGGTTTTTTTACACTGTTCTTATTACATTCTAATACGCAAATCGAAACGTGATCAGTCCAGATGTCTTTATACAGAAAAGGCACATGTCAAAATTTGTGAAGATTTTGGGTTTTCCCAAAATATTAGTTTTTACAATCTTCTATCCATGCTTTATAGACAGATTATATTAAACACAGAAATATTAAGATTATTCTTATAAACTTTCATATAGGCCTATAGTTTGATTTCAGGAATTTACTTTAAAAAAATGTTTATCTGTTTCTAAGAAAAATGTTTTTTCTTATCCTAAAAAGTTACTTAATTTTTTAATTTAATGCCCCTTTTATGACATATATTTTATTAAATAGCAGCACCAATTGTACACTACCCAAAAAACGAAAAATTTATGATGTTGACTTGTCTTTATCGATTTCTGATTTAATTCTTACGTATTTGTCATTTGATGTGAATTAGTTGGAGTACCTGTTGAACAAAGAGGAGAAGAGATTCATTTATAATTAAATTAAAAACTACGTATAAGTATTAAATTTTGAGTTAAATTGGGAATTGTTGTCATTGACAAAGTCAAGAAAACTGATTGTAAGTAGAATCCGATTGAAACTACGGTTATGTATAATGTTATGTCTTTACGGGTTCTCTTTAAAATCTGAATAGACATTAGAATTTTGTTTTCAATATTTTCTTGTCTTTATTATAAATATAGCGTGGTGGTAGTAATAATAGTAGTTGTAAAAGGCAGTAGGCAGTATTATTAAGGAAGGGAACGGTTTTAATCTGGATGATAGTGGGTGGTTGGGTAAAAGAGGGGCTTTTTTCAGTGCGGACAGTTGCTAAGCAACATCGCGATGTATACACTCCACTGTAGTACACATATTCCCACAGGTCCCAAAAGTGAAGGGAGAAGGGGGCACATTGTCACGGGGCAATATGCCTACTGGCCTAATCACTCCGCCGGGAACACGGGGGCATTGCTCATCCACATTCACTAAAGCTCGCCCTTTACCACTCCTTCATTCCGCCATGAAACCGTCCCCCGTTGGCAGGCACTAGTGATTTGTTTTACCCATCTATCCCTAGTCACGATTATTCTCTCTCTCTCGGTTCTTCTCCTATCTCTTTCTTCGTCACTCTGTTCACAAATTAGCAGCAGTTAAAGCCGTTATCCCCTCAGCAGTATCAACAAATGATGCACTCGAGAGAAACAATAATATACTGTACAGCTCTGTACTTTCACAAGAGACAAATTCATTTATATTTTCACAGTGGATATAAAAATAAAATTCTCCTTCAGGGGATTTTCTTTATTGTACGTTCATTATTTACATGCTCAAAGGATAAATAATATTACGATTAATCTACTAATTTATAAAAAAAATATATTTAAAATTCTGGTGTGAAACACTCACATGACTTTCTCTTACCAATGAAAACAATAATATTGTTTTACTTGTAACAAAACATTACAAATAAACAACAGAAACTAGCCTCAAAAAACATAACCTTATTCTAATCATGAGTGAATGATGCAAAATTAGAACCAACGTTAGTGCGGCTTAATAATACGGAAAATCACTCTTTTGCGCCATTCAGTAGAAATGGTGCCTACCCTATCTTATAGAGCTTAAACAATGTAGTAAATGAGACGATTTTTAAAAAATCGTAGAAGTCGTTTTTGAGAAAATCGCAAAAAAGTGAAAAATGACACGAATAAATTACTACTTCCGGTTGACCGATTTTTATGAAAATGTTCGTGTTTGGTCCAGTAGTATTACCTAACTTAAGTTTTAAGTTTCAACTCCATATGATGTTCCGTTCTTGAGATATTTAGTTCACACACAGACACAAACACACACACTAAAACCAACCGCTAAAAACATGTGTTTTTGGGTTCAGCGGGCCTGAAAACGAGTATATCCGGTGAAAATTCGATTTCAAAAAATCGACATGAAAACAATAACTTACTTCCTTCCTATATATTCATATAGGCAAGAGAAAGTAAAAACATATTTAAAAAGTAGAAAGAACTGTAACTAAAAACTAGGTTTATAATCCTACCTGTAGGTGATCGTTTGCACTAGAAGTAAATGACTTCTCAAAAACCATATCAAGTTTATCACTTTTACTACTTTCATGATCAAACGAATTATTAAACTTGACCGACAAAACACTTTTGAAATAGAAGTAGCCTACTGATTTAATAAAAACACTTCTAAATAAATCATTCCTGTAGAAACGATCACCCAAAAATTTATAGGGAGTAGGCAAGTGTTTGAAGAGATATTTACTTTCTTTTATTTGATCATCTGAATTACGCAGAAAAAGGATTTTATCTTCTTACTGTTAAGAACTGTTTAATTTTGTAAACCCACTTAATTTGCTTCTCGTTGGTTTATTTTTACTAGAAAACTTGAAATTTAACACGGGGACAACCATTGGTGGGGTGGGTCCATGACTGGCTATTAGTTGGTTACTTGACCAAGTACCCTGTTTAAATCGTCATAATTTATTTAACTTGGGCTAGCAAACAACAAATACTAACTCTGTGATAATGAGAATAAATCTCTATTACTTTGAATAACAAAAAATTCCCAGTATGTTACAGCCAAAATAATTAACTAACAAACGATTATTTTTCCCCCGAAGGTATACTGTATTTAGGTTCTAATAAGAAAGGTTAAGAAATTTCATTATTTAGGAATTTGGATTACAGCAGATCTGGAGCCAACAGTAGAAGATAGAGCATTGAAGTGGCTGGACAGGCATTTATTAAGATGAAATATCTGCTTGGTAACAATACAAGAAAACATACAGGAAGTTGGGGAATTCTGCTATCTAGGGAGTAGAATAACAAAGGATGGCAGAAGCACAAGTGATATCAAAAGTAGGATTACTCAAGGTAGAAAAGCCTTTGATATGTAAAACAGCTTACTGACTACAAACATTGATTTACAGATTAGGAAAAATTCTTAAAACACAATGTTTTGAGTGTAGCATTGGATACGGGAGTTACATGTGAGTGGTAGGGGCTGTAGAAAAGAAGAGGGTAGAAGCTTTTGAAATGTGGTGTTATGGGAAAATGTTAAAAATTAGGTGGGTGGACAAAATAAGTAATTTAGAGGTTCTTAGATTAGTGGATGAAAGAAGAAGTAAATGGAAACATCTTAGTACCAGAAGAAGGGATGTGCTAGTGCGGCACATCATAAGGTATCCAGGTTTTGCTCCATTAATAATGGAGGGTAATTTTTTGTTTTTTTGGTTTTACGTTTGACTGTTTTGTAGTTGCTGCTAATGCAGACGGTGGGGAGGGTGATACATGAAGATGAGTGATAAAAAAATGCCAGACCTGATCGAGAATCGAACCCGGGACCCCGGCGTAGAAGCCAGTTGCGCTAACCACTGCCAACGGGAGGGTAATATTGAGGGAGTGAATTGTAGAGGGAGGCAAATGTTAGAATTTTTAAAGCAAATTAAAAAAGATTTAGGGTGTTACAGGTTTGTAAATATGAAACGACTTGCGCAAGATAGACAGAATGGAGAACTGTACCAAACCAGTCGAGAGACTAACGACTATAAAAAAACAATACAATTTCACTTTCTGTAAGGTATAGGGTTCTAAAGTCATAAATACATCTACTCTGGCATGATCTACGGTGCGGAAACATTGATTTTGAGTATCTATGCGCTCCATGCATCGTTGAGAAGCTTTCAATGCGGGTGTTTGGAAGAATGCTGATTTTGTGGAACGGTCATTTAACCAAGGTCGATGTTTCAAGACGTATGGAAGTGGATCGTGAGTTGATGGACATAATCAAAAGAAGAAAGACAGCCTACCTTAGTAATTTACACGGAGTGATAAATATGAGTTTCCCAGAGTGATTCTCGAGGGTAGAATTGAGGGTAAGCGCAAGCCTGGGCGAAGGAGTTGTTCAAGGTCGAAGAACATTAGAGACTGGACAAACTTGAGTACGCACACTCTTTGAAGGGTGGCTTATGTTAGAGAGCGATTAACAAGAGTTGATCCAACCTTCAGTATAAGTGTTGTGAATGAGAAAGGCAATTACGTGAAACCTTATCAACCAAATCAAAGTCATCGTTCAAACCAAGTCAAAATAGGAAAAATTATTCTGTTCTTGTAAATTCACGTCAACTAATCGACTTATTTCCTACAAATACTATACAAAATTAAGTTTTATTCAGATCGGATATGACATGTTAATAAAGTTTCGTACATCTTTGTATTTTTATGAATGTTGTCACAACATATGGAAGAATGGCAGTTCCATAGGGAAACATCCACATAAAGAAACGTGTGTGCTTCGTCAGTTTTAGTCACGCACCTGGTCACGCATTTATTTCACTTTATTTTAAAACACGGTATAGTACCTTGATGTTCTGTTTAGATAGGTTAATCACAATGAGTGGATCTTGCCGACTTACAAGGTGAATTAACCAATGCAGAATATTATAACAGCCCATAATAGGCATACCATCTGTCATCCAATAAATTAGAACATTAAATTGAAAAATAAACTGTGCTCGTGTTTTCGTTTCCCTTGTCGTTTGTCTCATCGTCTCATCTAATAGCTACGACGACTGCCGACTCTTATCATCTGTTTATCGACTTTTTGTTACATTTACTGTGTCTCTTAAAATTGGCTATTAGTTTTTAGTTATAACTTAACATCCCTCCAAAACATTTTGGTGCAGTTTAAGACCTACTGTCTGCACATTACTGGTAATACAGTTGAAGTTTTTACGTATAAAAACAAGTGATTAACCCTTTATTAGTCTTTGGTAAGTATACTTACCACTGGCAATTACGTCGAGTTTATTTAAGAATAAACTATGCAATTGAATCTTATTGGCATTTTATGGTTATAGATGTTCTCTGGTAAGTAGGCTAACCACATTTTAAAATTAGTGCGCAGCGACCATTTGCTTCGTGTATTGCACGAATGTGGTAAGGATTCATAACAGCGTATGTTACCGCTTTGTTTGTTGTTACTTTTGTACAGTGCTTACAAAATTATAGTTTTTTACGGGAAAGCAAGCATTCACGCTAATATAAAGTTAAGATAAGTTATTCTACACACTTTTTTGTTATGTATACAAGTTGTTTTAAAAAGAATTTTTAGCACTAAACATTATGTGAATTACATTTCAATAAACGTAAGTATACTTGTAGCCCTGGTAAGTATACTTACCAGGGCTTCATATCAAAACAAAGAAATATCTTACTGTTCTGGCAATAGAAATACATTATTCAAGTCCCTGTACAACCAAATTTAACATTTTACAACTATATATTTTCCCCCGTAGTACTGCCCTGTTGTTTAGGTCAACAAAAGACTGGTTTGTACCTCTAGAGGTTTCACTAAATAAAATGAGGAGTTAGGTGGTTTACTATTGCCTTCTTCACTGAGTACAAAAGTAACCTATGCTTATCAGCATGTCAGGCCCTCCAAAAAGCATCTATTTGCACCCTGTAAATGACACCGTCACTTCATTCACGACAAGGTCTGGCTGTATGATGAAATTCATTACTTTCAGAGGAGAAAACTCTGAGTAGTGTCTTTTACGCCTCTACCTCTTCTGTTCTTAAATATTTCAGTCATATAATTGGCTGATCATGTGATTAGAAACACAACTATTTTTTGTAGCCCTGGAACTAGAAGATCGAGTGCAAATAATTTAACACTCCACCTGCCTGTTATGGGCGTAAGTTGTGCCCTACACAGAGTTAAATAATGCCAGACCAATCAAACACGAGGTTATCGACGTAGAAACTATTTGTGCGAACCTCTAGTTGAACAACCGCCCCAGAACAATTTTAGAAACATTGTCTGACCATTTTTTTTAAATTTTCTATAAGCCTTCAATGTTGTTGTTGTTTAGGTCATCAGCCGAAAGGCTGGTTTGAACCTGTAGAGGTTTTACTAAGTAAAACGAGAAGTGAGGTAGTTTAACATTGCCTTCCTCACCTATGAAAAGCACATATGTTTCACTCTGCAAATGACACCTTTACTTCATTCACCTCAGGGCCTGGCTGTATACTCAAATTCATTACTTTCAGTGGAGATAACTCAGTTTAGTGTCTTTTACACCTCTGCCTCTTCTATTCTTAAATGAGTCAGTCATATAATTGGCTGACCATGTGATAAGAAACAGAACTATTTATTTTAACCCTGCAACGAACAGATTGAGTGTAAATAATTTGACATTTCACCTGTCTGTTATAGGCAGAAGCTTCAATAACAAATTAATTTAATAGGTGTGAAAATTTCAAACTTTAATCAGATCCAAGGTTTGCATTCATGACCGTTGGTTTAGCCTGAAAGTACGGTAACAATTGAACCACCATAGTAATCAGATATTTTTAAAGATGAATTTAAAGAGTGTTTAGGTATAAAAAAAGTTAAGAGTTCTGAACGGTTTTTACAGTAGGAGCTCTATAGTTCTAACTCCAGAATTATTTTGTTTTTTTATGTTTGACTGTTATGCACACTAAAGATAATGCAGACGTGAAGGGTGATTGATAAAAAAAAATGCCAGACCTGACAGGAATTCGAACCCAAGATCTCTCGCCTGTTGCGCTAATTGCTAAAACAACTGACCGACCTAGTTGAGATAACCAGATAAGGTTTGTCGTCATCGACTGATTCTTTAGTCAAAAATTGAGGCCATGGTAATTTAATACGAGATTATGAACTTATTTACACATTGCAAGTATTTTTTGTTTCTTAACCACCCTTTTGGGGTAGTGGTCGGTGTAACTGGCTTGTATACCCAAGTGTTCCAGGTTCGATTACCAGTTAAGTCTGGAAACTTTTTCATTATTGATTTTTATCTCTAACCCTTCGTCAACTGAATTAGCATCGATGTACAAAACGGTCAAACGATAAAAAATATTGACTGAAGTCTGCTGACTGAATACACTGAAGTCTGAAGCGGCTGATAATACTTCAGCGATTTGAGGCTTCGAGTTGTGTCAATGGGCGGAAAGATTTAAAACAATTGCAAATCCTACCTACTAATATCGACACAAAAATTTTCATTTCAGAAATTGTCTGAGCTCTAAATTGTTTGTTGTCTTAACTCTGCCATTGCACTCTTTGTTATATTCAAATACAAAACAGAAAATAACAGCTGAATTTTTAACAGCTGAAATTTAACAATAGTTCTGTCATTTGAAAAAATTTTAAGTGTTTTTATTCATGAAATGAAACATAATTCTAGAGGTTTTTTTATTTTATTATGAAGATTCTATAATAATCTTACGTTTTTATCGCGTTGTCATTCAACGAATGAATTATTCAATTATGTTTTTTTAGCAAATTATTTGCTTTTTAACGCACATGGTAATATTCATGCTATTGCTTAGGTTAGTTCGTACATTGTATTAGTATCATTAGTAGATAGATCATTTATATTATCTATTTTATTTTAGTAATAAATTGTTGGTTTAGAAATTGTAAAAATAAGAATAACCAATTTTTTAACTTTTACTTTATTAAAATGGTTGTTGGGCTACCAGAACTATTCCTGGTTTTTGGGTTTAGTAGAATTAAAGACTGAAACATGATAAAACAACGAGTTGGCATTAATTTTATCAGGTTTTTTCATCTGAAAATTCACCTGGCTAACTGACATTGAGTTAAATGAAGTGTATGTATAGGGACGAACAATTTCGCCGACGTTGCGTGCGAGCCTATTGCTTTCCTTAGAAAACTTCGTTAAAATTGGATCTGGAAACATCATTGGGTGAATATAAAAGTTACCGTTAGTAATACAGTCTGACCTCCACGTATCGAAATTATAGGTCTTTAAAAAAATTTGATATAATAGCAACTTTGATAAAGAGAAACGCTGTCTCTTTCTCATTAAGACTGCTACTTATATCACTTGAGACTACTCGACCGTACCCATATTGCCTGAAAAACAGTATTTTTTACAATAAAGTTTGTTTATTGTACAGTATTATAAGGCACTATACTTAAATGAAAACTATATTTTAGTTAAAAATAATTAAATAAAAACAGTAATGAAAAACATGCATTTGTTAGATATTTTACCACAATAACTTCATCTACCCTTAAAAATCATTGAGTGAAATGTCGTCGTTTATCGTGCCTCCCGACTGTAAATGGACCCAACAATTCTCAATTTGCAGTAGTACATTAACTTCTTCCAAAACAGATTTTTCAGAGAAACTACTTTTAAAAAACAATTTTTTATCGTCGATTCCGCTACATCATTTTGCCACACCTTTACTAATTCTGATATAGACAGCCTGAGGTTAATAACATTTTCAGTAGGTTTGTCATTTTCTAAAGCAAGAATAAGTCTCTTGAGAACCGTTTTCTACAATACATTTTTAGAGTTTTAATAACACCTTGGTCCATAAATTGTAGTTTCGACGTAGTATTTGGAGGAAATAAAGCTTCACGTTTACTAACTTTTTTGAGATAGAAGACGGATAAGTAGGGCATTTGTCCACAAAAAGAAAAATTTTTCTCAAAAGAACTCTTTTCTCTATTGCTAGGCATGTAGCCCGCCTTCCACTGCGAGCGGAGCGGACTCCATTTAACTCGCTATGGTTTAACGTCATGTAAGTGCTTCCACTCTCAAAAGAGTGAGTGGAGCGGACTGTAGAGTTCGAAGAGTTACAAAAGTTGAGTATTTTGGACGGACTCCGTTCGACTCGCAACACCAAATCTCATAGAAGTGCTACCACCAATAGATGAATCAGCGGAGCGGACTGAGCTAGCAAAATGGGGTTGCTGTGTCATGCTCTGCAATGCTAGTTTGGAACGGAGTCCGGTTCACTTCCCATCAGTTTTTATTTAACAGCAAGTTTTTCTATTGGTGAAATAGCTTTTCTAAAGTTCGTATCCTGTTTCTTTGTATCTTCTTTTACAAGTCATAATAATTCTTCAAATTGTTCTCTACTGACTGAAATAATTTTTGAAATACATCTTGTAAATCGTAGAATATTCGTAGTAAAGAATTTTTGTAGTAGAGTAATAGAATATTCGTAGTTTGACTGGTCTCTCTCTCTCTAATGTGGTTGCTCAACCAAAATCTTGGTTTGTTACGCTTATTTTTCTTATAACTATAGAGTAACAAGCATTTACTTATTGTATTTATGTAGTCATCATCACTTGAATCGTCTGACATTATTTCTGGAAACGAACAAACAAGAAAAACACACTAGAAACTAACCACGACTTGCTCGATCCAATGATTGGCTGGCTTGATTATAAAGATGAATTGGCTGCACAGTCCGCTGGCAATGGAAGCATCAACCCTACCCATCTCATTTCTCACCTAGCTTACTCCGCTACTCAGTTTCGAACAGCTGGCAGTGGAAGGCAAATACCTCTTTTCTATAAAAATTTTTCTTAGTAAAAGGACAAAACTATTTTACTCCTTTTCGCTCAGCTATTTCATGTACCCTTTTGCAGTGGAAGGCGGGTATTTGTCTCGTAACATTTTTACCCATTTGAGAACTGCTTCTTCCACATCATCGTATTTACATATTTTTGATCGTATATAGTATACAAGTATTAGTACAAGAGTGCCACTATCTCTTATACGTTGTTCGCAGTGGTCAACAAACTGTATTGTCACATTGCCCTCTCTCAATGTTTCGGACTGACTAGTGTGTTGTGGGAGGGTTGCATGGAGTTCTATTTATATTTTCACCAAAATTAAGTTCGATATATAGAATTTTTTTTCGTTTTACAGAAACATTTTTCTATTAAAATTTCACAAGACTCAGAAAATACTTCGATATAGGCCTATAGAGAATTTCGATGTATAGAAGTTCAATAAATAGAGGTCTGACTGTATATAACATACACTCGCCACTCCAGCGGCGCTGCGCGCCGCTTCCGTGTCTCGCATCACAGGGGTAGGTGGATCAGAATACATGAGCGGATCAGAACCATAAAAGTACGGGCGCTGCGCGCCCGCACTTTGTCATAGGGTGAAGTTTGGCCGCCAAAGGGGTTAGGTGGATCTGAATTTTACAAGCGAATCAGAACCATGAAAGTTCGGCCGCCAAAGGAGTTAGGTGGATAAGAAATTTCCTGCTAAAATTAAACATATGTTCTTTTAAAAGCTGGAAACGTTGCAGTTAAAAGATTTGATAAAAATTGGATTTTAAATTTTCTCTTATTTTCCCCTCCTCCAAACACCATTAATTAGGTAAAAAGTTTACGGTTTCGTATTTTTCCTGGGCGTTTTAGCACCAGGCGGATACGGTACAATAACCAGTTAAGCCGTGTAAAGCGCCCAGATGGCTGTTTTCGTTTCTTTAATGTGAAAATTTTCCCCTATCAGTTCGAAACCGTTGAAATGTTAAGCTTCAAAAATCTAAATTATATTTTGAGCAACTTTCACTGCTTGGTCTCAGTAGTTTACATTGTGTGATGTTAATTTATAAAGGTTTTGTAATTTTTATAGTTATAACGTATAAAAATTGATAGAAGTTCAATAAATAGAGGTCTGACTGTATATAACATACATTTTGCATGTTGAGTTTTAAAATTTTATCTCTTTCAGAAAGTCTAGAAATTGTATTTTTTTATTTTTGAGTGATGATCCCTGTATACGTCTTAGCTTGTGCGTAGGTAATGATTCAAGTGGATTTACAGAAGAATAAATACCAGATCTGGTCGGGAATCAAACCCAGGAACCGGCCAAAGGAGCCAGTTGCGCTGACCACTATACCAATGGCCATTTATTTTTGTAGGGCTGGTAGTTACCTTTTTACTTCTTAGACGTAAGTAAACGAAACGCAAATGCTTAGGTTTTTCTGTCCAACTCCTAAACAACAATGTACTGCATTTCAGCTCCCTGTGACTATTAAATTAGAAAAATACGTAGCACTACATGAGTTTTTGCATTTATGAAAATAAAAAAGTCACGAGTATTCTACCTGTTTTATAATGATTTGTTGAAACACTTTCAGTTCAGTCAAAAAGCAATGCCCTCCTTGCTTCTCAATAACTCTGTGTTAGTTGTTGAAATCTGGTTTAAAATCATTAAAATAAACATAAATTAAACCACTGCTTTTTAAGTAACAAGATCGATTTTAGGTGGTAAGATTGGTCGACTAATTATATTTTTTGATTTGCCCAAATTCAATCATTTTTGTAATAGATAGGCCAATGTAAAGTTAAACCAAAATCTGCAAGAAAGATCTTAAATTTTTAACTAAAAAAACAAGTTACTCTAAAGGTTTTAGTATAAGTCATAAGAAGACAATGAAGTTCCTACTTGGCATAAAAGTAGACGTAACGCGGACATTTGTTTTTAGGTGGTGACAGAGTGAATTTTCCCGTTGCAGTGATTTTTTTAACAAGAAGTACCCAAGATCTGTGAAATTCTTCCAAAATATCAATGTGTCATTTTCAAATAATGTATTAAGAGTGCTGGAATATTTTAAACATATAATGTACGTAAAGGTTTGATTAATTCATTATTAGTGATTGGTTTAGAGTCATTCCAACGCAAAAATATTGTCACTATTACAATCGTAGAAGAACAATTATTTTCGGATATTTAAAAAAAAATGAAAAGCGCATGAAATAAATTTTCTCGTCTAAAAGTAGCCAAAACAACTTTTCTAAACCTTTAGTATTTTTTTAGTATTTTCTTGATCACAATAGAATACGTTTATCTAATATTAATTAATTCTGAATTCCTCTGCATAAAATAAAAGATTCTCTCCCGAGTGGCACCTGACGTATTAATCGCTTAATAAAGCTATCTCATATAAAAATGTTTATTATTGGTTTCTATGTTTCTGACCAGATCTGGAATTTTTGTCACTTTTCACCGATTAGCATTAATGTGCGAGTCATATATAAAACAAAGAAAACGTTTTTAGACACTGGGCTATAAGCCGGAAGGCAGGAGAGAACAAAGACGCTCGAGAAAGAGATTGGCAGATTTGATGTTCGCAACAAGCAGAGATGCCTAATCCTTGATAAACAGAAGGAAAAGAAGAAGAAAAACTTTTATTAATCAAAAACGTTTTGTTATTCCAGTCAGTCTATGCCGACATGTACAATAACCAAATATCTAATTTTTGACGACATTGATTTAAATAATATAACAAATTTAATTACTTTTTACTAATACGAAACCTTGGAATAATGTACATAATTAATTTTCACTCCTAGATAAACTTTTATCAGATCAACAAAATAAATTCTCTTTAAATGTGATTTAAAAAAATGTAGATTGTAAAAGTTTCTAGTACAATTTTAATAGATTGTTAAATGTTATTGTTTTTTGAAAAATGTTCTTTAAAATAAAAGGCTAAAAAGTAAATTAGATAGTATCATAATATCGTAAATGAATTTTTTCAATAACCTGTTGTACTTAAACCAATCCTAAATCGTGTTACTTGTTTGAAACTAAGGACCTGTGGAATTATTAAAATGGAATATCCTATGTAAGATACAAAAAATATATTTCCCTGCATGAATAAAGTTTTAACTGCTAAGCTTTTTTGTCAAAATGGTTCACAAAGGACGCAGAAATTATTTCACATTGGTTTTTGTCTTTACAGCAGTACTACAAATTAGGATACCGCTAACAAACCCACAGATTCACAGTAATTTTTTTAACACCATAATCTGAACTCTTCTGTTTAAAATTAAATAAAATAATTAAATTATTATTAGTATCTTTTTTAACAAAATACACGCAGCTTCAAATATACCATTCATTTATTTTATTTTCCCTATCTTTTTTCCTTCTATAAAGATCTGTAACCTACATCAAAAAATTATGTTTTATTTTATTACATATTTTTATTTAGGAGAAACATTTATATCAGCAATTAAGGCTTATAGTTATAAAGGAGTTACATTAAATTCATACTGAAAACATGTTTTTGATCACATGTTCGGCCAATTATACGACTGAAGCATTTAAGAACAGTAGAGGTTGAGGTGTAAAAGACAGTTATCTCCTCTAGAGTAATGAATTTCATTATACAGCCAGACCCTGTGGTCAATGAAGTGAAGATGTCATTTTCAGGGTGGAAGGTAGGTGCTTTTTGGAGGGCCTGACATGCTGATAAGCATACTTTTCTACCCAGTGAGGAAGACAATGGTAAACCACCTGACTCCTTGTTTTACTTAGTAATGCCTCTAGAGGTTCTAACCAGCATTTCGGGTGATGACCTAAACAACAACATTAAAAAAACTGAATGAAATTTCTTTTAACAACATTGAAATTTTCTGATACAATTCCTTAGTAAACTACTAAATTTACTTTAAATCGTTGCCTGAAGGTTTTAAATTAATATTTTGCATGACTGTAAAGTGCACTTGGCTAAGCCATATCATCCCCCATTAGGCCCTCGTCCAGTGCTGCATCAGGGTCAGCGAGGGTTTCTTATCACATCTTATCCTCTGAATAGATGATATTCTCTTGTAATTATTCATGAAATAGGTCTGAAATGAATATTAAAACTTATTCCAGTGTTTTGCCTTCAACAGTTGAGTTGAACAGCTTCTCCCCGTTTTCGGGATCTCGATTTTACTCCACACTTATTTTTCCTGCGAATCACAGCTTTTCAGTCTCATTTTACAGATTCACCTGCTGAATGAACCTATATATTTTTCAGAAGTTTAAAATAGGCCTATTTATTTATTGGGTAGTTCTGTCTTATAAATTACGCAAGCATGTGGTCGGAATTTCAAGTTTCTCTAGCATTCACTTGGAGAATCGGCAGGCTGATTTTAAGAACTGCAACTCTTCGGAAAAATATAGAAATAGTATTGTAACGTCTCTTCAGAGTTCTTTTAAGGATCTGGTTATTAATAAATGATAAAACTCTGGTTTAATTTTATAAAGATTATTTATTAACAAATTAATTCATAAAATTTTTACCGTTATAACTAATAACTTATTAAATTAAAATTTAACTACTTAACTTATTAGTACGCCTATAACAGGCAGGTGGAGTGTTGCACTCGATCTGCTAGTTCCAGGGCTACAAAAAATAGTTATGTTTCTTATCACGTAATCAGCCAGTCACATGACTGAACTATTTAAAAACAGAAGAAATAGAGGTGTAAAAAACACTAGTCAGAGTTATCTCCTCTGAAGGTAATGAATTTCATTGTACAGCCAGACCCTGTGGTGAATGAAGTGAAGGTGTCATTTGAGGGTGCAAAGTAGATGCTTTTTAGAGGGCTTAGCATGCTGCTAAGCATAGGATACATTTGTACTCAGTGAGGAAAGCAATGGTGAGCCATCTCATTCCTCATTTTACTTAGTAAAACCTCTAGAGGTTCAAACCACCCTTTTTGGGTGTTTGACCTTAAAAAATACAAACTTATTAGTAGAGTAAATTTTATTACAGAATGTTAGTTCAAACTTAATATGGCTATTTAACCCTACTCATGAGTTAACATTAATTATCCAACTCTTACTTGTACAACCAAACAATTTGACACTATATACCTGATACGCTGAACTTCTTTCATGCTCGTGTTATAATGTGTAAGACTAATTTTTAATAACTTTGTTTCGATCCACTACTGACTCTCACCGATAAGAATCAACTATTGAAACAACCTTCCTTTAAACAATTTTCGAGATAAATTAAAACTGAAAAGGATAATAGAAAACAAAAGAAATACTAAATGGAATAATCCAGAAATAATTAACAAAAATAAAAAAAAATAGAACCTAAAGAAACAAAATAGAAAAACTAGAAAATAAAAATAGCAGTACGTAGCAGTACATCGCCTAATGTAATAGCTATAATACAACTTTCAAACAAGACGGACCACGATCACAGGTAATAAATCACGTATGTTATTTAGGCCAACAGCCGAAAGGCTGGTTTGAACCTCTAGAGGTTTTACTAATTAATTACGAGGAGTGAGGTGGTTTACAATTGCCTTCCTCACTGGGTTGAAAGAGTATGCTTATCAGCATGCCTGGCCCTCCGAAAAGAAACTACTTTCCACCTTGCAGATGACACTTTCACTTCATTCACCACAGGATCTGGCTGTATAGTGAAATTTATTACTCTCAAAGGAGATAACTCTGACTAGTGTCTTTTACGCCTCTACCTCTTCTGTTCTTTAATAGTTCAGTCATATAATTGGCTGACTATATGATAAGAAACTATTTTTTGTAGCCCTTGAACTAACAGATTGAGAGCAATTAATTTAACACTCCACCTGCTTGTTAAATACATAACAGATTGTTAAATCACATCTGTCAAAACTTTATACAGTAGCTACTGTTCTAAAAACATTATTGTTTTTCACTTGCTGTGTTAAAGTATTTTTTTGAGGTTAGTTATAGGTTAATCTCAAACATTTATTTATAAATAAATTAGGTCTACAGTAGGCTACACTATTTCAAAGTAGTCTACAGACTATTTCAAAGTATAGTCTACCATTAATACTAAGTATACCTACTAATATTAGTCTAAACTTTAAAGTTTGCAACTTTTGTTTACAGGAATAGTATTTATTTTGTAAAGTAAAATATTTTGCCTATAACGGGCAGGTGAATGAAGTGATAATTATAATTAGAATAAATTATAATTATATTAGTATATATTATTATATAAATATAGTAATATTATATTAGTATAAATTATAATAAGTAATTGCTCTGTGGTGAATGAAGTGAAGGTGTCATTTGCAGGGTGGAAAGTGGGTGCTTTTCGGAGGACCTGGCATGCTGATAAGCATACTTTTTCAACTCAGTAAGGAAGGCAACAGTAAACCACCTCACTTCTCGTTTTACTTAGTAAAACCTCTAGAGGTTCAAACCAGCCTTTCGGCTGTTGACCTATGACCTAAACAACAAGTAAAATATTACCTTTATTACTTTAAATTTACCTAAGTATTTTTTATGAATACTGGGTTCTGCAGAATATTCATTCCAGAGTTCTCCAATACATTACCGTGAGAAACTGTGGGGTGTAGAATGTAATTGTAACATAGGATATTTGATATGTATTCCCAGATGAATTAACCGGCTGAGATCATCTGTCATTCTAATTAATATTGACTGATGGAATAACAGACATCACGTACTACGTAATATTACCTCGATTTCCGTTAATTCGTAATGAACACCTTAGTATAATCGACAAGATATTGATCCTAAAAAAAACAGAAAACGTTTGATTAATTTTGTTAAAATTTCGGTCTTTGCTCTGTTTTTGTTTTACACTTTCTTGTATTGGTTTACTTAGGCCTATGTAAAGTATTTAAAATATAAATGATTCTCTAGCAGTAATCACAATGATTCGCTGTTCTAAACTGCAAAGCAAAAGTTTTTGGTACAATTTTCAGCTAGTGTCTGTACATTTTTATACGTTAAAATTCATTTCCATTGATATTTTATGAGACTAGTTGCTAAAAACCAAAACTTAAATGCTGCTTCAAAGAAATCTACCATCATCCAAGTTATCGACAATATATTGGTACCTAAATCATTTTCCGCATGTAATAGAAAGTGTGTATTACAAAGTACCTATTAAAAATTTCCATCATTATTACTTGTGCAAGATTCATTAAAAATTGGTTGGTTGTCAAAAAAGTACAGGTCCGACTAAAAAACAAACTATTTACCCATATGATAATGTAGGTACTCTATAGCTACACTTGTTTTAATTTATTTTTAAACTTAAGAAACTGAATTAATTATGTAAGACGAAAAAGCCAGTAGGCTGTAAGAAATTTCATTGAACAAGTTATCGGTTTCGTAAAGTTGAATACTGTAATCAATAACTGAATAGTATTTCCCCTTCAAATATCAATGAAAATGAAAATTAAGTCTTTTTCACATCCACGTTGGCTTCCAATTATTCAGTGTTGCGATACCATTTGTCGTGTGAAGTATTGTTGTTGCGCATGTAATAATTTAATGAGTATTTTTTGTTAGTATTTATTGGTACAGTGCTGTATTTCTTTTATAATACTTATTTATTGTTATTATTAATAAAAATGGAAATAATAAAATTTTCCTTTGTCTTGAAAACTGTTTATAGTTTAAATTACAAATTACAACTAAAATTTATGTTATTAATTAAATACTACGTATGTTTGTAGGATATATAGTAACGAAGAGCGTGTTGCTATATACAACCAAAATATGCTAAATTGGAATCGCCCATCTTTCCCACAGTCTGAAGTGACTGTTGGATGTAGTATAGCAGCTGGGAGCAGCGGCTGATTTTTAGTCGCGTAGACGCAGCGTCGCAATCGCGTCGGTGTGTAGTTGCAGTATTTAAATACATTAAAAGTGGATGCACGCTGCAGAGCAGCGTTGGTGTAGGCTCTTAGGTTGTACAACTGCTTGTATCATCATGTTAGTACGATGAAACAATTAATCTTTTAATTTTTCCAGACTGTCAGTAGTTTTTACGAGATGCAAGTAAAATGTTAGCAATGCACCACAGAAGAAATTCTGAGATTTCCTTCCATTTGTACCTTCTTGGTGAGTCTTTATATTTGTTCCATTAAATCAGTATTGAATCTGTACCTTCTCCATGAAGTATAAATTGCATTGTGCACGGAAGTTGTAGCCAGGACGATGGGGAGAAAAGGTGGTTAGTTAGACTTTTTCCCCTATTCAAAGGACTTTGGCATTCGATGTAATAGTAGTAGGTAGGGTCGAGGAATGATAAGAAGGGTGGGATCTACGTGTTGGTCAGCATTAAATTTTCAGGTGTGTTTAAATATACCACGAGCGACGGTAGAAATATCCCCTCAGGCAAACTCACCCTCTCTTTCGTTTTCGCAGACGAAAAGTCAAGGCACCACAAGGCACACACATATGTTACCCCTCTTACTTTTAATGTTTATTCCTACACCATATGATGACCATAACACAAGACCAGGTGCTTTATTATTTTATTCTGTATCATCCCAATTACTATAATGCATATAGGATAGTTTATGGTCTACACGCATGAAACTCTCCTTTTAAAAAGGTTATAATTACCTTCTGAATAATCAGTAAAACCATCGATCATACTGTAGTAGATTACCTAATTTTAAATTAAATACTCTTTTAACAGATTAATGAAAATCTGGTATGAAATACTCACACGACTTCCTCTTGTCAATGTAGCTAAATAATGTACAAAATAACCTATGTTTAATCGTGAGAAAACCATGTAAAATGAAATAAGTTACATAACCTAATTTGAATCATAAGTGATTGACGTAAAATGAAAATCAACCTCTGTAGAACTTAAAAATACGAAAATCACTAATTAACGCTAAACTAGGTTCTGTAGAAGAAAAGACTTGAAATAATAGTTTTAGATTTTTTTATTTCCTACAGCCTATTACAATTTTGTCATAAAATGCATAGGCCTACAAGGCTGCAATATTAAAAAATCCTGTGTTTATACCGAATTTGATGAAAAATACAGAAAATCACGAATTGACGCTAAACTAAGCTTGTACTAAAAATATTTGGAATTAAAGTTTTATAGGTTTTTAATATTGTTCTTTTAAATACTTCTAATTTCTACTAGGCCTACTATTCCGACAATTACAGTCTACTATCGGTTTCATAATAATTATACACCTGAGTTTGAACCCTTGCATCTCCAAAACAACGAATTGGATTTCAACATACTTTATACCAACATTTAGCTCATTTTACTCTGCGTTGACCTATAATATTCTTATATTTTTGATGTTGTTTTAAAATTGCCGTATCGAGGTTGGAATACAAAAAGACCCGGTTCTTTTTGTAACCGTAAAGATTTTATGCGTTTGAGGAGTATAATTCGGAAGTATTTAACCAACAAGTTCGAAATTTTAACAATACATAGGCCCTATCCAATTAATATATTCTCACAACGTGTACGAAATTTCAAATTCGTAAATTACTTATATTTTTATTTATTACCAATATTCTGAACCCTTGTTATCTTAGTAATCGCTTAATCGTTCCGCATCAGCAAAATATCGTTTTACTCAGAATCAAAAAATTAGAACAAAATGTAGCCTATTAATAACATGAAATATTCATTGGCCAATGTGGTAGAATTTTTAAAATTTTGAAAATTAGATTTGGCCATAAGGGGGCAAGCGCTACTATCCATGTTGTCAGGCTGTGTAGGCTACATGATATCCGAATTCCGCATGGCTCACTCTATTTTTCAAAATTTTTAAAATTCTACCAAAATATTGGCCAATCAATATTTTATGTTATTAATATATTTGTCTATATACTATTTACTATTTTTTGATGCTGAATAAAACGATAGTTCGTTCGTGCCGGTTGAGCGGTTACCGAAATATCAAGAGTTCAGAATACTGGTAATAAATAAAAATGTAAGTAGTGTATGAATTTGAAATTTCGTACACGCTGTAAGAATATAATTGGCTATGTTGTGTTAAAATTTCAAATTTGTCGGTCAAATACTTCTCGAGTTATACTCCTCAAACGCATAAAATTCTTTGCGGTTGCAAAAAGAACCGGGTCTTTCGTCTTCTAACCTCCAACATTAAAAATATAAGACATATAGGTCAGACATATAGGAGATAAGATATATAGGTCAGCGCAGAGTAAAATGAGCCAGATGTTGATGTAAAGTATGTTGAAATCAGACTCATCGTTTTGGAGATGCAAGTGTTCAAACTCGGGTGTATATAATTATGAAACCGGTAGTAGTAGCTAAATTTAATAAATTTCTAGATCACTTTTGTTTGTAGTGTTTTTCTTAAAATTTGGATGTTTCTTTTTTTATTTTTCATTACTTAGGTCATTTATAATAGCGACAAGTTTTGGAAAATAAACCTGATTTATTTATTTATTTTCTTTTGTAAAATACTTTCATTATAATTAGTAGACTATTATAAAATTTAATTTTATCTGCTGAATTAAATTTTTTGCATATACTTCATAGTACTAAAATTCAGCAACAAAATTATTGGACTGTATAATTATTATAAGTTTCAGAGATTTTCTCTCTTTAGGCCTACGTGTTAAATTTTCATTTTCATAATAAACGAAATTTATGTTAAGAATTTAACCTAGGTTACTGATAAGAAAATAAAACTTCAAAAGATATACACTTTCAATAGTTGAAGAAATTTTAGAAAGACTAAAATATACTGTCCGGTAGATAAATCTGAAACGCAGCGACCCATACAGACATAAAATGGCGCATATCTTAGATAAATACATGTGCGAGAGAACTGCCGTTGATTCAACAACCGTTTCCTTCCTTAAATCGTTTGTAACACTGGATGCTATTGGTTCCGTACACGGGCCTAAAAGGCGGAGCTTTCCTATCGATCTGTTTAGAGGTTATTACAGTGTGGCCAACATATGAACACTTTACAATTTCGAAACAATCTATTCTTTCAAAATCTTTCATTACACAATATTTTGTGACTTAAAAGCAAAAACATTATAATTTTATTTGAACAAATGATATTAACCATAACGTCCTTAAATGTATTCAAACTCCTGTAAGGAAAATTAGGAACAGACTAAAAGCAATTACCGTCTGCGTTACAATGGACTGCATTCTAATTCCAGAATTATTGAGAATATAGCTTAAAATTTAAGTTTTAAGGTGGAAAGCTAATATATAAGTTTTATCCAACTGAAACTAAGAGTTTTAGTTGGGTAAACTTAACTTTTTAGTCATGAAATTACGAATTATTCCATGTAGGCCATGTACTCATAATTACCTAAAAATAAATTTACCCGAATACTTTTTTAACCGCTGTAACTTAGAACACCATGACAATTCAAAGAATGGATTATATTCATTCTTTTTGTTTACTGCATCGATAACTGAATCCGTAGTTTGTGAATTCCTACTCAGAAAGTCCCCGGTATAACTTCCGGTAACGATTTGAAAACAACCCAGTATGAATAGGCTATACAATTTTGAAATAGTAGGCCAACTTGAAAATGTTTTTAATTTAGTTGTGGTCCTCGTAACTCCAGCAAAAATATTAGCCTAATACCTTTTTAGTTTTGTAAGCCTTACATTCCAGTAATTTTCTTGCTTTGGTGACCCAGTTTACAAACGGTTAATCCAGGGCGTGAGTATTTATTGATGATTAGCCATTTACTATTAATTTAGCTCATTTGGTTTACGCAGGAGTAATCAACATGATTCAATAATACTTTACAGGTGCGTAACCATACATACCTTGTGCATCTTCTCACCAGTAAATCAAATTTTCCTGCGTTCAACCGTCTAAGATGGATTCTGATCTTGCTCTTGATACCCGTTCGAGTTTTCTGGCGATCATTGAGGGTCGACCATTTGAACGTGAGGCCCAGATACCGGAGAGTGAAACGTAAGTTTCTTTTGGTATTTTGAATAGTCTACAACGCCAGTTCGTAGAAGAATTCTATCTACTATCGGTTTCATAATTATTGACACCCGAGTTTGAACCCTTGCATCTCCAAAACGATGAGTTTAATTTTAACATATTTTACATCAAAATTTAGCTCATTTTATTCTGCGTTGACCTACAATAGTCCTATAGTTGACCTACAATAGTCCCGGTTCTTTTTGCAACCGCAAAGAACCCGGTATTTTTGCTACCGCAACAAATTTTATGCGTTTAGAGACGTGTAACTCGATAATTATTTGGCCAAATGTATGAAATTTTAACACAACATAGACAACTAATTATATTCTTACAGCGTGTACGAAATTTCAAATTCGTACGTTATTTAAATTTTGATTTATTAACAATATTCTGAACCCTTGCTATCTCGGTAACCGCTCGATCGTTAGGTACGGGCAAACTATCGTTTTATTCAGTGTAAAAAAATAGTAGTCTACAAATATGTTAATAACATGAATTTTAAAAATTTTGAGAAATAGACTGTGCAATGCGAGGGTGGATGCTACTTTCCATGTTGCTTGAATCTGACTGTCTACCTGAATTGGCAGACTGCATTGTCAATTCAGGTAGACAGTCCGACAGGATGTCACGTACACAGCCTGGCAACATGGATAGTAGCACCCATCCCCCCACATTACCCAGTCTATTTATCAAAACTTTTACCAATTTTATCACAACATTGGCCAATCAATATTTCATGTTATTAACATATTTGTACAGAGTTTTTTACGCTGAATAAAACGATAGTTTGCCCGTGCCGAACGATCGAGCGGTTACCGAGATAGCAAGGGTTTAGAATATTGTTAATAAATCAAAATTTAAATAACATACGAATTTGAAATTTCGTACAGGCTGTAAGAATATAATTATCTACTCGTAAGTTGTGTTAAAATCTCAAACATTTCGGCCAAATAACTATCGAATTACATGCCTCTATAATTGAACTGCAAATTATATTGCCTGACCCTCTGTTGATGAAGGTAGCAGAATATGTAATTCTCAGTGGGTATGGTTGAGTAATGGATTTAAATTTGACTTTTTAGATCAGTAACAGATTCAGCAATAACCATTTAATTTTTATTCTTTTAAGGGGAGTTGGACAGGCCTATATTTTTTTTGTATGTTATCTTTAACAAATTCCGGTACAATTTTCTCAAAAACTGTAAAAAATAGCAACTTTTTGTTTTCTATTAGTCAAAAGGTAGTGTTTTCGTCTACTTATTGAGTGGGGCGGCTTTTAAATGTGTCTTAATGTTGGCTTTTAACAAATTTTCTAAATATGTGAAAATTTTCTAAAATTTTAAACTTTTTATATAACCTCCTTAAAAGAGCTTTAGAAAAGAAAATAATTCTAATATTAAAAAAGGATTCGACTTAGCCCATATTGTTAAAGAAAAAAGAGTAACAGAATAAAAAAATTACTCGGATACCTCTTTTAGTTCCTGAGAAAATTGTACCTAAAAATTAAACAAATGTAGTTTTCGGGTAAACACATTTTAATTGCACCCAGCAGTGTTACAGTAAACAACCATACCTTAGTACATACCAGCTCCATAGGCAAATTACCTCAATTACAATAAAAATACTGAAGAATCTAGAGAACCATATCCGACTAGATCTAATAATAAATTAGTAAAATAAAAGTAAACAAATAAACGAATCCGTCATTTCAGAAATCCTATAAGTCAAAATTTTACATTATTTTCTTTACTGCATTTTAGGACTAACTGAATATATACACACCATCCCTACAAAAATCACAAGTCTGACTTTCCTTATACAATACAACAGTAAGGAAAAGCTTATCCTTAAGGATAAGCCGGCCGCATTGGCGAAATTGGTAACGTGCTCGTCTCTCATCATGCGGTCTTGGGTTCGAATCCCATTCAGGCACGGCATTTTTTCATACGTTACAAAAAATCATTTCATCATTCACCGTCTGCATTAGCAGTAATTGCAGAACAGTCGGACGTAAAACAAAAAAAAAATTTATCCTTAAGGATATAAAGTGCTTCTTTCTAATTAAAAAGTGAAAGTGGATGATATTTTTATGCTTATACTTTCTAGTGGAAAAGGCTACACAAAGTTTCTATGGAAAAATCTTTTCGAGAGATAATTACTGTTTGTGACGACGACGACGAAAAACTTGAATAGTCCTAAAAACCAACATTTTTTTTCTGAAAGATACGAATTTCAATTTTTATTACTGCAAAAAGCTATTTTAAGTCACTAATTTAAATTAGTGAAATAAATAAATGAATACTTTACAACGCAATTTTCTTCTGATCTAACAACGTATTTTACAAAAAACAACGCATGTTAGCTTTTTACTCCAATTTACAGAAACACCAAAATTTTACAGAAATTTACAGAATTTTTTTCAGAACACCTTATGTCAAAATATTCAACTTTTTTTAAACAAGTGGCTTACCTTTAACAATACAAAAGTATACATTTTATATTAAAGAAAACAAGCCTCTGAAAAATTATATTTTTTAATATTGTTTTTTTTATTGAACCAGTAAATTACCAGTTTTTAATTTTTCCAAAAGTTAGAATTTTTGACTAATGGGTTTGTTTTTAAATGACCGATTCAAATCTGGTTATTTATTTGACGAAATTATAAAAAATATTGTAAAATAATAATACATCACAAAAGGGAAATTCCTGCATGTGACATTTTAAAAAATTTTGGTAAATACTTCTAGTTGTCTTAGAAACATAATTTTGGTAGCGTTGGAAAACGGGAATAACAAACTACATGATGGCATCAGAATCTAAAAGGCGATATTGTTTATTTTTTCGTGTCCGACTCCTCTTTAGGTTTTCAGTTATTTTTTTTATGCAAGGACCCTAACAACAAAGACTGGTAAATTTTATAGTTAAAAATTGTATTTAGTTCGCTTTATTCATGTGGTATTGCTGGACAGTTTTCTATTAATTTTGGCGTAATTTTTTCTTCTAATTTTGTTGACAGTTTCAACAATAAAAGGTGGCCTACCTTTTAAAAAAGGGCCTACTAGAAAAAGGCCTACTGAATAAAATTTGGCAAAAAAGTAATACAATTTTTGAGTTGAACGCATCTGGCGGGGGCCAAATTATAAATGTAAATTGGGAATACCAAGGGTCCATCACTAGTTATTCTTTCATTGTTGTAGTTTAGCCCCCGTTAGATGCGTTCAATCCAAATTTTTTAATCGTCACTAAAAGATTATTATAATAAAGGTAATAAACATTGACGTATTTAATTATATTTGAATGTGCCAATATTATTTGTTATTTGTTGTAGAGAATTGCCAAAAAAATTAATTGGAAAAATTTTATTAGAGCCTTCTTTGGTTAAGTTCACCAACGTATTTGATGATGAAACGTATACGAGAACAATACGAATTCAAAATATTTCCAAGAAAACTGTTAGTGTACTCATAAAAAAACTTCGAACTACAGTAAGTACTTTGATTTAGCCGTACTTTTGTGATTACATACCGTTCTCTACGATATTGCCTTTTAAGTTTATTTACGTGCTGTAATGGTACAGTTTTAGAATTTATAATCATTTTTTGTTCATTCACAGATCTAGTCTACTAATTAAACCGATGATATCGGAAATTACTGTACAATCTACCCGATTTCGTTTTTAGTCGTAGATAGGCCTAACTCAAAATTTTATTTTATTTTATTTTGAACTACATAAGAAGGATACGTGATGTCAGAAAACGTTTAAGTCTGTGAGTGAGTCCGCCAACTATATGTGGCAACCGGCAAAATGTAACTGGTCTACGCATGCGCTAATATCTTGAGATTCTAGTAGTAGCTTCTTCCACCGATTTTGATTTTGGTCTGTAACACTACAGTCTGTCTATAACTTGAGGAGCAATATGCGGATTGTAAAACCATTTTAGAGAACATTTCTAATTTTTTAAGTAACAAAAACTTATCGGAAATGACGTATTTTATAAAACTGTACAATTGCAGGAAACGAAATAAAGAGAAAATTTTCAATTAATTTTTACCGAAATTCCGTCCATTCGCGATTTTAAAAAATTTATTTATGAAAATACCTCTACCCTTAAATAGTAACGATTTTCTGTTAAAATTTTATTGCATCATCTTTTTCATAATTATCATAACAAACCTGCCAAATATTATGTTAATCCGTGAAATAATTGTTGAATAATGACGACGTAATAAAAAAATACGGGTTCTTCTTAAAAACCAAACTTTAACTAAATTATACATTACCTTATTAAGCGTGTGTTTTTCGAAATAATTTTACAGAACAAAAAACAAGCAAAATACTTTGTTTTATAAAAATATGTCATTTCCGACAAGTTTTAGTTAAATAAAAAAATTAGATGTACATTTTCTGAAATGATTTTACAATCTACACATTTCTCCCCTCTGCCGGAGGCCATCAAGTTACAGGCAGACAGTACTTGTGCAAGTGTTCTCATTACAAAACTTAAAGATCTACGGTTTAAAATTAAATTATTTAGAGCTATGGTGGAAAAAGCACCAAACTCATTACATTGTATGAGTCGGTACCTCCTGCAGATTAATTGACTTATTTGTTGAATATAGATACTGAAGTCACGAGATTGCCTTTTGCGTGTAGGCTAGATGGCTGAGAGGAAGAGAAGTGAAAATACGACAGTGCTGCCAACCTCAACAGTCACACTACTCGTACATTTCACTACCGTGCAGTTTTTTCATACATTTTGTAAACTGTGGTTTATTCCGAGAAAATGTTTTCTTCATTAACCTTATAAGAAATAAATGTAACCTGTAATATTGCCTACAGCTTGATTAAATGACCAGAAATGTTTGATTTACTGTAATTACCGGCTACCTTATTCCATTGGAAAAAAATTTTCTACAACATATGAATTGCCTTCTTTACTACCGCTGTCACCGGCGTCTACACTATCAGTTTCTCTAGTATGACCTAACCGGTTTTTTTTATACCTAGTGTCAAAATAACTGTTGAATAATAGCTTCTTCACGTCTTTAATTTCCTTCTTTATTTTTCGCATTGTGGAAAGAGAAACATCACAGTAGTTAGCTACTTGCTCATGGCTTTTGTTAAGAGACAGAAGAAAGGCATTTTTGTTTACCTTTAACTTCACAGCATTTTATTAAACTGCATATTAGATTTCGTTCAGCACTGTGGATAGTCTGCCCACGTTTTCCAGAAACTAACATTTCTGTTTACGGTAACAGTTTATTGGTACAGTTAACCTACAAAAGGTTCCGCGATATACTGTATGTGCTCTGGGTATAGTATAAGTTGCGTTTGTTGTACTAAAATTAAAGCAGTCGCGCATGCGCACTGATGTTTTTCTCCCTTTACCCCTCGTTGCAAACAATGGAAAACTCGTGACTCAAGTAACTATAATAGTAATATTTTATGCAGAGCTACAATTAACTAAATTTCTAATGTACAAGAATTTATAGTTTGTCTAATTTAACCCAGCGGAATGTATAAATGCGCAGTAGCACATGACATCTCGTGGCTTTAGTTAGAGAGGTTGTAGTGGCGAAAATAATAGCCTAGCCCAAGTCAGTCACGTTTCAAACTTTGGTGTGTTAAACACTAATTGAACAGTGCACGTTATGCTATACTAGTATTTTTCAATACTATTTCAATCAGTCAGTATTTTTCAATACTAGTGCAAAAATTTGCTCTCAACCAAGGAGTATTTTTTTAAAATGTTTCAGCCAAGATGTGCACGCCAACTAGGTCAAGGATTTCTTAAAAAGTCAGACTAAATCCGTGATAATGAATAGTACATTTTAAAATACAAACTAATTAAATAAACAGCCAAGCAAAAATTATATAAGTATAATACTCACCTCAGAGTATTACATCATCGAGACATCTTCGTCTCACACGGAGACATCATCAGGATGAACATCACACAATGACACAATACATAACACAAATGAAACACATAAGGTCGAAGACCATGTCTATAAATTAAATTTACCCGTTGCAACTAATTATGCGCGACTATCCGGCCGATCCGGCCGAGCGGCCGGATTAGTCGTAGCATTGAGTGTGCTGCGATTGCAGCACTGAACAAGCGTGTAAGAAAATTAGAACAAACTACATAATGTTAAATAATAGACGTGGCCACATCATTAGCAGGACCTGCTGTACTGCTCAACTGCTTACTGCTCTAACTTGTTAAAAAACAAACTAGTTTGATTGTACCAGCTTACAAGCTCATATCTCAATTCAGTTTTTGTTCTTTTATTGTGTACATTAATTTTTCAATCATGGATTTCGACACTCGACACAAATATCGACTGTATATAAACGTGCCATTTCATGGGACGTGTCGGATAAGCCGGTCGCATTGGTGTAGTTGGTAACGTGATCGTCTCTTATCATGCGGTCTTGGGTTCGAATCCCATTCAGGCACGGCATATTTTCATACGTTAAAAAAATCATGTTTTCCTTTACCGTCTGCATTAGCAGTAATTGCAGAACAGTCGGACGTTAAACAAAAAAAAGTGTCTGATGAGCATTTCAAGAACAGAAAATGATAAACTGCTGCGTCGAATGAAGTCTGTAAAGAATTACAAACTAATGACTGCGAGTATATAACAACAAAATACTAACTGAAATAACTAAAAAATATTTCTAAATAATTTAAAATAGTTAAGTCAGTCAAAATAATTTAAAAAATGCATTAACGTAGGGGAACTTTCACTTAAAAGTAGTAACTTTTCAAACCAAGACAAAACAGGAGGCATGACTGAACCAAGTGACATGCTGATGATAAGTGTGTTAGCAGCTGACTGCTGTGTGGCCAAGGTATAGGTACCAAACGAAGTAATGTCCCATAGCCGAGCGAGTGAGAGGGAGATATGTGGCATAACTACGCATGCGCTCAAAAGTCTTTACCGTTGTAATCCAAATGTGAAAACATACTGCAGTCATTATTTTGTTTGTTTATTTAACTGCGTGCATAAACGCTTGCTTACAACAATGAGTGAAAGTATAGTGTTATGGGAACGGCGCGTATGGCTTGTGCGAGTGAGCTTGTCCCCACGGCTAGGGGACTTTAGTTCATCTGAATACTGTACTAGCTCAGCTCAATGCTGCCCCACTGCTAAAACCTACTTGAACTGTTGGCCTGCTCTAACCTGCTTGGCTATCTGACCGCGGCCTTACTGTCTTTAGGATGAAATTAAATCGTATTTTCAAATCTCTCTCAGGAACTAGATAAAATATATTCTTAATTGTTATGGTTTTTCAAAGGAATAATAATATTTCTATGTATTCTTCCATTCTGAGATACTGTAATTGAAAAGGAAGGCTCTATCCTTCAAAGATGCAACTTTTGATTATCTGTGTTAATAAGATCAACATTTAGTTCACGGTAAGACTAGTAAAGAGTCGAAATTTAACGATATAATTTTCTTCGTTGATTTTCACAAAGCTTAAAGGATCCTTCTTTTAATGTATGATTGTCTAAAAAAATTTTGAAACCTTTGAAATATCTCGTAGCAATATAATATTTCACTTGATGAAATATTAGATACAATTAATCAAAATTTAATACTGGAATTTGCTCCGGGCATACATAAGATATTCAAGTAATTTTAAGTAGTTGGTTATCTAAATTTTAATTAATTATATAAACTTTTCAGTCGTTCTCAATGTCAGAAATGCGTAAATTGAAACTCGCTCCTGGTATGTCAAAATCTGTGGTACTTACGTTCCGCTGTGCGTACAACAGTCCATTTACTACAACAATACCTATAACAGTTGATGATATTCGATTGGAAATACCAGTATTTGTGTAAGTTTAAAAAATTTCCCTTTACTAGTTGAGGTAGACCGACTGCAAAATTTATAAATTTTTGATTATAATAATATCAACTTTAAACTCAATTTATATCTTTAACCTTTTCAGTGATGTAAAGTGCAATTTAATTTGAATAAGGGTGTACAAAAGAGCCAGCCCTTATCTCGAAAACTTGCAGGCGTAAGCCTGCCATTGCCGATGTGCATAGTATAAGTTACTCGTATTGCTAAATTTATTAGAATATTTGAAAAAACAATGTGACATAAATAGAACAATATCATTAAAATACACAAGAACTCAAAAATTTTATGTAAGATTTAATTCAAAAAATTTTGGTTAGCGGAAATACAACTTTTCATGGTTTAACTTCTGCACTCTGTTTCTCTTTTGTATAGTTTTCTGCCTTAGTTTATCTCGTTAAGATTTTCTTTTAATTCTTTCATCCAAGTAGTTTGCTTCATCCTCCATTCCTGTAATCAAGAATTCGCTTAGTGATAGTGTCAGAGTTCACTCTTGTTTTTGTTCCTGGTTCTTTATTGAACCGCAATTTTCATTCTTGTTTTGTCATGAGTATTTACTTAGGTATTTAATTTAGAAGTAAGTATTTACAACTTAAACGAAAAGTTAAATGATTATCGCCAAAGTTGGAGGCAGGACATGGCAAGGATCCCAGATCACAGGATACCTAAGCAGGCACACTGGTATGCTCCAGAAGATAACAGGGATGTCAGTAGACCTAGGAAAAGATGGAAATAGATGATATAGTATGTGAGTTCGGAACAGGCTGCGGCCTAATCCTTGGTTAGAAGATTTTTTCTTGGGTCCCATTATCCTAGGCCTATCATAAATGTAAAATCATATTAACTTATTCATTATACGAATAATTATTATTAATTTAAAAATAACTAAAACTTTATATTTTTTAGATGTAGAGGAATGGCCGAATTACGAGTAGACCCAAATTTTTTAAATTTTGGACTTATTAATCAGTATAGTCCAGCTGTGTCGAAGGAGATTACAATTTCAAATCAAGGTTCTTGCCCTCTTCGTTACACTATAGACGTAGCACCATCGGATTTGGGTGTTAATTCTTATCCTAATAAAGGACGTTTAAGACCTTTTTCTGACGAAAAAGTTAATATCCAGATTATACCACACGTGGCAGGAAAATTTGAGGCAGAATTTTGGTGAGTACTTAACAGAAATATAATGTAGCCTACATAATTATATTCTAAAAAAACTGTTTGACTTTTATAATTTTAAACTCGCCACTCCAGCGGCGCTTTAGCGCCGCTTACGTGTCTCGGCATCAGAGGGGTAGGTGGATCAGAATTCATAAGTAGATCAGAACCATTTACCACAAGGTGAAGTTCAGCCGCCAAAGGGATTGGGTGGATCACAATATTTTGAAATTTGAATATATGAAAGTTTAAAGATGAAGTTCGAAGTTTCAAAATTTCATTTTTGAATGTCGAGGTTTGAGTGTATGATATTTTGAGTTTTTCGTTTTCTCATGGGACCTAGGGTTGCGATCTGAAAATTTTCGAGTTACTAAATTTTTATGTAATTTTCTTCGCTAAATAACATGCCGTTAAAAGATTATTTGTATTCAGAAAATTTTAAAATTTTTGTTGGGGTAGCAATCACCATAAGACCCCGATCTAAAATTTTATAAATTCTCCGTGACTCTATGGGTATGTGTAACGTTTTGTCAATAAAAATTTGCGAAAAAAAACCGTTGTGAAGGTGTAAAGAAAGAAAAACATGAAAACGGCAAGCCCTAAAAGCCGAAATGCTAGTGTTTTGAGTTTTCTCAGCTAACAGGTACGTTAAGGGTAACTTTAGCTAAATGGCCTTGAAGTACTTCAGAAGTACTTTAGAAGCACAAAAAAGATTCTATACAATTTTTCGCTATGAAGCACCGTTCAGGAGGTAAAAAAACACTACCCCCTACCAAAGGTCAGGGGGTGGAACCTGAAAGTTTTCGCGTTACCAAATTTTTATTTAACTTTTAACATCGAAAACATGCCGTTAAAATATATTTTGTATTCTAAAAATTTAGAAATTTCGTAATTTTTGGATAAGGGTAGCAACCCCCATCGGACCCCTTTTTAAAATTTAAAAAATTTCCCGTGATTCTATAAGTAGGTACATGTAATGTTTTGCTAATAAAAATTTGCCTAAAAATTTGCTTCTAAAAAACCGCTATGAAGGTGTTAAGATAGGAAAACCTGCAAACTGTAAACCCCAAAAAACCGAAATTTGGTTTTTGGTCAGCGGACCGGTGGGTTAAGTTTTCCTTCATGGAGGAGATGGAGGAAATGTAGGAAGAGGAGGAGATAGAAGAGATAAATCTCCTCCATGGAGGAGATAAAGGAGATAGAGAAAGAAATTGAGGAGAAGATGGAGGAGGAGTAGGAGGAGATAGGGGAGATACATCTCCTCCATGGAGGAGATAGAGGAGGAGGAGATGGAGGAGATGTAGGAGGAGATGGAGGTGGAGATGTAGGAGATAAAAGTGATTTGGGAGGAGATGGAGGAGATGGTGGGATGGAGGAGATGGAGATGGAGATGATGTGAGCTGGAGATGGTGATGGCGATGGAGACATAATAAACCCAAGACGTGCTCGTAATAGGTTTTAATGAAAGTAAAGCAGGGAACCATTAAGGGTATCTGGAATGCCTGTCTACGTAATGTATGTAAAGTACATTTTCTCAAAGACTTTTGGAGTTATTCTGTCCAATTTTTTATGGTTACCTACTTTTTAGGGTGTTCTGCACCCAGTGAGTTAGTGTAGCATCTTTATAATAATCTTTAGAATAATGAGGAAGACTTTTTTTTAAATACCTCTTTTAAAAATCTAATTTTTTGCCCATTTAAAATAACTATTGAAAAACATTATTTTAGTGTAATATTAACTCAGTACATTAATATTATGGTATAAAATTAGGCTGTACAAAAATTTCATTAAAATCCGTTCACAGTTCTTACTTTTTTCACCAAGAATTTTGGTGAAGTATTCGAGGTGAGAATTTAGAAACTGTGTCTTAAAACTCCTGTTCAGACTAAATTTTTGAATAATTTTTGCGTATTGTTTACAATATTTTTATATTCTTCATTTTTGTTGCCAAGAAACTTTGTAAACATATTCTTGAAGACTTTACCTGCTTGTTTTTCTCCTTCCTCCATTTCACCTTTCATAAGCATCCCTTGGCGAAGCGCAGCAGAAACATCCTCCTTTATCTTTTCTTCTAATAAACTGGAAACTGATTGCAAAAATCTTAAAACCCTCTTTACATTTAGCCCTAGTTTAATACGTAACTAGTTTCAATGTTTTTAGGTATGTTATATTGGAGGCTACGATTTTATGATATGCTGCTTTCTAAATACCTCACTTACACATAATATAACCGCTTTGTTGGCCTAGTAATGACGACAGTATCCTAAAAATTGCTCTAAATTTACTATATTTTTATTTACCACTAAAAAGACAACAGTTTTACAAAAGGCTAACACCTATTGTTAGTTTATTTTGTTCATAGATAGAAAAACTCCACAAATACTGTGAAATATTTTATGCAATAATTTGCAATAATTGATTTTTTAAATATTTCTTCCATTCCAAAACAGTTCTTGAATTCACTAGATAGATTCCTGATAATTTAACCAAAGCAGATTTATGAGTTATTAGAAAAAAATATTAAAAAATATAATTTAATCCTTACAATGTTTCTTCAATTAGATTTAAAACAGCCTGATATTGAGACTGTAGTTTTTTGAAACGAATTGTTCAGATTTTCCTGCAGTAGATTGCATTGGCATTCTGCCAGAAGTTGGTTGGTTTTATGTCAAATATTTTTTTATGTTTTCAGCCCCCAGTATCATATCAGAAGAACAAAATAATTTCTGATATTATTTTTGTTACGGTGACTAGTTTTTGTGAATACCTAACAACTATGAACGTCTTCAAGTTATAGCCTATCACATTTTTGTGTGTAGTTAATGGAGAACTAAATACAGAGTGATTTTTAAGTCCTTTTACCCAATTGTTTCTGTTGTATATTTGGTAATTTTTTTTAAGAAAGTAAATTTTGTTTTGTGACACGAAGTTGGTAGCCCTACTCAACTGGAATAGATACGGCAGTGTGAGTTGATTCCCCTTGAGCTGCGTAAAATTTTGTGCAGTTTCCAGTCGTTTTACGAACAGAATGTATTTTACCCTAGAAAAATCGCTTGCATAAATCTAAAGGCTGAAGCTCTTGGACTAATCGTACGCGATACGGATACAATTTCAAATATAGCAGCTTTTTATGAGCACTCGAATATGACAAATATGACAAACCAACTTGCAAGGAAAGTTTTCGTAAACTTTTCCATGGAGAATTGAGCAAGCTTGTTTTCACATTCTCTAAAACGTCATCAGTCAAGAGAGTTGGTCTACCACTACATTTTCTGTCGCAAACACTATTTGTCACTCGAAATCGGTTTGTTAGCCTACAAATTGACATTTTTTATGGTGGAGGAACAGCAACAAATATTAATTGGGAATGATTCTTTAACACTCGCGTAAAGTTTTCGTAGCAAAATATTGTTCAAGAATGAAAACCCGTTGTTCTAGAGTACAAGACATTCTGTTCGTAACACGACCGGAAACTGCACAAAATTTTACAGAGCTCAAGGAGAACCAACTCACACTGCCGTATCTTTACTGGTTGAGAAAAGCTACCAACTCGTGTCACAAAACAAAATTTCCCTTTCTTAGAAAAAAATTACCAGACATTAACAATTGGGTAAAAGAGCTAAAAAATCACTTTGTATAATTTTAAACCAAATGTAGTTTTTTAAATTGCATTTTATTCTAGATCTATTGGTTAGCAATAATGTTAGTTTCGGGAACTCAATTTCAAGTTTGTTTTAATTTTAAATACTTTTAACAGAATTTGTTTTAAATTTTCGTTTAGTTACTCAAAAATTTCTGTTTTGTCTTAAACGTTTTATAACATCTTATCAGTTTACTCAGAGCGTCCCAGAGTTTAATCGGAGTTTGCTCAGTGCTGATATACTTTAATAACTACTAAACCTTTTTTTGATGCAACGGGACAGGATCTTTTATTTTCCCAAATTCCCAAATATCATTGGCAAATTACTATGTTTATTGTTTTAAACTGTTATTTCATTTTAAGGGTAAAAAGTCAAGACGAAGCCGTTAGAGTCGGCTTGGAGGTTGAAATTATTGTTCCTACCTTAATTTCACATCATCCCAACACAACTGGAGATTTTACTTTGCTAGAATTTCCTCCAACTTTTCACAGTGCCATGAGATACGAAACCATTGTCATACTAAACAAGTCAGCTTTACCGTCGACATTTATAGTCGTAGCAGAAATACGAAATGAAATAATTGTAAGTTTATTTGACAAATAGTAAATACTAAAGATAAAATAATTTCTATAATATAATATACGTTACATAATTTCAAATTGCAGTAGAAAGAAATGTTCTAGTCCTGATTCCAATGCACTAAAAAATATAAAGGCACAATGTTTTACTTAAGCTATAGCATAAATTGTTTCTTACATCAACCTTCCTTTTTGTTCTCCATGTACTGAGCCAGTATTTAATTGGGCTAAAAAACCTGTTAATATCAGCAAAGTGATTACAACTATTTAGTATATTATAACACGCAAAACAATTTTATTTTACAAGTAAAAAAAGCATAATCGTTTACTTCATAGTAGTTTTATTGGTGGAAATTTGCAAAATTGTCATCATTTTTCTATGTTCGTCCATCCGTCAGTCAGTCAGTCAGTCAGTCACACCCAGATGTCCGAAACTACAAGAGATAGCAACAAATAGTTTACGGATTCGTATCCTACACAAAACCTTAGTGGGCCTGAATTGAGTTTGAAGTCCAGTTTTAGTAGCCCAAAACTGAAAGTTAAAAAATCAAAGTCGGAATTTGGAAACAAAATTAGTTTCATTCGATTTTTCTTAAAGAATTTATTGTTACAGAAATCATTGGGTTTGAAGTTCCAGTTTCAACTTAAACTGGCCCAAAACCGAAAGTCAAAAAAACAAAGTATTTGGAAACAAAAATAGTGTCATTCAAATCCTCTTAAAGAATATATACAGAAATCATTGGGTTTGAAGTTCCGGTTTTGACTGGAAGTGGCCCAAAACCGGAAGTCAAGAAATTAAAGTCGAAATTTTGAAACAGAAACCGCGTAATAGTATTTCTCTTAAAGAATATTTACAGAAATCTTGGGTTTGAAGTTCCGGTTTCGACCAGAAGTGGCCCAAAACCGGAAGTTAAGAAATCAGCCAGAATTTGGAAACAAAAATAGGGTCGTTCGATTCCTCTTGAGTAGATACAGAAATCACTAATGGTTTTTCCACAGGTCAAAAGTACGCCTTTTAAAAAATTGCCACCAGCCATGAGACGCGTCGCTTCATAAAGGGATTTTTTCTATTTAAATCACAAATCGTAACAAAAATTAAAAGACCAAATTTTAGAACCCATTAGTAATTTTATACACTTGAATGAAAGGTCTTAATTATTGTCTCTAATAAATTTTAGAAATCATTCAAATATTCACTTAAAAAACATTCCTTGTCATCTCTAATAGAAAAACGTACCTTGCATTAGGTGTCATATACATACATAATATGTATATACATATTGAGTATATATATATAATATTTTATTGGGTATATCGTTAATAAAATACATAAAATTACGCCTCCAATGGAATTTGATTTTATTCGTGGAGAGGTTTGTAGCATTTTTATCCAGTTTAACATTCTTCTTTTTCTTCTTCTTAATTACTAAATTGAATCACTACATTGATATAAATAATATTCTACCTATTCAAATAACTACTATATAAAATTTTATGTGTTTATTTTTTTATTTCATTTATTTTTTTAGACGCATAATACCTTTTAATAATAACATCTTCTTAATTTCCATAAAAAAATGCTACGTTCAATATAAACAGATATTACGAGTATACTATAGCTATTTGTATGTAATTGATTGGCCAATAATAATTTTTGATGAGTTTGTGCAAAACCTTTCTATCTTCAAGGTTCAAGCACTACTAAAACTTTTGACAATGTCGTTTGTATAAGAAGACGTAGGTGATTTCAGTAATTAAAAATTTATTTAAGTTATTAAATCCTAACCATATTTTTTAATATACGTAAAATTTTTAAATATCATTAAGCTATTTCTTTAAGTAAAAATTACAATTTTTATTATTTAAACATTTTAAAATTTCAAACGCTAGCATGTGATCATAATAACTTGTTCAAATACTTAAGTAGTTCTCTACAGAGTGAACGAATTTAAATAAAGGTTACGTTCTATTAATCACGCCTGTTAGATATTACCCTTAATGGGTGATCCAGCTTAAAATATATTTTAGTGGTAGTATAACTCCGTATTCTTATTTCAATATTGTAATGTTTTAGGACTTGAAAATGGCCAAAAAAAGGAATATTAATTATAATATGTTTTCAATAAACCCATCTGAAGGAAGAATTGAATCATTGGAAGGAAGAATATTCGTAGTCGAGTTTGTACAATTTAAATAAATTTCATTAGTTTATAGTTAAATTTATTTCTTTGCTAATATTTTCAATATTATTGTTTTGTATTCTTCAAATTTTTTTTAAAATTAGTTTTAAATATTTAACGAAATTAAATGCTGTAGCAAGAATCATATTTACTTAATTCTAAGCCAGGCAGAATAATAAAATGTGAGAGCTGTAAAACAGTAAGTTTTAGTGCATATTTTATCTTTAATTTATTTGATTCAGTGAGATATTTAACATCTCATCAAGATAAAATATCTTACCACTAATAAACGGTTTTGAGCTTACTACAAGAGACCCAGAAACCGAAACTAAGATTAAATTTGGTTTTTAAACGCATTTGACATGAATTCATTTTGTCTGAATTATATTATGAGAAGTATAATTTTTTTTTTTTTTTAGTTTAAGTCGCATCAAAATCTTGGTTTTAGCGAGTATTTTGGATTAAGGAACGATGGGTTTGGACTAATAAATATTTTCCAGACCCTGGCCGCGAATCGAACCTGGAACCTCCCCTTTGCAGCGTAGCGTGCTAACTACTGGGCACGGAGGCGGCTGTATAAATGGTGTATTATTATTATTTTTCAGATTTAAGCCATTACAAACGAAACGACTTCAAGGGTGGAAGATTAATCTTCAACCAAAAGAAGTGGAATACTTATGTTTCTTCAAAATATTACCTGTGCAGGTGTATGACCATAGTGGCTCAGGTTAGCTATCAACTTTATTATACTTAAGCAAATCAATTTACTTAGCTCATAAAGTTATAATTAAGTTACATTCCGTACCTTATAACGTAGAAAGGCGAAAAAGTAATATTAAAGTAACCGAACTAATTTTTTCCGTTTTCCACTCCATAATATGTATTTGCAGTTGCAGCAAACGTTAATTCCTTTCTGTCATTCGTAGTTTTTTTTTACTTAAAATAGATTAAAACTGGTCTAAAAAACCAACCATTAATTTTTCGTTCATATTATCTTAAAAACTAAATACTTAAATTATATAATCCATTCAACAATGTTTTATATCTTAACACTAAAATATACACAAAACTATTCACTACTTTTGGACTTCACACTGCTCTGCTTTAACACATCACAATCCACTGTTACACTAGTTCGAAGGGCTTCTTTCTACTGAGCCTTGTAGGAACATTTTCATTATCAAGAAGTTAAATTGCTTCAGGATTGATGTGGTCATGTAGGCGAGCTTCATGTTTGACAGCAAATCTTCTTATCTCATTGGACACAAAAGGGATGTCAAGATCTCTATGTAGATCACTATTCCTAATGTACCAAGGAACATTAACCATAGCTCTCAGTTCTTTGTTCTGAAACGTCTGTATAATCCTTATCTGATTTTTCTGGCGCAACCCCAAAGTTTTATACCATAAATCCAGATGGGTTTTAAAATTTGCTTATAGATTGTTACTTTATTATAAAGAGGCAGCTGCGATTGACGTCCCAGTAACCAATATAGTTTCCTATATCTGAGGCCCAGCTCAGCTTTTTTTATCTTAATGTGCTCCTTCCATTTCAGTTTCGTATCTAAAGTCATTCCTAAATACTTGTACCTTACGAAAATCTCTGTCTTTTCTCGAACTCTCCATTAGCTCATTTATTTAAGCGCCGGTTTGTTTACGGTCTAAGTTCAGACTCGATTTGTCTGTGTTTAAAGGAGCGATTCGCGTAGTGCTTAACGGTTACGTTTGGAGTAGACTAGCGTACTGTGAATTACTCTCTATTGTTTAACGTTCATTTACTCTGTATCACTTTTGTAAGTAGTAGTATATTAAGTAAATTAATTAAGGTTTTATTTCAATAGTTAATTGTAATTAGTTGTTATTTATTAAATAATTTAATTGTAATTTACATGTAGATTTTAGTCACTTATTTATTGTAATTATTTTTAGTTGTAATAAATACTTGTAATTTTAGAATTTAGTGTGTTAATTATTTAATTTACCCAGATCCCGAAACGGACCTTAGAGATAAGTGTCACAGTATTTACTAATTAAATTATCTATGAAATGATGTTGCAGATGAACTGACTTTAGATGTACAAGAAAACATACCACCGAAACCCGAAAAGGATAAAGGTGTGTTACATATTCCTCATAAATTATTATTTTATAACTATTCAAAAGTATACATGATGATATTTTGCTTAACTAATTACTTAACTAATATCTTATTTTAAAATAAGATATTTTAAAAAATATCTTATTTTAAAAGAGCATAGATTTTACACAATTTTTCTTGTAGGTATTTTAAAAAAAGTGGCCTATTTTTGAAGGTACAACTATCAAAAGTAGTTCAGCAAACTACTTTAAAAATTTTAATATTTCTAGGAATTTTCTCGATGAACATAAATGTTAAGATTGGCAGAAGTATTCGTTCTGGATTGTTCATGAAGACTAAAATCTGTATTTGGAATTCTTCGACTCCTGAGTGAGAAGCACCTTAAAACTATTTTTAAGCAATCACAAAAGTACCTGCCTAATTAATTTTGTAATAAACAGACAATCTTTGAAGGAATTACGTTGCACTAGTTATAGATCAATTCGGCATGATTCAGGTAGAACGGAAACTGGTATTCAGAAGTTTGAACGTTATAGAGAGAGGTGGTTACAACATGGAAGCCGCATGCCAGAGGATTGACATCCGCGGCTGACCTTACAATACCGTACGCAAGAAGTATGGTCGCTGGGTAGACCACGAATAAGATAGATAAAAGCTGAAACAGGCAATGTAGTAGTTTGTTCGTGTCATTTTTCACTTTCTTGCGATTTTCCTCAAAAACGGCTCCTACGATCTTTTTAAAAATCGCCTCATTTATTACATTTTTTATGCTCTACAAGATAGCGTAGGCGCCACGTCTGCTGAAATTCTTGGGGAGGCTGTGCTCTCATTGAAAGAAAGGTTTTTTTTTAATTTTGGCCGTAATATGCATTTTCGGGCGAAGTGTATATATGACTATGCTCCTTACTATATAGCCAATAAATTAACACTAGAACCAATTTTTTTTTCATGAAAATCTGTAAAAAATGAATTTTTTAATATACTTTTATACATTTTATGACCTTTTAGGCCTTTGTATATATTTTATGACAAAAAGTGTACAATAAAATTTATAGGAAATTAAAAAACATAACTTTTATTTCAAGCATTTTTCTCTGCAGTCTAGTTTAGCGTCAAAGAGTGATTTTCCGTATTAAGCCGAACTAAGATTGGTTTTCATTTGCATCATTCACTCATGATTAAAATTAGGTTGTGTTTTTAAGAGGTTTTTTGTTTATTTCTAATGTTATATTACTAATGTTAGGTTATATTGTTCATTATTTACATGGTGTGAGTATTTCACACCAGATTTTTCACAATGATTACTACAATATTGATATATTTTGAGCCCTTAAGCATATTCTGTCTTAAAGGTACAACGATTCCACAAGATTAATTTATAAAACAGCATTTTTAGAAAAGAATATAATTTATGTTATCACTAGGCTACAATTTTGGGAAGCTACAGGTTCCATTCCCGGGTAAGGCCATATTGGAACATAATGAACCGGTAAAACCCACAGACTATGCTCCTTACTATATAGCCAATAAGTGAACAATAGAACCAAATTTTTTAAATATATTTATTTGTCATTAAAGAAATGTAACATGTTTTCTAGCTTTGACTGCACTCGATGATCGTTCAGTTAAGTCGAATGAATCTTTGATTCGTGCCAATCCAACATCAGAAGGACTTAGGCTGTGTCTGCATGGAGTACTAGTAAATCCAGTCATGATCATTGTACCTGACTCATTGCACTTTCCAGACATAACAGTTAACACTGAAGTGATCCGTGTCCTAAATTTTAAAAATAATTCTTCACTCAGATTTGGTTATCGTTACATGAAAGCGGCGTATGTTGATATTGAGCCATCAACGGAGTATATTGAAGCCGGGAAATCGCTAGAAGTTGTTGCTAAAATAAAAATAAAAGCATTAGGTAAAATTTCATAGTTTTTAATAGTAATAGTAATAGATTCTAAAAATTTAAATTCTTGTAAGATAAGAAAAGTAAATTACATTTCATTTATAATTGATATTGTAGCGTTTACGCCAGAGTTTTTTGGAATCTGGTTATTATAATAACTAAAGATAATGAGCCACGAGAATGTCTTTTGCGTATGGTTGGGCTGTGAGGAAGGGAAGAGAAATCTAACAGAGCTGCCAACCTCAACAGTGAGACACTATATTTTACTACCGTGCAATTGTGCCGTTTGTTTACCACATGTTGCCCTTCAATTAATATACTTCGTTGCGACTGACACTTTTTCTACTTGAACCCCATTTCCTTTAAAACATTTCTTAACGTACAAAGTTTTCAACTAACATTTTGCCTTTCTTTCAAAACCGGTAACAATGTTTCATATGTCTGCACCACTTTCTTATTGATATAACAGTTTCCTTCTTTTACCAGGTGTCAAAACAACTTTTAATGAAGAATTATCTTCTTCACTGTCTTTAACTTTCTTTACATTTCGAATTGTGGTAAGAGAAACATCACAATAGTTAGCCGCTCGCTCACGGCTTTTGTTAAGCACGGAAAGGTATTTTTGTTTAGCTTCAACGACTTCACAACATTTTATTACATTACGTATTAGATTTCATTCAGCACTGTGAATAGTTTGATCGCGTTTTCAAGAAACCGACATTTCCATTTACGGTTACAAACAGTTATATTCGTACAGTTAACCTACGAAAGGTTACACAATATACTGTATATCCTCTAAGAATTAGTTTACGTTGCTGTGATGGCAAACTGATACTAAAGCAGTCGCACACGCGCACTGATGCTTTTCCCCCTTTACCCCTCGTTAAAACCAAAAGGAAACTCGTGACTCAAGAAACTATAAATTTCCGTTACATTATGAAGTATATTAAAGTTAATAACTTACAATTTAGTTTTTTTTAAACTAGAAAATTACAATAACTAGGCTTTTTGGTAGAATCAATTTAAAACAAAAAGTTATTAAAAACTTTAGACTTGACTAAAAAATAAAATATGGTCATTGATTCATTGACAATCAAAATAATTTAACTATTACATAAAGAAACCAAACAAAATTGTACCTTACTTCTATATACGAAGATCTGCTACACTCGCACCGCGTCAAGATTGTTGCCTTAGCATAATTTTATGGCAAAAGCGTATATAATTAATTGTAGGCTACATACGTACATAAGTTTTAGAAAATTAAGGAAACCTTAATAATTGACGCTTAGTTTAGCGTCAATTAAGATTGTGGCCTTAATATACATTTAAACTATAACTAAAGTTTTTTAAAAATAAACCTTCAACTTTTATTTCAAGAATTTCTACTAACGAGCTTAGTTTAGCGTCAATTACAGATTTTAGTATTTTTAAGTAGAACAGCGGTTAATCTTCATTTATTCTTCATTTACTCATGTTTTAAATTAGGCTACGTTATGTATTTCATTTTTTATTCTTTACTCATAATTATTTATGTATCATTATACATCATTTATTATCATGATTATACAATGTAAAATAGGTTATATTTTCATTATTTACATTGGCAAGATAAAATCGTGCTGTACACCAGATTTTTATTGTATTTTTATGTATAGGCCTACTCGTTAATTTATTTTTTTATCCTTAATTCTCAGTTTGATCTTTAAATTAGTTCTTTATATTTTTGTTTAATAAAAATTATTATTTCTTTTTTTACAAATTGATTGGTTTAATAAGTATTTATTCACTAAATTATTTATACCAAGAATTAGCAAATAATTAATAACTTGAGTAAAAATAATTTTGCAGGGAATTATAAGAACAAGTTATATTTTGATTTGTTCTCCTCATACAACATGACTGACAAAGAAGGTACAGTTTCTGTTGGAAAATCTAGTGTACAAGTCGATTGTACCGTGAAAACGATTGCAACAAAACCTGTGCCGAAAATCAATATAGGTAAGTGAAATATAGCCTACAATGTAATAATTTTTACATTTTCTTGTTCCTATATCCTGTATGAATAATATAA
Source organism: Catonia carolina (assembly GCA_035578175.1). Taxonomy (NCBI): domain Eukaryota; kingdom Metazoa; phylum Arthropoda; class Insecta; order Hemiptera; family Achilidae; genus Catonia; species Catonia carolina. The sequence continues at coordinate 55,271,521 of JAQMRL010000002.1, forward strand.
GGAAGGAAAATATTGTTTTCATATTAATTTTTCGAAATAGAATGTTCACTAGACCTACACGTTTTTCGTAAACCTAAAAAACATCTTTTTAGGCCTACCGACTTGTCTGTGTGAATGTGAACAAAATATCTCAAAAACGGAATATCGTACGAAGTTGAAACTTTGATCATTTTCAACAAACCGCGAGTAGTAGTTCTATCATAAAATTTTTCACGTTTATTTAAGGTTCTAAAAAATAACTACCACGATTTTGTTTAAAAAATCGCCCCATTTACTATTTATTTTTTGTGCTCTTAAATAAGTAATGTAAGGTACGTGATGTCTGCTAATATTCATGGGTAGAAAGGCCTGTGCTCTCGTGGTAAAAACTTTCTTTTTAAGATAATGGCCTTAATATGTATTTTACGGAAAAATTTTATGTAATCAATGTTGTAGAAAATTAAAAACCCGCAAACTATATTTCGAACTTTTCTTCCTAAAGAGCTTAGTTTAGTATGAAGGCCAATTAGTGATTTTCCGTATTTTTCATCAAAATATTTAAATTCAATAGAGGTTGATTTTCATTTAGCGTCACTTATAGTAAAAATTAAGTAATGTTTTTTTCTTATTTTACATTGTTCACTCGTGATTAAACACAGGTTTTGATTTCAGTTATAACATTGTTAGAGAAACTAGTGTGTGCTTTACACCAGATTTTTTTACTGAAAATTTTTTAAATTGTCATTTATCATTTTCCTTTGTCCGTCCGTCCGTCCGTCACATACAGATAACAGAAACTACACAAGATAGCAACAAAAGGTTTTCAGATTCGTAATCTAGACAAAAAGTTAGTGAACCTAAATTGGGTTTGAAGTTCGATTTTGACTGGAAGTGACCCAAAACCGGAATTCAGGAAATCAAAGTCGGAATTTGGAAACAAAAGTAGTGTCATTCGAATCCTCTTAAAAAGTAGATACAGAAATCACTAATAGTTCTGCCCAGAAATCAAAGGTAAGCCTATGACTTAAAATTTTCTCCAGCCATTAGAAACTTCGTCTCATGAAACCTTTTTTTACTTAGTTCACTTAATATCGTATTAAATTTTTGATGTTAGTGACTGCAATGAAACACTATTCGAACTGCTGGTAGAAATTGCATACAGAAGACCTTATGGTACAGTTCATAGCAATTGGAATCTATAAACCACTGAGGCATGGATGCGCCCACTATTTAATATCAGTAACGAAGGTTTTCGAATAAATCAATTTTGTATTTCAGAATTGCACATTATTTTTAACCTAAACTTAACTCATTAATTCTTTAAGTGCCCGAATAATGAATCTGAACTACACACTTTACTCGGGTACATTGGTAACAGGCTGTCACTATGTAAATATTTAAGAACATAATTTAGGGAACTTTGAAATTTTTTACATTTATTAATATTACCGGCCACCTAAGAAAATAATTACATTATTATTAAGAAAATTAATACATTTATTAATATTACCGGCCGCATTGGCGCAGTTGGTAACGTGCTCGCCTCTCATCATGCGGTCTTGGGTTCGAATCCCATTCAGGCACGGCATATTTTCATACGTTACAAAAAATCATTTCATCCTTCACCGTCTGCATTAGCAGTAATTGCAGAACAGTCGGACGTTAAACAAAAAAAAAAAAAAACCTAAGAAAAATACTGTGAACCTTAAAACAAATCAAATTTACAAGTTGCCCAATATTTATTTATTTATTAAGCTTTTTACGGTTTATGAGCTGTGCTGTTCCAAACGTTTAGACCAATAAAAACGTTTGCCAGCGTTGTCAGATTGTACGAATGTTTCAGCCTGATAAAGAATATGTGCGCATGCGTATAACAGCCGCAGTAGTTCATTCATTTCTTGCATCTCGTACTGAACACTTCGATTATAGAGCGCGTTAACTTGCAGTACTTTATAATAAAATTAGTGGTTGTATTTTCGTAGGTTATATTGTTATCGAAAGACCAACAAAATGGCTGCAAAATATAACAGAGCTACTAGAGCAAGTATTGGCAACGTTGCTGGCAAGTCATTGGCTAGCTATGAAGTGGGTCGGAGGCAATGTATACGTTCAAAGATAATCAGCTTTGAAAAGTAGTACAGTTGTTTTGACTATAAGTGTTATTTTTTTTAACTTCCGAAATTATAGTAGAAAAAATGTTGTTAATGAAAGATTGGTAAAACGGAAGAAAAGAATTTGAAAAAACTCACGATATAAATTGTTAGATACGTACTGATACAGCAAGAACATGCACGAAAAATTAACGAATTGATGTTGGCTAAGTGTTGTTGTTAAGGTCAGAAGCCGAAAGGCTGGTTTAAACCTCTAGAGGTTTTTCTAAGTAAAAACTAGGAATGAGGTTATTTGCCTTCCTCACTGAGTTGAAAAAGTATGCTTATCAGCGTGCTAGGCCCTCCGAAAAGCACCTACTTTCCACGCTGAAAATACGAATACCTTTGCTTCATTCACCACAGGGTCTGGCTGTGTAGTGAAATTCATTACTCTCAGACGAGATAACTCTGACTAGTATCTTTTACACCTCTACCTCTTCTGTTCTTAACACTTTGACGGCCTTACTAAATTTTGTGACGCTTACAGCGGGGCCATCGTACTTTTTTTATTTAATTTTTTCACATTTTATTCATTTTTCTTCTTATTTTACTTATTTTATTTGATAAAAATTGTTTTTTGTGAAATAAAGTTGTGACACACTTTTGGGTCAAATGGCCTGCTGGAATGAATTTACATTTCAGAGCCATGGGATACATTTTTGTATAACAATATAAAATGTAATAAACAACTGGGTTAAGTTACAAAGTTCTAGACTATTTCAATCAACGAAAAAAAGCAAAATAAATAATAAATTTAAATTAATAGCAGCATTCCAGTGCAAGACAACAAGGAAGACTACCTGTATACGCAATATCCTATTATTTGAAAAAGGCCAACTGTTTGAACAGTCTAAGTTTACAACGTCACTATTTGAAGCCTTAGCTTTTGAAACCACATTACACGGCTTAAAAATGAGTTGTACTGTGACTCATTTTTCATGCACGTGGCCCATTTTTAAAGACAAGTGTGACACATATTTGGGTCACATAGCAGTCAACGTGTTAAATGTTTCATATAATTGGCTAACTATATGATAAGAAACAGAACTATTTTTTGTAGCCCTGGAACTAGCAAATCGAGTGCGATTAATTTAACACTCCATCTGCCCGTTATGGGCGTATTGGCTAAGTATGCATTTTTTTTTTTTATCCGAGGTGGCGAGAAAACTCATGTTCACACCCTCACGATGAGGGAAGTAGTTTTGGACTCAATTGAGGCGTCCTCGTTCAGCCCCAAGGAGGCCCCAACCGCCTTAGTAACCAAAAACTCGCCGCCTGGCCACTTAATCCGACATCAGCAAACAACCTTCCACGTCCCTCGGAACTGTTTATATAATACTAAAAGGAAATGTCGGGTTAAAAATGTACACACTGTCAGCGGGGCGTGGAAGGGAACCGTAGCCTAATTCTTCTCTCGCTACCACTGACCAAGACTCACTCTCTCACTTTCATTCATCTCTTTCATCACCCGCTCAGGAAATTACTGTGCCTACCTTACCTTCTGAGACCGGGACAGGATTTATTCACTGTGGGAGAGGGCGACCCCGCTCCCACAGTGAATCAAGTATGCATTATTAGTAGGCATTATTGTTACGACAATAATGATATTAGAACTTTGGTGAGTAATGGTTGTTCACTTCTATTTACCTTTCGGTGCTAGATACTTTATATTTATTTTATTATTCATAGCTTCTCGTACTATTTTTTTAGGCATTACACCAAAAATAACCCATGAAGTTGGATTTTTGGGTCAAGATGTGACATTTTCTTCAGGAATTGAATTGCCTAGAAATGCCATTGTGCCTGTAGGTGGTCACTTACCAAGATATCATTCAAGCTCTGCGCTTATTGCTTTTCCAAATGACAGACCGCAATCAGTTAGAGGTTACCATCATATTAAGATGAATTCGAGGTACGTAATTTAAACACCAAACCAAGCAGAATACCTATCTGTAGTAAGTTATCATTTAACCAGGGTCATCTACCGCCAATCTGATACTAAATAGTAATACTTTACTAAAACATAAAATAAACCATGTAAATGTGATTTTGAAAGATCTAACTTGTACCAACAAGCGTTTCCTTCATAACTGACATTCTTCAAAATTCACTAGGTAGATAGAAAGAAATTAACCATCCACCAAAAAATTTCTTGTTTAAGAAATATCCTAATCTTTGATCAGCCCATTAATAGAAAAAAAATCAGTTGTTCTTTTTTATATAACTACGATGCCAACATTTTTTTAACAAAATATACCGTATTATTCCGAGAAAAGCCGCACCTGAATTTAAGCCACGAAGAATTTAATCGGAAAAATTACGATTAAAACTAGGAAAACAAATTTCAAGTATAGTACTTGTATGTTTTTGAAAGTATTTTATTTTATAATAAAAAATTAGGAGAAACAATAAAAATGCTGAGATTCGCCGATGATATAGTAGTATTAGCCGAGGCAAAGAAAGAACTAGAGGATGCCTTAAATGGAATGGATGATATCTTGAGAAAGGATTACTTCATGAAAATTAATAAGAACAAAACAAAAGTGTTGTGCAGCAGCAAGAGTGGTTTAGAAGAGATGGGAAATTTAAAAGTAGGCAACGAAAACATACAGGAAGTTAGGGAATTCTGCTATCTAGGGAGTAAAATAACAAAGGATGGTAGAAGCACAAGTGATATCAAGAGTAGAATTGCTCAAGCTAGAAAAGCCTTTGAAATGAAAAACAGCTTACTGACTACAAACATTGATTTACAGATTAGGAAAAATTTCTTAAAACATTATGTTTGGAGAGTAGCATTATACGGAAGTGAAACGTGGGTGATAGGGGCAGTAGAAAGGAAGAGGATAGAAGCTTTTGAAATGTGGTGTTATAGGAAAATGTTAAAGATTAGGTGAGTGGACAAAATAAGTAATTTAGAGGTTCTTAGGCGAGTGGATGAAAAAAGAAATATATGGAAGCATCTTACCAAAAGAAGGGATAGGCTAGTGGGGCATATCCTAAGACATCCAGGTATTGGGCTATCAATAATGGAGGGTAATATTGAGGGAGTAAATTGTAGAGGGAGGCAAAGATTAGAATATATAAAGCAAATTACAAAAGATGTAGGGTGTTACAGGTATGAAGATATGAAACGACTTGCGCAAGATAGAACAGGTTGGATAACTGCATCAAACCAGTCGAGAGACTCATGACAAAAAAAATAAAAAATTACCAAATACATAAAAAATACACTTGAACAATAAGTATATAAATAAACAAATACCGTTGCTACTTAATTATCATTTAGAAGTTTTTGTTTATTTTATGTTCAATGCCAAACACAAGATTCATCTACACTATGGTATTTTCTTCCGGCTTCATTGGTGGATGACTTTTCCGCGTAGTTAATTACGATTAATATTAAATTATCATCGTAAGTCCCGCGCTGATTTTTGGGTACTTGTATAGACGAAGTACCCTTAACCTATATAACATCACTCATGGCGATTTGTTGTTTAGGTCAACAGCCAGAAGGCTGGTTTGAACCTCTAGAGGTTTACTAAGTAAAAACGAGGAGTGAGGTGGTTTACTATTGCCTTCCTCACTGAGTTAAAGAGTATGCTTATCAGCATGCCAGGCCTTCTGAAAAGCACTTACTTTCCACCCTGTAAATGACAACTTCACTTCATTCACCACAGGGTCTGGCTGTATAGTGAAATTCATTACTCTCAGAGGAGATAACTCTGATTAGTGTCACAGTACACCTCTACCTCTTCTGTTCTTAATTAGTTCAGTCATACAATTGGCTGACTATATGATAAGAAACAGAACTTTTTTGTAGCCCTGGAACAAGCAGATCGAGTGAAAATAATTTAACACTCCACCTACCCGTTATGGGCAGAAGAAACGTAGCTACAAAGACACAAACACGACCGCCTCCCACGCTCTTCAATCTGAAAAACTGAACAAAATTGATTTCAGAGCTGCAAATGCAACACTTTTAGAGACAGCCCACACAAAACACAAGAACTGGTGCACAGAGACAACACATTCCCGTGTCCAACGCAAGACCACTTCCACAAATGGCAAATAAAGGTGTATCCTTTCCCAAACAAATCCGTAGAAAATCCAATTCTGAAAAGATTCATGCGAACCACTCAGGAAAAAATGAACAATAGATACTGAAACCTCGCTCCATTTAAAATCAAAACAGACGCACACAAAACCCACACTCCTAACTGCACATAAATATTAATATAAAACATTAACTAATATTTAAGTTGGGAGCAACAGCTGATAATGATCAGCTGTCGCTCCCAACCCAATATTTTATGCAGCCAAGAACGTGGGCCCTACGTGCGTCCGCTTCGACCCCAAACAAAGCGAAACCTCAACATCTACCATTCACCCCCCTCCTGAGCAATTCACAAGAATCTTCCCAGAATCAAACCTTCAACAAATCCATCCAAGAAAAAACACACCCCCATCCACCATTCATGAAAGCAATCCCACGCCAAACACAAAAACGTGCTATTTCCCTGCAACAATCCCTGTGTCCCATGCAAGACATCTCCGAAAGCACCGCATCCACAGCTCCGAAACCAACCCCACTCAACCTTTCAGACCAAAAAACACAAGAAACAATCGCATCTGCATCCCTGTAACTACCTTTTAACACTTCTACACGGGCTCACCACATCGAGGCACAGAGCTCCAGGCGAAACCCCTCGCCAGCCGCAACTCGCCACCCAAGCGCCCCCACGCATATGCCCATAAGAACTTTCCTTCGATTTATAAAACATGGCGATTTATAAAACACAAAAAAAACAATCTGATAAACAAGACAAAATGAAATATAAGAAAACTGCAACCAAACTTTTTACTGTAATACCAAACTGATCAAAATGACTGAACACGCACTACGTAAGAAGCGTGCGTATAAGGAGTGCGTTTGTAACTAGTTATGCTTAATAAGAAACCAGCTAAACCTGGTATTATTAAAGCGCGAATGCAAGCCGCAGTTCAAATTATGGAACCGATTTTTAGGAAAAAAGCTGCCGCTTGTATTCAGAAAAATACGGTATTAATCGTAGTCTCCGTACTTTTTTTTTATTTAACTTATTTATTTACAATCAGCCTTTACAATGTGGCTTTAAGCAAATCATTATAAAAGAACTAAACTGATGTGAGTGAAATGGACAGCCTTTGCTCTCATTTCAACCAAATAAAATAAAGTTAATTACAAACTAAGAAAGGTTGCAAAGTTAAATAATTAACAATAACAATGTAAAAGAAGTAAAGAAAAAATTAAATAAACAATATAAAAAAGTTAACAATGAAAAGTAAAATAAAATAAAATTTTGAAATTTCACTTTAGATTAAAAAGTAGTGATGAAAATGAATGTTGATTTTAATTTCGTGTATGGATTAAAAACGTTGGTCTAAGTCGAGGATGTGATATCTTTTGAGGCGCTTCGTTCCTCACTGTTGTCTAGCAAATGTAATGCCTGGTGGTTCTGGTGGTCGTAATCTTAGCTGGTACCGGTGCCGTATGCGGAGTTTAGTCCTATGTAGAATTTAGTATAGCGTTTCATATATATAAGGCTGACCTTGAAGCATGTACAATTTAGTACAGATGCTGACGACGTCACTATTATTACAACGTCACTATACTATACGTAGCTACTATATTAACTAGCCTATACTATTTCCCGTGTCCACAGAATTTTCATTTAGTGTCTCCTCATTTACTAATGAGTAGAATTAGCTTATGTTTTTCGTTTTACATTGTTTACTCATGATTAAACAACATAGGTTATATTCTTCGACCACTTTATAAAATTCAAAAATGTGTGTGTGTTTACCTATTTCTGTAATTTGACATGATGAATAATTTGCAGACAAATGTTATGCACTACCATCTCTATGCGATAAGAAAAAATTATTTTTTGTAGCCCTGAAACTAGCAGATCGAGTGCAAATAATTTAATACTACACTTTCCTGTTACGGACATATAAAAATGTTTACGGAGAATAAAATGTGTTAAAAGAATATTATTATAGCTGGTAAATAGTAATAATAATTCATAAGTTTGAAAACGAAGTTAATGTATCTAAAATTTTAACAAAAAACCGAATTTTTCCTTTAACGTCTACTTATTTTTGCAGTACGCTCAAAAATGACCGTATTTTGTAAACTAATTAACCTAAAAAAAATAAAACAAATTATCATTTCTTATTAACCAACCGTGTAACAATCCAGTTGGGATTTCTTTCTTGGATAGTTCCCTTTACAATATTCTCATTAAAGATTGTACGGTATGTGAATTTAAGAAAAATATAGGTAAGCATCAAATATTTGCACTGTAGTACACATACCATATGGGTGTAATAATTAATTCTTCTTAATTTATTAAAGTAAATACGAGAGAACATTAAACTGTGTTGCAGTATTTTTATTTTAGTATATTACTTTATACACAAGAGCTGTTGTTTAGGTCATCAGCCGAAAAGCTGGTTTGAACCTGTAGAGGTTTTACCAAGTAAAACGAGGAGTGAGGTGGTTTACCATTGCCTTCCTCACTGAATAGAAAAATACGCTTATCAGCATGCCGGGCCCTCTGAAAAGCACATATTTTCCACTCTGCAAATGACACCTTCACTTCATTCACCACAGGGTCTGGCTGTATAATGAAATCCATTACTTACAGAGGAGATAACTCTGATTAGTGTCTTTTACACCTCTGCCTCTTCTGTTCTTAAATGATTCAGTCATTTAATTGGCTGACCATGTGATAAGAAACAGAACTATTTATTTTAGCCCTGCAACGAACAGGTTGAGAGTAAATAATTTGACACTCCACCTGTCTGTTATGGGCAGAACACAGGAGCTATACGCATGCATTGCTCTTTTTAACTTGTGGAGTACTAAAATAAAAATAGCGAATTAAAATTACTATGAGGGAAGAGGCGCAGTGAATGTAATAAGGGAAGAGGCGCAGTGAATGTAATTTCCGTAAAGAAAAGAGGCCCGGTGCCATGGTTTCCCGTAGTCTGTGTCCAGGAAACCATTGCATCTACCCTCCACGTGCGTGTACAAGGTCTATGTTATAAGTCCTATACTAAACTCAGCATGGGTACTAAAAATAAAATACTACACCGGAGACATGAGACAAAATATTTTGTACAGCGACCTAGTTAGCCGTCTATACTAGCATACCTACTCAATTCCTGCACAACATACTGGCGACAAGCTCAGTAAATGTCAGAAAATTTTTTTTTTTTGTATAATAAAAGTGCAGCATTACAGAAAAAGACTGCGTAGATCGAAAAGAATCAGAAACAAAATTTTTGGGCTGAAGGTTCTTATGGATGAAGGGAGGAATCTCAGTAGAGGAGAGTGGACTGATGAGAGAAGAGGCGAACAGTCGGAGAGGATGAAGAACTTCTGAAGGAGAAAGAAAAGGATGCTACATGAAGTGATATTTGCGTAGTACTCGAAGGACTGACCGCGATGAAAAAAAATAATATTTTATTTATTGGCTATTGGATACGAATAAATAGAAACTTTTATTGACATTATGAATACATAAAATTATAGAATACAAATTTTCTGTAACGATTAAGTTCTTTTCAGTAACCACCTTCATTTTACTTTGTTTGAATTTTAAATCTCTCATTAACTTTTTAGTTATGGTTACTTCACCGACCGTAAACATACTTTACAAAAATTTGACACTATAAAGTTAATTTCCTTAATTTCAACTTAAAATATATCTAATACCTATGATTTATATTGTCACACTTAAGCCAGGTTAGTTCGGAATATTATCATGATAAATGATAAAAAAATTATTTTAAACAAATAACAACTATTTATTACCGAAATAATAATCTCAAATAAATTTCTAACGCTTAGACTATTAACCCTTTCAATCCCAAATTTTTTAACTATGCACAAACAAACCTGTGTACATTGTTTCATACACTTTACTGACATTTAAGTGAAATAAAATCACTTTTAGACCTTCAGCCTTTTTGAAGGCGTGACAAAAAAGTGTGACACATACGTCACATTGGGCTTGATGGTATCAAAGTTCCCAACAATATAAATAAGTAAAATCATGTGCAGGCTCCTAAACAATATTCTCTTGCTTAGATTTGTAGCAAAAAAACTAAATAAAAATATGATTTTAATATCAAAGCATTATTTAAGACTTAAAAAATGTTACAATTCAAAAATATTGGTAAAATGGACAAAGTCACTATTTATAGCCTAAAAAATATACTTGTATGTACATTCAACATACTCGAAGAAATGCTACTTTAGTTTAGTAAATGAACACGAATATTTAAAACTAAAATTAATTTTAAAAAGAAACTAATGGTCGCGTCCGTGGCGTAGTGGTCAGCATCTTACACTGCAAAGCGGAGGTCTCAGGTTCGATTCCTGGCTAGGGTACAGAAAATTATTACACTTCACATCCAGCGCTCTTTAATCAAAAGTAGTCGCTAACGATTAAAGTTTTTATGTCTGTTATTTCACTCCAATGTGACTTCTGTGCCACACTGGGTAAGAAAGGTTTAATACCTAAAATTACAATATTTATTTTTTTACGTCTGACTGTTTTGCAATTATTTACAATATTAAATGACTAGATTGATTACAGATGTTGTTACCAACTGAAAATATTTTTAAAAACATAATACAACCATTGAAAATCAGAATGTTTCACCTGAATACTGCCACTCACTATTACCCGTACGCACATGCATTGTAATCGTATACGCTCAACCGTTTCGGCAACTCACTTAACACAACAGAATGAAACACTTTATAACAAACACCTCGTACCGAACTGCTCGCCCGTCAAGGAGCAGGTTTTATGTATATCCCAACACCCTTCCTTAAGGGTTCGAGAAAGAAAGAGAAAGGTCGAGGTAAATAAATACACAATAGGGTGAGGGAGTTTTTAAGAATAAATAAGACTAGTAGGACGGACTTATATCTTCCACTAAATATTATAAGGTAAACGAATGAATAGAAATACCAGGTAATAATCTTTATACAATAACTGCTACTGACAAAACTTTTGTATTCAAAACATAACCGTACCTACTTGTCACACTATTATTAACCTCTTTTTTGAGAAAATAATCTACCTTACTATACTTTCATACATGTTTAAGTGTAGTGCTTTTACACAATTGAGTGCTTCTGTATTTTTTGTACTATCTACTGCAACTACTTCAATTATGTATTAGTGTGTTACTAATTTAATGAATTATGAATGAGTCATTAAATACTAATTAAACTACTAAGAAGGCTGTTAAAGTATTTTATAACAATAATTTACGTATCTTATACATGAAAATAAAATACAAATAAAATATGAAAATATACAAATCGAAAGAATTTATCTACAGCCATAAAAAAACTGATTACCGAACCGATAAATGAGCTCACAACATTACTGGATCACTGGTGTAACCATTGTTTCTGTAGTTTCTCTTCCTTCTTTCAAAATATAAAAACAATAGTACAACAAACAAAATATACATTACAAAAATATATACAAATATCAATAAATTATTCAATAAGTAATATACCTATACAAATAGACTTACGCCTCTTAAACTATTTTTTTCTTATTTGTTATTGATTCAGTCATATTTTTTTCTAATCAGGACAATTTTTACTGGGATAGAAAGATACCATGAACCAATCGTTCAACTTTATGGGTTCACAGAAGAAGAAAAACAACAAATAAGACTCCACAAAGATTTTTATGCAATTTACATGCGGTAAGATAATTATTCTTATTCTTGAAAAACGAATTTTATTTCCTTTGAATATGTTTTAGTACGATGGATTTTGATCAGGATCTCTTTCTCCAGGCGACGAAGTAGCTTCCAACAAAGCTTCCGCTACTGCAACTGTCAACGGTATTTACCTTAGGAACTTTCTTTGCTCTATTTATGTTTTTACATTACATATATTTTTAAATTTTTTTATATTATATTTTGAACGGAATATTATTACAAAGTTCAAACTTGAAAATAAAATTAGATACCACTACGGTATCCAATTGAATATTTTCATTAAAATCTGCCAACCAGAAGTAATAATTTATTCGTGCAATTTTTCACTTTTTTACGTATTATTAGAAAACGGCTTCTACGATACTTTTAAATTGCTTCATTTACTAATTGTTTTTTATGCTTTGCAAGATAGGGGTAGCGCCAAATCTGCTAAAATTCTTGGGAAGTTGTACTGCCAGGCTAAAAAAAAATTTTTTTAAGATTGCGGTCTTGAAATTCACTTTAGGGCAAAAGAGTATATAGGTAATTAAACTTGCAAAAAAAGTTAAAAAACCTACAACTTTTTATTATGCATTTTTTACAGAGCCAAGTTTAAAGTCAATAAGTGATTTTTCTGTATTTTTAAGTTCTACAGAGGTTGATTTTCATTTAGCTTAATTCACTTATGATTAAAATTACGTTATGTTTTTAATTGAACATTGTTTACTCAAGACTAAACAAAAGTTATATTATTGCTCATTATCCATTGGCAAGAGAAAATTGTGCGTTTCTCACCAGATTTTTAAATTTTTGTATTTTAATTTAGTTTTTTTGTTTTCAGAGAAACAGCTAGAAGATTACGTCCACCTTTAAAAGAAGGTACATTAGAGTACATAATAAGTTGTAAATCACTTTATCAGTATAAGAATTACAAACCTCCACCAATGTCACCCCTGACTTTAAAAACAACTGTCGACGTTTCTGGCCAATCACTAGTTCCCTTGACACCACTGCAATTGTACAATATTAAAGTGATGCCAAGAGAACTGAATTTTTACCAGGTTAGTATCACTTAGTCTAAGATTAAATTAGAGCTGACAAATTTAATATTTTTGAGAAAATCAAATCAGTTTCTGTTTTTTTATTATAGAATAGCAAAACATACTTCGTGGATCAGCTCAAAGACAGATTGCAAAAGATTCATGCATTTAAAAAGATTTATTTTATAAAATAAATTTACGTTGTTATAACAACGTACCATTGACTTTTGAAATAGTTAATCATTGTTACGAGTTTTTTATTTAATTTGCATTTTTACTTTCTCTTGCCTATATGAATATATAGGAAGGAAAGTATTGTTGTTATGTCGATTTTTCGAAATCGAGTTTTCACCGGATCTATACGTTTTCAGACCCCCTGAACCCAAAAAACATGTTTTAGCGATTGGTCTGTGTGTGTGTGTGCGTGTGTGTGTGTGTGTCTGAGTGTGTGTGTGCGCGCGCGCTTGTGTGTGTGTGAACAGAATATCTTTAGAACGGAACATCGTACAAACTCGAAACTTAGAATTTAAGTTACATACCACTACCGGACCCGACACGAACATTTTCATCAAAATCGGTCAACCGGAAGTAGTAGTTTATTTGTGTAATTTTTCAATTTTTGGTGATTTTCTCAAAAACTGGTCCTACGATTTTTTTTTAAATCGCCTGGTTTATTTAATTTTTTATTCTCTACAAGATAGCGCCATGTTTGCTTAAATTCTTGGTGAGGCTGTTTTCACGTAAAGAAATTTTTTTAAGATTACGGCTTTATATAAATTTTAGCGCAAAAATGTATATAATAAAAGTTGTAGAGAATTTAAAATCCTACAACTTTTATTTCAAACATTTTTTTGTTTAATGCTTACTTAAGCAGTAATTAGCGATTTTCTGTTTTTTTCTCACGAAAACGTGTGAAAAATCGATTTTTTTAAGATTTCGGCCTTAGTGTGCATTTATCGACAAAAGTGTATATAATTAATTTTATAGGAAATAAAAAGATCTACAACTTTTATTTAGAGCATTTTTCTCTACAGAGCCTAGTTTAGCGTGAAAGAGTAATTTTCCGTATTTTTAAGCCAAACTGAGATCGATTTTCATTTTTCGTCTTTCATAATATGATTAAAATTAGGTTTTGTTTATTGAGGTTAGTTTTTTATTAATGTTAGGTTTATTGTTAATTATTTGCATTGGCAAGAGAAAGTTGTATAAGTGTTTCACACCAGATTTTTAAATTATCATTTACTTCATAATTTGTCAGTAGAATCTATGGAAACAATGCTGCTGAATAATTCCTTCCACTGAATCATATAGCTGCTGAATAATTCCTTCCACTGAATCATAATGTTGTCAATACATACAACACATTTACTAAACGTTTTTTGTTAAACTGATTGTAAACAGTTTTTAAATGTTTAAAAAATAACTAACAAATGCAAGATTTTGAAACTCGAAATAGGCCTATATAGTTTCTTTATACATTTGAAAGTAAAAATGATGTTTTGTTTATCAGTCTGACTTATGACCATACCAAGCTTCTTACTATATTACTGTCAATTTCTTCCTAAACTTTTAACTAATCTAAAACATAGTTAATTCTACAAATTGATAGAACTAACAAACTTAACATCTAAATTTACTTTCTTTTCTACGTATTATCCATCTGAGTAAAACAAAGTGTTGTTGAATATGCTTGAACATTAATGTTTCTTGCATCCATAATTTTTTTGCAGGATTTAATGCTGTTGGTATCTGTAATGTGCTTAACAGTAAATGTGATTACCTTTATTTTGTAAATGTGCTTATCTTTAATCAATGTCCCCTTAACAGGCAGGTAAGTGTTAAATTATTTGCACTCTATCTGCTAGTTCCAGGGCTACAAAAAATAGTTCTGTTTCTTATCATACGGTCAGCCAATTATACGACTGAAGCATTTAAGAACAGAAGCGGTAGAAGTGTAAATGACTCTAGTCAGTTATCTTTTCTGAGAGTAATGAATTTCATTATACAGCTAGAACCTGTGGTGAATGAAGTGAAGGTGTCATTCTCACAGTGGAAAGTAGATGCTTTTCGGAGGGCCTGGCCAGCTGATAAGCATACTTTTCCACTCAGTGAGGATTGCAATTGTAAACTCACTCCTCATTTTACTTAGTATATCCTCTAGAGGTTCAAACCAGCCTTTGGCTAATGAGCTAATAACCTGTAAATGTTCATTTCAACTAACCAATTTGTTTATAAAAAGTTAAATGGTTACCCTATACTATTACATTTTGTTGAGGTTATTTTAATGACTGAAATATTTATTTGGAATTAAAAACTTAGACAATTTCATAACTGGAACATATGGCTTTTAGATCTAATAGTGTCACAGGCTGGAGATAATAACAAGTGGTGTTTCATAAGTTATTAGAATTGATGGCCCTGAAGAGCCATTTTGTTGTTCTGCTGGTATAGGCAGATTCTTGGCATCAGTTTCGACAAAAAGCTTAAGTTCCAAGCCCAGCTCGAAGACAAAATCACCAATGGCAGAATCTTGCTTTACAAACTCTCCCCTCTTATACGCTCTCGTTCTCTTAGAATTTCCCTTAAACTTCTCATCTACACGGCGATCATCCACTCCTTCCTCCTGTATAGTGCACCAGTCTGGTGGCCAACCCTCTCCCCCACCAACAAAGAAAATGCTTCTCCTTCCACAACCATATTAATAATAACACCAACCATTACGTCCTTACGCCCACCCTGGAGGAGTTCATTCTGTGAACTTCAAGAGTCCTGCATTACATCGATCAATGCTCTGTACAGCCAGTTGTCAGAGAAATATGCACAGCTCCACGGGTTCCAGAAGTGAAAATAAAACTGCCATTCCATGATTTCCTCTAAATTTTTTCAGCAAATCTCTTCTAAATTTTTTATCCTTCCCGATAAATACTTTTGCTCACTAGAAAAAGCTTCACCCCTTTCCATCACAAATGCCCGTCTGACATATCTCAATTTCGAGCCTATCTTTCTCCTAATTAATTGTCTGTAATTCCGAACAGAAATAATTCAAAAACTTTCCTTCCATCCTATTCCCTGAACAGCAAGGTACCTTACAGCAACGGCATCGTCATCCCAAGCGCAAGCTCATTTCTTTCAGGACTTGGACTTGGACAAGCAGACTGGAGTGAGGGCATCGAGCAGCTGCGACAGTGACAGACAAAGGTTTGCCTTCCAATAGACACAACATCTTCTTCCCTCAACAAGTCGCCAATGTGGCTTCGTCACACCCTAGGAGCTGTACCTCGTTATTAATTTGTTATATTGTTTATATGTATAATATACTGTAAAAATCCTGTACATACCAGATATAAGTTACAAAAATATTTTTCCTTTTTAAATACTTGCATAAGTGCAGGTAAACAAAATCATGAAAACAAATTTGTTTATACATGAAAGTACTAAGTCAATTTTATCAAAAATTGTTAATAGGTTCTGTTTTTTTTTCTGTTCATTGCATAGGTTACTTTGTCTATTCATTGTATGGCTTAACCTTACATTAATTTTACTCACCTGTATAAGCGGGACAATTATTAAAAATTATTGTACCATAATAAAAGAAACCTACAAAACTATAATTTACATAAGTCTGAGTACATATTTATTACACGTATAATTTATATATTTATTATACAAAAACTAACACTTTAACACCTTCGTTTACCACTTAACAAATATAACATAGGAATGAGTAACATTCCGACAGTACATAACAGTATAAAATATAGGCATCGCATCTAACATGTGGACTAATTCTGCTTCCAAGACTATAAAAATTTATTAGCTCATCACATGATGTGACACAGACAATTTGTTTTGTCTTTGTTTTATGACTTAATTCTTCTGTAATTCAAAATGGGTACTAAATCAGTTCTGTTGTGTGTTTCATGCTGTACATTGTTAAACAAACTCACATAAAATTTACAAGACTTCTGCATTTTTGCGGCGTAAAAACCAGTCTTATCCAATCTTGACCAGTCTTAAACTAATAGGTATCTGTTGACAGGGATACTATGAATTACGATAACTAAGTACATAGATAAATAATAACTTTTGACAGAAGCTGAGTATAGATGCAAATATTATAAAGAGAATGTATAGTGCAGTGAAACTATACAATAATTAATTAAAATTGTAATATTTTTTTGGCAATTTTCATTAAAATTGTTAGCAAAAAATGTCTTAAGTCAGGTGAAATAAAGTGCTTCACAGTCTTCACACCCAATGTAGAAAAAATTACCGAACGTGTTCTGCAGCCACGGGAGCATAAAAATGCATTAAATTAATAAAGTGAGCCGTATTCAACTCGCTCTCTGATTGGAGGACATGATGGCTAATTGGTCAAAGTTTACATCATGGTCTTCGCCATGCCCATGCCTGCTCCACTTTTCTCGGCAAGTATCCATTGCTTTGGATTATGCGTAATGCTATAGTCAAGCGCTCGACAGTACAGTACCTAAATGGAAGAAACGTTAGTAACATTAGCAATGAAGTATTTCTTTGTTGAGAAAAATGAAGAAGTTTTGATTATAAAACTTGAGCAACACACACACACACACAGACTAAATACCTGGATTTCATCTATTCCAATAGTTTACTAATAAAATAAAAACTATTAAACATATTATCCATTATTTTAAACACGTGCAGTAAGTTTTTTTAATATGAAAAGATGATATTTTTCAGGTGGCAGTAAATACAGATTGTGAAGAGCTAATGTGGGTAGAAAATTTAAATAATTTT
Source organism: Catonia carolina (assembly GCA_035578175.1). NCBI lineage: Eukaryota > Metazoa > Arthropoda > Insecta > Hemiptera > Achilidae > Catonia > Catonia carolina. The sequence continues at coordinate 55,289,246 of JAQMRL010000002.1, forward strand.
CTTATTCTAATTAGAATTCTGCCTGGACATTCTGGCGTTCACATTCAAGGCAAAGAAAGAATTACAATTGGGCCACGACAAAGAGGAGCATTTACAGTAGTACTACATACTGAAACACTGGGAAAATACAACGGGTAAAAGCACATTAAATTCTACAATTTTTAAAACTAGCAATTACATAAGTGTCAATCATGAAATTTTCGCACTATTAAAGACCATTTTTAAAATAAAAATTTTTGAAGAAAAGGTCTTGAGGGGATCCTAACGTTAAATTTGTGAGTAAGCGTATTAAAAATTTACAATTTTTATCTTTTCTTTAATCCTTTAATATTTTGAAATCCGTTAAAAGAACAATAAAAAGTCCTTTAACCAAGTGAAATGAGAATGATATGTATGACGTGTAAATGAGGTTGTCTTGACCATTCTTGAGAGAGTATGTTTAATTGAACCTATACAATCAAAGAACACCGGTAACCACTTCTATTATTCAAATCTGTATAAAAGTAATAACCTTTACTAGGATTTGGACCACAGAACCTTCGTCTCCGGAAATCAACTGTTAAACAGCTGTCTTGTGCCGATAACTCAACCGCTAGACCAACCCACCGTTGACTTTTATTGTGGAGATACATTACCACTTCATCCGTATTTTAATAACCTTTACGACAACTGTTCTGTATTTAGCTCCATACCCCTACTCCATAAAAGTCCCCTTCTATTTTCGCTGTCTGTTTTCTATTAGGAACAATCATTTCCTTGATCTATTAATAATATTCTACAAAAAAAATTCGAAAATTAAAAGCTACGACGAAATTTTAAAGAGTAAATAACAAGAATTTTATAAATGAAACTATTTCATCTAGGTATTTACATTGCTAAGCGATTTTACCACATTCTTGTTTCTAAAGTTCTAATCGGTAAATATGTATTTACAAATCTTGTGGTGATATATAGGATAGCATCTTCATACCATGCTAATTTTCAAAAAAGTGTTTTTACCATAAAAATATGGGTGGCTTATTATTTTTTTGTAAAATTAAATAATTTGAATTACAGATTTGAGAGTGCTTATGTTCTGGTTGCAACATTGCCAATAGACTTAACCACACAACCCCTTTTTTTGTTTAATGTCCGACTGTTCTGCAATTACTGCTAACGCAGATGGTGAAGGATGAAATGATTTTTTTTAATGTATGAAAATATGCCGTGCCTGAATGGGATTCGAACCCAAGATCGCATGATGAGAGGCGAGCTTGTTACCAACTATGCGGCCTAACCACACAACCCCTCCCTCCTGCTAAGCAACCAACAACCTAAATTACAGTCAAACTTCTCTTAACAACCACCTTTATCCAGCAATCACCCCTATTTACAAACAATTTTTTTATAACCCGATTTTATTTTTTCTGATAATACGTATTTTTAACCCTCTTCAGCGATCACCGCTCTTCCAAGACCAACAACCGACAAGTTGTTAGTATTTAATTTTTTTTGCAACCATAGAATATTTAAGATTAAAATTTACTGACTGAAATTATTTTGTTTGGGACAAATCAGCTGATACAAGCTTATATTGTCAAAAATCTGTTTTATGAATAATGTCACTCAAAATTCATTGTGAAAATTTATTCTCATGGGCCAGTTGGTATATTTCTAAAATATACCTATAATTTATGTACTATTAATATCAATAAAATGTAAAATATGTCTTAAACAATTTAACTTTGTCTGTAAAACAAATATAAACTTTAGTACAAGTAAAGCAAAATTTATTTACTCGCTCAATCATCAGGAAACCTCCAGAACCACAAGCCTTAGAAACTTAAAACTGAGTACCTAGGTATTAAATTAAGTAGTAACAGTAAATCAAAAAGAACTTATTTGATTCATTGGTGCTTTCAAAAAACCAATTTTGAAAAGTTCTGCTTCTAAAGTAAGAAATTAAAATTTAGGTTTTCAATAACAGCTTCAAAGTGTATTTTATGCTAACAAAAATGAAGAAAACATAAAAATACTTTGAAATACTACAACTCTACAAAATACTATGACTATGTAAATGTAAATGAGTAGGTTGAAAGTGAGTCTACAGTTGTCACATGACGAACTGCAGAGTAGAGGATTATCTTTGAGACCACCCATTTCTCCTACTCTTCTCTCTACTTCTCTTGCTCCAACGTTTCCAAGCTAACTTTCTATTACTGCCGCGCATACAGTTTCCGCAGCGCAGTACGTGAATTCCACACACACCATTTGTTCTTAAGTTTGCTCGCCAGCCCTAACACACATCTTAAGAGTTGTTAGGGTCTATGGAAATGTATGACTTTTATTTCATATTTTCTCATCCAAGTTTAAATTAGTGGCAATGTTTTTGAAGGTACCAAATGGTACAAAAGTAGAGTAGAGACAAATGTGAGTACGCACACTTTTTCAAAAATGCAGAGTTGCAGCCAATATTTAATGAAATAGTTTGCATACTAGGAAGAATAATAGTAACCCACTCGGTTTTACATTATAAATGAATCATATATCTCTCTTTATTTTATAAAATCTCTTGAACTAAAAAATAATGTTTTATGTTTTTTACCAATTAATTAAATTCATGTTATTTACAGGAGTTTTAAATACATCATCAATGAAAATCATTTATTTGAAATGCCAGTTTATGGTGAAATCATCAATAAGCTGTTGACAATGGAACCAGAAGAACTAATATTTAGTGAACCAAAGGAAAATGTATTTTATACTTGGTCTAATTCCGTTCTATTATCAAATCCATTAAAAACATCAACAAAGTTTACGTGGATACTTCCTGAAAATTGTAAATCTTTCAGAGTTTATCCCAAAGCAGGCACCGTACCAAGTCTAGGAAAAATGTACTGTGTAGTTTATTTTATACCTAATTTTAGTATGGAATTCACAGCGCGAATCAATTTAAGAATTGAGAGCGGAATTATGTTCACTTTAAAATGCTCATCTCATCAACCTAAGCCAGATGTATTTTTTATAAATCCATTATTAAATGTCGGTAATCTACCAGTAAGATTAAGAACAACTGAGAAAACTGTATTATTTAATGCAAGTTACCATGAAGTTCCTTTTCAAATCACGAATCTCTCAAATATCACGGATGTGTCAATAGATCCTTCAAAAGGGTATATTAAACCAAGAAGTGCAATTGTTTTCACATTAGAATTCAGTATTTCAAATATTGGACCATTCGATAAAAACATTACAGTATCGTCAAATGATACAACGACAGAATTAAGAATTGTTGGACAAATTATTTTTCCTTATGTGAGTATCAATCTTTATTTTAAAAGGATAAGGGATTTTACCCAGTTTGGCTTCAGCTTCCACTGATTTGATTCTGGTGAGCCTTTCTGTAAAATAAAGTTGTTCCTCACTTTCAAAAATGACTAAAAAATGACAGTTTTTTATAACTCAGTTTCTTGAAGACTTCCATACTGATTCAGTGCTTAATCACTTTGTAGTCTTGATGAAGACTAAGTGATGCTGTTTAGCCAATGTTTTCATAATTCAGGATATTTTCTAATGAATACCCATTCGTAAGTTTGGTTTTTTTTACAGATTTCCAGCCAAGAAAATATCCTGCCAAGCCCATGTTTTGGTTTTTTTTACAGATTTCCAGGCATAGAAAATGAAAATATCCTGCCAAGCCCATGTTTTGAGTCCTTGTAAACAAAACAAAAAATTTCAAATCACTATATTTATTCAAGGGTACACCATTACCCTGGCGAAGCGACCTCATTTTTAGTACCTATGTCAAAAATCAAGGCGTAGATGTTAAGTGGCTTTTATTTTTCCATTTAACCCGTTTTTTTATTGGGTTGAGATTGTAAACTTTATTAACGTGTTATTTTGGTGATATTTTTCTGTTCATTGTTTTGTCAACTTTTTTATTGGTATTTGATTTTCTTTAATATATTTTTCCTAGATTTTATAAAACAATAGCAATGCCGACCCTACTCTATGGCAATGAAACTTCGGTGCTATCAAAGCGAGAGGAGAGTATATTGCAAGCATCTGAAATGAAATTTCTTTGACATACATATGGGTGTAGTAGAGAAGATCATTTCAGGAATACAGAGATAAGGAAAGAAAACATCTTCTCTATAAACGACAAGGAATCTAAGAACAGAATGCAGTGGTTTGAGCATGTGAACAGAATGAGGGAGGATAGGATACCTAAGCAGATACTGGGCTTTAAGTAGGAGAGCAGGAGAGAAGGAGAGAAAAAGGACGCCCAAGAAAGAGATTGGCAGATTTGAGAGGTCCGGAACAAGCAGAGATGCCTAATCCTTGAAAGGCAGAAGAAGAAGAAGAAGATATTTTTCCTACTACATGAACCCGCCCACCTTCTGAGTTACTGACAAGCGCCCTTTAGATTATTAGCTATAGTTTGACTAATTATTACAATGATGTATTATACAATGGTGTATTGTTACCTTATTTATAATTCGCTTTTGTAACTAAAATGGTGTAACCAACCTTTGTGATATTTGCAACTCCTACGAAATCAGCAATTTAGCCTCAAAATAAATTTTTAGCCTAATAATTTATTTTATGGTAGTTAATTTTTGTTTGCATTGCATGATTATGAAACATACCCTCTTTGATGAAAGTAAAATTATTTGAACTGCTAACACAAGTGTGAGTCAGTTGACTATGACTGAAAAGTGATTGCTGGTAATGAACATAAACAAAAAACAGGAAACCTGTAATTCATTCTCAGCATCTTTTGTACTTGCTGCATTTTTTTTTTTATTTAATCATATTTCCATACTAGATCTTAAAATTGAGAACCTACAGTGGATTCATTTAAAATAAATTTTTAATTTGTTGTCAGTTTTTTTATTGAACAAAGTTGCTTAAAATTTCCACATAGACAATATTAAAGTTGTTTCCTTTAGATTTATTTCAATCCAGTTAGAATTGTAGGCAAATCTTTTATGACTAGCTCAAATGTTCCATATTTCTGACGAATCAGTGCATCTTATGTTTGTTTATGAACTTCCTTATTAAAGGAAATAACAAAACTCCTGTGGTAATTTTTAGTGTACCAGGGAAAACAGTATAAGTCACAAAATGGTTAAAATGTTAGTCGGTATTGTAAAAGTGCAATATTTTTTTCTTTTAAATAGAATATAGAAATGAGAGGCTCCTTCTCCTTCACTGACAAGGGTTTGGAGTGATTAGAACTGTTAAAAGTTTCTGCTGTAGATAGTAAGTTCAAAATGCTAGGTGCGCCCTCTATATGGTGGCCTTTGATAGTTTGAGCATCTGACACAATAAACTAAAGAGAAGAACCTATAGCTTACAACCATAATTTTAAGATTGGGTGGAGTAATCTGTCCCATCTTCATTACTCAGTATCTATAGCATGAATGATTAAATTCCTCCTGAATAGAACCTCCAGATGGTAACCACCCTTACAGGTGGGAACTTACCATCACTTCATGAGGCACACACAGGCTATTGTATTCTAGGGAGCTTGTACCAACATGCACGAAAAAATCTGAGCTATCTGTAATCCCTGCAAACTGTGTTATGAGAGAGAACACTGGATGGACGAATAAGGAGAAAAGCCATTACTAGTGAAAGAACGCTCAGAATACTCAAAATATAGGGTACAAAAGAGCTTCCAAAATATTTAAAGTTACTTTACAGGGTCTAAAATCACTGTAACCAAAAAAGTAAAATAGCGATTTTGAATCAAAACCAGTCGAAAATTTATAACTTTTGTTGTTTAAAAATATAAATAAGATCATTTATAAGTTAAATTAAATGATTAAAACTGTTTCATCATTCTTCTAGGAAATTTAATTTTGACTTGTACTCTTGTTCCCTAGCATCTTTTCAAACGATTAATTATAAGTATAAATTTGTATCATCACATTTTAATTGTTGATTATCACAAAGTATTCTATAAACCAATGATATGGTATAAAAGTTTTGGCAAAAAATTGATATTTTTCCAAAGAACTATTGAGGAATAAGTGAAGTACCTACGTGTATGTGGAATTCCCTTGTATGAATATTTTCTTTATATTCACATTGTGAACTGTTTTTCGAAAATTTTGCAAACTTCCTATTGTATTTCCTTTGCACTGTACTTCCTTCTGAAGTATTGTGAATGATGTCACCCTAAAATAAAATAATTCTTTGTGGTTACAGTTGTAGAAATAACCTCTTTTACCAGTCTGGGTAAAGGATAAAGGTATTAATAATTTATGTTTTATAATTTGTTGTAAAACTCCAGCCTTCTGGGCAATACAACTGTTTATAGAAAACGTTATTTTTCATTAAATAAGTTTTGTTTGCTAATAAAAATTAATGAAAATAATATTTCTGCCAACATGATTATCATGCAGATTTCGACTGATATATTTTATAGCACCCCAATCGCTAAATTGATTGTTATGAAATTAAAGTCACTTGAGAACGAAATGATGAAGTAGAATGAAATGATTTTTAACCATTATTCCAAATTTTCAGTTTTATTTTAGGAGGCCGAGTTAAAATACACTACATTGTTTAATGCGAATTTAGACCTCATGTAAAAGCATATGCCACACTTGAGTATTATTTATTTAATTTCTTTGAAAAGCATATAATTATATATTACAGATTTCAGTTTCTCCTAGAGAAATGCGACTACAAAGAGTTAGATGCAATTCTTTTATTTCACATGCTGTGGTGATTGAGAATGTTAGTGTCACGGTAGCAAATATTGCATTTGAAATGAGAAAGTATATCCACTTCAAGATATCCTTATCATCAAAACATTGGGAAGCAGGTCTAAGTGAAGATGGATTTATTATTAAACCTGGGGAAACACAAAAGCTCTATCTTCATTTCATACCTGAAGATTTAGCTACTTATGAGTATTATCTGCCACTAAAAATTAATAATATAATCGGACCACCTTACATCGATATCGCAAGTTCTTGGAAACCTCTAACCTATGTACAACTATGTGACAGCGCGTAAGTATATCGCTCGACACTTAAACTAAATTAAATAAGCTTTAGAAAATTGTGTCCATATGGTTCACTTGCTTAGTTCAACCAAGCATACAAAGAGTAGGTTATGTGACTGGCGAAAGAGCAGTTTTAACAACTATTTCTATTGGAAACCCCATTGCAAATATCCCTTAATCCAGAAATTTGGTTTCGCACTTTACACATTTTATATTTTAGTGACTGCTTAGCATATTTTCTATTTGACATCAGCTGTTGAAGTTTCAGTCACTGTGTGTTTTTCTAAAAAATCCTTCGAGATATCGGGTTGAGATCCACTAAAATACATACATTATATAATGTCTGTGTTATCTCTAGCACCAATAATTATCATCTTATACGAGTATTAATCAAACTCAATAAGAAGTAACTAGACTTTAAAGATGAAAGTGGATCATACTGGCCTAGAACGCAGCACAGAGCTAATTAACTTTCTTCAACCAGATCCTTTGTTATCCAGTTGTGACGCCACTGTAGCAAAGCTCAGCATTACTAAAATTGTTGTGTGAAACATTCACATGGCTTTCTCTTGCCAACGCAAATAATTAACAATTTAACCTAACATTAGTAATAAAACATTAGAAATAAAGAAATACTAACCTCAAAAAACATAACCTTATTTTATATATGAGTGAATGATGCAAAATTAAAACCAACCTTAGTTTGTCTTAAAATTACGGAAAATTACTCTTTCACATTAAACTAGGCTCTGTAGAGAAAAATTCTTTTATTAAAAGTTGTTTTAATTTCTTTTAATTAATCTTAATTTAATTAATCTTTTAATTTCTTATAAATTTGTTTATATGCACTTATGTCGTAAAATGCATACTAAAACCAAAATCTTAAAAAATTCATTTTTTACACATTTTTGTGAAAAAAAATAAAAAAATCACTAATTACCGCTAAACTAAGAGTTATACAAAGAAATGTTTGGAATAAAAGTTGTAGGTTTTTAAATTTTCTACAACTTTATTTTACACACTTTTGCCCTAAAATGTATATTAAGCCCGCAATCTTTAAAAAACAATTTCTTTCTACGAGAGCACAGTCTCCCCAAGAATTTCAGCAGACATGGCACCTAGCCTATCTTGTAGAGTGTTTAAAACGTAGTAAATGAACCGATTTTGACTAAAAAAAATCACTCTATACAAATTAGAGATAGGGTCTATTGCTTCAAGAAAAGACAGTATCGTTCACATACATTTTATAATTCAACTAAAGATTAAGGACGAAGATATTTTTGAGACATTCTGGATTGACTGTTGTGTATACTGTTGTACAATTTTACTTTACAAATCCCTTCTGTGGGCCTATTTATAATAAATTAATAAATAATATAATATAAACCTAACGTTTTATTTTAAATTGTTAGACTAATAAATAAGAGATTTTCATTTTTTTTAGGCAAGCAGGCAAGACACAAATCTTCATCCCAGAAAGAATACCATGTATGGCTTTAGAATGCACCGTGGCTCCAGCTAAAATTACATTCAATAAAACTCGATTTACATTTTATAAGAACACGGTTTATGATAAAACTAAGGATGAGTTAATATTTACAAACCCTCAGACGAAACCACTGGTATTTTGTATAGGTTGCACAAAGTATTCATCTCCATTTAAGTTAACATTTAAAACTACTGGTACAAGCGTAGCTGATGATAAGGTAATTTACCAGTCCCTTATTACCACTTGCGTATTTTTTTTTTGAATTAGATACTTTTTCTCAATATTCCACTAAAAACTCAACTTGCCAGAAACTGTAACATAGAATCTTCTTCCATGTCAAGCCTCAATTCATTCTTGTTTTTAACTTTCTCAGGACTTCGTTCTCAGAAAGTAAATCCATTGCAATTTTTGTCAATAATTCCACCTAGAACCTGGTTATCAGCTTGTTCTTGAGTGTTCCTTTCAAAGTACACCTGAAAAAAATTATTTTAAATATACCTATGCATACATGGAGCCCGTTCTTCTGCACTGAAAAGAGTTTGGAGTGATCAAAAATGACAGATGCTTCTGCCGGTGATGGTCGATAAGGTCCAGATTTCGAGATTCGACTTCCATGTGGTAGCCTTGAATAGGTAGATCATTGATACAACCATAATACCAAATTGAGTAGAGGGAGGTTACTCTATCCCACCATTTTTACGCTTCATGTGACTTTAGAGGGTGGTTGTGTTTGGCCCCACACATTAAAGTAGCAGGTAGAGTAGAAGACAGAAAGAGAACACCGTGGAGAAAAATATCCAAATGAGTGACCACCTTCGAAATTTAACAAAACGGCCCGGTCAAAATATGCAATCACACAAAGATGGTATTACAGAACTTTTTGTGGGGCCAAACGTGTACCTCCACTTTAGATCGCATGATGGAATGTCTCTTAATTGTGCTACTAATCGAGCGGAGCAAGATGACCCTATTCCATCGTTTTCTTGAGTTGCGAACATTGGGAACAGCCAAAAACTGCAAATACCGACTATAACATTGCTTAATTTCACTATATGGTGCTTAACACCGTTGAATTAAGATTAGAGAAAGTCTAGCACCATTTTGTGAACTTTGATGTTATCGCCAGTGGTTCAGTTTTTAGCCATCCCAAACATGTTTAAATTCAGCTGTTAAAAATTTCATGGTGGTAAAAAATGGTTCAGAGTACCAGTACACAGCTTCCAACCATCTTAAATTTATAGAGGTGTATTGCCTTTCAAAAAAAATATCTAATGAGAGCTCGATACTCGATTTAGTCCATTTTCACAGCAACAATCGCGTCAACTCACTGAAATGATTTTCAAACAATAACTACTCCTCCAAAATGGCTGAAATTCTTGTGAGTACATACACGAACATATTCCCCAACTGTATTTGAAGAGTCCTATCGTCTTCATGATGAGGTCAAAAACTTTTCAGAAAACCCTGGTACAGTAGCCTAAACATTTTACAAACAGAACACAAACAATTTCTATGCCACCATTCGGGATTACCTATTAGATCATTTTTGGAACATGATGATTTTGTAGATAAAAATTTACTTTGGATTTTATATTCTGACGTAGGCCTATCTGAACAAATACAGTAGTGTTTTTCAATATTATATAGTTTAAAAACAGAAACACAAAAAGTCAAAAAATTGGTAATAAAAAAGTAAATAACTTATATATCTGATGTCATCCTTATCAAACAGTAAACTTCAAAAAAATTTAAATGTGTCCAACTAAACTCTGCAAATGACCATAGTTTTTATTAATTTTCAATATTTCACCCATTTTTTGAAATTATGGTATTTTAATTTAGGCCTAACCTCATCTTTCAGTGTAATAACAATCTACCGTAGGAGATTAAATATTGTTAGTTTTTTGAGCATATATCTTTTGAAGTAACTATCTTTTTTAAGAAAATGAGTACTAGTATTTTATGCGGTATCTTAAAGACTCCCAGTTACACTTAGATTGGTTCGTTGCTATGTGTTTTCGGTGTTAATGCATGGGTTAAAGGCTTGGACGCTGAACCAAAATGTGATGAAAGATCCATGTCCTTTAAGATATAATGTTATAGGAGATTTCCGTGGATATCGTAGACAAATAAAATAATGAACATGAAAGTCTTAGTGAAATAAGAAAATTGAAGTTATAAATGTTATGAAACATAGAAAACTGGAGTGATATGATCATGAAAAGAGAGGTGAGAAATTCAGAATGCTGCAAAATATCATGCAGAAAATGATAGAGGGTAAGCGTGGTCTCGATGAAAGGCATAATGATAGAAGAATCTTTGGGACTGGTATTGTATGAATTCAGTTACTCTTTTACGACAAGCAGCTGACAAAACTCAGGAAAATTTTTCAGAGGACAGGGTACCTGAAAAAGTTTTTTATACAAAAATTGTTTTTCTGTTCACAGTAAATATAAGCCTACTCTTAATACAATTTTCAAGGGACAGTCCCTTGTAAGGGTATCAAACGGAATAACATCATGGCTGGTGTTATTACAAAACTATCATACTGATTGTATAATTACGAAAGTTATAAATGACGAGTTGTACATTGTTTGTCACTTATCAAGACATTTAGTAGTATTTCCTGTGTAATTTTGTTAAAAAATGTCCTGTGTGGTTTAGAATTACTTAGTTTATAGCGTTTTACAGATATTATTTTATATTATTATACTGTGTATTAGATAGATTTTACTGTATTTATTTATCTTTTAATTAAGTAAAACAAAAAATAATTTAATCTAAAAATTTTAGGGTAACTTTATTCAGCTTCAACCAGGAGAATCATTATCAGTAATGGTTATTTTTAAACCCAAAACATATGGTTATTTTGAAGATAATTTACCAATTATGTTAAAAGATATTGATAAGAATTATATGAAACAACCATACAACTGCATTCAGTTTTATGGAGATTATCAAAGCCCTTCTCTGAGTTGTCCAACGCCTCTGGTAAGTCAATGAATTTTCAATTACATATAATTATATATTTGAATTCAGAAGTGTAAATTAATTTTGCTTGTGTAAATTTTTCAGGAGAGGAAAAAGAAGATTTCACTCCTACTTGTCTATGAATTATAATATCAATATAGAATTTAAAGTGTTTTCCCTTCTGCATTTTCAAACGTATGGGACTATGTACAAAATACTGAATGTTATACTTTTTTCCGATGGCGCTCAATTTGTTTTACAAATAAATTTTAAATAATACAAAATAATCAAAATTTCTTGTTGTTATTTTAGACCAAAAGGGTAGTAATGCATTTTTTTTTTTAAATAAAGGGTCTTTATGTTAGACGCCCCGTTCTGTTAGCGCGCCTACAAAACTAATGCAACTTGCAATACACCACACCACTGCGGGTTGCACGGTGTACAGGGGGTATTTATATACTTCACGTGCATGGATGATACGTAATACATACCTTGTTTGTTACTGATAGTTCCACTAAAGCAGGAGGCCAGAATGCTGATGAAGCTCGATTTATAAATATTAACACAACTATTTTAACACTAATATTAATATTAATACTTAACACTTCAGTTTCACTTAAGCAGGAGGCCATTCGACATCACGTAATCATTCAAACAAGTCATTATCTTTGTAATGTCGACACCACAAACATTCGCACAAATAGAGTCCAACAAATCTCAATTTGTGCCACACTGCTTGGCGTTTCACCGTTTTGTAGACACCTATAAAAACTCCACTGTTTGCATGTTTTCCCCCGTTACCGGATCTACAAAGTGTTACTTTAGTACAATTTTGTTTAGTCTAATGCTTAGTTTAGTTGTAATTTTTATGATTATCTGTAAGAACCTAAGTATTAAAATTGGACCTTCATATTAAATATTTATTGGACTTTAATATTAGTCAAAATTTCATAATTATTATGACTGCTCTAGTTTAGTTAACTATAAAGTAACAATCCCTGGTATTTAACCTTATTATTTGGTAGTATTTTTTAGCCACACAGAGAGACAGAAGGACATAATATACAATCAGAGAATTATTTTCCCAGGTTTACCTTTATTCTTCATCTATGCAGCCAATTTTCTTCAGATGTCTGTTCTACAGATTTCTACATTTTGTCTCTGAACAAGCTGAAATAGTTTTGTCATCCACATAAATGTAGCTACAATTGTCTCCTCTGATAGGTCTGAATTCTAAAAGTTGTATAAACAAGGTGCTAAAAATAATCCTTGTGAGATCATCCCTACTTCTCTCAATTGGAAAGCCGACAGTGCTTTTCCTTATCTCTCTAATAATAATCTTTTCATATGTATTCAGAACCATGTTCTTGAATTTATATGAGTCCAGATTGCCAGATGCAATCAATTGTAGAATTTTCATTCAGAACACTGTGGTACAATATTTATTTTTTTCAAGACCTTCTGAAACATAATCTACTTAACTGTGTTAATGTTAAACTATTGAATGACTACTCCAGAGGCCAAATTGGTATCATGAATCTTTTATACAAATTAATCATAAAATAGTATGGTGTATTATATATTTATTTACACATTAATTTTACAAATAACTTTATTAATTTTATTTATCATCATAAATGATACAGAAAGGCCTCCTAGCCTGTTACAACTTCAGACTTTGTAATCAGCTGTTATTAAAGAAATTTGGATGCCAATATCTTTCGAGTTCATCCAATACCACATTGTCTGGTTGGCTTATAAGTAAATACCTGTGTTAGGTGTTCGATCATTTGGTATCTACAACAAATGACAACACATACCCAGTATTTTTGAATTTTATATACCCATAGAAAATAATGAATTCATGTTTAATATCTTCATTTTGTTTATGGTCCAGCAACCGATGATGCCCTGCTAAAGGTCTTATCATCTCATCTCAACAGCCTCTATTCTTGACATCTACTGAGCAGTTAGGATCCACCACTCTGAACCATGGGAAAGCAACTGTTTCCTTTTGCACTTTACCAACCAGCATTTTTCTCTAAGTATAGAATCATAAGCTCTTGAAACTTTCCCATTGTAATGTCTATATCGTGTATTTTGTATAAAATGCATCATATCTCAAGGAAGTACGCTAATGAACCATTCTAAGGTTTTATTATTTGAAATACTCCTGAAACCCATCACCTTCATCATCTCTCAAAGAAATCAGAAAGTTATTTTATTACTCAGCAGTTAAACTAAATGCATACAATGACCTCTGTAAATCATCCTTTCTCTGCAAACAGCATCAATTCATCAGCAAGCCAGAATCTTTATACGAGTTAAACTTACTCAAAAGGGTTTATTAATATTATTTTTAATAAGAATATTATTGTTATTCTAATTGCATGAATTTTACGGTTTTAGAAATGTAAAAAGGAAAGCTGTAAAAATGTCTATGGTATTGACCAATGTACAGTGTTTCTAACGTAAGCTGGCACTTGGGGTTTGAAGAGAGTAGGTGACAGTTATATGGCAAGGGACAGGTGGAGGTGCTTGCTGTAATGGCTTTCGAAATACATTGACTACAGCATGTCCGGATTACTCGTTGGGTTTATGTAATTTACTATTAATAGTACATGCAATCGGAAGCGGTTATTGATAGTAGTTGTTTTTCAGGATGACAAATTTCTAACTGGAGTTTTCTACCTGGCAGACAAGTGCCAGCTTGCATTAGATAGGCTGTAAACACTAAAGTGACTGGAATGGTGATGCCAAGAAATGTAAATTAAATTCATTTATACGTACTACCCTAGCACAAACATGTCTATGTAATAATATCTACATTTTCTGATAACAGAAAGGTTATAAAAAACTTTATAATGTGTTTATAAGATAATAGTAATTTATTAGACTTTTCTTTTCCTTATCTCATAATAATAATTTCTTAATATTTAATTCCCATAGACAGCCCAAGTTTTTTATGTTTGTTCAAAGGCAACACAAAAATGTTTATACCTTTCTCAGTGAATTTGTGTTCTCTTGCTGAAAACAAATAAAAAACACAAACTACTGACAGTTAATATTGGTTTACATTTTTTAGGTATTTTTTGCACCAGTTCCACTTCAAGTTGAAGCAGTCAGATCTTTATCTCTTTTAGCTTTGAATTATTCGGAAGAGGATTCAATTGAAATTGATGAACCAAGTGAAGATAAGGAAATGAAAACTTTAATCTTTAATTTTGTTGATGGAACTAATATACCTGTTTCCAGAAGATTTTTTATACAGTTCACTTTGTCATTTTATTCATTAGAAACTATAAGTTTTAAGAAAGAGGTAAGTAATAACAAAATTCCTAAGCTATTTAATATCGTAATGTTATGTACCTAGAAATATTTTAGATTTTCTATATAAAACAATGATCATTAAACTAAGAATCTATTTACTAGTAAGGCAAACTAAAGTTTTAGAAGACTTTTTACTTAAAGGTTTTGCAACAACTCATCATTACAAATCCAAATTTCAATTTTTGATAAAAAATGTATGAAGGCTGATTGTACACATTTTATTTCTCAACCAAACCAACTAATAAAAATTAATCAAAAAACTCCTTGATGAAAAAAATGTAGGCTATGAGTACTGCCAGGCGATTTCTTTCAAAAGTTCAGTAAACTGCTACATCTGAGACTGACAAGCCTCTTGGTAAGAATTACTTCTTCATTTTTTCTTAATTACCTCTACCTCTGTAAAATGAATTTTATTTATAAACAATTTATAATATTTATAAATTTTATTTATTTTATAAATTTTATTTCTACTGTGAAAATAAATTTTATTTCACTTTAATGGATAAGATACTATGTTCAGTTAAATGTCCTCCGTCATCAAGACAATTTCAATTTCTGGAATGACAAGTTTTGGCCCAGGTGGAACCCTATTATGAATCATAGTATTAATCACTGTTACCAAAAAGATGGTTTTTGAAATTCCAAAGAATTTAGTCGAATGGAATTTGAACTCTACTGTTCTTCAGCAAAACTATTCCATTGACATTAACAAGGCCATAATGGCAGTAAAGATGAAACATCTGGCTTCAGATTGGATTTCAATGAAAAATTACATGTTCATGAAGAAGACTACAAGTGAATGAAATAAGATAAATGCCAAGTGAAATAACAGAGAATGTATGACAACCTTGAGTCATATATTTTCTCCTCAGTCCTTCCGTTTTAAGAAATTGGTTTCATAATTTATTAGTCTTTTATTAGTTTTATTCTTCTCCTCCTCCTCCTCCTCCTCCTGCTTCTATTTATTATTTTTCCTGCCCGAATAAATACTGCCTCCAGTTTCAAATCATCTCTTCACTATTTTTGTAGACCAACTCTATGTCTTGACCTGACAGTGTAGTGGTCAGCGCAACTGGATATGGTCCTGGGTTATTCCCGCCAAGGTCTGATATTATTTCATCACCATTTTTAGATATCACCCTTCACAATCTCCATTAACCTTAATATGCATAACAGTTGTATGTAAAATCAAAAGAAACTCTGCCTCACTGTTGCAGCCAGGGCCTCCACAGCAGAATCTCCTTGTACCATCAATAAATCTTGTTTGCCTTATTGTGTGTCCAACCAATCACCATTTTAGCAACACCATGTACTGTTTTTCACGTTGTCTGGGGTTTGAATCCCATTCAGACACGGCATATTTTCATTTGTTACAAAAAAATCATTTCATCCTTCACTGTCTGCATTAGCAGTAATTGCAAAACAGTCTGACGTTAAACTAAAAAAAAAAATATATACTGTTTTACATCTTTTAACTTATTTTTCTGCCAAATATCTTAATTTCTTACTCCTGGTCTTGTAATTAAATATTCAGATCATTAGCGATTTTATAGATCTTAGTGTCCTGGAAAAATTTTCCATCAAATTTTTGTAAAGAGCAAAAGGTATTTTTGTAAATTTTCTTTTTGGACTTAGTTTTTGTTTTCTCTGATTTGTTCTAATCCTATAATTTCAGTTTCATTCTTCAATTGTTGTTAAAAGACTGGTTTGAACTTTTAGAGGTTTTACTAAGTAAAAACGAGCCGTGAGATGGTTAGTATTACCACCTTCCTCATTTAGTTGAAAGAGTATGCTTATCAGCATGCCAGGCCCTTCGAAAAGCACCCACTTTCCACCCTGCACATGACACCTTCACTTTGTACATTACAGGGTCTGTCTGTATAGTGAAATTCATTACTCTCAGAGGAGATAACTCTGACTAGTGTCTTATACACCTCTACCTCTTCTGTTCTGTGATAGTTCAGTCATATAACTGGCTGACTATGTGATAAAAAAACAGAACTATTTGTGTAGCCCTGGAACCAACAACAGATCAAGTGCAATTAATTTAACAATCCACCTGCCTGTTATGGACAATCTTCAATTGTATCAGAATTAACTGCAATTCTTCAAAGCTGTCTGCTATTAGGACCATAACATCAGCGTATGTTAAATGGTTGAGCAGTTTTTGCATGATTCCTTTGCTGTCCCAGTTCAAGTTTAAAATAAGTCTTTTATTACGGTTATAAATCGCTTAGGATTCATGGAGTCTCCCAGTCTTATAACCTGCCTAGCAGAAATAAGTTGAGTTCTTTCTTGCAACATCACATTTTCATACATTGATTGAAGTACAAATATTACAGATTTATGTCAAATATCTACCCAAAACACAAACAACAGTGCGTAATATGAATATTTATTTCATTAAAAACAGTACAGCTGTAATTTGTGATAAATACATCAATTAACTCTCAGTACATTTACATGATTAAAATAATATTATTTTTATTCTATTTCATATAATAAATTTATACAATAAATTTCACTAACCTTTTTAAGCTGCCTTGATTTTTTTCTATTTATTACTTACATGTGTTTCAGAGAATCCACAATCATCAGAGTACACGAAGTCATTTGAAACTAAAAACTTTTTTTAAAATCTGCAGAAGATGTTAAATCTTCAGTCATCTATATAAAACTAATTTAAAATTGTGTACTAATCTATCCCTTCCCATATTTATTAGTTAGCAGCAGCAGTCAATATCACTTCCTCATTCTTAAATTTGATTTGTTCATTTAAAATGTCCTGCTTTTGCTTTTTTTAAATGTTTTAATAATATAGAATATCTCATATTTTTCATTCAATATTACTTTTACTTTTGTTATTGCACTGTTCTATTATATTGAAATGTTTGTATATTTTACTACGTAAATGTATGTTTTTCCTCCTTTATATGATTAGTATAATTTGATATAATGAAGTTACACTTCAATGCTTTTTCATGTTCATTATAACTCACTTGAAAATTAATTCAAATGAACTGATATGGAATGAAATTTTAAATGAACAAATCAAATTTAAGAATGATGAAGTGATATTGACTGCTGCTGCAATCTGTAAAAAATATGAGAATGGATAGATTAGTAGAACTCAATTTTAAATCAATTTTATGCAGATGTCAGAAGATGTAATATCTTCTGCAGATTTTAAAGGAATTTTTAGTTTCAAATGATAAATTGTGTACTCTGACGATGGTGGATCCGCCAAAACACGTGTAAGTAACAAATAGATAAATCAAGGCAGCTTAAAAAGGTTAATGAAATTTATTGTATAAATTTATTATATTAAATAGAATTAATGTCAAGCTGCAGGATGCATTATAAGAATTTATTGTTGAATGAAACTATTATTTTAACAAAGTGAACTGCACATTGATCCATAAATTCAGCCTAATTCTTCTTAAGCAAAACATATAGCATAAAAAATGGCTAGTTTCACAACTCACATTTGTTATGTATTTTCCTTAGATTCATATACGGGACAAACATAACAGAATGACCAGCTTCACTGTGATTGCAACAGCTGACAATTGTATCATAACAACACATGCATTTCTTACAACAAAGCCATTGTATGGTCTGAACAGGGTAAAATACACAGATGTTATAGATATGTCTGACCCGGATGTGAAACATGCATCAATAGGGAGCAGCACAGTATCACAAAGTGTGAGTTAAATAAATCACATTAAATTTTTTAAAGTAGTTATATAATGTCTAGTTTTACATATACTAACAATTACATACTTGCTGTATGCTAGATTCTTAAACAAGACAGACTCAGTAGAAAGAGCGGTTCCAAAAAGATTGCATCAACTGATGATTATTCAAGTGTATCTCTCTCAACAAAATCATTGACTGATCACAGACATATACAATTTCACAACGGTTTGTCTGATGTAAACTCAGAATGTCTATCATCCTACAGCGCCATGTCACAAAATGTGAGTTGTAAACTATGTTTACCTACTATATCATAGTTGTTTTAATCATCAGTTTAGTTTTATATATTCAAGCAAATTCTTTTATATATGCTTACTGTCTGCAACAGTGGAGTATGTTATAGTAGAAGCAAACAGCTCATTAAATTTTGAAATAACAATAATTTCAATACAAGTTTTAGAGGAAGTGTATTGTGGTATAATATTTTACAAGACTTAATCTTATGCATAAAATGATCAATTATTCAAATACACTAGGCTCGCGACTATCCGGCCTAACGTGGCAGTAGCCCAATGCGCATAGTAAAAAAAGGCGAATGAAGAATAAATTAGTTTTATGTGTAGTAATTCACACTGATTAGCAATAACTAAAAAATATTAGGCCTACCTATAGTTTGAATGGTACATTAATTTGTGTTTTTATTTTTATGCATGGTTAAAGAAATAAGTAAACTGAGATTAAGCTTAATGTACAGTAAAATTAGGGTAGGCTACAATAAACATAATACAGTGTTGTTGATATATTTATAGAATCTTGAAATTTATTATACAGTAATATGATATACAGAACATGATCAAAAAAATGTTAAACCTAAGATTATTCATAATGACGTTTATCATTTAGGCTACTGTATTTTCTTTTTTTTCTTTGTCATTAATTATTTATTTTTACCCAAGACCCATGCCGGATAGTACGGAGGTCCGGATATATAAAGGCTGGATAGTTGCGAACCTGGTGTATTCTTAAATTAAGACATATTAAGGCGTAAAATTAATATTTAAAAAATATTTCTAAAAAATTCATAATTTGTTTAAAAAAATACTAAGTTGTGCTGTGTGGTACTTTGTTAGCTATCTCTACTACCTCATTATGACGAAATCAGAAAGCTTTTATGTTAAGAAAAGAGTAATAATTAGCTTAGAACAAAAATTGCGTATATTAACGGTTCATAAATTAAAACAGACAAATAATGCAAAATGTTATAGGAATCACAAAATCTTTGAAAGATTAGCACAGAAAATTATGCAGACTTTCTGCTATTCAGTGCATTCTAACTACTGAGCCATGGAGACAGTCAATTTTCAGTTTTATTCTATAATTTCTTAAAAACAAAAGCAGATGTGTTTGTGCGAGTTGATTTTAATTTTGTCTCTCTCAACCTAATAAACAAAATAAAAACAGCTGAAAATAATTTCATACATATCTTTCTTCTCTATTAATTTTTTTATAAAAACTGGCCAGCAGTAATGGTGACAAAATTACCACTAAAAATAGATAACAATGATTATATGTTTGGTATAACTAATCCAATGTCAACTGGTTTGATTAACCTAGTCAGTTAGCAACAGTGTGTCTGGACAAGCAACTTTGTAAGGACACCGACTTGAATTAAGAAAAATATTAATGCACATTATTATTTATTTGGTGCTACTAAAGCATGTGGCCTACTGCGTTATGTTTAGTGAATTTTGTATTTGTTGATGTGGTAGCACTGTCGACTAGCACTTTTCACAATATATGCTTTTACAATAAAAGGATAATTTAAAGAAAATAGGATAACACAAGGCAATAAAAAGGATAAAAATACAATTTACAATAGCAAATAATATTATAATTAATAATACAAAAAGGATGTTAAATATTATAAGTAGGTACAAATAGTTTACATTTATGTATGTATTTCAGTTATTTTTATGTAAAGTCTGTCTATACACGAAACACTTCCTCAAAAAAGCCACAACTGTTTCTTCATTAGCAATTATATTTCTATCAAAATTTTTTATAGAACATTTTACGTCTAATTAACACATAACCTTAATACAAAATATGTGAATCTTCACTTGCGAAAAGTGCTAGTGGACAGTGCTACCACATCAACAAATACAAAATTCACTAAACATAATGTGGTAGGCCGCATACTATAAATAGTAGCACCATTTATTTTTATTTTATCTGTAAAGCTGCGTTTACACAGAAGATTGAAAAAAAAATTTGCAACTTTTGAAGAAAGTTTGAAAGTTTCCTAAGTACAAATTTATAATTTGTTGCAAACTTTACGAATTTCAAAGAGATTTTTCTGAAACTTTCTTTGATCTTTGTTTCAAATTCAAAATGTTCACCAAAATTTTCAAATTTTCTCCCACCATCCCTGCACCTGCGCGCGCAGCAGTCCAGATGATGAGTCATGTGGCACTTTACTTAATGGCGTTTTGACTCTTGTCTGTTATATTTTTAATTCCTAAGGTGTGTGCATTGCAATTTGTTCAATTTAAATAAGCAATTCAATTTATAATAAGCAACCCCATGACCCAATGAGATGAGGATGATATGTATGACTTGTAAATGAGGTGTAGTCTTGTACAGACCCAGGCCGACCGTTCCTGAGAAGTATGGTTAATTGAACCCCAACCATCAAAGTACACCGGTAACCACTGTCTAGCATTCAAATCCATATAAAAGTAACTAGCTTTACTAGGATTTGAACCAGGAACCTTCATCTCAGAAAATCAGCAATTAAGCAGCTGACTCGCGTCTGTTATATTAGTGTTGTAAAAATTCCCATCTGTTCTCAATTCTCCTGACAGTGAATCAACGTCATCCCTGTTCAGATCTTCTAAAAGTGTACTGCCACTGCACCTCGGTCTTGCTCTTGGTTACAGTTGATCATAGATTATAACCTTGATACAAGTGCTAACTATCATCACTGCGACCTGCTTGGCATCCAGCTAGAATTTCATCTTCCACTCTCTGTATCATAAGTAACACTAGTCAAAAGAAAAAAAGGTCAAAATTTGAAATTTTTTATTGACTGAAAAAGGCAAAAAAATACTTTGTTTGCGACTATTTGGTTTCATAAAAAAATTTGAAACTTAAGTTTCAAACCAAAAATT
This sequence comes from Catonia carolina, assembly GCA_035578175.1. Lineage (NCBI taxonomy): Eukaryota > Metazoa > Arthropoda > Insecta > Hemiptera > Achilidae > Catonia > Catonia carolina. The sequence continues at coordinate 55,310,907 of JAQMRL010000002.1, forward strand.
GCAAACTCCTGTGTAAACCTAGCATTAGTACTAACAAACTATCACTTAACTATGCGTCCTATCATTGTGAGCTTGACGGCCATCGTCGTTTGCCATAATATTGCTGGATCGGATTTCCATGTGCTACTTTTATGTTTATGTTACTTCCACAAACACATTAGCACATTAAAACAACAAAATTTGTCTATAAATAGTGGGTACAGTGTATTACAACAAATGTATTTATAATTGTTTTTATTTTCAGTTAAGTATATAGTTTACTTTGTACATTTACTGAATGACATAACCTTACATTACTCTCACTTATCTGTAAATTCATTGAAGCTCACAATGACTGCCCACAGTCTAGTAAATATGACTCAGTAATAAGTAAAGATAATATATAATAAGCTATATTATAAAATATAGCTATAATATACATACATATTATATATTATAAGTATAATATAATTATATATGTAATAAGCTAATATAGATATATGTAATAAGCTTGAATAAATAGAATAAGGGCAATACTGAAGTGTCAGTCTTGTTGGTCAAGGTACCATTCATGTACTTAGATGTTTTAGTTTATTTTAAATAACCAACTAATTTAGTTTCATCTTGTGATTGTTACACTTTATGAAATATCAGTCGCTTATATACCACAAAGATTTTCTTGATTAATTCACCAGCTTTCATTAAAATTAGTGTTATTTATATTAAGAATAAAACATAGTTCTTTCCCAAAAAAATAGATTATTTTGTGCTACTATAGTACACAGTCTACAATGTTCCGTTCTTGAGATATTTTGTTCACACACACACAAACACACACAGACCAATCCCTAAAACTATGTTTTTTTTGGGGTTCAGGGGGTCTGAAAACGTGTTGATCCTGTGAAAACTCGATTTAAAAAAATCGACATGAAAATAATACTTTCCTTCCTATAAATTCATATAGGCAAGAGAAAGTAAAAATATTCAATACATCCCCAATATTAATATGATTGATATTTTTACTATATGACTAAAGAAATGATATTTTTGCTATATGGCTAAAGACATGATATTTTTTTATAGAAAAATTTGGAAGACTCTGGGCACATTAACAACAACCAAGGAAAGAATGAAACCACAAAACAGTCCCAAATGGTTGACTCCATGTCAGGTGGTGTGTCTAGCGAAGCAACCACTGGCACTACTTCTGTGACAGCCTCTCTTTTGTTAAAACAAACCATACCAACTAGGCTCATTAACTATTACGCTATTCAAGGTAAGCAATCCATAAGTATAGGTAATATTTTAGGCTGAAATTGAAATCTAATTATTGAAAATTACTTTCATAGAATTTTTCTTCTAAAAAAAATGAAATGCATTGATTTGTATATCAAACTAAAGCTGAATTTTTAATTGACCCAAACCTTAAAATATTAGATATAATTGTAACAAACAAGAATTCTTCCACATACATAGCCCTGATTTTTTCAACCAAGGAGTTACAATAACCTCTTTTTCTCTTGTACACCAGAACTCCAGAGCATAAATGTGATTGAACTATAAATAAACAAAAATTAAAAAGTCTACAAAGATAGCTCAATGCTGTTTAAAAAAAATTAATATTATGTTAGCTGACATTTACGGAAAGTCAGTTCAGCAGATCAATGTAATTCAGACTTCGTAACTGGCCGCTGGGTTGTACTTTTCACAGCATGTGGGAAATATAACTTCTAAAGCTAGCAGAAATTTCGGTTTTACATTATGGATCAGTATGCATTTTCAACATCCAGATTGCATTTTTAAACTACATCAGATTCATATTTGTTCCATGCTGGAACACTGCTCAGTGATTTGGTGCAATAATAAGATTACTGCTGATCACCAGATTAAAATTGTTTAGGGAACTTTTTGAACAATGTGTTGTTCAGAGGATTTGACGCTTCTGACATTTACAATTTACTGTGTAAGATATAGAACCTGCAGACTCTCAAGCAGTTTCCCAGAAGCCAGTGTGTTCTATTTTTATAAACTTCTGAATGGATACTTTGAAAGCAACATTTCTGATGTTGGACTCATAGTTCCTCAGGTACAGGTTCTTAGTATTTTTTTCAACCACCAAGGATGCACTTCGTCTCCGTCATGTTGTATTTGAGAGGCAAATGAAATGAATCATACTAACAACTTCTTTGATTGGAGGATTGATATCTTAAAGTTTAAATGTCACAGAATTAATGAATAAAGTGAGAATGAAGATAATGGAATTGCTAATAAATGGTTGCGGAGATTATGATGGTAATGATTCTGATAGCTGTGATAATCCAATGGTGATATAATTTGTTAAAATTATTATTGTTTATTCGTTGAGAGTTTTTATGTTCAAATATTTTCTTTGTTAAATGTTGCAAATATTATGACACTATATGTAAGCATTTATTAAAAACAAAAATTAGTTACTAACGCTTCTTACTACAAAGAAAGGAAAATAAATGATTAAATGTTTAAAAAGAAAGAAAGAATAATAAAAAAAGAAAACATAAAAATGCAAGTATGGAAAGGCCACGTTGGCTGTTTTACATACATTGAAAATTTCTGAAGCTGGCTGTACCACACTGTGGGAGGAAACTGCGGGGTTTAGGTAAGATTGTGAGAACCCAAGAAAGAAAGAAAAGAAATTTAGTGAATATTTAACCATTAATGTTTTGTAGAATATATTCCTAGGTTTTAATTCTCAACCCAAACTGTTGTCAAATACCTCAATCAGAGTGTGTTTTCACACTCTTCATTACACATTTGTACGCTACCTTTGACTGATAATGAAGCAAGTCACAGAAGATTGGTACGTTTGACCAGATACAAGTGAGTTCTTGGAACATACCATACCTACTCGGAACATTCTGTGTCTGTAAAATGTATTGATTATACATGCAGATTAGCAGGATAGTAAACTACAGTAACACATCCACATCCCACCAAAGTGATGGCACAATGACTGAAATCACAACCAAAGACTCTCTTCAATTAGTTGTAATTATTGATAAAACATAAATAAATATGCTTACTGCACCAAATGTAAACAGTAGAGTATTTCATGATACAATAAGAATACTTACTAATGCATGTTACAATACCAACTACACTGTTTGTATAAAAAATCACAGTACAGTAAACAAATAGTTTGTACGAGGGTGGTCTGAAAAGTTTCTGACCTCAATGTGAAGGTGGCAGCACTCGTAAATAAAAGCTAGTGAATTTCGTTGTTCATCTGCTGACAGTTACTCACCAAAGTTTCAGCCATTTTGGACGCGCAGTTTTTATGTAACAGTCGTTTGAGTAAGTTGATGTGAGTTTTTTTGTGAAAATGGACAAAATCGAGTATCAAGCTGTCATTAAATATTTGTTTTAGAAAGGCAATACGCCTACGCAAATCAAAGATGAGTTGGATTCTGTGTATGGGGACTCTGCACCATCATTTACCGAAGTGAAATTTTGGCAGCTGAATTTAAAAGTGGCCGTAAGTGCTTGGGAGATGATAAACGTTTGGGACGTCCAAAAACGGAAACTACCGATGAAAACATCGCCAAAGTTCACCAAATGGTGCTAGACAATCATCGAATTTAAGTGAGAGAGATAGCAGAGGTTATGAACATGTCAAAAGAACGTGTTTGTCACATATTAAATCAACATTTAGGCTTGAGAAAGCTGTCCGCAAGTTGGATGCCGCATTTGCTCACGTTAGACCAAAAATGTGTTCGAATGAACATTTCCAACGCTCTGTTGGCGCAGTTTAGGCGCAATAAATCCGAGTTGTGGCGCCGATTAATTACTGTAGATGAAACTTGGATACACCATTATACGCCCGAAACAAAAATACAGTCCAAACAGTGGACTGCAAAGGGGGAATTGGCTCCAAAAAAAGCAAAAACTGTTTTTTTCGGCTGGGAAAGTGATGGTGACTGTTTTTTGGGATAGTCATGGAGTTATTTTAATTGATTACCTATATTCAAAAAGGAAAAACCATTACAGGAGCATACTACACATCATTACCTGACAAGCTAAAGGCAGAACTTGCGGAAAAACAGACACATTTGCAGAAAAAGAAAATCCTGTTTCACCAAGACAACGCACTGTCTCACACCTCAGCGGTTGCCATGGCGAAAATCCAGAATTACGGTTTGAACTGTTTGATCATCCGCCGTACTCACCAGATCTAGCCCCAAGCGACTTCTTTTTGTTCTCTCATCTAAAAATTGCGCTCAGAGGACAGAGATTTTCGTCAAATGAAGAGGCAATCACCTTTATGAACAACTATTTTGCAGAGAAAAATGCCAAGTACTATTTGGATGGGTTATAGAGATGGGAGCATCGCTGGGAGAAGTGTGTAGAGTACAAGGAGACTATGTTGAAAAATAAAAAATAAAAATTTCAGAAAAAATGTCTTGTATCTTTGTTAGGTTGGAAACTTTTCAGACCACCCTCGTAGATATCATGGATACAGCAGTGCCAGTTTTGATAAACCATAGTTCAGTGAAAATAAATACCTTGTTACACTCTGTTGTTAATATTTCTGTGCAGATTCTAAAAGTATCAGATACTTTGTTCTGGTAATTTTCAGTCCTTGCATGAAGTTTTTTAGGGACAGGGAAATCATATCCCACCTAGGGCTGCACTTAACACTGGACTTAAAAACATTGTGGCTGTGTAGCTTACAGGAAGTCTCCAGGTTATTTTCAGAGCTGCTAAAAGCTACAGTGATCTTTTCCAGTAGTTTCTGAGTTAGAATCACACAATCTTTATAGTTTTTGGTCTTTGATAATGATCAAAGACATATTATCAGAAACTCTAACTTATAAGACCTTTATGAAACAAAAAATTAAGTGTCAATATGTAAATTATGTACTGAATGCTCGTGGACTAATGTCAACCACTGTTAAACCTGTATTTTCAAAATACAAGCTTTAACCTGTATTTCACGATAACCTGTAACCTGTATTTTTTTTAAATTTGACTGAAGTCAATTTTATGTACTATTACTTTTGTGGCAACTAACATAAATAACTATATGTTTCGAGAAGTATTTTAATGAGGCCAAAGAAGCAAAGTTACAATATCAATAATTGACAAACTGTTTGAAAAAAAATTTCCTAATAAAGTTAATAAAGACTGTATAAAATGTTAGCCAAGGTAGGTACTGATAATGTTAGTCTTTAAATAAAATTGTTAGCAATTACCCATAATTTTACAATACTATAATATTAAAATTGAAAATAGCATCACTAAATGCGTCATTGAATTTTTTGTAGATTACCCAAATGGTTTTGATCATTTAAGAACAGTTCAAAAAGCTATTGAACGTTTCCTGTATGAGCAGGTATTCCATTGCTCTTATTATTGGGAGATAGGAACAAATATTAAATGGTCAACTGCATACAAACCAGCTCAACAAGGTGCAGCAGCAAGGAATGCTACACTTGTTAAATCTCTCATTGAAATATTAGAGCGGTTGTTTGGAAAGGACATACGCACAAAATTTGGTCATGCTAAGTAAGTACAATAATCTATATGTTAATAGAGAGCAGGTTTTTTTCAACACTATTTTAACCACCTAAACCTTCACCGATTTTCCCCGAAGTGTCCTCAAATGAATCGTCTGCTTGAGTAGATTTGCAGAAAACTAACCAAAATCATATATTTTGATTTATGACTGTAAAATAGGAGGTCTAAAATAAAGATAATAAGTGAAGTTAATAAGAATGAGTTACGATAAGTGATGCGTCTGTGTATTGAATGCAGTACTACCTTATTAATCTTTTTCTATCTATCCCTCCCACATCTCGCACAGCTATTTCAGGTTTGAGGGGGCAAGTTCAACAAACTACCTACCAACGCATTGGTAGTGACATATCGCTTTGGAATTCCCAACGTGTTGTTAGTTTGAGTAGTGTACAGTGAGTTCTGCTATATTTTGCTTTTGTTTTTAATAGTTTTTTTCAGAGCTATTATATTTTTTAGATTCTTTTTAGAAATTATTGCTATTCATCAGGAAATTAATGGATAGTCGTCCAATAGGGGAAAGAAATCCCAAGAGGCAGGAGACGTTCTATAAAACATTTACACATATTGTAAAAAAAAAAGTGTAAATTTTCACTTTTTGTTACAATTTTGGGCGGGTTTTCCCGCAGAGGTTTACCTAGTAATTATTATTGCTAGAATAGGACAATGAATTGAAGCTACAATGTACAATGTGTGTTCAAATTGGTTAAGACCTAATTATCATTTTTGTTGAATTTAACACTCATGTTAGGATAGATACCTATGTTACAATAGTACAGTAATACTCGTATATTATGGATTCTTATGAAATAAAATGAACAGCAGGAAAACCAAGAAACACCATCGTATAAGGTGGACATTATTCTTTTTTGGTGTAGTTTTCATGAAACTTGGTTTTTTAATATCTTCTTACACTTTTCTCAGCTTAAACAATAAAAGATTAAACAATAAAACACTGGTGTATATATATATATATATATTACCTAAATTTATTAATAATCCCAAATACTTTACACCGCATACACACATATCTACTCAATTCGCAAACTCGCAACGCACTCCTCCTCTTTTCCCGCTGTTTTGTTGATCTTCAAAAGGCTTTCGATACAGTGGATAGAACAAAATTATGGGAAATATTACGAGATACTGGATATCTATCCCATCTTATAAAAGCAGTCCAAAGCCTGTACAAAGATACCAGAGGGATAATAGCACTGGAGAACTCCAATTCTGAAGAAGTAATTATAAATGGAGGAGTAAGCCAAGTATATGGTCTATCACCCACTTTGTTTAATATTTATTTGGATGATGTAATCAGAAGGTGGAAGTCTCAAATACACACTGGTATTCTCATAGGAGAAGATAGGGTTGTAAACTGCCTATTATTTGCCAACGACCTGATAGTGCTACAGGAGAATGAGAATGACCTGCAGAGAGCACTTTCATGCTGAAAAAACTCTGCAAAGAATATAAGTTGACGGTTTCGACAAAGACAAAGGTAATGGCATTCAGGAGAAAGGAGCCAGTCAGAAGCAAAATTGTTATAGATAATATTTTGGAACAGATCTCCCACTTTCAGTATCTAGGTTGCAACATTACATACCAACAGGATAAAGATGCTTACAATAAGATGCACCGATTTCAGGAAATATGCGGAACTATCCACCACACTTTAAAAATAGCACCAGCAAAAACAAGAGGGTGAGATTTTATAAAACATTAGCAGTGCCGACCCTACTCTACGGCAGTGAAACTTGGGTGCTATCAAAGTGAGAGGAGAGTAGATTGCAAGCATCTGAAATGAAATTTCTTCAACATACGTATGGGTGTAGTAGAGAAGATTTTTACAGGAATACTGAGATAAGGAAAGAACTGAACATCTTCTCTATAAACAACAAAGTATCCCAGAACAGAATTCAGTGGTTAGAGCATGTAAACAGAATTGGGGAGGATAGAATACCTAAGCAGACACTGGGCTATAAACCGGAGGGCAGGAGAGAACGAGGACGCCCGAGAAATAGATGGGCAGATTTGAGAAGTTTGGAACAGGCAGAGATGCCTAATTGAAAGGCAGAAGAAGAAGACTTTTCTCAGCTACCATAAAAGATAGAAACTTATTTCTTTTTGTGAATGTAAAACTTATTTAATTTTTCATTAGAGCATGTAGTTTTAAAAATTTTTAAATAGTATTAGAGAAAAAAATGTTAAATGTAAAATGTAACTTTTAAAAAAATTATCAAACTTTCATTTTGAACCAAATGTAAAGTTGCACATCCATAATATGTAAAAAAATATATAGGACCTTTTAGCTAAAAAAAATTAGGGATCTACTTCCTTTGGTTCTTGAGAAAAGGGTAGAAATATTATCAGTGTGAAATATGGGTCCACAGTCCCTTGATGAATTATATAACATTGTAATCAACTAGTATTTATCAGTAATACGCTAAATTTAGTTGAGTTGTGTAAGGGGTGTTTTTCTTATAACGGGTGATTCAAAAAGAGCGCCGGTTTTTAAACGGCTGGTAAATTTTTGTTTATCGGTTGGCAACATTGTTAGACCTCATTTCTATTTCGGAGAACATTCCGATTGACGATTCAGTTGTAGTTTCTCTTGTTCGCAGTATAGTACTCTCGCAGTCTGTGTCTAACCATGGAGAAGTTTACTATTGCACAACGAGTGTTAATCGTCAAAACATTTTACCAGAGTGGAGAGAGTTATGCGGCTACTGTCAGGCGACTTTGCGGTACTCTAGGACGTAATGAAGCACCGAATGAATCAACAGTTCACAGGCTCATGAAAAAGTTTTTTGAGACGGGTTCAACAGTCGACCTTAAAAGTTCTGGACGTCGTCGTTCTGGCCGAACTGAGCAGAACGTTGCGTTGGTTCGTGACAGTGTGGCTGTTAGCCCAGCAAAATCAATACGTCGCCGTTCTCAACAATTGGGTTTACGATGTTCTTCTGTACGGAGAATTCTTCGGTACGATCTCCAATATCACCCGTATAAAATTCAGTTGCTGCACGAGAAACAACGTTGTTGCTCCGTGAACGGTTCCAGGATCGCATCATTTCTCGTAATTCCGACCATCAATGGCCACCAAGGTCGTGTGACTTGACGCCTTGTGACTTTCATCTTTGGGGTCATCTGAAGTCATTGGTGTATGCCAATAAACCCCGAAACATCAATGACTTGAAGGAGGAAATTCGACGGGTTATCGGGCAAATGGAAGTCGAAACTTGTCGTGCAGTAATATCCAATTTCATGGACAGAGTTGATGCGTGCCAGCGCAGTAGAGGAGGACACATGCATGACATCATTTTTCATACATGAAATCGGAAAGTAAGATGAACTTGTTGATGTATTTATTTTCAGTTTTTCAATAAAATAAATCTCTTAATTTGATATATCAAAACCGGCGCTCTTTTTGAATCACCCTATACACCACAATACATACACAAACACGTACAATTAATTACTTTTAAGGATGACTGAGATTAAACAATAAAACACTCGTGTATATATATTAACTAAATTTATTAATAATCCCAAATACTTTACACCGAATACACACACATCTACTCGTTTCGCAAACTCGCAACACACTCCTCCTCTTTTGCCGCTGTTACTCACACAACAATCCCACATACTACCAACATAAAACATTAAATTTACAAAATAATAATTAATTACATAATACGGTACAAATTATTTCTAACAGTTTGTGGTAAAAAGCTAATGTAGTCTGTGTGTTATCTTTAGCGTTACTTTCTAGAAACTTTAGCTTTCTACGGTTAAGAATCTCCTGATATGCATACAGCTTCTTAGCAAGTTTCAACCTCCATTCTCCTTCGACATTCTTATTAGCTCCTATAATCTTCCTCACTTTTATTCAATTTATCTTCAGGTTTATTTTTCTGATCATCAGATCCTCCAAAATGAAGGTCTGCCTGGACCTCAGTCCTGTAATCGCCACCGCTGTTTATCAGAATAAGTCTTTCAATTTTTAAAATGTATTATTATTTTCCAGCATTGTGTTGCCAAAAGAAGAAGTTGCAAGAGTTCAAAAAATTCATTCAACTCTCCAAGCTGTGCTGACTTTTATAAGATCACAAGGTGCACTCATGTCTCATGTTGAGGCAAAATATTTGCTTGATTATGACGATTATCTAATTTTCATGGCAAATGATTGTGCTTCAGATTCTGCGTCATCCTCATCTCCAGAAAAAGATAAAGTAAATCCAAAATTGCATAGTGTATCGGTAAGTACCTATTTAATAATACCTAGTAATAACATAACAGTAATACAATAATACGTAGCTCATTGTTTTCATAGTTGGTGTTTTCATAAATGTTGTTTTACAACATTCGGTGTAGTCTGCATTACAGGTCTTGTGTGTCAATAGCCATGTCTACACTCGTGAGTTTTCGCTTGCACTAAGTGCATGCCTCTTCTCATTCCTTACCGTGTGCCTCGATGCAAGAAATGCATCCATTAAGGCATGCCCGAGATGAGTCGGAAGTAGTAGATTTTGATACCACACGGCGTAGCACTAGAAGCTCCACCAGCCTTTATTTCTGTGTGTTTCAACGTTCAGTTTATAGTGGTTCATAGCGCACGCCATGAAAGAGTCAAAGTGTTTGAAAAGCTTTACCACAAAAAAAACCAAACTGAAAATTTCGAACGCCACACCAAATTTAAGCCTGTTCTTTTCTGCGTTGATTAGCTTGACTAAATTATTTTTTTTTAAATCAGTCGGAGATACAGCAATTTATGCATAAAAAATACTCAGTTTCTAGCCGGTTTACCGTTAATGTGCTCTTTAAATGTCTGTTATTCCGAGCAGGCTTTATATAAAAAATTGGTGTTTAAGTGTGTTGAAGATCTGAGTTTTCTCTACAATATGAATACTTTGAAAGTGAAATCTGATGTTCCATTTTAATACGCCAGCCATTTTTTTTTTAAAAAGTGCTATTTTGGCTCCACATAAAGATGGGAAATGATTTTTGTAGTGAACCATGCATTTTTACAAAAGCACCTTGATTTCCTTTCTTTACGTACATGTCTAATCACTAAATGTGCTGTACTGATTCCTCCTAACAGAATAACAACATTTTTGTCCATCTTGACAACAAAACAGAAGTGAGGCTCAAGTGTGGACAGGTGAATGGCATGCCTCTAAGCGCATACAATAAGGCATGTGTTGGAGCATGTTGAATTGAACGTTGAGAGGCAAATTTAAAATAAAAGCTCACGAGTGTGAACATAGCTTTTGAGAGTGGTGGCCCAGAATAATGACTAAATCAGTAAATGCTTGTATGCAAAACCGCCGATGTCTATGATTAAAATATTTCTTCTTCTTCTTCTTCTTCTTCCAAACAAGGATTAGGCCGCAGCCAGTTCTGAACTTACACACTATATCATCTATCTTCATATTTTCCTAGGTCTACCAACATCCCTTTTCCCTTCTGGAATATACCAGTGTGTCTGCTTAGGTATTCTGTGATCTGACATCCTTTCCATGTTTTGTCTCTAACTTTGTTGATAATCCTTCATCTTTTTGTTCAAGTTGTAAATACCCAATTCTATCCTTATTTCCTCATACCTAATTCTGCCCAAGCATGTACATTCCTTAGTCCTTTGCAGAAATTTCATCTCTGCCATCTAGATTCTCCGCTCTTGGGTTTTTGTAGTTGCTCATGCCTCACTTCCATACAGAATAACTGGAGCCGCCATAACTTTTTAGAACTTAAGTTTTGTCACCCTTCTCGCTCTACTTCCCAAAGTTCTGCTTATAGTTCTCCATATCCTCTGGAATTTTCTCAATTTCTGCTCTATATGAAATTCAGAATCAATCAAATCCCAAGTGACTCCCTAAATAACGAAAGTGAGATACTCTCTATATGCTGGTATTATCCACAACACTATTTTTGAATGAACAGAATATTTACCTTTAAAAGCCATTATTTTGGTATAATCAATGGAAATTTTTAAGCCACAATGTGTACACAGTTTGTGTAACACATGAACTGCCCGTTGAAGACCTTCTTGAACATCCTCCGTCTCCTGCACAATCTAGGCTACACAACATTTGTAAATTAAAAGTGCATTCAAATAACTCTATTTTATATAATCTATACTTATAAAAGAAGAAGTCCTGACTGACTGACTGATTCATAATGAACGCACAGCCGAAACTATAATAGTTACAGACTTGAAATTTAGCTTTCTTATGTTGTGTAAGCGCGCACTAAGAAAGGATTTTTCAAAATTTTGATTTTAAAGGGCAGAAATAGCAAAAATTCCCCCCCACTGATGCGAGGATGAAGAATCAACGCGAAGCGCTACGCTTACTGCTGGTTCTCCAACACACATTTACCCCCTCCATAGGCATATTCCATAGCATCCAGTTTTACAACGTAAACAGCAGATCAATTACAAAACTATAGCTATTTTCCCAGAAGTTGAATCGACTTCAACACCGATTTTAATCTATGTTTTACTTTTGTCACTCCGGATGTTGTACTGTACATAGTATTTAATCTTTTAACCTAACACTGGATTTACATTTTAGACAGAATTAATTCCAGAATTGTTGTAATTAGCATAATAAGTGTTATGTTTTTTATGCTTTATAGTATTATTATTTATTATGCAAGATACGAATGTTATTGCTTAAGTCACACAATGTATTTGACTGACATTGTAAAAATGATTTTTGCAACCGAACAATTAAAATTTAATTTTAAAAAAATTTGTCTCAACCAATTCAGTAAAATGCATAGGATAAAGTTATTTTCTTAAATCTAACTTAAGTTTAAATAAAACAACAGTTATTTATGTAAATTCAGGAAATATGCTAATCTCTCTCTTTTTAATTTTTTCACCATAAGGGTCGATTAACACACATCCGTCACGTCACGTCTCAGTTCTGTCATTCCGAGAAGTATCAGTCACAGAAAAATATTCTTTCTTGAAAAATTAATGACATTGTCTACACTGAGCACCGGCACCGTCCCGAATCCACTGCGTCAGTCTTGTCGCCGTCACCGAACCGTCAAAACGATATTTTTTTCTCGACGATATTTTGTTTTTTACGGACGTGTTTGTCTCTGTAAAATGACTGAATGGAGTTTGACGGAAGGAAAACTGACGTACATGTGTGAATACTATCATCATTTTTGACTTCGAGTGGCCGTGCCGGTTCCGTTTCGGAATGGTGACGCGATTGATGTGTGTGAATTGTTCTTTATACGTAATTCCAAAAAAGTTATATTTGTGACTTAGCAAATAGGTTATTAGCAGATTATAAATCAGGTTATTAGCAAATTAAAATACAGAATCATAGCCTTAAAATTGCATGGGCGAAGCCACGACGGGCCGCTATCTATTAGGCTATATAAAAAGAGATGTCCTGATTTACCTGGTTTGATCATTTTAAGTTTTCTAAACTGTTGTTAAGAAAGGATTTTGCAAAAGGTTTATTTTAAATGGTAGAATTTGCAAAAATACCTCCCCATAGAAATACAGAGAGTATACTTAAACAGCTGATTCTTTGTTTAAGTTTGCGTGGGCGAAGCCACGCGGGACCCGCTAGTGAATTTATATCATAAATTTCACTAACCTTCCTTTTAAACTCCGTCAACTTTTATTTTCACTTACACATGTTTCCGTGGATCCACCATCATCATAGTTAGTGAAATTTATTATATAAATCCATTATATAGGCTAAAATAGAATTAATTTCAAACTGCAGGATGCATTATAAAAATTTATTTTTGAATTCAAATAAATACTGATAAAACTACAATAATGCATTTATAAATTTTTAAGATGCCTCCATGTTGAGTTATGACACTGAAAAATCCATGGTCTTAATGAATGTTGTGAAAATTCTTAAAATTATGTACTTAATGTTTTGACAGATACAGGTAAAAAAAGAAATTACACTTCATACACAAAAAAAAACAAAAAACATTGTTCAAAATATTCACACAATTTTTATACTAAGTCAAGTGATACTAAAAACTTTAAGATGATTAGACACATTAAAAATAATTTATTTTGCAAGGAAAACCTTAGGGGGAAAACAGGCTGTCACATTTACCAAATTTTTCAGGAAATGATCTTAGTTGGTAAGAAACAAGTGATTCAAAGAAACAGGAAATTTTGAAATTAAATAATATTTTATGAAATTTTTTTAAGTAAATTTTTGTTCGTTATTAAATAGTAAAAGTAATGCCATTTAAGAATATATACAGTACAATTTATTTCTTGAAGATGACATCTTCCAGGTGAGCTCCATTTTTATGCAAACATTCCTGCAGTCTCTTTGATAAATTACTATTGTTAACATTCATGTACATAAGCCTAAGTAATTTTTATGATATTTCATCAGCTTGTAGCAGCCAGTTTTGAAGTTACATTGTTGTAAAACATTTGTCATTTATGCAAGCATAAATATAATTTTAAAAAATCTGGTGAGAAACACTCACACAACTTTCTCTTGTCAATGCAAATAATTAACAATAAACCTAAAATTATTAATAAAATATTAGAAATAAATAAAAAACTAACCTCAAAAACACAACCTTATTTTAATCATGAGTGAATGACGCAAAATAAAAATCGAACTCAGTTTGGCTTAAAAAAACGGAAAATCACACTTTCACGCTAAACTAGGCTCTGTTTCGCCAAAAACTGGGTAACCGAGATTGCCGTGTGTGCAGGCGCGTTGTCGTGGTGGAAAAACAAGTCCCCTGTCTGCCACAAATTAGGTCTTTTACGACGAATGCTGTTTCGTAGTCTTCTTAACACTTCAAGATAAAAAGCTTGATTTACCGTCTGGCCTGGTGGAACGAACTCTGAATGGACAATTCCCCTCACATCAAAAAAACAAATCAGCATTGTTTTGATGTTCGATCTGACTTGACGACTTTTTTTGGTCGGGGTGATAATGAAGTCTTCCATTGACTGGATTGTTGTTTGGTTTCTGGGTCGTACCCATAGCACCAAGACTCGTCACCCGTAATGATCTTTGACATGAAATCTGGATCAGTTTCAAGCTGTTGTTTCAAATCACTACACGTTTCAATTCGACGTTCCTTTTGAGTGTCTGTCAGAACCCGAGGCACAAACTTGGCAGCGACTCTTTTCATTGTCAAGTCTTCTGTTAAAATGCGTTGGACTGAGCTCCAAGATAACCCACTAACCTGTGATATTTGGTCAATGGTCTGTCGTCGGTCTGTTCGTACAATTTCTTTCACTTTCACAACATTTTCGTCTGTTCGGGAAGTCGACGGTCGTCCAGAACGAGGTTTGTTCTCAATCGACATGTCGCCATTTTTAAAGCGCAAAAACCACTCGTACACTTGGGTTTTTCCAATAGCGTCGTCTTTGTAAGCTGTGTTCAACATTACAACTGTTTCCGCGGCGTTTTTACCGAGCAAGAAGCAAAATTTCACAGCCGCACGTTGTTCATTAAAACTTGCCATCATGAAATACGACACGAGCACAAAACAGCACTAGCGAGAACAATCACTGCACGAGAACAGAACAAGCTAGATCAACGAACAAAATGGCATTGAACTGGCAATGAGTAGCGCTACAAGCAGCCTAGTGGCGGGAATTTGTACTGCACAAGCTCCGCCCACAGCAGAGCTATTCCGGATACTTTTGGGTACCCCCTCGTACAAAAAAATGTTTAAAATAAAAGTTGTAGGATTTAAAATTGTCTACAGCTTTTATTATATACATTTTTGCGCTAAAATGCATATTAAAGCCGTAATCTTAAAAAAACAAAGTTTTTACGTGAAAATACCCTTATCAAGAATTTCAGCCAAGATGGCGCCTACCCTATCTTGTAGAGCATAAAAAATGTAGTAAACCAGGCGATTTTTAAAAAAATCGTAGGACCAGTTTTTGAGAAAATCGCAAAAAAGTGAAAAATTATACGAATAAACTACTACTTCCGGTTGACCAATTTTGATGAAAATGTTCGTGTCGGGTCCGGTAGTGGTATGTAACTTAAGTTTCAAGTTAGTACGATGTTCCGTTCTTGAGATATTTTGTATACACACACACACAGACACACACACACACACACAGAGACCAATCGCTGAAAACATGTTTTTTGGGTTCAGGGGGTCTGAAAACGTATAGATCCGGTGAAAACTCGATTTCAAAAAATCGACATGAAAACAATACTTTCCTTCCTATATATTCATATAGGCAAGAGAAAGTAAAAATTTCAAAATAGATATGTTGTAGTAATTTTTATAAATTTAAATCTTTAATTTTAATAAATGTTAATACACAATACATTGTTATTCTAAATTTAAATCTAACATTTGTTAAATAAATTTAAAAAACATTTATAACAATTAAAAGTTTAAAAAAGAGGAAGAATACAAAATAAATGTTTGTTTGTACCCGGTTACCAGTCAGTGAAGTTGAGTTTATTTGTTCTTAGTAAATAAATAAGTTATAAAATCACCCTACAAGCTAATTCACTTTATTCTGAAAAATTAGAAACAGTTAAATTAGAAAAATAATAAATTTATTATTTTGTAATTTTTATGTATACCTGTATTTTTTTTTTTTATAGGGCTCCCACACTCCTCTACGCTCTTCCACCTCCTCCCACAGAGCAGGGTGCAGCCAGGTAGGGAACTCCGTCAACAACTAGAATGGCAAACAGCCATAATATACTTGTTATATTGAATGGTTGTATACTTAATTTTAAATCTTATATTCTTATATTTCACCATTTTTATTTATTATTACAATTTTCCAAATTACCAAACCATACATCCACATATTTAAACCCAAAGAACATGAACATACACAAATAACACGTAGGTAAAAAGGGTTTGAACATAAAAACATTTATATCAACACACTATCACAATCAGCTAAGTAATTCCACCTTAAAGATGCCAATTTTTGAGTTGAAAAAGTCTTCTATGTTTCTGATAACATTTGCAATATCAACACAATAGGCTAGAGGTGAGGCATCCTTAACCCCTTTAGATGCAACAAACAATCTATATCTCCTCACTCCTGCATGAAGACACTTTAAACCCAGTCTAGAAACATCGGCCATCAACATGTCCATGCAGGACCTTGTTGAGGTACAACACCGCCGCCAATCTACGATGCTTGCTCAGAGGGTTAAATTTCCATGTTTTATACAAACCCTCGTAACTGTCAATGTCAGAAAATTTTCTGTACTCTAGGTATCTCAAGAAACTTTTTTGAATGCTTTCAATAAAGTTGGTAGTGGTAATTCAAATGTTGCCCCAAACCACGGAACAGTATTCTAAAATGGGGCAGACGTTAACTTGGTAAAGTTTAATGATACTTACAAGATCTTTAAAATTTCCACTGATCCATTTCACCAAGCCAAGATTTCTTTTAGCCTTTGCCGTAAATTTTTCAACATTCTTATTGAAGTACAATCCTGAGTCTATCACTACCCCCAGATCAGATATCGTATCAACCCTTTAAAGTGAATTTCCAAAGGCAGTATATACATACATTTTTACTGATTGAACTGGTTTTTTTTTTACTTTTGAGACTGTAAGGATCACTTTAGTCAGTTATTTAGAAGCTCTTTTTGCATTATTTTCTCTGATTTTTCCCCAATATTCGGTCATTCTGACCGATCTGGCCTGTCTCTCTGCATCTGAAACAACCGTACCTCTATTTTCAGTTTTGGTTTTAAACCTAAAGTTTTTGTCTTTAAGTATGTCTGTCTTAACTCTCTTGAGCTCCAGATCCCTAAAAAGTTAAACCTAGTTCGTCCATATCCTCTTTGACTTCCTTGATTCAGATTGGTGTTGTTTTTTTTTTTGGCATACAAGTTCCTTATAATTCTGTCTTCTGGTGTTCTAATTAAATGGCCAAAGAAAGATATCCAGATAAACTGGCTGCTTGTAGCAGCCAGTCAGATAGAAGGGGCAGATAAAGAAGAAGAAGAAGAAAGAAACAGGTGCTGCAGTAGGAAGCATGAGAAAAGGCAAGGCTGCTGGGATTGATGAGATTGTACCAGAGCTCATTATATATGGGGGAGAAGCATTGACTCAGGCTCTTACAAAGCTTTTCAATCTTGTTTGGCAAAGTGAGAGAATACCATCAGAATGGAAGTCAAACATCATCATACCCATACATAAGAAGGGCAGCCAGTATGAGTGTGGAAACTATAGACCTATTTGCTTGAGCGGTACAGTCTATAAAATATATACTCGGGTTTTAGAACGAAGGCTAAGAGGGGTTCTAGAACATCAAATAGAGGAGGAACAAGCTGCTTTTAGACCTAATAGGCAGACCCATGATCACGTGTTCAGCCTAAGAATGATCATAGAGAAATGTTTGGACAGAGGGCGTGATCTATTCCTGGCATTCCTGGATCTGAAGGCAGCATTCGACTCAGTGCCCAGGAAAGAAATTTGGAGAGCTCTGCAAGCAAAACATGTCCCAAATAAATTGATACGAGCCATCAAATGTGTGTATCATGAACCAAAAGGAATCGTTAGGCTCAATGGAGAATACTCAGATCCCTTCAACTTGAAGAAGGGTATTAAGCAAGGTGACAGCTTGAGCCCACTGCTGTTTATAAATTACATGGATGAGGTGCATAAAATTTGTAAAAGACGAACCCGAAGAGCTACAGTGGGATACTGGAGACTTCGACCAGTCATGACTCAGGCCCTACTCTATGCAGATGACATTGTTCTGATACAAGATACAAAAGAAAAACTTCAGAGTGCTGTAATAGAGTGGAAAGAGGAACTGGAAAGAAAGGGTATGCAGCTGAATGTGGACAAGAGCAAGGTCATGCATGTTGGGAGGGCTGAGGAGAAGGAGATGGAGATTCAGTGTGGTGAAAGGAGAATGGACCAGGTTGGACAGTATGAATATCTTGGAGTGATAATAGACAGGAATGGGCGAATTGACCAGGAAGTCCTTAATCGGGTAAAAAAGGGAAATCAAGTGTACTATGCCATAAGTAATACAATTGTGGGCAAGAGGGAGGTGAGCAGAGCTGCAAAGCTGCAAATATGTAAAGCAGTGTTCTTGCCCACACTGATGTATGGAGCAGAAAGCTGGGTTACTTTGGACAAGCATAGGAGTAGAGCCACTGCGGCAGAAATGCGGTACCTCAGAAGAATAGTGGGCAGGAATAAGAGAGACCGAATTAGGAATGAAACAATAAGAGGGGACCTGGGAGTACGACCTGTGAATACACTGATAGAAGAAAAACAATTGAAGTGGCTGGGACATGCTAGTAGAGCGGATGAATCGAAGAAAATAAAACAATTCCTGGAAGCAAAACCAGAAGGACGCCGACCGAGGGGCAGACCACGACAGAGCTATCAAGAGTACATGGAGCGGTTGGGGGAGGCTCGAGGAAAAGACTGGCAGCAGATGAGGAATATGATGATGGACCGAGGTATCTGGAGGGGATGGATCGAGGCAATGGCACACCCTACGCTGAGAGGCAGAAGGGGCAGATAAAGAAGAAGAAGAAAGATATCCTTTTCGCTCTCATGGAGTCTATTATTGGCTTATTATCTTTGTAGATAATTTTGTTGGGTAAGAGTCTCCATTCCCCATCTTCTTTGTGTATTTTGCCTATACAAGTTCTAAGAATCGTTCATTCAAATTTTTGGATCTTGTCCGATCTATTCTAATGGTGAAGTTTAAATAAAGTTTGGGAGCTATACATAATTTCTGGTTTGACAACTGTATTATATTGTCTGAGCTCAGTTTGGATTGATAGACATTTTTTGTTATAAGTGTGTTTAGTTGTTTGTTGGGACCTAATAAATTTTTTGGTCCTCTCATCCCAAGCTTTTTTCCATTATTATTGTATGTTATGATTTCTCCCAGATAATTAAAAGATTTTACTAGTTTTATCCGTTTGATGTTAAGATACACTTTGTCTATGCACATTTGATCCATTGCAATCATTGTGGTTTTTTCATAGGATATTTTTAAACCAATTTTTCTGGCTATTTGTTCTAGAGTTGTTACTTGTTTTTTAGCTTCTTCTAAATCTTTAGCTAAAAATGCTAGATCATCAGCAAAACCCAGACAATTTAGTTTAATTTTTTCTTTCTCGTCCAATTTTGATGTTTTTAGGATTTTTACTGTACCATTGTCTCATAATGTATTCTAAAGCACAATTGAAAAGTAATGGAGATAGTCCATCCCCTTGTCTTAATCCTGTTTTAATTTCAAAACTTTCTGATAATTCCCCTAAGTAACTAATTTTGGATGGAGTCCTGATTTCTTAATATTTTGAGCATAGATGGTCTATGGATACAATCATAAGCTTTTTTAAAGTCAATAAAAGATATAATCATCTGCTTATACCTGTATTGTGGCATGATTAATTTTAATGTTATTATTTGATCTGGACAACTTTTTCATGGTTGTTCTTTGATCAAGTTTTTCTTTCATCAAGAAGTTGTTCTTTGATTCTGTTGTATAAAATTCTCGAGAAAATTTTGTAAGTGTAATTCAATAGTGAAATCCCTCTGTAGTTATCAGGATTGGATTTATCTCCTTTCTTATGTAAAGGGTGAATAATCGCATTTGTCCAATGTTCTGGTAATTCTTCTTTATCACAAATTTTTACAAGATTCTTATGCAGAGTTTGTAAAGTGTTTGGAGAAGAGTTTTTCCATAATTGAACTGTTTGTTTTTGTAAATGTGTTTGGTAATAATGCTATGTACTAGTAATTGGTGTTATTACCCCAATACCACATGTTAATATTTCAGAATATATTTGGTCTATAAATTTAATTAACATTTCAATTTTACAAATAGTTTAAGTTTTTAA
Organism: Catonia carolina; assembly: GCA_035578175.1. NCBI lineage: Eukaryota > Metazoa > Arthropoda > Insecta > Hemiptera > Achilidae > Catonia > Catonia carolina. The sequence continues at coordinate 55,331,282 of JAQMRL010000002.1, forward strand.
CTCTGCTGCAGCGTATACAAATAAGATACAGATAATGGAACAATAAGAGTGTTTCTGTTAGGTATACAGCTCAGAGACAAATGCTACAGCAGCAAATACCCCTACTCAACTTTGTCCTCATGAATTTTCACGAATTACTCATCAGTGTTGGTTGGAAGTAATGCTGCAAATATACAAATCACTTGTTCTTAATGTTCTACCATCTTCAACAAAAAATTCATATAGCAGTGAGGCTTGCAAGTGAGTATAAATATTTATTATCAAATTATCAGTAGCTTATAGAGTGAAAAACATTTGTAACAAGTAGACTTAAACCTACAGTTGACTCGTGATAATCCGACAGTTATGGGACCAAGAGGTGTTTGATTATCAAAAATGTTGGATTACCACAGGGAGAATTTCGACTTCTTAGGTAAGAAAATTTAAGTTATGTACATATACTGTACTGTACATACTACATAAAGAACACAGGCTACTTAATGAAACAGATTTTCAGCTAACCTACTTACAATTTAATGGGTAGTTGGCTACATTAAATTTTAATAACAAAATTTTGACACTTTATTTGAATTTTAACAAAATTAATTGCATTAATGAACTGTAGATACGTATACTACAGATTTTATCGGTAAAAATAATCCCAAGAGATGTACAGAGTGCCACTAAGGAAACTTCACTGTTTGTGTACTTTGTTCAATCTAAATTGGCGCACACATAGCTATAGAGTTGTGATCACACCTCTCTTTATCCCTCACCTATATGTCCAATATAACTCACAAGCAACATGACAAAAAATGGGTGAATTGTTTTTATTTATTTTTCTCGATTAGAAGAATAAAATGTTTTAAAAATCTGTGGTATTAGGAAACACCTGCACCGTATAGCTATTTCAGTTGATTTGCCAATTCAGTTTGGACATACTGTACATATTCTTTTTTTCTTTACATTACATTTATTTTTGAACTGTAAATACTAATATAATTATTATTAATTAATAACATTAATTCATTCAAGAATTATACTGCAGACACTGTGTTAAATGTATAGTTTAGCCGTTCTTAGTTTGCTCCTACTGTCAACAAACCAAAGCCAGCTACTACAGGGTGCACGCTAGATTTTTTTTTTTTTTTTTTTTTTTGGTTTAACGTCCGACTGTTTTGCAAATTGCTGCTAATGCAGACGGTGAAGGATGAAATGAATTTTTTGTAACGTATGAAAAAATGCCATGCCCGAGTGGGATTCGAACCCAAGACCGCGTGATGACAGGCGAGCACGTTACCAACATCGCCAACGCACGCTAGAGTCTGCGACTTTATGGATATCGTATTCCTATTAAGTTAGCTATTTTTTAAATTATAAGTACTAAAAACATCAATCATGGTACGATGTAGGCCTAACAATTTCATTTAGAAAAATACTTTTATATGTATTTTGTATTTAAATACTTTTGAAAGTATTTTGTTGTTACTTTTTAATCAGCGTGTACTCATTTTGATATAATGCGCATGCTCAGTGACGTCATTATTTGTTTACATTAGGAGCAAACTTAGAGAGGCTGGACTTTATGTATATTCACTTCAAGAGAATCTAGTAAATAAATGTTAGTTAATTTCTGAAGTATCATTTGTAAACTACAAAGCTCTCCTATTTTGTTGTAATTTATACTACTCATTGCTGACTTTAGGGGCTTCCTTGAGAACAAAAACAGAACACCAGGAAGAAGAAGAAAATCCTAAAGATAATGCTGAGAATATTGGCTGCAAAAGAGCTTCCATAAATATCTAAAAATATTTTGGTTGTTTACAAAAAAAAATAATTTAACAATACAATTATTTTTCTTTCTATAGTTGGTCTACAAGTAATAGTTGTGAAGTAGTGATTAGCATATGAATTGTATTAGTAAACACAGTAAGATACTAGGTATCATACGAAAAGAATGTGCTGAATTTTAGTATTTCACTGTGTTTAACAGAAGGGTTCTGATTGGTCAAGACGATTCTTGAACATTTTTGTCAGTGTTAACACCATTCTCAGTAAGAAACTATATTTATTTCTCACAAACTGTGCAAATAAATGTATGAAAGGAATCATTATTAACTCATTCAGTGACAATTTTATTTATTTTTATTTTACAGGTCTTCAAAAGACAAAAAGATCACTTCCCCTACTATCAACAAAAGAAGAAATACTTCTAGAACAAAAGTGTCAGATCTTTTAAAAGAAAAGGTTAATCATAATATCTATGGTAGAGCAGAAATAAGCATATTGGCTTGGTTGAATAATCACTATGAAAGGCAACGAATTGTTTTGTGGGGACACAGCACTCCACCAGAAAGTAGACTTATATGCAATTTTGTAGACAGTCTTGAAGATGGGTTGGTTTTTGCCGCTATTACAGCTTCTTACTGTCCTTACATTGCACCTTTGTTCTTGGAAGATATGTACACAGAGCCAATGACTAAAGAGGAGGTTAGTCTGAAATTTCTTCTGTTTAGAACTGTAGTCTAAAGTTGCCAAATGTATTTCATTATTCATTTTTAATTATGTACATATTGAAGCCAGAAGCTAGACATTTGCTGTTTTCCATCTCCAGGCTACTGTTCATGTCTTTTAAAGAAAATAAATATTTACCGGCTGCCTCTGTAGGGTAGTGGTAGCAAGCTGGCCTACCACGCAGAAATCCCAGGTTCGATTCCTGGCTAGGGTCTGTAAATTATAAAAAGTCACAACCCAACGTTCCATAATCCACCGTAGTTGCTAATGACCAAGCTGTTGATCCAACTTTAAATTAATGTATAAAAAACATATATTTACCATTTAAATATAATCATTTCGGAGACGAAGGTTCCTGGTTCAAATCCTAGTAGAGGTAGTTACTTTTATACGGATTTGAATGCTAGACAGTGGTTACCGGTGTATTTTAATGATTGGGGTTCAATTAACCATACTCTCTCAGGAATGGTCGACCTGAGTCTGTACAAGCCTACACCTCATTAACACGTCATACATATCATCCTCACCTCATTGGGTCATGGGGTTGCTTATTGTTCTGAATTGAACAGATTGCAACGTACACACATTAGGGATTATAAGAAAAAAAAATATATATATAATAATAACACTTACAATTTTGTTAAACATGGGCTCAAAAATTACACTACAGCTAATAGAACTAATATAATAAAAAACTTAGTAGGGTAATAAAAAAACAAAATTAAATATTGCCAACAGTAAATTCAATATTTATGAAAAAGCACATGTTTATAAGATAAAGTGTGGTTCAAGGAATTGTAATGAATTTTATATCGGCATGACCTCTAGATCTTTTTAAAAAATTATATCAAGAACAACTACAAACTTATTATGGAAAACAAATATCTAATTATGCAGAACGTGTTCAAATAAATAACCGTAAATTTTCTAAATTAGAAGACATTACTTCTGAAAATAAATGACAATAAATATAATATTCAAACTTTAGAAAAAATGCATATATTAAAAAAATATTAATAATAATAACTTAATAAATGAACAGGTACAATCTGATAATAATAGTTGGTTAAAATTTGTCAAAAGTTATAAATATTAAAATTTAGTTCCAATTTATGACAGATAGCAGTAGCAGTAGATTTTTCCATTTTATCAGATTAATTCAAACCATTGAAAGAGGAAGATGCAATCTTTGTAAACAATTTCTAGAAGCTATTATTATTATATATACCTGAAGAAGCGGTGTGCACCGCAAAAGTGCTTGTAAGGGAAAAAAGAAAGAAGTATAAGGTAAATGAAAAGTTTTTTTATATATACATAAAAAAACAAAACTTTAATACGGATTCTGCTGCTATGATCTAACTAGTCACTTAAATAATTATAAAAATATAATTGGAATGTCAAGTAGGCCTGCATTGGAGTTCTCTAATATTTTGACTATATCTGTTTTGAATTAAATTTTCTACAGTAGTAGGCCTACATTCCTTCTTTATGCTGTCAATGTTATTTAAATAACATTACAGTAGGCTATTAACGTTGTGTTATGTATCTACACTAGTGGAAGCTAAGAAAATGTAATAGTTCCAAGTCCAAAATTTAAATTTCTTATAAGGTTGTAATTTGACAATTAAGTAAAGTGAATACATTGTAGGTTCATGAACTTTTGTCTCTAATGGTGGAATGAAAAAAGGGAGAGACTGTACAAGTTCTATTTTTCTTGACATTATTTTTTAACCTATTAAAATGTAACATTGAAGTTACAAATAACTCTCAAATGTATCCTGCAGCATGTAATCAAGCCAAATAAAAAAATACTACTGTATTATCCTGCCTTATTACTTATCCTGCCTATTACTAGCCTTTACTCCTTTTAATGCAGCTGTAATGCTCTTCTCACTTAGTTATTGTTGTTAATGTCATTGTCGCCTAAAAGTGTTTAGCCATACCGCCTCTCCGGTCCCAAGGAAATTCATTGCCATCATTTCCTCGGCCTCCCTACACATTGTCTTCCTCTTGATCTATACACCATATCTGCACATGGATATATTATTATTTACTTGTTTATACTAACATATTTTGGTAGATACACCATCATCAAAGTATCCAAACCATAAACATTGAAATTGTAACCTATAAAAACCCTTCTAGAAAAAGTTGTACCTTCAATCTTGTCAAATTCATGGTTTTTTAAATGCACATCAAATTATAACAATCATATAAAAACTCCATGAATTTTGTAAGATATACAGACATTTAAGTATAATAGAATATTTTAATAATAAAAATAAAATGAAAATATGAGATATTGCACATAAGCATATAAGTAAAACCAAGCTTATTTTAAATTAGCAAATTAAATTTAAAAAGAAGGTATTGATCGTTGGTGCCATCTGTACAAAATATGAAAAAGGATAAATTTAGATAAGTTAATTGAAAAGCTTTATACCCGTGACTAAAATTTGTAATACCTTTAAAAAGGATAGTTTCAATTTTATGGTTTTCAGACTCTGGTGATGGTGGATCCACTAAAACATATCAGTATATTTTATATTGAACCAGCTGTTCTGCAGCACTAGGCCAATTGCTACAACCCAAAATATCATTCATTTCTACTGAACACTTCATCTCTTAGAACCCTTCCTTTCCATAGTTCATATAACACTATTCATCCAATCTTTTCTAGTTGTCCTCACTTCCTCCATCTAGCTGGAACCCATAGCCAAATCTTCTGTAGCAACCGGTTCTCCTCCATTCTTTGCAGGTAATTATATCAGATGAATTGCCTTTCTTAAATTTTGTCAATTATGAAAACAAGTTTGCTTTAAACTCTCTTCATTCCTATATCAATCTAGCACAGTCAATTGAACACTTCTCCAGAAACTTATTTCCGCAAACTCGTGACTCGAACTGTAAATAAAACTGATTGCAAAGGAATTACACTGTTAAAAAAAGTATTTTTTCATTTGAATTAATATTCATATAATAATTAATTATTAATTATATAATATTATCATTAATTATTCATTAATTAATATAAAGTGGAATAAACATCTAAACTATTTTTTAATTAATTCATTTTTTGTTTCAAATTACAGAAACACCATAATGTTGTTTGTGTTACAAAAGCATGGTGTGCGTTAAGAATAGGATTTACTGTACACCCGTCTGACTTTGTTCATCCAAATTCAGTTCTTATGTTAATGATATGTGTTCACTTGTATAAAGTACTACCTACATACCTACCTGAAAGTATAATTAAATTTTCCACTCCATTAACAACTGACACAGAACATAATATACCATTAACCAATTCCACAAACAGTAGAATAATGTACTCTGTGCGCATGTTTGGAGATCCTCATGATTTTTTTAAATACAATTACACAAGTAATCCATTGATGTTATTAAAGCCGAAAGAAAAATTGTCAATAAATGTTAAATTTTCTGCACGAAAAACGACTAAAGTAACAGGTATGCTAATAATATTAACAGTGATAGTGGGTAATTTATTATTATTACGGTTGCTGGTGTAAATGAAACTGATTAAGTTGAAGAAGAGGTTTCTTTATTTTTTAGTATTTTCTAACCCTTGCATACTAAAAAAAATTTAGTTATATAAATTTATGCTATACTATATCCAACAGTCACTTAAGAATGTGGGAAAGATAGGCGATTCCAATTTAACATTGGTTGTATACAGCAATACGCTCTCAGCTAATATCTGTCATACAAACATACCTAGTATTTAATTAATAACTTATAAGTTTTAGTTGTAAATTGTAATTTAAACACTTTCCTTTATCTTATTTGTTCCATTTTATTTATAATAACAAAAAACACGTATTATTAAAGAAATCCAGCGCTGAAACAATAAATACTAAAAAAACAATACTCATTAAATTATTGCATGCACATCAACACTACTTCACATGATTTCTTTTTCACAACATAAAAAAAGTGTACAGGTGCATATACATATACAGTACATAATATTATAGTATTTGTAATGTTTTTAAATGAATGTCAGCCTACAGAACTATGGCGATGAAATGGATTGATATAGTTTTTGAAAGAAAAAAATTATGTTTAATTTAATTTTATCTTTTCAAAACATTTTATGGTTTTACAAACAAAATGCTGTACATTACACTTGTTGTTTAGGTCAACAGCCGAAAAGCTGGTTTGAACCTGTAGAGGTTTCACTAAGTAAAACGAGGAGTGAGATGGTTTACCATTGCCTTCCTCACTGAGTGGAAAAGTACGCTCATCAGCATGCCGGGCCCTCTGAAAAGCACATATTTTCCACTCTGTAAATGACAACTTCACTTCATTCACCACAGGGTCTGGCTGTACAATGAAATTCATTACTTTCAGAGAAGATAACTCTGATTAGTGTCTTTTACACCTCTACCTCTTCTGTTCTCAAATGATTCAGTCATTTAATTGGCTGACCATGTGATAAGAAACAGAACTATTTATTTTAGCCCTGCAACGAACAGATTGAGTGTAAATAATTTGACACTCCACCTGTCTGTTATGGGCACAACATTACACTATAAATAGTTATATTCAATTAAAAATATAATAACAATTCTGTCACATAATTATATATATTTCAGATAATAACATAAACATTTTTAATCGTGAACGTAATTTGTTTCAATATCATAAGTATAGTATAGCCTCCAATAAGATAAACTTTTATTTTCATAACGTGAGTCAATGTTTTTAACACAGTACGTAACAGCACTCCGGCCATATAAGCAATGGTATCTTCTGACTGTTTGGCAAAGTATAGTAATTCAGATATACGAGTAATTTCTTTGAATTGAGAAGTTAAAAGACTGTTGTGACCACTTCGTTAACACTTTGCAATTATACATTTAACACTTATATGTATTTTTTAACAAAAATGGAGGGGCTTGTTAACACCCAGGCCCAACATCAGCTGGAACAGGATCCAGATTTGGCCTAATGTATTTATGTGTCCATCTAAACCAAGTTGCTATAAAGTTATATTAGAGTAAGTGTATTTGTTCTGTAACAGGATGAACATAGTTTTATTTTATTATGTAAAACATAAAATGTTATCTATTTTAAATAAGGATTCTTTTACCCATAAATAGGCTACTAATTTCTACTGAAGGATTCTTTTACCCCTAAATAGGCTACTAATTTCTACTGAACAGATTTAAATGATTTTTACATGGTTTAAAGAGGACGGTTTTAGGTCTACGAAAAATTACTATAGTGAAAATTGGTAAAAACTGTAATGAGAACTCCACCAATGGTGGTCTTTTAATACCACCGGTTGCAAGCCTAGGGTCTCATCTTGCAAGCGATGAAGAAAAAAACAGAAGAAGGAACAACCTCATTAAGAAACCAAGGTCCATCTGACTCCCTACGATAGTACCTTGTCAGGACTCCTAAGGGATACTTGGCAAAAATGGTCAACGACCTTGAAGGTATAAGAGAAAGAAATTCCCAGTGGTAGGAAGGGCGGAAGAACCTAGCGTGCCATCTTGAATAAAAGGTCCTGCAGTCTTGAAAGTTGTAAAAGTAGTGGCGCTACTGTCAAGCTCAACCTGTGCAGTGTTCGTTCCGCAGTAAGGGGATTTATTTAATTACTGACAGTCACAAACAGCCTCGGGATTCAGGACAGAAAACAAGGGAAATAAAAATTACAGAAATGTCAAAAACAAAAAACATTTAGAATTATGGAAACACTAAAATTAGCAATATGAAATGTTAGGGGATTGGCAAGCAAGGAACACGAATTAAATACAGGCTGGTGGGGAGGAGAGATTTTGGGAGACCCTGCAAGAGATGACAATAATTAAATGGTTTTGTCACTGTTCTGAGTCGGAACAACTGGGAGCCTTATTTTTGATTGTGAGAAGTAGAAGAAGATAATGAAAATTTTGATAAATAAATAACAAGTTTGTAAATTAAAATGTCTGTTAAAATAGGAATTTTAACAGATGCCTATTTTTTTAGTTTTAACCAGTTGATTTTTACCATTCTTGAAGTGAAGTGATAAGGTCCTCATATTATACTTATTTATATGTTAAAAGTACCATAAACCTAGGCATCTTTATTAAATTTTTAATAACTAGATTATAGATTGATGATGCAGCTACTCAGGTAGCAATGTTATGAAGTTCAATTTGCCAAACAACCTGTTCCCACTCCTTCCAAGCAGCCTACATTTAATCCAATTACAATTAGACTTCTCCTAACGACCACCTTCATCCAGCGATAACCCCTATTTACAACCTATTATAAAATATTTTGAAGAATGACTTTATTTTGCACAAGACCGAAATGTTTTTATTTCCGCTTAAGTAATCAACGATTGTCATGCTGTTGGCATTTCATTTTTGTTGCAACCATGAATGTTTAAAATTTATTGGCCAAAATAAATTGGTGTAAATCAGATACAGATACAGCGATTTATAGTGTATAGTTATAGAATACAACAAAAACAGGACAAAAAAGGCTAAAAAGGACTAATATTCCTAGCGTTGTGTTATGTTTTCACTGAACTTTTTTGATAATCAACAATCACTGTGTACTTTAGTAGCCTCCAAAACAAACCCCACATTGATTGTTGTCAATAAATTTAATCTGTACAGATATCAGTTAAAAAATTGATAATTTTCAGAGTGATATAAATTTTATAAAAACTGTAATTTTATAAACTGTTTCAGCTACCATGCTTGTTTGTGGTGTATGTGTTTCACCATTTTTTGGTCCTAACCATGTTTTTACACTAGAAGGATCTGCCACAGAATTTCAAATAAGTATTACTTTCAATTTGTCTGCGCCATTGAATAAATTATCTACTGTAAATTTACCAATACAATCACCATATTTCCTAGACAGCGAAACCGAATTTGATGTTTGGTACGCAGAGAAAAAACCAACTACAGGTACTATAGTATAGTATAGTATATATAATAAGACAGTTCTATTAGTCTTTTATAGCCAGTGGTCAGCGCATCTGGCTTTTATGCTGGGTTCCTAGGTTCGATTCTCGGTCCGGTCTGGAATTTTTTCACCTGTACATCACCTCACATCATTACCTACGGCATAAGCCAAGCCTTGTGCATCATCATTAAAAAAGGCATTTACTTTCTGTTCAAAAAAAATCATCACTATTCTTAGTTTAGTTTTGGTTAACCAGAAGGTACCGTAAAATAAATAAATAAATAATTAGACTATCAGTATTTAATATTAAATTTTAGTTAACAAGGGTTCCTTTTTTACTTTCTCTTGCCTATATGAATATTCAGGAAGAAAAGTATTGTTGTCATGTCGATTTTTTGAAATCGAGTTTTCACCGGAACTACATGTTTTCAGATCCCCTGAACCCAAAAAACATGTTTTTAGCGATTGGTCTGTGTGTGTGTGTGTGTGTGTGTGTGTGTGTGTGTGAACAGAATATCTCAAGAACGGAACCTCGTACGAACTTGAAACTTGAAACTTAAGTTAGACACCACTACTGGACCTGACACGAACATTTTTATCAAAATCAGTCGACCGGAAGTAGTAGTTTATTCGCGTAAATTTTCACTTTTTTGCGATTTTCTTAGAAACTGCGCCTACGATTTTTTTTAAAATCACCTGGTTCACTAAATTTTTTATGCTCTACAAGATAGGGTAGGCGCCATGTTTGCTGAAATTCTTGGCGAGGCTGTTTTCACGTAAAAAAATTGTTTTTTAAGATTGCGTCTTTAATATGCATTTTAGCGCAAAAATGTATATAATAAAAGTTATAGAGAATTTAAAATCCTACAACTTTTAATTCAAAATTTTTTTGTATAACGCTTAGTTTAGTGGTAATTAGCAATTTTCTGTTTTTTCTCATGAAAATGTGTAAAAAATCGATTTTTTAAGATTTCGGCCTTAGTATGCATTTTACGACAAAAGTGTATATAATCAAATTTATAGGAAATTAAAAGATCTACAACTTCTATTTAGAGCATTTTTCTCTACAGAGTCTAGTTTGGCGTGAAAGAGTGATTTTCCGTATTTTTAAGCTAAACTGAGGTTGATTTTCATTTTGCGTCTTTCACTTATGATTAAAATTAGGTTATGTTTATTGAAGTTAGTTTTTTGTTTATTTCTAATGTTTTATCACTAATGTTAGTTTATTGATAATTATTTGCACTGGAAAGAGAAAGTTGTGTGAGTGTTTCACACCAGATTTTTATTATTCAAAAGAATATCTCATGCCAAGTAAAATTCTTGCAGCTACTTTTCAAATGTCATATAAATGAAAACTATTGTGTGTGAAACATTTGCAAGTTAGTTTAGCTGAAATTTGGAGTCAATAAACTTTTCATGATTCTAGTCAGTGCAGTTATGGATGTTTTCATAAATGCTTCGATAGACATACTTATATTAATTATATTGCACTAGTATTCAAAAAGCATTTTTATTTATTTTAGAAAACTTTGAAGCAGCACCTTGGTCAGAAGTAATGGCACGCAAAGCACCTAGAAGGTTATTTTGTCTAGATTCAAAATTATTTTATGATGCTGAACCAGGAAAAAATAAAAAGGAAAGTATAACAAATTTTAAGATTAAAATTGGATGTTTTACACCTAAACCAAGACAATTTTGGCTAATATTCATGCATGAAAGTATTGGTGATTTTATTGTGCAGGTGGGTGTATTATTTATTTCAATTGTTTTTCATTTGAATGATTTGTATAATATAAATATAAAATATATATAATATATAATACGTTACGGTATAATATAATATAAAATATATACATATATATATATATATTTTTTATTTTTAAGGTGTTTCATTTTTATGTAATTGACCGAAGTTGTTTTCTCACATGTTATAATCTAATGTAAATTAAACTTTCAGATAAAGATAATAAGAAAATAATGAAACCAAAATATTATAGTACATTTTTAAACAATACTTTATTACTTTAAAAGTAATAATTCAGTTATATTGCTCTTAAGTAGAGTAAAAAATATTGTGCTATACTACGTCATTTTTTTTAAATAAATTTTATCTCGCTTACATTATATGAACCCATGAAAGCCAAGGTGGTATTTGTCACATTAACTTTGTTTCAAGACATGTAGTAGAACATTTTCTGTAATTCATACAATTTTCAATGGTCAATATTGGTGGCTAGAGCAATTCTTTGTGAATTGCTGTAACTTTTACATCAATTTTTATTATTTCTATTGAATGAGATTGATGTACTTACAAACTACTGAACGTATAATTCAGAAGAAACCATAATTTATCATAAATAACAGTTAGCGAATCTACAAAAACACATTGCTACTACTTCATATATTTAATAAATTTACTAACAAACTAAATGTCTTAATTTCTTTTAATTTTATTCTTCATTGTTTTCAGAATTTAAATAAATAGTTTATAAGCTACTCTTGTCAACATACGACGGTGTTAAGGTAAAGTGTGGTAAGCCTCATTTTCAAAATTTTACAGTAGGAGCAAAAATTGTTCACTCAATGAGTTTTTGGTTTATATTACTTATTTGGTTAGTTTTAAGTAGTAATAATATCTCACTTCATTTCTTGTAAAAATTTTCACTATTCTTCAATAAATAAAATAAATATTTTAAAAATTCTGAAAATTTTGAGGGTTACAACATTTTACCTTATTTGATAGTGTTGGTTAAAAGAAAAATCAACTTGTGACTGTATAACAACCATTTATTTTTATTCAATACAAAATTCTAAAATTGGACAATATAAATAGAAATTAACTTTTTATTATAAAATTTCATAGAAAAATTATGAATTTACTAAAAAGTAGTGAAAAATAATTTTATGATTTTAATTTTACAGAAAAGCCACCATAACAATAAAAACAACAATTAATTATTGAGAGAACAATAATATAAAAATAATGTATTAGCAAAACAGTCTTACGACAATTAAAAATACTACTTAAAAAACAACTTGATGATTTAATTTACAGAAATGCCACTATAACAATAGAAAAGACAATTAATTATTGAGAAACGGTACAAAAATAATGTAATTTCAAAACAGTCTACAAATAACCTAATGATTTTAATTTACAAAAAAGTCACCATAACAATTTCTTTACACTTCATCTTCTTCATCTGTTTCATTAAGAACATCTGGGATATCATTTCTTTTAGGAAGGCTCTTGTATTCTCCATGGTACCTACTAGGAATTATTCCTTTAAGGCATAAGCTGTTCAAGTCTTTGTACTTTTGGATGGCAATGGGAATCTGAGAATCATACAAACTTTTAGGATGAATATTGTCACCTGACCGTCTGTTTCTGTCACAAAACTTTAAATGGATTGGTAAAGCTGAATCGTCAAAACTAATGTAAATTTCTGCTATATTATTTCCTTTGTATATAGCTACTTTACAAACATCGGCTATTTTTATTTGAAAGCCTTCTTCACTTTTTATTCTGGAGTCTGGTAACACAGACTGCTGTAGATCTTTCCAATTCTGGAATGTTTTGTAGCTAACAACCTCAACGTTATATGGCTTCTCAGAAATCCTACTATTTGTTACAATGGTAGGCCATTCACATGGGGCCCATATTATTTTATCTTTGTAGTTGGACTCAATGCAAGCATGCATTGAGTCAACTGGCATGTATGTATGCCCCGGAATGAGATAATTGATTCTAAGTGAAGTAACTGATTTGGAAGATTTTAGAAAGTGAAATAATGAAACCCAAACCTGCCTATTCTTATTTTGTTCATGGCAGCTGTCACAGTAAAGTACTACATCTTTAATTGTTTGTCTTTCATCAATGATACACAAGTACTTGAAAAGCAAACTACAAATTTCATTCGACCCTCTTCTTCCATCGCTTTCCCCCCATAAAAAGCAATACCCTTCTCTTGTAACGCTTTCATACAAAGTGAAATTATAAATTGCGTACTTACGACTGTAGTAAAGCAACATACTTTTTCCAAAAGGTGTATTCAGCACTTTCTGCAAGTCAAAAGATACACATAAGAAGGAGGCATCATTATTCCGTCGTTCCTGGTCTTTTTTAAATGTTTCTTCAGCAAAATTTTTTTCAATTATGTGTTTCTGATATTCTACATCGTTTTCATCTTCATTTTTTAATGCTGTACACTTTAAGCACTTGTCTTTTTTTGGGTGATGGATAGCTATATTAAAGTCTTTTCTGAAAACATCAAGAAAGACTTGCTTTTTTACTGATACATAATGATTGGTATCACAAAAATTTTTGTATACTCTATATACATTAGTTAAATTTTTAAACTGTATGGGTAAATACAGTCTAGTTGAATTTTTTCTACAGTAATGTGAAGACACAGCTGGCAGAGATTTAATAAAATTATCTATAATTAGCCGTTGATCAACTGAGGTTTTGTTTGGTGGTTCTTTTTTGCCCCGCTTATCAGGTTTTGGTATCACGAGCTCAGTCTTATTATCATACGTATACTGCAAACTCCTCTGACTTATATTCAATGTGCTTAAAAGAAATTGCTGGCATACCTTAACTTGAACCCCACTTTTAGGAAGATAATATTCCAAAGATCTCTTTCTTCTACTATTTTCATTCTTAGTATACAACCTTTTTTTATTTACTTCTTTGAGGCAAGATAACAAAAAACCCTTCTTTTTTTCATTATCTAATTCATAAAACATTTTTAAAATATTCTGCCTTTCTGATCCCATATTTTGTGTACAATTATTCTGGCATTTTCCATGAGAACAGGGATCTGGCTTGATACATTTTTTTGGCATTATTTTATTAGTTTTGCTAATGTATGATTCACCTTTCTGTTTTTTTAATTTACGTAAAGTACTTTTTGTCATACCTTTTAATTTTCTTTTACCTCTATCACCAACCTTTTCTGACTCTGCATCATCAATAGCAGAAAGAACTTCAATAGATCCATTTTCTGTAGGTTCAGCAGATGAGGAATGAACCTCTAATGAAGATAATGTTTCCACATTATCTTCATTACTTCCTTCAATAAACATAATATTATTAGGTCTACAAGTCGCATTTTGGGTTTCATAAAAAATAATGGAATGATGGGTTTCATTAGATTCTAATTCAGCATTATTAATTGCAATTTCATTACTTAAAGTATCAGTAATACAATCAAAATTATAAATATTACTTAAAGCTACTACTTCAATCACAGGCTGTGCTTCAATATTTTCTGAAGAACCAGCATCAATTTTGTTAGTGTTAATATTTTCAAGAAGGACATACTGTGGTTCAATACAAAGTTTTTTTGTACTATTAGTACTATCTGTTAGGCCTAAATTAGTTTCACTTGCTAAGGATTCATTCCCAAGACTTTCCTTTACATCCGAAATAAAACAAGAACTTACTTGTGTAGTAGTTTTAATTTCTTCTAACTCCATTATTCGGTTCGCCATTTCAACCAATCTTGCTGCCCTTTCTGACATTTTTCACCTTATTACTAAGTTATACGAAAAACCTTTTCACGTAAACAAAAAACTTTTTCACCTTTAATTATAGAAACACTTTGCATTGACCAACTAAAACTCCAGTCACACATAACCTATCAAACACCGATTTAAAATGGAGGTAACCCACGCTTCTGAACAGCTGTTCAACAAATATTCAGTAGTAAAAAGCTGTAACCCTCATTCTATTGTTGGTTACATACCAAGGAAAAAGATTCATACAGTTTCAGTGAGATAAAATGAGGTAACCCACAGCATTGTGGGTTAAAACATTTTACTTAAACCAAAAAATATGAATTGAGGGTTACACTTAACAAAAAAATGCATTTTACGCGTATATAAATTAATGTGGCTTACAACAATTTACCAGACCATAGAGTGACTTAAAACGGATACAGTGACAGAAAAACCTCATTTTTAAAAATTTTGAGGGTTACGACCTTTTACCTTAACACCGTCGATATGAAAGTGTTTCATTTTATAGAAAAACAATAATTTTTTAATAACAATTTAGTCTAGTTTTTTATTAATAAAAGTTGAATTTCAATACCTTGTATTTACTTTTCACTTAGTTAATTTACATCAATTTATTCAAAATTTAATACTCTATTTACTGAATTGAAAAAATGAATTATTTAATTAATTAGGCATTTAACAAAATTAATTTACATTGAACCTAGAAAAGTTTCAACACCTAATGTTTGTATTTTGTCTGATGTCTTAAAAACTATGAGAGATACAGTTCTGGGACTTGTTTTATAATTTTTTTCTGGTTAAAAACCATTAGGTGATAAATTGTTCCTCTGAATTAACCCATTAAATATTTTGGTATGGTCTCATAACTTTATGAGACCGTAATATTTAAAATATTTCACCGGGGTATAACTGAGTTGTGGGTGAAATCATCAGCAGCCACAACTTGCTAATGAAGCGTCTCCAAACTTAGATTTTTACAAACTTTTTTCTTTATTTTTCATGTAGAATGAGCTCACAAAGTCTCTATATATCTTTGAATATAAATATGAAAAATACATACAATAATTAAACTTATCTTTGTAATTATTATAAAATGTATAAATTGTTAAACTGGAACTTGTTAAAAAGATAATTAACTAATGATTAGAAACAGTTAATTATGTTTTATCATGTTGAGATATGAGAAGTGAATTATTTTTTTGAATGTATTTAGCTATAAATAACATCTGTGCAAATTTGGATCTTAACAAGACTCTAATTAGGGTTTTAACAAAACTCTAAGCTGTAAAGCAGCAGAATAATAATTAGAAACAGTTAATTATTTTTTTAAATGTACCTATTTATAATCAATAACATCTTTACAAATTTGGAACGTAACAAGTCTAATTAGGGTTTTAACAAAGCTCTAAGCTGAAAAGAAGTTGACTGGTAATTAGAATATTGTTAATTTTTTTTGTATTAAATAATGGGTTAGCGTTGAAAAAAGTAGTTTGAATAAACCGCATGATTGGGTTATAGTCAGATTTATGGCATAGTCAGATTTATGAACTCAATCAGGGTAGTTTCTGTAAAATTGGAGGGTTGAATTGACAACAAAGTACTAAATATTGTTTCTCACCAAACTTTTAATGACTTAACCTACAAATATGTACAATAAATCTAATAACATTATTAGTTTACATAAACTAATATTTACGATTAAGCGTAGAAGGAAGGTTAGTCTAATGGACTTAAGAGGTCAAAAATGCTACATCGGTGTTGGGGCTGGACGTGGACACCTCAATTGAGTCAAATACTATTTCCTCCATCGTGAGGGGGTGAACATGAGTTTTCTCACCACCTCGAATATAAAAAAAAGTGTATGGGGAGGAACCTTAGCTGGCCCACCGACTATTCCCTTTTCTCAGATTTTCTTGTGGTTGATAATTATGTTTGAACAGATTGCAAATAAATTTGTTTAAAAAAGTTCCCACTTAACCATATTGTCACAAATACATACAGTATTTGTACCCCCTGGGACTCTGCCTTAAACGTGCTCTCTCAGAGATGATTGTTTTTTATTATTTTGCATCAACATCTCGGTCATTAGCAGCTACTTTGGGTTGACGAATGGTGAGTTTGAATGTATAATAATTTTCCAGATCCTGGCCAGGAATAGAAACCTGGGACCTCTGCTTTGCAGCGTATCACACTGACTACTGGGCCCCACAAACATTGTACTACTACCAAGCATATAATTTATAAATTTTTGTGAATATATTTTTAATTAATTTTCATATTACAGATTTTGATAAAACCAAAAACTAAAGAGATGAAAGAAGTAATCAAAATTGAATTAACTCAAAGTGGACCTGAAGAATGTGGTTGTTCTTATACTGTAATCAACCCAGCAGGCCAGAGTGCTACACTTGTTCAGCAAAGAATGTCATGGACCATGCATTTCAGTTATTCTTGTCCACAAAGAACTGTGATTCCGATTCCATCAAGAAATGATGATTTATGGCATACATTAAAATTTATGTTTGAACTTACACTAGATGAAACTGAAAAAGATTTTTGGTCTTCTCATCTAGGTACTGTAACTTGTTTTTAAATGTCATTTTATACAAAAATATGAGTAATTGCCTTTGCATTTCTGAGCACTGTTAGACCCATCTTATAAGATCATTTTATATATTAACTTTCAGACTCTCAGCACAAATTGAATCTGGGTATTTTTTAAAAAGTGCTATTGTGCTCACTTCAGCAATACTTCAGAAAACTGAACTTAGAGAATCTCAGTAAAAAAAAACTATTTTTTCAACACATTGCGTATGGTTTATTGAATAAATAAATTATTCACACGAGTTGTATGTAGGTTAGTTACCTGTGGTTACCCTTTTGAGTGCCAATCTCTTTCTGTGAAAGAACTTTCTTGGGGGGAAACAGATCCACTCATATATTTATAGACATTCAGAGATACTGTTATTCAGATTGCCCTTAAGTTAAACGTAAAAACATTACTGAAATAATTCCATATTTATTCAGATTTCACTCTGTACTATAATAAACAACCTTTGATTGAGTACAAATTTGTAAAACATTAAAAAAAAAATTATTGATAAGTATTTGAAAATAATCAACTTGTGCCTTTTAACTTAAGATTATTTTAATCGTATAATATTTTAACGTTATAATATTTGAAATATTTAAAATTTTACTAACATTTTGTAGCTAGCCTACTTTAAATTTCTTTTATCTATGATCTCATTTAAATAAACCTACATGTTTTGGTGGATCCAGTATCATCAGGGTATAATAAAGGTAATATAAAAATATTTAAACAGATCTATTAAGATTGTAACAGAGAAAGTTACAAATTTTCAGTAATTTGCAAGAACTGTTTAAAAGTTTTCAAATCTATTCTTTTTCGTATTCTGCGTAGATACCAGTAGCAGTCAATATCACTTCATCATTCTTAAACTTAATTTTTTCATTTAAAATGTTTACACAAAGTGTCTTTTAAAGGTGTAGCCGAACTCTATTCTTTATTCCACTAACTTTGGAACTGGTGTAAACAAATTATAGGCCTACTAGCTTATGGTTCAAGGAATGAGATTAATGCGACAGCCTGTATCGGATGTGACCATCTATGACCTATTATATTATATTATATTTCTGATCTATGACGAGTCTTAGCCTATTATAACAACATATTTATGTTCGTCTGCCTCTGACACAGTAATAGATAACTTCAGTGCTTCTTGTGTATAGTTCAGTGGTACATCATAAAAATTATCAGAGTTAAATATTACTTCAATCAGATGCAATTTTTTTTCTTGCCACTGGGATGGCCCGCAGCTAAGCATTTTCAGAAACTCTAATATTAAGCCTTCAAACAATAGCAGAGCAGAGCAAATGTTTACAACCGTTCCAAAGATAAGTAAAAAAAACTATTGAAAGTGTTGTATAGCTAAAAATCTGGTATGGAACACTCACATAACTTTGTTAATATTGAATGTAAATATTGAAAATATGCTTAATCATGAGTGAATGATACTGAATGAAAATCAACCTCTGTTGGACTAACAGATATTATTTTGGCAAGCAAAATACAGAAAATCATTTACTGACGCTAAACTAAACTCTGTAGAAAAGTGCTTGAAACAAAAGTTGTTTGTTTTTTTAATATCCCATAATTTTAATTACATTTTTTTTTTGCCCTGAAATGCATACTAAGGCTGTATTTTGTTTCTTGAAAACCAAATTTTACCAATTTCAATGAGCAAAATACAAAAAATTACTAATGGATGGATAAACTAAGCGCTGTAGAAAAAGATGCTTGAAATAAAAGTTACAGATTTTTGAATTTTCTACGGCTAAATTATATACAATTTTGTTCCAAATGCAAAATATAAGGCCGCAAACTTAAAAAAAACATGTTTTGCTGTGAGAGGACAGCCCTGGTATAACTAAATTCCAGGTGAAATTTTTCGCCAGTCGTAACTAGCTAACAAAGCATTTCTGGACTTGTTCGTATGAACTGTATGACTAATGTTTTCACAAATTATAATAGTGCTTGATTTTTTCTCCTTAATTCTCAATACCAAACAGATTATTTTCTAACCTCCACCACTGTATCTTGCGCTAGAAGCACTGTGCATCTAGAAATCTGAGTTTATTTCTCGCCAAACAAAGCCTAGGCTACCTTAACACCCCTCAGATTTCTGCTTATGATAATTATCTGTAACATTCTCTTGCATAGAAACAAATATTGGTTTAAAACTGGTCCAGTGGATGGTTGGGGATGAAGTAGATTCAGTCAGTGAAGAAATTAATCATATATTCCAAACCGATATTACTTACAATGTAGCATGTTCATCTAGTTACATTAGTATGCCTCCTGTGCTTCACATTCCTGGTAAGTTTACTTAAAATGTTAAAATACTAACTTAAGGGGATAGTCAATTCAAGATGATGATTTTTTTAAATTTTAATTTCTAGTATTTAATAATTCACTTAAAAAAAATAATAAACAATAAATAACTTAATAATTTACTTAGCACTACTTACAATCAATTTTATAGAATACACAATCATAGAAAACACAGAACCTGAATTCTCAAAAACTGCACATTAACTTTACACAATATACACACACACAAAAACGGTATAACAATACCTCGGAACCGTTAACCTGAAATAACGCCCCGATAATCGCTCGTCAAAGATCAACCGAATACTGACTGCTGACCGCACTCAGGGGTCTCTTTTATAGTGAATCAAAAGAACCTTCCCGAAAAACACCGAGCAATTAGTAAGGTACAAAAAAAACCTTTATAAATGAGTGCTAGAAAAATCTATTGTAAACAAGTCAACTATTGTAAATAGAAAACGTAAACAACCACACAAACAATTTCATAAATAGGTGTACACAATACCCGACCTTTTGTCCTACACAATAGCGCAGTCCTATTAATAATTTTTATGAATAGACATACCTTTATTGTCATTATTGTCCTATTGTCACTTATTGTTACTATTTCACTCTATTATCCTCTCTTTACTATTTTCATGAATGAAACAATGGAACCTTCGTGAACCATCCTTTTCTTCGATATTGTTACAATATGTTAGCCCTACTTATCCCCTAATTATTCATTAATAAAAGATTGTATCAGTCAACTACTACTGAAAATTTTACTGTGGTAAGATTCAATTTAAAAGGTTTCTGTACAAAAATTATCTCTAAAAATTAACTAAGATTTGATAAAGAGAAGTCATACGCTAAAGGTTCTATTACTTAATATGTATTTTAATAATACATATTTTTCAATGAATTGCACTACTACTTTGTTTTGGTCAACAGCCAAAAACTGGCTGATTTGAAACCCTAGAGGTTTTATTAAGTAAAATGAATGAAGTAGTTTTTCACCACTTTTCGAACTAGGTTGAAAAGTATGCCCGTCAACACAGGTCAGCTCAAAAGTATTTACTTTTCCATCCGGTGACAATCCGAACAGGGTTTGGTCCCAACAGGGTTTAGTCGGGATAAACAGGGTTTGAGTGTGTATCTATTTTAACTTCATTCACCACAGGTCCAAGCTTTATAATATAATTTTTTACTTTTAGAGGAGATAATTCGGATAACTTTCACTTACCCCTCTACTTTTAAAATCAAAGTAAAGTTCTTTATTACAATGTTTTTAATAGTTGTGCCAATCTGCATACAAGAAGTTGTACACTGAATACAAGAGAAGAAAAGGAAAAAATTTTAGCCCTTTGTTTTGTTTTAATTTTTGGGTGGAGTAATAGTGCAGTATATTTATATTGTACTCTTCTGAAAACATTGCTTTTAGTGTGTAACATAGTTTTATCAGCAGTAAGCACAGCTATTTTTTCTTTACAGCATTTACAATTTTTTGTAAGTAATGATTAATGGACTAGATGTTAACTAAATTCAAAGGAACAAGGTGTCATGGATTCAGTTAGAAAATGTTTTTATACAAGATTCTACATGTTTTCATTCTCGTTTTGAGTAATAGAACTAGTCAGCTACCATTTGGAGACATAAAGTGCATGATTGAATCTTTTCCAATTTTTCAAAGGTGCCGCTATTAAAATCAGGATTTTATGATTCTCAAGCCAGTACTAATAAGGTAATAAGGGTTACTAATAAGGTAATTTTTGAAGCATATTTTTTTATTGTTTAAAATAATTTAATACCTGATTTATAAATTAATTTTCAGATGTAAGACTTCAATCACCTGTAAATTTACCAGTCCACATAAATTATGATGCTCCTGAAGATTTCATTGTAAAAGTGGTTCTTACCGCCAGCCATAAAAAAGAGATACGTATATATAAATTAAACTTCGTAAGAATTTCTGAAGGTGTTTCTGAATCAAATCAAACTTTAATGGGGAAATGTGCTTCTGTACGAAGCAGAAACAATTCGAAATTGTTCTAAGCATTCTTTTATTATTTTTTTTTTTTTAATAAAATTGTTTTAAAAAATTTAAAAATCTTTTTATAAAAAAATAACAACTTTTGATACATAATTACTGATTCTGATGAAAAATGCCTTGTAGCCGAATGATTGATCAAATGGATCGACTTAAATTCCCTTTAAAAAATTTTCTATGACCAGCTCATATTTATATATTGTTTGTATGCTTCACTCAAAAATAGTCTTGTGCCCTACAAATCATAACAGTGGCCGATCCTTCAAGGGCCTGCACCCCCTTCAAGCATCATAAACTACAGAAAATATATCTAAGTTATACAAAATTATTGTAATAGTAGTCTTAAATTACAAAAGTATGACTCCAACAGAATTTAAATTTTTGCGATTGGTAAATTCATCAAGGCACAAACCGGAATCGGTTTGTCTGGTGTGAAACACTCACACGACTTTCCCTTGCCAATACAAATAATGAACAATATAACCTAATATTAGTAATAAAACATTGGAAATAAACAAAGAACTAATCTCAAAAAACATAACCTCATTTTAAAGATGAGTTAATGATGCAAAATGAAAACCAACCTTGGTTTGGCTTAATAATATGGAAAATAACTTTTTGACGCTAAACTAGGCTCTTTAGAGAAAAATGCTTGAAATAAAATTTATAGATCTTTTAATTTCTTATAAATCTGAGTGTACGCTTTTGTCGTAAAGTGCATACTAAGGCTGAAATCTTAAAAAATCCGTCTTTTACCCTTTTCGTGAAAAAAGAAACAATCATAAATTAAGTACCGCTAAACTAAGCGTTACACAAAGAAATGTTCAAAATAAAAGTTGTACATTTTTAAATTGTTATAACTTTTATTATATACATTTTTGCGCTAAAATGTATATTAAAGCCGCAATCGTAAAAAAACATTTATGTTTCTACGAGAGCACAGCCTCCCCAATTTCAGCAGACATGGCGCCGACCCTTTCTTGTAGAGTATAAAACACATAGTAAATGAGGCGATTTTTAAAAAAAATAGTATGAGCCGTTTTTGAGAAAAGAGCAAAAAATTGAAAAAGATTCGAATAAACTACTACTTCCGGTTGACCGATTTTGATGAAAATGTTCGTGTCGGGTCCGGTAGCAGTATCTAACTTTAGTTTTAAGTTTCAATTTCACACGATGTTCCGTTCTCGAGATATTTTGTTCACACACACAGACCAATCACTAAAAACATGATTTTTGGGTTCATGGGGTCTGAAAACGTGTAGATCCGGTGAAAACTCAATTTCGAAAAATCGACATGAAAATAATACTTTCCTTCCTATAGGCAAGAGAAAGTAAAAACATTTTTCCAGACCCCGAGCAGTTTTTCTGGTAAATACGAAGATAAGCAACTTTTCTTAGTACTTAGGTTTTTGTAATTCGTTAAATTTTTAACATTGTTTTGTATTTAAAAGAGGCGCGCAGGAATTTAATAAAAAAAATTAAAAAATATAAAGTAACATAGCATTGAACATTAAAAAATAATATTGTTAATAAAGGAATTTTCCTTTCCTTGCTGGTTGCGCAACGACGTAAAAATAACACTCCGCACTTTGACTACTTCAATGAACGGTAGTCTATTACAAAGCTGAAAATTTATTAAAATGTCATGGATTTGTTTGCACAATTAAAAATCGTGAGAAAATAATTTATATAATTTAAATGGTTTTAAAAATAGGTTGTCATTTCCACGCCTTTAAAAGTTTAAAGACAACTATTACAGACCTTCATTGAGCAAATATAATATCAAAAATTTGAAAAGAGACGCATAACTTATTTTTGCCGGTTTTCTTTCAAAACCATGTGCTCCCTCTGGAAAATTTTAGACCCGCTCACAATATGAATCTAAGAGACTACTTGATCTTCACCCGTCTATATAAGCGAACAAGAGAAACGCTGGTATTTTGATTGGATCTTGGGTGATAGGAAACTCTTATTACCTCTGTTTAGTTCTAAATATGCAACTGTAACACCCAAGAACCAACCCACGAACACTCTAAAAAAGATTTTTTCATTTCCACAACTTCATGATGTTGACAGTAATCACAAAATAGGTAAGCAGTTGCTGACGTCACGGATGACTTCACCCTTGTCCACTTCCAGACAACAGATTTTACAGTACACGTATTGACCGAGAAATTCCGTATAAAACTTTTGTGTAAAATTTTGTATAGAATTTTGCTTTCTTATATTATAAATATTTCAAGTTCAAGAATATTTTCTCGGTTTGAAAAATTCATCACACGACATAACATTACTATAACATTGTGTTCAACTTTTGATAGCAGAATTCCAGAAAGTCTGAATCACTCCATGACAAACATAATAAGTAGCTGTCATGAAAAACTACGACATGGATATTGATGGTATTCAGACCGTCCGTGCAATTACAAAGGGGCGTATCTCGATTTTGTTGATTTTTCAGGAAAGCCATTTAAAGTTTTAAGTGAACCCTTCATGTAACTTAACACTTCATTGTTCACTCATTATTGTCCATACTTTCTTTATTTGTATAAATTATAATAAACAAATGTACAGGTTTTGGATAAAACAATTAAAAAAAGATTTTTATCATTACAAAATAAAGAAATGACTCAAAAACCCTTCTTACTGAGATACGCCAGTTTGTCATTGCTTTCGTAATTTTATTAATGCACGAATTCCAGTTACGCCCTTGAGAATACCAGTATGTTAAATAAATAATAACAAATAAAATAGAAGTAATTTGTTTTATTTAAAATATTTAAGCTAAGATAAAAACACGGGATCTTAAAAACTAATCATTATAAATTTCTGATTAGCATAATGACATTTACTTGACGTTAAAAGACTATCTGTTAATGATAATAACCATTAGGTTTCTTTTGCAGTTTTATTGACTTTCCTAATTTGCTTTAGAAATGTGTATGATTTATCACAAATTAATTTGATCATTGAGTATATTAATGAAAACATTATTGAACTACAATATTTAAAAAATTACAGTATTACAAACACTTCCAAATACAATTCCACAAGGTGATACACATTTTAGAAAAATGTAAGTTACTAAACAAATGTAAAAATAAATAATAAATGTAAGGTACTAAACACCTACCAACTAAGCCTAATAGAAACCATGTTGTAGTCAACATTTTTTTTTAGTGTCAACGATAATTAGGCCTACTTCCTGTTATAAAAGAAATAGTCGCATAAATACTATTATTTTGACAGCGGTAATAAAAATAATATGTACTGGACACATACTAAATACACTCAATGCGCTCCCGGACTGAGAAGTAACATGAAAATGATTTATAAAACTAAACACTTACTAACTACACCTAAGATAATTGATTTAAGAAAAAAAATTACTTAAACAAGTTAAACAACACAAGTAATAAGACAAAATTTCTTATGAGGTAAATTTGTGTAAAATGTCGCAAATCCTGGATTTTTTATTAAAAGAGTATCTCTTAAGCATAATTTCACCAAGTCATTATATTTTGCAGTGGCTATCAGTGGAGATTTCCCATTAAGTTTTTCTGGATAGCTAAATTCAGATTTTCGAAAAGTGAAATGCTATTGTACACGTTAGAACAATGTGTAGCCCCTTTTTGCTCACGCGAACCCCAAAGGTTCGCTAACAAAAGCAAAAGTGGCACAGGGGACAAGAAAGAAAAAAACTACCCCAAAACAGACTGCGGTGATGTGGTGCAAAGAAAATAAAATTAAGATTAATTTTGATTACTTGAAAATTTAATAAAAAAAATATTAATAGATAGGTAACCTTTATAAATATAAGATAAATTAAGTTTTATGTTCAGTATTTAAGAAGAATTACAAAAACGTTACGCAGGCATTAAATTGAAATTATCATAATTAATGACCAAAATTTTATATTATAGTACGAGCTCAATAATAATTTAGCATGCTTTAAACTGGATCCAGAAATATAATTTAAGAAAATCTTTAAGTAATTTTAAAGTAGAAAAGACCATTTCGGTTTTACAATTATAATTATTAGAAATTAATAAGCGATAAATAGAAATCAAATGAAAGTACCAAATTAAATATAAAAATTAATCCGATTGCCTTTACATGAAAGAGATTCATTAAAAATAAAATTTAAATAAAAAAACATGATTAAACTGTTTCTTTAAAAGATTTGATCTAAATAAAAAAACCAAAAAAAAATAGTATATAATTAGTTTCACTAAACGAAACACAAGGTAAATTCTACCTTGAGTAACAAAATTTAATTTTACAAGATAATCATCATGCAATATTTTAGCAAAATAATTCAAATTTTTATTTATAATATTAAAGAAACAAAAATAAGAGAAAGCCAGAAAAACAAAAGGCTTAATACAATATTAACATTATAAGTTAAATGCAAAACATGTTTTGTACACCACGAGACAAGATTATGCAAAATTGCATAATGCAGCAAACATAAGAATAATAAGGATCATTTTTATGATTAACAAAATTAATTATAAAATTAAAATATTTGTAATATAAGAAATTTATCAGTTATTATAAATAGAAGACGGATGAGTAGAATTAGAAGAATAAGGATGATCCCCGAAAGAACATGCTAGTTAGCTAGCCGGAGACTTGTTTAAACCAAAGGCGACTTGTCCATTTAAAATCAGTGATTCCAGATTTATGTTTACTGAATATTTGGGCCCAAAAATTTATCTTGTGCAAAGAATTAGTTTACAGATGAGTTGATTTAAACTTATAAAAGGCGACACTTTCAGGTGAAGTTAGAATAGTTGAAATTGACCTTTTGGCTTCCATGTCGCCCAAAAGGATTAGTAAAACTTGTATAAAATATTGAAGGAACTACTCCCCAAAGCTGGTCCCTGCAAAGAGCAGAAAACCAGGACTTAGAATAATGAGGGCCTCCGCAAAAGACAAACAAAAGAGTTAATTAAAAGTAGGTAAACCCCACCAGCACAGCAAAAGATTAAAGAAAAGAAAAAAACATAATAGCAAACTTTAAGAAAAGCTTTAAGTTAAAATTTAGAAAATAAAATTACCCAAAAGGGTTTACCAAAAATTTACAAAATCTTAAAAAAATCGTTTACGGCTACAATGGGTTTTAACTACAAGCATAATAAAAGAAAAAGAACAAGGACTTACCGTAAAAAAAACGGGAATTGCAATTAGTCATACAGCAACGTAAAAGCGCCCCGAAAAGAAACAATAAAAATTTACGGCACACATAATTCAAGAACCGAACATCTTCCAGACCAATTGCAAAAAGAGAGCGAGTATATCAAATCATTCATAATGAAGCCTCGGTTCTGACGTCACCGACCCCTTCACCCCGCTAAACATGTACCAAGAGAACATGAAAAGCAAGAAGAAACGGATCCGACAAGAAGGTACAGATAACAGCAGTCGGCAGTACAAAGACAGAATGAATGCAAATTGATAACGAGATAACGGATTACGGCGACATTAAAAGATAACGAAATTTAAATTCAACATAACAGAAAAAGGAAAAATAAATAATTAAATAAAGTAACATTAATTTAAAAAGGTTACAAATGGGTTGTTTTAAAATAATCTTTCTAGGCTGATATTTTATTACCATTAATCCTCTGAAGGTTGTCTAGTCAATCTTATCATTAGCATCATCCTTCCTAACCCTAACCCTGAGAATTCTAATACCTATTGAAAGTTTTTTGAAGTTAAGAAAATCATCAAAATTTAAAGAATAAATAATGTAGAATTATTTGCTCGTGCTACACAAAAAAATTGGTGTTAAATGTTTTGGTAAAATATTTCTCCAGACAACTTTAAAGTTGTTTGAATAGTTGAATGAGCAGATTTCTGCAGAAAAAATCTGCAGATACGCCTAATTGGTGCTTTAATTCAAAAACAAACACAACCACAAACAGGCGTATCTAAGATATGGCTGTATGTGACTGTTTTTCCACGTGAAAATATTAACTTACGCCCTTCATTTTTTTTAGTAACTAAGAAACTAACATGAATTGAGATACGCCAGTTTGTCACTTCACAGAACAGCACCAGATAAGTATGGAATCGGCCTTAACTCAAAACAGGCAAAAATCGAGATAAGCCCCTTTGTGATTGCACAGACTTGGAACGTCTGAAGTTCCAAGTCTGAACGATAAGGAACTGGAGACAAAAAAAGTTACACAATATGAAGCACCAATTTAAAAAAAACAGTTGTGAAGATAACCGATTATAACTTATAAACAGTTTTTTTATTTATTGCTTTTACGGCCTCATTGGACCACTTGAATCAAATTTAGAAATCCTTCTTGGTTGTTTTTAGGATTCTTACTTTTTCCCCATTAATTCTTCATATTTTGGGATCTGATCTGTCTGATTTAATTTGTATAAATCATTAATGACGGAGCTCGAGTTTATCGATGAATCTTGTGTCTTTAGGCCATCTATAATAAACTTAAGCTGTTCAGATTTTTTTAAAAGATCTCGTTCTACAATATCAAGTTCTTTCATATCTTGCAACCACCTTGGAGGATTTTTCGACTAGTTAATTATAGAAATGAGTTGTTTAGTACTCGATTGTCCGGTATTCTAAGTAAATTCCCGAAGAAAGAAATTTGTTTCTTCCGCATGATGTCAGTAATTGCTCGATTTCATTGAGTTTCAGTTTTTTGTTTATGCAAGCTTCTTCTTCTTTCGACGTAAATAAAAGTTGTACATCTTTTAATTTTCTATAAATTTGATTATATACACTTTTAACGTAAAATGCTTTAATTTGGTATGAAATGCAGCCTGAAGCGGATTTTTCTACTCTCTTGACTGTCAAATGAGTCAGGGATCTAGCAGCATTAAAGCGAAAGACAATGTTAAACAACGCAAAATAAGTGATTTTTTTAAAAACACAGAACTGCAATAGGTAAATGATTTTTGTTTCTTTTAACAACTGATAATATTTTTCATTTTAACGTATTTATTTTTTATTTATTATGATTCTGTAAAATTCACAATTTTCATGGTTTTTCCACAATTAAAATTTATATTTTTCACTACTAATTATATATATATATCTTTTTATTATGGCCTTTCCCGAGTGAGATCGATTATCCGAAAAAAATCGATCATCCCAAATTGTCATGCCCTAATTATTTCGGATAATACTTCACTGTACCATATTCTCTGATCTGTAGGCCTACATTGCTTCGACCGGGAGGAACACCAGAACTACACTCTTGTATCAGTACTGTTCTGTTCAAATCGAGGCATGGCAAGCCAATTCCTAAGGGCCGCACCAGCGTCTTTAAACTATTCGGCTCCCGGAGTATGTGCTCTCGCAGAACCCCCTCCCCCTAACAGTGGCCCAGATTGATTCAACCCAAATCATATTATTTATTTCTACGTAAGCCTAACTTCGCCCAAACAGGCAGATGGAGTGTTAAATTTTTTGCACTCAATCTGTAAGTTGCAGGGCTAAAAAATAGTTCTGTTTCTTACCACATGGCCAGCCAATTAAATGACTGAATCATTTAAGAACAAAAGAGGTAGAGGTGTAAAAGACACTGATCAGAGTTATCTCCTCTGAAAATAATGAATTTCATTATACAGCCAGACCCTGTGGTGAATGAAGTGAAGGTGTCATTTGCAGAGTTTAAAATATGTTCTTTTCAGAAGACCTGGCATGCTTATAAGCATACTCTTTTAACTCAGCGAGGAAGGTAATGCTAACCACCTCACTCCTCGTTAGTAAAACCTCTACAAACCAGCCTTTCGGCTGATGACCTACACAACAAAAGCCTAACTTGAAGAAACCGCCATTAATTAATTGTAATTTCTCCGATGTTCACAATAATTAATACAACACGTAGTTTTACAAACAATACACGTCTTGATACGAGGTAACGCACTTTGTACCCTACCTCAACGCTGTTAAGAATATGCAGGGTGACCACCTTAACCAACTTAACAACTTCACGCTTGCAACGTTCATTATTTATAAAAGAGCGAGTGTACATTCACACACTGAAATCGTTAACGAACGAGCAGTCACACAGTTTCGTCTAGTCTTCTGAGAGCTTCTTGTATCGTTGTTTCAATGTAAGTTTACAATTAAAACTATTTCTTTCATGAATACTTTTATTCAATAATTTAAAAGTATTTTTAAAATTTCTTTAGGCTTTATTTTTGTTAGTCTTATAAATGACAAACATTAGTTTCTTAACGTTATAAAATCAGCCCTGAAATTTGATTAATAGGATAAAAATTATTATTATTAATATTTTATTCTAGAAATTTTTTTAAAAAATTTGATCTAGGTTTTCCTGAATGTAATTAATACTATGGTTTATCAGGCACGTTAGTTTCATTGTTAATCGTGTAGTTCCTTCGGAATTTATTTTAAAGTTTTTTACTTTTTTTGGTCATTAGTCTCTCGACTGGTTTGATGCAGTTCTCCAAGCTGTTCTTTCTTGCGCAAGTCGTTTCATATCTAAATACCTGTAACACCCTGCATCTATTTTCTATTTTTACTATTTATATTTATATTTTTTACTACTTCAATTTTTACAGTTAAAAACTTGAAAGTTATGTGTAAAATAAATTAAATAGGCTGCCTCCATGGCTTAGTAATTAGCGAGATACTAGCCTACCAAGTGGACGGTTCCAGATTCGATTCCCAGCGAGAACCCAAGGAATTATTGCGTTAAAACCTACCGTTTCATACCCCAAAATATAATAACAAAGCTTATAACAAGGCTTTAGATAAATAAACTAAAAAAATATCCGTTCTGTTTATTCATAATTAGAAAAAAAATTAATTGAATTAGTAAAACTTCTTAAAAAGCTCTTAATGAAAGGGTTTTTCATTTCAACAAAGCAACATAATTCAAAAAAAAGGAGTAATGCTACTTAACGCACAATATTTTTGAATTAATATTTTTAATATTTCAGGATCAGATACGTAATAATTTTTAGTTTCGGAGGGTTGAAAGTACGAGATAACAGTAAATTTTCAGTTTCTATATCCTACTTTATAAACAGAATGACTTGGAAACTAATGGAACTTTCAGATTTTATTTAGATATAAATGGATATTCTATTTAATTTTACAGAATTAATGTTATTAGTAATGTAATTTGTATCATTGGTAGGTTACCTATCGGTGAGATACTTAATGGTTTGAAATCCGTTATGGTAATTAGCTGCTAATCAATTATTTCTTACAAGTGTCGTTTGTAGCTACTTTAGGTTCCTTATTAAGTAGCTGTGTATTTTCCCTAATTTTATTTAGGCCTAAGGTTACACACTTAATTTAATATTTATAAAATTTCCTCCAGATCCATGCTTTATTGTTTCACCTGTGAACCTCTTTATACGAAACTGATCTGTTAAAAAATGTTGAAGATTTTCTTAATACATAGTAACTTTCATTTTACTGGCATTTAGACCAATTTTGATTGTTTATCCGTTTGAATCTAAACAATTAACTTTTGAAAATCCCTTTCATGAGACGACGCATCTCATGAGTATGGCAATTTTTAAAAAGGCTTACCTGTGACTAAAACTATTAGCTAAAATTATTAGTGCTGTATCAACTCTTTAAGAGAAATCAAAAGCCACTATATTTGATTCCAAATTCTGACTTTGATTTCTTGACTTCTAGGTTTGGTCCCCTTCCGGCCAAAACCGGAACTTCAAACCCAATGATTTTATATCTACTCTTTAAGAGGAATCGAAAGACACTATTTTTGTTTCCATCTTTGATTACTTAACTTCCGGTTTTGAGTCACTTCTGTTCAAAACCGGAACTTCAAAAACAATTCAGACCCACTAACTTCTTTAGTAGATTATGAATACGAAAACAGTTTGTTGCTATCTCTTGTAGTTTTTGACTTTGATTTCTTGACTTCTTGTTTTAAGCCACTTCTGGTCAAAATCGGAACTCCAAACCCAATTTAGGCCCACTAACTTTTTGTGTAGATTATGAACCCTAAAACTGCTTGTTACTATCTCTTGTAGTTTCTGACATCTGGGTGTGATGGCAGGACAAAGGAAAATGATAGATGGCAATTTTTAAAATTTACTGAAATAAATTTTTATTTTATGTTGACGGTAGGACTTAAATGAAACGAATATCGAATTTGATGTGATTTTTAACCGAAAATCGTACATTACGACAAAAGGAAACGTCGTAGAGTTTACCTGACAGCTCGAGTCGGCTGCGTTATGATGAGAAACCCACTCACTTCGTCTCTCATCCATTCTGTATAGTCGTTTCTTTATTATATAGATAGTTTATAACTAAATTTTGTCTGCACCATGAAACTGTCATCTATCTGGTTTTACTTTTTTAATACATGTGCAGTGCTTGTCTTTATATCCTTATGGTTTTTTGTGCATTTTCCAAATAACTATTATTTATTAAATTTCGTACATCGTCTCTCATCCATTCTGTATAGTCGTTTCTTTATTATATAGATAGTTTATAACTAAATTTTGTCTGCACCATGAAACTGTCATCTATCTGGTTTTACTTTTTTAATACATGTGCAGTGCTTGTCTTTATATCCTTATGGTTTTTTGTGCATTTTCCAAATAACTATTATTTATTAAATTTCGTACATGCAACAAACAAAAATAGCAACCTCGAAATTGTTTTTCTTAACAAAATAAAATAATTTTTGGTTTAATCTCTTTCTAGTCATCATAGTATTAGCTAAAATGACGTACCGTAATAATATCAAAATGTTCTTACCACGGTTAGTAATTTCAAATATAAATTATTTTTTAAATTTATAAATTATTTTACATATTATTTATATAATAACTTCCGGTTTATACAATTAAAATGCTGATTTAACAAAAGACAGATTACACGATTTCCCGATAAGATACTTTATTTATACTGAAAAATCAATCCCACTTGCTTTCGTAAGAAAGAAAAAGACATCTTTTTTTTATTTAACGTCTTACTGTTTTGCAATTACTGCTAATGTAGACCGTGAGAAGGGTGATGGATGAAAATGAGTGATGACAAAATGCCAGACCTGACCGGGACCCCGGCGTAGAAGCCAGTTGCGCTAACCACTACGCCAACAGACTTACCTTTGACCTATGGCAAAAACCATAAGTGATTTCTGTATCTACTTTTTAAGAGGAATCGAATGACACTATTTTTGTTTCCGAATTCCGACTTTGATTTCTTGATTCCCAGATTTGGGCCACTTCGGACCTAAACCGGAATTTCAAACCCAATCTAGGCCCACTTACTTTTTGTGTAGATTACGAATCCGAAACCGTATGTTGCTATCTCTCGTAGTTTTTGACATCTACTGTCTGTCTATAACTTGATGGCCTCCCGCAAAGAGGAGCAAAAACGGCCCACTACTAGCCATCTTAATAACATTTCATTATGTACTACTATTAACCAGTACACTGGAACTGGTACGTAATGAAGTATTATTGAGAAGGCTAGTAGCAGGCCGATTCTGCTCCTTTCTGCGGGAGGCCATCAAGTTATAGACAGACAGTAGATGTGACGGACGGACGGTCATAGGAAAATTATTGTGAAAAATATTGTGTGGTAAGAGGCTGATACCTA
Organism: Catonia carolina; assembly: GCA_035578175.1. Classification (NCBI taxonomy): domain Eukaryota; kingdom Metazoa; phylum Arthropoda; class Insecta; order Hemiptera; family Achilidae; genus Catonia; species Catonia carolina. The sequence goes on from JAQMRL010000002.1 coordinate 55,364,771, forward strand.
AACTCCTCAAGAGTTGGCTAAAACTTTAGTTTTAGAGTTTGAGGTTCATCAGATATTGTAATGTTGAGTATTATTAGATATTGTAATGGAGAGTCATCTTCTCAACAATATTCTGTATAACCGTTTAAGCCTTGAATCGAATTGTATCACCGCAATACTTTGTCACTGTACTATAGACTGAGAAGATTCGTTGTGTATTTGTAAAGATAGTAGAGAGACGTCAGAAGTAAAATTTAAAACTAAAATATTTACCTAATTAAAATGAAAAGGGATTTAGCCCAGTTTGTCTCAGCTCCCGCTGGACAAATTTCGGTCAGTTATTTCAAAAATAAAGCTCACCATTTGCAGATTTGGCTTCACTTATCCGTATTATTTCCAAATTTCCGATGAACGCAGGATATACAAAACAAAAGTTTTTTATAGATTTTACCACATCGATTCCTTGCTAAATCACATTGTGACTTTTACAAACTGTGCTGTTCTGCGAAAAAGTTTTTATTACTTTGGGTGGAAATTTACAGTTTTGAAAAATCTGGAAATCAACAGCTGTAGACCCGTTCGGAGTTTAGGGATTTTATTTTACGTAGAAACCAAAACTCTCCCTTCCGAACCCGTGTTTTATGTCCTTAAGAGATCCTTCAGAATTAAAGATGCTATCAAAAATTTCAAGTATTTATTCAGGGATACACTCTTGTCTGTTCGGAAAACTCATTTTCAAAATCTACTTTAAAAATTAAGACACCAAAGTGGCTTTCATATATATGTTTTTTTTATCATTTTTGTTTGTCTATTTTTCCATTCCTTTTAAGCTGTGGTCGGAACTTTTATTAACATGTTATTGGTGAGAATGTTTTTTATCATCAGTCTCTTAACTGGTTTAATGCAGTTCTCCAAGCTTGTCTATCTAGTGCAAGTCCTTACATATCTACATACCTGCAACACCCTACATTTTTCGTAATTTTCTTAAAATATTCTAATCTTTGCTTTCCCCTATAATAATTCACTTCCTCAAAATTACCCTCCATTTTATTACAATTACCTGGATGTCTTAAGAATATGCCCCACTAGCATATATTATACTCTTCTTCTTTCATCCACTTGTGTAAGAACCTCTAAATTACTTATTTTGTCCACCCACCTAATCTTTAACACTTTCCTACAACACCACATTTCAAAAGTTTCTATCCTCTTTCTTTCTACAGCCCCTATCACTCACATTTCACTCCCGCATAATGCTACACTCCAAACATAGTGTTCTAAGAAATTTTTCCTAATCTGTAAACCAGTGTTTGTAGTCAGTAATTGTTTTTCTGTACATTGTTTTTTACTTTCTCTTGCCTATATGAATGTATAGGAAGGAAAGTATTGTTTTAATGTCGATTTTTCGAAATCGAGTTTTCACCATATCTACACGTTTTCAGGCCCCCTGAACTCAAAAAACATGTTTTTAGCGATTGAAACTTTAAACTTAAGTTAGGTACTACTAGCGGACCCGACACGAACATTTTCATCAAAATCCGTCAACCGGAAGTAGTAGTTTATTCGTGTCATTTTTCACTTTTTTGCGATTTTCTCAAAAACGGCTCCTATGATGGTTTTTAAAATCGCCTCATTCACTACATTTTTTATGTTCTATAAGATAGAGTAGGCGCCATGTCTGCTGAAATTCATGGGGAGGTGTGATCTCATAGAAAAAATTGTTTTTCTTTACGATTGCGGCCTAGTATGCATTTTAGCACAAAAGTGTGTGTAATAAAAGTTGTAAATAATTTTAAAATCTACAACTTTTATTTCAAACATTTTTGTAAAACGCTTAGTTTAGCAGTAATTAGTGAGTTTCTGTTTGTTTTTCATGAAAATCTGTAAAAAATGGATTTTTTTAAGATTTCAGCCTTAGTATGAATTTTACGACAAAAGTGCAAATAATCTATTTATAGTAAATTAAAAGATCTACAACTTTTAAGTATTTTTCACTACAGAGCCTAGTTTAGCGTCAAAGCATGATTGTCCGTATTATTAAGCCAAACTGAGGTTGATTTACATTTTACATTATTCACTCATGATTAAAATTAGGTTGTTTTTTGAGATTGATTTTGTTGTTTATTTCTAATGTTTCTAATATAAAGTCAAATTGTTCATTATTTGCATTGGCAAGAGAAAGTCGTGTGAGGATTTCACACCAGATTTTTTTTTTTGATAGAATTGTTAAAATCTTTCAGAATCTGCTTTTTGGGTTAATTGGTCCATTTTCCACTGGCATAAACAACCATCGATTGCAAAAACACTGTAGAAAGTCATAAGATTGTAGTTAAAAGTAGGCGGATATTTTTCAGTTTACCTACCAACTGGTAACAGTTTTTCTATTATGTAGTTAGATCCTGTATCAAAACAATAAAAAACCAATCTACAAAAATAAACCAATTTTTCGTTATTAATCCACTTTTCGCTCTCCATCTAGAGCAGTTCTCAGTTAGCCTTTTATTAGCATCCTTTTAAAGATAAATTTTCATTGTTAATACAGCTGATAGAAAACATGCAATACAATGGGAACAATAGAAATATTTAAAATCAACGTTAAAGGTTATTTCAATTTTATATGCTCTTTAATCAATATCATACAAACATCAATCATTGTCTGAAAAAAGAAATAGGCCTCAGAAATATGTGGTGGTTTCATCGGTAGAAGTATTATTATAAAAACCACTTTATGTATGCGGAACTAAACTATTGTACGATTAATTCACTGAAATCGCATTAAGATGTTTTTTTTAATTTCTAAAGAGACATCAGATTTTTATGCATTTGAAAAATAAAAATAAAATACTCTTTTTAAAAAACATTGCTAATCTGATTTGGAATTAATAAGTGATAAAATTGCCCATAACAGACAGGTGGAGTGTTAAATTATTTACACTCAATCTGTTCGTTGCAGAGATAAAATAAATAGTTCTGTTTCTTATCACATGGTCAGCCAATTAAATGACTGAATCATTTAAGAACAGAAGAAGTAGAGGTGTAAAAGACACTAATCAGAGTTATCTCCTCTGAAAGTAATGAATTTCATTATACAGCCAGACCCTGTGGAGAATGAAGTGAAGGTCTCATTTGCAGGGTGGAAAATATGTGATTTTTTTAGAGGGCCTTGCATGCTGATAAACATGCTTTTTTCAACTCAGTGAGAAAGGCAAGGTAAACCACCAACAACAATAGTGAATATCAAAATGTTGGTCCATATTTGTTTAAAATTAATTTACTTGAACGCTATTTTGGTTTCAATCTGTGAAAATATAAAAATCAGGCCTTTATCGTCCTTAAATCCCATCCAAATATTCTTAAAAAGGTATCAAACAAAATTAATACTATTCGTTATTCTCACTTTGTTTATAATGTTCCGTTTTAGTAAAAAAGTCAAGCCTACAGAAATAAAACGAAATTAAGAAATTCATTGTTACATTTTATTTACATACAGTTTTGAAGGTCGTAGGAATGGTTTATGAGTGTAAAATTAATCTTATAAAAGTTAGTAGGCCTAATTAAAACAAATTTGTGTAACCAAAATAAGTAAATTATTCAGGTGAAGGTATTTACGTGCAGTTGAGGGGAAAAATTGAACTGAAACAAATTTACTTTAATTGAACCAAAATATTGTTTATGTTAGTTAACCTTGAAAAAATTAAAATCGATAAAAGTTATGTTTTAATTTTAGAGGTTAATTTCCTGTAAAGTACATAAGTTTTTAACTTTAAAAATAATTTAAGAATTCTATTTAGTACTTGTTTAAAGGATATTTACAAGGTAGTAAATTATGGTTGTTTGTTTAAAACTTGTTCTATTTAACGCTAGCAGATTACATGTAGGCAACCATGATATTTTCAAATTTTTGTTTTTTGATAAAGGCTACTCGGAATAAAATGGACGAAGATCGATCACACAGGCCAATCGCTAAAAACATGTTTTTTTGGGTTCAGGGGGTCTGAAAACGTGTAGATCCGGTGAAAACTCGATTTGGAAAATCGACTTTAAAACAATACTTTCCTTCCTATATATTCATGTAGGCAAGAGAAAGTAAAAAAACAAAATTCCACTAACAATGTGATCTTTACACAATTACACAATACGTTTACAATTTATAAAATTTTAAGTACAATCTATTAATTTTTTTTTAGTTTATTAAAGTTACATCAACAACTTGGCTATTAGCGACTAGTTGGGTTATATAACTAGAACAGTGGGTCCTTTTGAAATTTTTCAGAGCCTAGCCAGAGTCGAACCCGGGACCTCCGCGTTTTAGACTAATTACTACGCTATGGAGGCGGCCCTATTTTTCAGTTTATTGTACATTAACGACTTTTAATCGTCAGTATATAGGTTAATTTTCCTGTAACAGGTATTTGTTAAATAACTGCGCTCTTTCTAGTAGTTTCAGGGTTACAGAAATAGTTTTTTCATCTTAGACTACATAATTAGCGATTTTATTGACTGTAGAATTAAATTTAATAAATTAGTCAGAAGTGTTAATTTGAGTTGTCTCATCTAAATTCGCATTAGTGAATTAGTGTACGAATGAGACAATTTAGGAAAAATTCATTAGAATTTTTCCTGAGTTGTCTCATTCGTACAGCAGCGGTAAAATCAAAAGTTTAAAAATATTTCTTCTGGTTGTACAATTTATTTTGCATTTGTTTTGTAAGGATTATTTGTATGTTATTCTATGTTTTATGGTTATTTGTAATTAAGTAAGTATAGTAGAAAATTATTTCTTTATAGTATCCAAAAATATTTTTATGGTTGTCAAACCGATTTTATCACAAGAATTTATTTAAATATTAAGTGGTTTTATAATAAAATAATGAGTAAGCTTAACCAAAGTTTTGCTATAGGCTAATAGAGATAGATTTGTATAAATTGATATTCTTTTATGAAACCGCTAATAGAAAAGTAGACAATAGAGTATTGTCAACAAAGAAAGGATCCAAGAATAATACTGAGTTATAGCATATTAAGCTACTAATAGAGTAATTTATGAAAGGTGAAGAAATTCATTTTTATTGTCTTTCAATTGGCCAGATATTCTGAAGAGAATAGGATATCTCTAAAAATCGGTAAAAATGTTTTTATCGGTAAATCAATTTTTGTTTTTAATGTCCGGCTGTTACGTGAATTAAGGCTAATGCAAATGAGTGATGAAAAAATGCCAGACCTGACCAGGAATAGAATCCAGTGCCCCTGATATAGAAGTCAATACGCAGATCACTATAACAAAAGGTTGGTCCCGCATCTTAGGTGGTGAAAGGGTGTCATTTATTTGGTTTAGTTAAGAAATATGAAAAATTCAATAAAAGGATTTTGGATTATTTTATAAATACTGCCGACTATAAAAAGAGAATAACACGCTAATTTTATTACAATAATTATTGTGTATATTGAAGCGACTATAACTCAACCTCCACAATTTTTTCATTTGGTTTTACACTCTGTAAAATGTACTGTAGTACGGCATTATTAGACATACAAATTATTAAATACAGTCAAGACTTAATACAGTTCTTAGCTTAGTATATTCAGACTTCACTCGTCACGCACGTAGCGAAGGAAGGGGTAGAGGGGCTTCAGCCACCCAAAATCCAAATTTCGTACCAAACTAATGTGATACGGGTGCCGGGTTAGATTTCCAGTCAGTATTGGTAGTTTTTCAATAGTTGTTTATCCCCTTCTATTGCCTAAATGTGTATAACCGGGCGTAAAACAAACCAAAAAACTCCAGATTCAGCCCCCACCCACGAAACTAAAATCGTGGTTCCACGAAATCGTGGTGTGTGCCTTTCACGTATTAATCATTATTCTAATACTTCCTCCATAAATCCGTGCTGTTTAAAGACGGCTAATAGAAAAGTTACTAATGAACTAAGTTTTAATTCACTCACATATAGCCTACATGTGTCCAGCACATGTATATTTAAGTTTACACTTAAAAATGAAGTGAAAAATTAAACTAAAAATGTATATTTACAATATCTGCATAATTTTGTGTAATTATGTCTCATAATTTCGTCTAAAATAAGGCAACTCTGTATTGTTGACCTTGAACTCATTAACGAAGGTGCCAAAAGGACATATTTTCTCGTAACTCACCATATTATTATAATCATCGACGATTGCTTAAATTTTAAAGTATCTTTTAGTTAAATTCAGTGTACAGTAACATTTAAAAAACAGAACAGTAAAGGCAGCTGAAATTGACAATCGGTTAAAGTGCGTCTAATACCCCGTAAAGTGTTATTTTAAGATTTATTGTATACATACTGTTTTATTACTAAAAGTAAGTATTAAAACGGTACTACATAAGGAAACTACTATCAATTATTGGCTCATAAAAAGTCTTAAAAGTGAAATACTACTTAACCTTCTTTCTTTAATTTTTTTTTTTTATTTAACGTCGCATCAACTGCAACGGTCATTAGCGACGACGTTGGGGTGGAACTTTATGTGATGTAGGATGAAATGATTTTTTGTAACGTATGAAAATATGCCATGCCTGAGTGGGATTCGAACCCAGGACCGCATGATGAGAGGCGAGCACGTTACCAACTGCGCCAATGCGCAGTTTTCTTTCTTTAATTATTTTATTTTAATTTTTTCCATGTTTACTTTAGCTGTAATTGCAATTTTTGCTTTTGTTGTAATCTACGAATCGGATAATCGTAGTGGGTACCTTTTTTTAAAATACAGTCGTGAAGGAACTAGAAAAGTTATGTAGAATGATCCAAAATATTTTATTTCCTTGGATTTCTTTAATTCTACGTACATCTACAAAAGAATTTGTTATTAATTTGTGCTGCATATTTGAGTTGTCCGGAATAGTCCGAGCTACCTAATCCATGAAGTGAAGAAGAAGATATTTGGGTTGTTAATAGACTGTAAGAACCCCGCATTTCATATTTGTTAGATTTTATCGGTCAATTAGTCCACAGAAAAATCTCCACTGCAATAATGTCCACTAACCATAATGTCCGTTAGCAAAAATGTCCACTTGTATTATATTATGTACTGTAACAAAAATATCCGTTGTCATTGTTTTTAAATCCCTTTATTAATTACTCTAATATAAAATGAGCAGATAAGTGTATTACATGTAGAAGCAAATTAATATGTGCAAAATATTTTGTCAAAATAAAAAAATGTATCTTCTAATTTTCCTCTTCATGTGGGTCAGCATGCATCTTCATGTGGTAGAAAGAGCTCTTAGATATTGGTTTATACGTAATATTATTATTCTTATACTCATTGTATTGACTCTCTTCAATTAATTCACCTTTGATTTATTAACTATTTCTTACTGATCGGGTGCCTTAAGTTTACATTACCATTTACAATTTGCATTATTGTATTCTCTGTATCATTTTGTTTTTTTATGACATTATCTAAAAATCACCAAATGCTTATTCGGTGTCCAGAAATCATTCTTTGAAATTTTGAATGGAATCCTACAACTTTCACAAAGGAATTCACAAAGGTGGTAAGAATCGTGCTGGTGTGCCTCTGCGACGCCCTTTTGCGCACAGATTTTTGTTATAAATGAACAAAAATTCTGACGAGTGGACATTTTCGTATATTGGACATTCTAAGAAGTGGACATTATTGTACATTGGACATTCTAACTTGTGGGCTTAACTGATTGGACTTTTTTCTCTGGAAATTTTTGTTATGAACTTTCTACGCCTTGGACATTGTTCACTAGACCAATTGACCTGGAGGCATTTGTTTAGTAGACCTAGCATTTTCAAAATTGCATAAAAATAAGTTCAAACATTATCAGAAGAAGAAAGTTACGTAGCGTTGTACTACCTGCATTGTCTGAAATGTTAATAATAATAATAACTACCTGAAACGAAGATGAATACGGAAATCTTCTGTTATCGGGAGTCCAACGTAACTTTGTGTCGCTGCCGGGCTATTTGATTAGGTATGTCCACACTCGTGCACTTTCTTATTCGACTTTCGATTCGACGTGCGATGTCGCTGCCACTTCCCGCACACGTTTGAAGAAATTTTTTTCAAAAAAAAAACATAAATATTTTTGAACAATGTACTAAATTAAAGACTGTTTTTTCCTGCATTGAATGGTTTGATTTAAATTGTTGGTTTGATTTAGACTGTTATTTAGAAATTAATCGGAGATAACTCCAGCAATTTACGCAAAAAAGTACTCAGTTTTTAGCCGGTTTTCCGTTAATGTAGTTTTTACTCGTTCGCTACTCCGTCCAGGCTTTTCATAAAAATTCGGCGTTTAAGTGGGTTGAAGATCAGAGTTTTTTCTATAATATGAATTTTTTAAAAGTTAAATCTCATGTTCCGTTTAAATGTGCTGGCCATTTTTTAAAAAAGTGCTTTTTTGGCTCCACGTAAAGGTAGGGAAATTATGTTTTTGACTGAACCATGCATTTTCACAATGGTATTATGTCAAGCAAAGCGTTTATTTTTTTTAAATAAAAACATCGTTAAATTATTCAAAATGAGCTACGGGATGAGGTGCAGCAGGAAAACCACAGAAGTTTGTTTTTCTAAACTACTATACTCGCAGCGGATACCGCTATAGAGCTCAGTTTCCTCTCAAGAAGTTTAGAGACTAATAGAATTTTCTATTAACACCACATATCTATTTCTAATTACAAATGCAAAATACGATACATGGCACAATACTGTTGTAAAAATGCATGGTTCAGTCCAAAAATCATTTCCCTGAATCCTGAATCCTGGTTGAGAGGGCCAAGAAGCCCTATGATGGCGACATCGTGTTAAGGAACACCTGGTCGCTCGGGGAACAATATAACAGAATAATTGCAACCTCAAGAAATTTAGGGGGAATTTTATAGTTTAAATAGGAAATAGGATTCTGGTTCGTGGGACATTGGAACTGGGACTTGAAAGGAGGTAATTCATTTTTAGAAGTTATCTGTGGAAAATTTAAAGTAAGGGACAAGTGGGTTTAAGAGCGGCTCTTTCATTTTATTTTATATTTCAGTGGCCTTTTTCAGTTTTGTGGGAGTCCTATTATCTTGGTGAGGGGAAGGCATGCATTTTACTGAATGTGGACTAAAGGTATAATTTAAGGTAGGGGTTTGTTTATGATTTCAGGGGAGACGGAAAGGGTAGAGTTTGGCATAATCACCGGCCTTTTTATTTTCTGAGTGTTTACTAATTTAAAATGGCGGCTCTTTTCACCGTAGTGGAGTGATTATGCATAGGAACATGGGGACAACTACCAACTGGGGGGGAGTGAGTCATACAAGTAGAAGGGGCATGGGCAAATAAGAGGAATACAGGGCGGAATAAAAATGTGGCAACTCTAAATTTTGTTAAGTGGGTCATACTGGAATTTAGATAAAGTCGTGGAATGGTAATGGCTTAGAGACTTCTGGTGGATGTGGGCGTCGGTACAAGTCCTGAATGATCTGGGGTCCGTCAGTTTTCCCAGCGTCGTGTAGCCGTTTCGAGGTATTGTAAATAAAGTCCTCCAAAGAAGGGAAGAGAAGGTGTTCGTGTATGATGCGATTGGATATAAGATAGTGAAACTGTGTGATGCACCGGAGGACTTTGTTCTGGTACGCTGAAGTACGTCTTTTGTTGGACTTGGAGAGAAAGGGCCACCATACCGGTGACCCGTACAAAAGGAAAGGACGTAGGATAGAGGAGTACATCAGAAGTTTCAGTTTTGAGGAGTATGCAGGAGAGAGGAACAAATTTTTTTTTTTTTTTTGGTTTTACGTCCGACTGTTTTGCAAATTGCTGCTAATGCAGACGGTGAAGGATGAAATGAATTTTTGTAACGTATGAAAAAATGCCATGCCCGAGTGGGATTCGAACCCAAGACCGCGTGATGAGAGGCGAGCACGTTACCAACATCGCCAACGCGGCCGGCAAAGGGAACAAAGGGATGAGTAAAGCGAACAAGGCCCTACCCTTGCTAAGCTTGCTGTCAATGTGCTGTCGAAGTGTCAGTCGTTTATCTAGGTCAACCCCTAGATATCTCACGCTGTTCTTCCATGGGAGGAGTTCCCCTTCCAATCGTAGAGGCGGAGGAACATTGCGTTTTAGTGTAAAGTGGATTGCTTCGCATTTTGTGGGGTTAAGTGATAGTCTCCAGACACGACACCAGCTAGTGATGTCTAGAAGCTGAGTTAGAAGCGCGCGGAAATTGAGGCGGAGGCATCTGCCGTGACGGTACAGAATAGCATCATCGGCAAACAGTCCGAATTGGATTGAATCACGGACAGGAAAATCGAAGGTGTACATAAGATAGAGGATGGGCCCAAGGACCGAGCCCTGAGGTACACCCGCGGACGAACGGGTGAGTGGGGACATGGCCATGTGGAACTGAGGAATAGTGACAGAGACTTGGAATTGTCTTCCAGTAAGATAGGAATGGAGTAATCGGACAGTTGAGGGGGAAAAAATTGTGCCAGTTTGTAAAGGAGGCCCATATGCCAGACGCGGTCAAATGCAGCCCGAAAATCAAGCAGCACAGCCGTCGTGTCACAGTAAGAATTTCTGGCATCCACAAGTGCCGTGACGATGCGGAGGAGTTGGGTAGTTGTGGAGTGTCCTTGACGAAAACCAAATTGCTCGGGGGGAAGAACAGATTCAACAACAGGACGCAGGCGCGGGAGAAGAAGCCTTTCGAATAATTTGGACAGGATCGGCAAAAGGGAAATTGGTCTATAACTTTCGGGATCAGTCGGACGTTTGTGGGGTTTCAGAATAGTAATGACTTCGGAAACCTTCCACGAAGAGGGGAAATGTTGCAGCGCCAACACTGCATTGAAAATTGCCAAAAGATGAAGCTTTAGATCTGGCGGGGAATTCAGGATGGCGTATCCAGAGACATTATCAGGACCAGGGGCCTTACGCGGATGAATCGAGGAAATTACAGAAGTGACATCATCCTCCGTGAAGGATAAATACACTTTAAAAAAATGGCCGGCATTTTAAAATGAAACATCAGACTTCTATTTTGAAATGTTCAAACAGAGAAAACTCTGATCTTCAACGAACTTAAACGCCGTTCTTTTATGAAAAGCCTGGACGGAGTAACGGACGTTTGAAAACCACATTAACGGAAAATCGGCTAAAATTTGAGTACTCTATGCGTAAATTGCTGTATCTCCGGCTATTTTCAAAATAAAATAATCTAAGTCAAATCAATCAATGCAGGAAAGAACAGCCTTTAATTTAGTGTAGAGTTCAAAAATATTCGTTATGTTTTTTTGGGATAAAGCCCTTCAAACGAGTACGGACAGGTGAAATGGCATGCCTCTAGCACATGCGACGTCGCACGTCGAATCGAAAGTCGAATAAAAAAGCCCACGTGTATGGACATACCTACTCACCTGACAATTTGTCACATGGGCTATCCCTTGCTGTCTTATTTAATTATTATCGAAAAGTCAATAATTAAATCTCGTTTATTTAGCTTTAAATTTTGGAGAGGAAAGGTTCCGTAGCATGTAGGTCTACAGCAGACTGGTAAAATCAAGGTTAGCAATTTTTTCAGAAAGAATACAAAAAAGTAACATTGTCACTCGATTTAAATCCGTCATTACTTTTTACTTATTTATGTCTTATGATAGTACTTTATGCGTCAAAAATTCTTAATATACATAACATTTTTAATCGACACGTTATTAAGTTCTCTAATTCTACTTAAATTGAAATTTCTTCTTCAAATCAATTTATGATACAACTGATCGAAAAATTAACTTTCTAAATGCAAACTTACCGACGCTATATTTGCATGAATTTTATTATAGGATTTTTTCTTCTTGTTTAATTTAGATAGACAGAAATGGATACTTCTGAATTCAGAGAATTTACCAAAGCAGCTACAGACTATATTATAAAGTATCATGAAACCATACGTTCCAGGTGAGGAATACTTTAATACACAGTAATTATCATAAACTATTAGATTTAAAAAATTTTTGAAATTTATCAGTGTGATTAAATAAGCAGAAAACATAAAGAAGGTCTGAAAATGTAAAGATGTGTGTGTGTGTAAAGTTTATTTAGACTGTGGAAAGGGATCACACTCAAAATGTTTGTCCCAAGTGTAACTTGAGCTTTTGGCAAATATTATAATTTTATGTATTAATTTAAAGAGATCGAAATTATTTTTTTTTTAGATTGTGAAATTTATTCTGACTAGTCTAAGACTAACTAACAATTTTGTTCTAACGTAATTGAAGGGGTCGGCGGAAGAAAGTGCTAACCCACAAAATTTCCAGCATGATTTTTCTTAAATATTCTGTAAAAATAAAATGTACAGCACGTTTTAAAGAGGATGCTATGTTTACGAACTTAAGAACCTAGATTAACAGAAAATAACAAATGTTTAACAAAAATTCAAAAACATGATTTTTAGATTTCAGTAAACTTTTTAAATGACATTGCGATGTGGGTTAGCACTGTCTTCTCCCCACCCCTTCAATTGATCTAAGTACTTACCTTTTTAATTGATCTAAGAATTTACCAACTAATAGTTCTTAGCTTATGTTCGATATTCTGATACACTATTAATAAAATTTACTAATCATTGATATTTACCAAACACTTCTAAATACATACAAGTGACTATTAACTAACAAATTAATAACTTTATTCTGTTCATTACACCAGTTCAAATGGTTTTACATGAAAAAGTCTTCTAATCAGATCTGCGTTGTCGAGTAGCTGTATAGATTCGGCATTCACATGGTGAAGAAGTCTATCTTCATGACTCCTGGCAAATTTCCGAATTACTTCGTGTATGGAGTCCACTCCCAAGTCCCGGTGCAGGTCGTCGTTCCTAACATACCAGGGAGCGTTGACAATGCTTCTAAGAACTTTGTTCTGAAATCTTTGAATGATTTATTGGTTTGATCCTTTTGTACATCCCCAGAGTTGTATTCCGTAGGTCCATACGTGTTTTAATATTTGCTTGTATATTAGAACTGTTTGTTAAAAGTAGATAATGAAGATTTCCTATCTATTAACCAGTAAAGTTTCTTGAATTTGAGATCGAGTTCTTTTCTTTCCTTTTTTTACATATTCTTTCCAGCGAAGTTTTACATCCAGGGTCATGCCAAGATATTTAGCTGTGTTTGAATATGGGACGTTTTATCGTTAAATAAAAATTATAAGAACTTAATTTGGGGGAAGGAAGTGGGAAGATGAAGCCCTACTATTCTGTTACAAACAAAAATAAACTATTCCGGTATTACAATCGGAAGGACCAATGGATAAACGGCCGGCCCGTTGGGGTAGTGGTTAGCCCAACTGGCTTCTACACCGGGGTTCCGGGTTCAATCCCCGGTCGGGTCTGGCATTTTTTCATCACTCATCTTCATCTATCATCTATCTTCTGTCTGGATTAGTAGTAATTGCAAAACAGTCAGACGTAAAACAAGAAAAAAACAATGAAGAAACCTGGGTTATTTTTTTTTTTTTTTTGATTATTACAATGCTATTCCACTCAGTCCTCTATAATAAGCCTACAGAGTTTAGAAAATATAATTTTATTTGTGAACTTAAATTTATAAACATTTCACAATAGGTACCGTTTAATTTAAATTAAATAATTAACAAATTGGTTTGTTTAATTTTTTTGTAAGTGGTTTCTAAGAATATATAATTTCATTTTAATTCTGCTTCTTGACCAGTGAACATGACTTTTCTAAAAATATAATTATTGTAAATATTTTATGAAATTCTACAATTAATATTTGTTATAATTTATTATTAAATATTTATAAGAAGCACTTTAAATTTTAATTAGAATCTTGTAAGAAGTATATCATTTCTCTTGCCTGGTTTAGGGCATTACCTGTATGTATAGAAGTAGGTTGTAAGGTTATCTTTATGTACAGCGATTGGGTTGGTCAATCCTAGTCCCATTATTTCTATTCAAGCTATCTGCCAACACTCATACTCCAATCCCATGAAGAACTGGGCAACTAATAAATAGTGAAAAATTTGACAATAAATTGAAATTCTTTCCAAATCTAAAGAAAATTCAGGAAAATGATATTAGATAATGAGGAACAACGAAGAAAGTAGAGGACCAAAGGGTGAAGAAGAGGATATGGCTTTGAAGAGAAGATGGTGAGGTTGAGAGAGAAGAGGGGTAGAAGTAATGGTAACAGGGGTTGACAATGCAATCAAGTGGTCTTATTCCAGGAGAGGTACTATGTCACCTACTGACAAGATTCTAATAAAACAAAAAAAAATATATAAAATTTTTATGGCAAATTAAATAACTTATAATTATAATAATATAACTTTTAATCAAAATGATATAGCCTACTTTTAATTTTGCATGTGTGTAATTATAATGAACAACACGAATGGCAGTGTACACAAAGTTTGCGTTTCTTTGTCTTGGAGAAAGACATCACCCAATTATTGTGCTCCAGAATCGTAAATTTTGTAAAATACTTAAATTTTAAATCTATGTGAGATACAGGTAAGGAAAGTTATGTTTTCGGGTCAGTTTTTTGAAACAGAAAGCTGCTACTACTGGTGTCACGTAGGCTATACTGTAAAAGTAATCTGATATGAAAATGATCCTATAAATAAATAGCCCTACTATTAAAATGTTAATGGTATCTTTGTACAGATGTCCCTGTGGAGTTCATAACTTATTGTGGATGACAATAACACGCATGTAACAATAAATATAGTACCTACAGTATGACCAACTAATAGCTACGAGACAATTATAATTAAGGATCAATAATATTGGGATAGCACGTTTATAAAAATATAATATGCCATTGTTGGAATCACAATAAAAATAAATTAAATTAAATTAATAATAGAATGACAATGACCTTTGTAGCATAATTACTATAGTTATTATAATAGTGAAGTTCCAAAATTATGTTTTTGGAATGTATAGTATGCAAAGTAGCACTTCCACACCCCCACAACCTTACACATCGTCACATCTCTCTCTCTCTCTTTCTCTCTCTCTCTCTCTCTCTCTCTCTCTCTCTCTCTCTCTCTCTCTCTCTCTGCTGTACGCCAACTTATGATGCGCGACCAGTAGAATAAGATTAGTACTATTATTTTACAATTTGGAAAAACTTGGAGAACGTGGTTTGCTCTGCTTGTACTATTTTCACCTCTCCCACTCCTGTGCATCGATACTTTTCCCCTACTGTTGATTCAACAGTTAATCATCGCTGATGCTCCTCCAACTATTTTAAACAGAGAGTTAGAGGGAGAACTCTTCCCCATTCTTCAGTTGGCGCATGTGCATAGGAAATTTTTTACTAGGTTGTTCTGTATAATAAGATTTTTTTGACATATGTGTTTTATTACTCTTAGAGCAAATTTGTTGATTATAGTAGTACAGTAGTACTGTTATGCTTTCAAGATAGCATTTATAACAATTTCCTTTTAAAACCAAAATTATTTTAAGATGTTTGTGCCATGCTTTTTTCACTTGTATTGTGATTATTGGGAACTGCTTTTGTTTCAAACAACCACATGTTCTGATATTTTATTATATATAATTCTGACATTTTGGTGTGAGTTAAATGAGAATGCGTGTGAATGGAAGCACCTACTGTGTTTGTTCATGTATGGGTGTCAGATGGTCACAATACAAAGATGCTCCCCCATACAGTGTTACCTAACAATTTAAAGCGACTTTCTATCCATGACTGATTAGCCATGGAAGATGTACTTTTAGAATGTAAATTGTATCAAACTTCCAAAGTGTTAAACAATTTTTTCTCACTTGATATTTACTATTTGTTTACTTAAATTTTTATATTGTGCTTTTTTCAAAACTTTTTAGGCAAGTAAGTTCATCGGTTGAACCAGGTTACTTATTTTCAAAACTACCAAAAGAAGTTCCAAATAAACCAGAAAAATGGCAAACTATTTTAGAAGACATGGAGAATGTTATAATGCCAGGAGTAAGTAGTGTTTTAGTAATTTTGTACACCAAATTTTATAAGGATATTTGATACTGTCACCAAATGATTTCTTAGAAGATTTTTGTAATAAAATTGTATATAAACTACTGTCATGTCCAACTCTTAGAAGATATTTCAGCATACATTAACAAAGTCTTAATTCTCTTGGGACAATCAGTGAAATCCACTGCCATCCTTTTGGTCTGAATGACTCTTGGTTTACTTACGCTGATAGATTACTTAATATGAATAGTTACTTCATATGAAAATTATATTTTTGATCTGATATTAAAAAATTATCTTTTGAGATTAATTGGCAAAATGTTTAACTTAAGAAATTTGTGTCCCATCATTGGGAAATGTGTGGTAGGAGGAGGAGCATTGTTGAAAGATTATTAGCCAAGATAATAGAATTAGACAATCCTTCAATTCTAATTTCAAATACTGTACATTGTTTATTACCAACAATCACATTTTTCTAGTTGTTTGTAACATCGTAGTTGCAAGTTCTAGTTTGCAAATTACTGTATAGACCATTTTGCAAATTTATACTATGAGAAATATTTTAATTAAATTTGGAATTTTACAGATGACCCACTGGCAGTCACCCAGTTTTCATGGTTATTTTCCAACAGCTATGTCATATTCCAGCATAGTAGGAGAACTTATGAGCGCTGGTCTTGGAATAATGGGTTTCAATTGGGTAATATATTTTTTAAATAAGTTTTTGTATAAATTAAATTAAACATTCCATTTTAGAGATTATCTGTAAAAATATTATACATTTGTAAATTTTTTCCTTGTCAAGAAGAAATATTTTTCTTTTTTTTTTAAATCCTAATTTGTGTACGTTGCAATCTGTTCAATTTAGAACAATAAGCAACCCCATGACTCAATGAGATGAGGATGATGTGTATGACGTGTAAATGAGGTGTAGTCTTGTACAGACCCAGGCCGACCATTCCTGAGAGAGTATGGTTAATTGAACCCCAATCATCAAAGTACACCGGCAACCACTGTCTAGTATTCAGATCCGTATAAAAGTATTTTATAAATGTATAAATAATTTTATAAATGTATTTATAAAAGTATTTTATTAAAGTATATTTTTACTAGGATTTGAACCAGGAACTTTTGTCTCCGAAAATCAGCTGTTAAACAGCTGATTTTGGCGACAACTTTACCTCTAGACCAACCCGGTGGGTTAAAAAGAAATTTAAAACAAGAAAATAATTTGATGGCTCTGAAGAATGATCAGCACATTGGTTGAAATAAATATTGAGAAGGCACTAGATATTTTTTGTCAACTGCATCCTGGAGACTTTACATACAGAGTGTTGGACATGTCAATATAAAAACAGATAAATCTAAATATTAACACTACACAACAACCTCCTAATCTGAAATTTTGGATGACCTCAACTGATTTCTAATTTTTTAACATGCTTTTTACGTATGAAACGAGTTTTAAAATAAATATTAAAACATTTTATAGCTAACGAAAAAAAATATTTTTAATAGGTTTCTAAATATTAGATTTAAAAATATTAGATTTATAATATTAGATTTTAAAAATGATAAGTGTAGTTGAAAATAAAAGCAAACGTAGCCAAGTCTTGATAAAAGATATACTTGCAATATGAACTGCGTATTGGTAAAACATTTCTACTAGTTTATTAATAATTACAAGAAATTAAACGTTTTTACTTCTGTCTGGCTGGATAAGATTACTAATTGTTTGCTGTCATAATGCCAAACACCTTGATGGTCACACATTACATTTGTTCACACAACATGTAATTTATATTACGTTTATAATTTCCCATTAGGTATTGAAAATTTATAGTTGTGTGTGTTTTAAAATGTATTGTATTTAGAAAAATTGTTAAAACTTGGGCGACAAAATACAAGGTTAATTAAAAGTAATGTCTTGTTCCTGCCTATGACTACTAGTACTGCTTTGCTGTTATTTATCAAGGGGTAAGAGAAAACTGTTCTGTTCAACATCAAAAGAGCCATAATAGGCCTCAGTACTGTTATTCAGTCCAGAGAGACAGCTCATCATAACAACTGAAGAGCTGAGTGGATGAAGGTGCTATGTAATGGTTTTTCAAAAATTTATTTTTTGTGATTGCTGAAGGTGTTAAGTGCAAACTTAGTTACATAGATGACGCTACACTGTAAATCTACATTTTGTGGTAACACTAGGGGATGAACGGACTATGTACAGCTTAATTTTAAGGTTTGATGTTAAGATCATTTGACACCTTCTCCTACCAGAATTCACTACAACCTAATAGACATCTTTATAAAGTAATAACATTTAAATCTAGAATGAACACCTATCATCATAATTAATATTCATTGTGTGTTCCTTTAAAAATGTCACTTATAAAGATCTTTATGAGTATTGTATTATTTAATTACTGTTAATCCATTTATAGATGATACAGTGTATAATAAAGACTTTTACTTGATGAAAGTGTTGTATGCATAAAAATTAAGTGTTGCAAGGTGTTTTCTAACAATCTTAATCGATGCTCAATAAATCTAATAAAAAAGTGAAAATGGAAAATAAAGTTTTAAAAACTTTTAATTGCACAAGACAAAATTTTCATGAAGGGATAGACCTTAGTACTTTCATAGCAATGTTAACGAAACTATATTTTTGTTACATAGCACCTTCAACCATTAAGCTCTTCAACTACTCTTCTGTAATTTTACGTCAAAGAAAAATTCATGAAGTTATTGTTTCTTTTTGGCAAAGAAAGTAAACTACCTGCTATTCACAAAATGTTCATTGAAGTTAAAATGTAAACTGAATTGGTTCAAATGTCACTGATATCAAAAATGTGCCATGTTGGTGGGGATTAAATAGAAAAACATAGCTTCTTCATCAACAAAATGGTAAAAGCCAAGCCATCAACTAAAAAAATCATGGTTTCTGTTTTTTGTGAAAGCATTATTTTTTATGAAAGCATTATTCTTATTAATTTATTGGACATTGACCATTTCAGAGTGACTCTGGAAAAACTTCATCATGCACTCAAAAAATCACCTATGGAAAATAACACGACATGACATAATTTTCCAACATGGCAACGCACAACCTCATGTCACAAAGGCAACAGTATGGCTTTTTTAATTGTACCATTGGGAGATTATGACCCATCTTTCATGCAATCACAACCTTTCCCATCCAATTTCAGTTTGCCCAGGAAATTGAAAAACATCTTCAAGAAATACATTTATCAAAAATTAAGAAGTGCAGAAAGCTGTCAAAATACTGTTATGCAATTTGGATAAATTACCTATTAAAAATGTTTTATTAATAATATTTTTAAATATTATACAAAAACAACAAAAATTAACTAGGAAATGGTAACTATAAAGTGCAGGCATACACACGTTGTTATACATACGTATAACAAAGTACAATACGCAGATAGTACCACATGTAATGCAGAAACAAATTCAATTTATATTGACCTGTTATTGGATGAATTCATATAATTAAAATTTAATAAGACAGAATTTTAGATCCATCGGGACACACTGAAGGTGGAAATTTTTGATCGGCAGGAGTGGGCGGAGGAAGAACCAGTTATACCGGAAGGAGCTACCGTTTGGTATACTGATGGCTCAGTGATGAGCGGAAGAGCGGGATTGGGGGCCTGGGGGGCCGGGGGGAAGATTTCCATGGCCCTAGGGTGTACCATAACCATCTTCCAAGCTGAATTATTGGCCATTAAGGTCTGTGCGGAGAGGTGCATTGAGAGGCGCCTCAGTGGGTCGCACATTTTTATTTTGTCCGATAGTCAGGCGGCCATCAAGGCTTTGAGTTCTTGTACTTTTGAGTCGCGATTGGCCTATGATTGTCGGGCAGTATTGAATGCCGTGGCCAGGCGTAACGTGGTAACGCTGCGTTGGGTGCCGGGGCACCAGGGAGTGTCTGGAAATGAGAGAGCGGATGCCTTAGCAAAGAAGGGTGCAGCCTCTCACTTCATAGGCCCAGAGCCATTCTGTGGAATTGGTGAAGGCTATTATAGAAGTATAGTTAGGGTCTGGGAAAAGGAGGCAAAAACCTCCTATTGGGAGAAGGTGCCAGGCTGTGAACAGGCAAAGAAATTTATTGCCTATTCCAGCAAGAAGGCTGGAATATATAATAGACTAAGAAGACAGGACTTGAGGAGGGTAGTGGGCCTGATGACTGGTCACTGTAATCTTGGGTATCATTTATCCAAGATAGGAGTTGCTGGAGACAGCCTATGTAGATTCTGTCATGAGGCAGAAGAGAAGGCTGAGCATATTTTATGCAGCTGCAAAGTGGTTGGCTGCAAAAGAAGAGCGCTGATGGGTAAGGATGTGTTAACACCCTCTCAGGTAAGTGCACTAGATCTTAGGCAGATCCTGCGCTTTATTGAAAGTGTGGGTCTTGCTTAAATAAGGGATAGAGGCAATCACAAAAGATCTTTTAGGTCGCGGTGAGGAGGGGCTGAAGAAGCCTGAACGCCCTTGTTGTAATGTAATGTAATGTAGATCCATCGTCATAAAAGGCAGCAAATAAAAAATAAATTAAAACGCTGTTATTACATTTTTGATGACTACCAGAAAAACACGTGGCATATCTGGTAAAATATGTTATCGAGTGTTAATAGAATATTTATTCTATTCACACGTAATTACTTATTATATTTCACAGCCATCCATATCATGCTTGTAGTAGTTTCTTGTTGTTCGTAGTAGTTTCTACCTGCATAGGTAGGCTTACGTTCAAACAATTTAGTGCTGAGATTGGCAACTTAGCAAAATTTCTACTTTATATTAAAAATTTATGAAAGAACATAACTCCTGATGTATTTTTGTTATATTTCAGTCAGGAAACCCTGTTTGTACAGAGTTGGAAATTGTAATGATGGATTGGTTGTGTAGAATGATGAACCTTCCTTCACAATTTTTAAATTCATCTGAAGGTCCAGGAGGTGGAATGATTCAGGTACATACGCTTAACTTAAACTCAACTCTCTGGTTTGAAAGTAACATTAGGACTGTTCAAATAACCTTAAACCATTCTAATTTTGTGCAGATTTTTAAAAATTAAAAATACCTTTGGTTTCATTAATCCAACTAAAATGTTCTGATAAATGTAGTTAATCATTAAACTAATAATTTAATTGTTTAGAGATAATTAATAAATTATTTTTTAACTCATAAAAGGCAAAATTTTTAATTTATTTTTAATTTTGGGCAATTTTGAATCCCAATACATGAGAAAATAAACCAACAAACTCTTTGATCATCTATTGAGTTTTCTCAGGTAACATCTTTAATACAAAAATTCAGAGTTCATCATATTCTGATAGGATATTTTATTCCATCTGGAGTAAAAAGTTTTTTCACCCTTGAGTATAAGAATCATTATTTTGAAAATAATATCACTTTTTTTAACACTAACCGTAATGCACATTAAGCTATTGCAGATGGTGATCTCAGTGAACCGAGTTCTAAATTTTCATTTTTATTTTTATTGCATGATGATGCCTAAATAATATGCTTTGGTTTGTACACTTTCACTTTAGTTGGGTACTGAACAAAGGAGTAATAATAATGGCATTGCACCGAGGCAGTGCACTAAGACCAAAACTACAACTAAGACACTCGTCTGTTCCTAGTACTCTCTTGGATCTGGTACAAAATATCAGTTTCCTACGACTTGCCTCATACCTAGTTCTGATAAATCTCAGATCAACAAGAATAATAATATTGCTTTGCTCAGTTGGTATTATTTCAGAATCAGTACTTAAGTATCAGGTACTTTTGTACCAAGTTGTACCAGGAACAAAGAAATTCAGTTCCAACTGCTCACTGCTTTCTCATAAGTCAACAAGCAATGATTACAGTTGTTGTTCCCCTTTTTTAAAAGAAAAATTTTGATATTTTGAAAAACATTTTTGATAAAAAGATTAAATTTTAAGGATACCCTTCATACTATTATCCACTCACAGCAATAGTTTTCCCCTAATTGTATTAATCAACATTGTTACTAATACCCTTACATATTTTTTTCTTATATATTTAATAATTAAGTGACTTTTTTATTTCAGTCAACTGCAAGTGAAGCTACTTTACTTGGATTGATAGTAGCTAAAGATAAAACTGTTCGACAAATAAAAAATCAGTTTCCTGAGTTAGATGAGGGCTCAATAAAATCCAAACTGGTTGCTTATACATCAGGTATCCATTATGTTATTAAATCATTTTGAAACAATTTTTTAAGGAAGCAATTAAAGTTACAGATATTAACATAATTTGGAAAAATGGTGCCATAACTGATCAGATAATATTTAACCCTTAACTGACAAATAGCCAATATATTTTTGTTAGATGACAAGTGTGTAAGTACTCAACAGTTTGTGTAATAGTGAAGGTCAATGAACATGTACAGCAGTGAACATTATAGTTAAATAGTACCTAAATTTATGACGAACAAAGTAAACTATTTAGAAACAGAATACAGTAAGTGGGAATTTTTCTACTGGTTTGTGAATATTGTGGTACCCCTGAATGGTGCGGCTTTTGAAGAAAACAGTGTAAGGGCCGTAGCTCATCTAAAAATAGAGTTATAACAACATTTGGAAGTTTGAATGGTAGGGGCAGGTATTTTGTTCAATAATATTTCTTTTACCAATGCCGGTTGAGTAGAAAATGACCAGAAAAGAGTATAAACCGTCTCAGATTCGTAGAATACCCAATTTTCAGGCACTTGTTCCCATTCCAATCACTATGTCCTACGTTATCTTTTCTTATTTTTTTATATTTCCACATTAATATTTTGTTTTTTTGTATAAATAAAAAACTTCGTATTTGCCTAATACTGCTTTTCGTATTTCTTCTTGGCAAGCACTTTCTCGGTGCGCACTGCTTCTTCAAGTAATATTAATAAAAGTTCTAGAATTATTATGAAGATTGTATCTTCATTTGTCAATGGTTTGAATCAAACTGATTATCTTTTTATCTTTCTCGTCACTCAGAAATAAGCAGTACAAGGTAAGTACAAAGTTTTTTATATGTACAAATATTAATAAACTAATTACTTTGAAATTTGATAATTCCTTTGCATTTCTTTTGGTGAAATTACAATCTTTTCTGGTAAATGGCCATTAAGATTAGTGAGTGAAATGTGTTGAGTTACAAAGCTTAAAGTTTTAGCTAAAGAAATTCAGGTCATCAAATTTTTAAGTAACATGTTTATTTTGGAATCTCATGAGTAATGAAAATCAGAAATTATTTTAAAATTATAAACTTGAAGATAGTTGAGGACGAACTGAAATTAATTTACCTGGTGGTACTGAAATAGAAGATTGTTTATCATAAGTCAAATTCTTTTATGAGATAAAAGTTACTGTAAGCCACACTATGTTGTTCACTCAGAAGGAGTAAATCTTCATACTGATGCAAATTGGTTTTAAGTTCAACAAATATAAAATGTTAGTTTGACATTAATACAAATTCAAATACTCAAGGTTATTTGAAATCTTGTGTGTTCCATGTTTCCCTGACATACTTGTACTACAAAAAGATGTTTGTTTTTCATCTACCTCAATAATTTTAAATAAACATATGTTACAAAAATGTATTACTTTTAGTTATAATAAATTAATTCTCAAGTACTTTGTGGATTAATTATAGAAAAGTTGACAAAACCACAAAGTTCAAATTGTTGAGTAAGGATCTGGAAAATGTTTACATTATCACAACCACAGTACTTGCATCCTGAAAGACTGTGATTCTTGTTTTTTTTCAATATTTTAAATCTAATTTTTAAAATAATGCTTAATCTGTAACAACCCAACTCTTAACCCTTCTACCAAGATTAGTGGTTACCAATTAGTGGTTTCCTTTCAATCATTCAACACATATGATATTGAATGCCAGTATTTTTTCATTCACACACAAAAAAATAATACAGATTATGCATACAGATAAGATACCATAAAGCACCACATTTCAATAAAATTTAATTTCTTTTTTTAGAACATGCAAATTCTTCAGTTGAAAAAAGCGCAATTATTGGATCGATGACGATGCATCTCCTGCCTACAGATTCAGAAGGCAGACTTCATGGAGATACACTAAAGGAAGCAGTTGAAAATGATATAGAGAAAGGACTCATTCCATGTTATGTAATTATACACAATATCCAACTGTTCACTAGAAAACAAATCTTTGTTCTTTATTTGGATTTTTATTGATTTTTAGCCAAATACCTCTAATGATAGTTTTCTATGAAAGAGCTGTTTACAAAGCCACTTGGTGAAAAATAATTATACAAGCTTAATTTGATGAGTACTCAATGACCATACTTTTTTTAGGGAGAAACCCATGAAAAACTATCTCATTTTTTCAAGACATAGTAAAAACTAAAGGCACTTGCAGTAGCTGCTTCTTTACTTTTATTATAAAAACATCACTTGTTTTCAATAACTATATTCACTTGCTTTCATTTGTTTTCAATAAAAAACATTAAAAATTACAATTTGCAACATCCATAACAGTAATAAAGCTCAAAATGACATTACATAATATGAGTACATAGTAAGAAACACTAAAAGAAATTTAAAAGGATGGAAGAAATTGTTTATGCTTAACATAATTAGAACAGTTGAAGTAATTTATGAAATTAGAGTAATTTAATAGAATCAAGAAATAGTAATCTTTTTTTAATTAAACCCTAAAATAAAATGTTTACTTCTTAACAGAAAAATGTGTTCATAAGTAACGAAGTACCGCCATATTATACAAAAGACAAACAGCATATTGAGAAGAAAAGATAAATAATTTTGTTAACCCTTTCAGTACCAACGTCCAGAAAACAGGACGTCGATATTTTTTATGTAGCGATAACATCTGGTTTACCGGACACCTGTAAGTTATGCATAAAGTGCCAACGTCCGGATAACCGAACATTTCCAAAAAAACTTTTAAACAAAAATTAATGGAATAATGTATTTTGAAACCGCCTCCATGGCGTAGTGACTAGCGCACTAGCCTACAAAGTGAAAGGTCCCGGGTTCAATTCCCAGCTAAGATCTGGAAATTTGAACACGTTAAAACCACCATTAAGGTACAAACCTATAGTAGTTGATAATGACCAAGCTGTCGATGCGACTTAAAATAAACTAAAAAAATTTATTGTGAATATTTTTAGTGTTAGAACGATTACTTTTTTGTATGAACTCAAAAAAATTAATTTTTGAAAGGAAGTTTTATTTTTCTGTAATATTGAAATTTTGATCGGCAATGGTAGATGCCTGCAAGTTTTCGAAATAAGGGCTGGCACTTTTTGTACACCCTTAATCAAATTAAATGGCACTTGACATCAAACTTCTAAATATTATTTTGGCACTAAAAGGGTTAAATAACTAAATAAAAACAATAAAATTCATATTATTTTTAGGTAATTGCAACACTAGGCACTACTGGTACATGTGCTTTTGACCTCTTGAGAGAAATAGGACATGTCTGTAAATTACATTCACTCTGGCTTCATGTTGATGCTGCTTATGCAGGTAATAAATTTATATATTTTTTTAATAACTATTGTATGTTTCAGTCACTAAGTTATTTAGGTCACTTTTATATTTTAACAGCTAATTTCAGAAACGAAGATTCCTGGTTCAAATCCTAGTAAAACTCTGGTAGTTATTTTTATATGAATTTGAATACTAGACAGTGGTTACCGGTACCGGTGTACTTTGATCGTTAGGGTTCAATTAACCATAATCTCTCAGGAATGGTCGACCTAGGTCTGTATAAGGCTACACCACATTTACACGTCATACACATCATCCTCATCTCATTGGGTCATGGGGTTGCTTATTGTTCTGAATTAAATAGTACACACATAAGTGAAGTGCAATGTACACAGATAAGGGGTAAAAAAATCTTTCATATACGAAATTTATCAAACGAATCTGTGCATTTCACTCCATAGGCCCAACAACAAAGAATTAGGTTAGCTCTCCCCAACTGAACATTTGTTACCTTATAATTTTGTGCCTGTAATTGTAATACAGGCACATGTATTTTGCCCATAACAAGCAGGAGTTGTTAAATTTTTGCATAAATTTGTGTTAAGTTTTTATTTCTTGCTAATTTTCTGTGGGGGCCAGTTTTTATTCAAAGTGCTGTGAACTGGCAGTACTGTAATCGAGCTATATTACTCGGTTAGGCAAATCTGCAAATTTAGGAACCACACATACAAATTGTTTCAAGAATTACTTATGTAACTTTAATAAAAATTTGTTAATTTAAAATATTTTTAAGTGCATTTTCTTACTTAACTGAATGAAAATAAAGTCATCAAGACTCCATCAAAAACCTGGTACTGAATTTAAATGTATAATACTACCCTTTAAGATTTCATAATTACAAATTATGCCCAAAACGGGCAGGTGGAGTGTTATTTTAATTGCACTCTATCTGTTTGGTCCAGGGCTAAAAAAAATAGTTCTGTTTCTTATCACATAGTCAGCCACTTATATGACTGAACTATTTAATAACAGAAGAGGTAGAGGTGTAAAAGATACTAGTCAGAGTTATCTCCTCTGGGAGTAATGAATTTCACTAAGCAGCCAGACCCTGTGGTGAATGAAGTGAAGGTGTCATTTGCAGGGTGGTAAGTGAGTGCTTTTCGGAGGGCCTAGCATGCTGATAAGCATACTCTTTCAACTCAGTGAGGAAGGCAATGGTAAACCACCTCACTCCTCGTTTTTACTTAGTAAAACCTCTAGAGGTTCAAACCAGCCTTTCGGCTGTTGACCTAAGCAACAACAATTACAAATGAATCATTATGTTTCAGGCGCAGCTTTTGTTTGTCCAGAGTACCAGTATTTGATGGATGGTATAGAATATGCTGATTCCTTAGTAATAAATTTACACAAATGGATGCTAGTAACATTTGATTGTAGTGCAATGTGGTTCGTTTACAATAATTGTTTTTTAATATATTTATTTATTTCCCCATTATTTTATGAAAATCAGTACCTACAAGGATAATTTCTTAATTATAACTTTAAAAAATTAAATATTAACATAGTGGTGAATTAACCTTACCTGAAATTCGGCAAATTTGTACCTCTACGAATGAACCATTTACACTTTAAACAATTTGACATAAGGGGTAAGAAGGAGTTGACAACTTTAGAGCATTGAACATTTGAATATGATCTTAAAAAGCTTAAGTTCAGAACATTAAAATGCAGAGTCTCTAAGTCACAATAGAAAAAATAAAGCATTTTAGCTATGTGCCTTAGGGGTAACAAGTGGGTAATTACCCTAAAAGAATAAATATACTATACACTTCCTGAAAGAGACACAGTTCTAAAACTTAGAATTTATTTTCTACCACTACTGCAATATAGAAATTTTTATTTATCCAGTGGTATTAAATATCTGGTAAAGGGTGTGGTAAAATCGAGTTTGCAAATTTTGTAAACTCAATTTTACCACACCCTTTACCAGTCTAGTAATAACCTGCGCGCAGTATGGGAGCAATAAAAAACCATGGTGCTACCTAAAAACGAATTTTTTCTTTTTTGGAGTATTTATTTTTAATTTTTTTCTGAATACTGTACTGCATTAGCAATGCTTTATTATTGAATGTATATTTTACATCCTTTATTAGCCCTGTATGAAAAAAAATGCAAAGTTTTTTTACTAATCTACTATTATACTTTATACTAATTATAGTACTGAAATTTCAATTCATGAAATTTAGTTGTACATTTATTTTTTTAGGACGAAGAACCGCAATGATGTTTACAATGCTCTCACTATAGACAGAATATATCTTGAGAACTGTGAAAATCACTATCTTGACCTTAGGGTAAGTTTTTGTCAATATACTCGTTATTTAAATACTTCAAATACAGGGTGCAACATGGAAACTTGCTGATTTGAAAGGTCAATAAAAAAAGTAGTTAAAAGATATCATGGTGATATAATTTTTATTGTAAAATCCATCACTAGAATTTTTTTATTTCATAGTTTTAAAATTGACATTGGTCAAATGACGGCTCTCATTGTCAATGCACTGAGTTACCCGATTTCTGAAGTTCTGTTCAACTCGTTCAAGCATATTGACGGGTATGTTGGCGATGGCTTGGTGTATGTTGTTTTTCAGGTGAAGTAAGGTCCTTGGACGGTCAGTTAATTTCAGATAACCCCAAAAAAATCACACGGAGCCTAATCAGGGGAATGGGCTGGCCAAAGAAGGTCACCTCTCAAAGAGATGAGGTCCTCTGCGAAGAATAATCTCAAAAGATCCATTGAACATCGCGCTGTGTGAGCCGTGGCTCCATTCTGTTGGAACCAGACATCCCCGACATCCATTTCTGCCAGGTTAGACAGAAAAAAGGCCTCAATCAGTTCCATGTACTGAGCTGCAGTCACCATGACTGTGCGTTTTATTTTCCTCAAAGAAATAAGGACCAATTATGACCATTCTTGACACCGCACACCATTAGAGAAGTACACATCGACGGCAAACGCATATTGCTCGTTGGTCCAATGCATGGCGACAACTGACTAGGGTGGTAACAAAACTTCATGACCTTGCCTTGTGAATGAATCCTCCCCACCCTTTCACTACACCATCTTGCCGCTAGGCATGAAATACAAATCAGCAAGTTTCCGTGCCGCATCCTGTAGAAATAGTTTTAGATTTTATAGGATGTGTATGTAAGGAATTTACATTTACAAGTTTTATAAATTGTGTTGTTCATCCAAATTTGTTTAACGCTCACTTGTTTGTCATTATCCATTCCAGGACACCATAAACACAGTAGTGTCAAAATTTCTATATTCTATTTGATAACCAAATCTGAGATTTTTGTAACAAGATTTGCTACTATCCTTTGATATGATGTTCAAGAAGTTTGAATTTTACTATCATTATTATAGTGGTTGTTCTAAAGTACTAGGCTATTTACAGTAACTCAAAATGCCATTCATTCACTTTGAACACATTTTCATCCTTAGCCCTTCTCCTCCATAGCCCATTTAACACCATCCACTCACTACCGAGTTGTTCTCGCTTCCTCTGTTTAGCTGAAACCCTTAGTCAAATTTTCAGTGGCAACGTGTTATCCTCCATTTCTTCCACATCACGGTATTAGAATAATTCTTTTTTTTTAATTTTTTATCAATAAAAATTTTGTGTCCATTTTTTAAATTTTTTTCGTTCCTAACCCGATCAAACACAGTAAACTGACTACACAAACTCATTATTACTAAAGCTGTATTTCTGTTTTAAAATCACAGTTGGAGGTTCAAACCTCTGAGCCATAAATAAAAGAGCTTTCAAAACAGAACAGAAGATTCTTTTCTTAGTGTCATAAGATATGTAATTACTTCACAAAACAGAATTTCACATTTTGGTGTTGGTCCTACCTTAGTGAACTTTTGTTTTAAGTGATTTAAACACAAATAATTACTTTCTATTCCCCCCTTTCCACTGACGGTCAGACGACCTTGAGTAATATTGTTTGCGTGATAAATCTTAATGGTTTTGTTTTAGTTTACAAGATTGTATTTTTTATTTTAAGTTAGGCATTGTTTATGTATAAGATTACTGTATTTATTGAATATAGGCAAGGCATTATTATTATTATTATTAATTTCTATTTCCACAAGTTATATTTAGAAAACCTTTTGTGACATTTAAAGGATATGTTACTGCAAAAGTTAATGAACAACAGCAAGTCAGTTGGCATTCAAAATTCTTAATTATAAATCCTATATTACAAAAAAACAAACGTTTCTACATAGTATTCTATTCTAAACATAGTTTAAACTTTTATTTATTTTATTAGTATGTACACTTAAGTTTTCTCTTAGTTTCTGATTTTAATAAACTATAATGGCTTTTTATAGAATTTCCAACTACCTTTGGGTCGTCGATTTAGATCACTGAAAGTATGGTTTACACTACGATTGTATGGTCTGAGTGGATTACAAGAACACATAAGAAAATATGTAGCACTAGCCAAGTATTTTGAACGAATAGCAAGAGAAGACGAAAGATTTGAAATTGTTGTTCCTGCTGTAATGGGTCTTGTTTGTTTCAGGCTTAAGGTAAAGTATTTTTATGAAGTTGTTTTGATTTTCTAAAATTTGGTAGGTGAATAAACATTTTATAAGAAATTACTAATATCGGTGACAAGTTCAATGTAATTTTGATAATTGTCAGTGTGTCAGTTGTTGTTTTTTTCTTCAACAAATTGTACTTTTTATCCTGATGAGATATTACAGAATAGTTTTGTTTAATTTGAAGTTGGTATTTCAATTAGAACTAATGAAAACATATTCTGTACCAATGCAGGCCTTCAAAAATAGTTTTTTATACTTCAATGTTGTCAATCACTGATTATTCTCATAGGAAGCTTCGAAATAGCTGCTCTCATGTGAATATTCCTTCTCTTTCACACTCCTTAGTAACAAATGTGAATTATAAGCAACCCCCAGCTCACTGCACTTCATGGCAGCCAAACTTACCTTCTCGCACAACCTTATATTTTAGACAAATAAAACCAATTAGTACTGGAAACTGGAGTTTCATTGACATGAGTATGTATCACCAGTAGAAGGAGGGTAATAATTGAATACATGATATAAGTAAAAGTAGGTAAGATTTAAATCTTATAAAATACGGTATGATCTCTTCAATTTTCAGAACTTTCTTAACTTTCTTTAAAGAAGTTTACTTAAAAATTTCTATAAAGAAATCAGATGATGTTATTTTTTGGATACAGTTTCCAAAAATAATTTTCAAATTTTAGAAAAGCAGAAAGCCTAAAGGATGATGTCCTATCGCAGTATGCCATACTGATAGATGAAATACTAACCATCCCAAACAATATTACACCAAACAAATAATAACAATTTATTCAAAATTTTAAAAACTAAATTAAATTAAAATTAAATAAAAAAAATTAAAATAAATAAATATAAAAAATAATTAAATAAATTAAAATTTTAAATAAATTTTTAAATTATCTTTTAAATTTGTTATAATTATGTGATCCCATATGGCCTATGTTGCTCATTAAGCTCTAAGCTTTTTAAACAGTGAAATAATTTTTGGAACTGTTGGGAGATATTTTGTTCACGTATAGACCAATTGATAAAACATAGCTTTTTTGGGTTCAAAGCCTGAAAACATGTATTTCTGGTGAAAACTCAATTTTTAAATGAAAACAATACTTTCCTTCCCTGTATTTCATAAAGGGCATGAGAAAGTAAAAATTATTTAGCATGTTAATTTATGAAGTGTATCAAATAATTATAGAACCAAAGCAAGATACAACAATGAATGATACATGGGACAATATGTATACTTTATTTACACAACTTTTTTGAAATTTCAGGGGAAAAACAGTTTGAGTCAGTTACTACTGGACAAAATTTTGAAGAGCCGACAGATGTTTATTGTGCCTGCGACACTTAAGGATGTGTTTGTTTTAAGATTTGTCATTACAAGCCCAATGACAAATGCAGATGACATTAAGAAAGATTGGAATCTTATACAAGATCTGGCATCTACAATAATTGTTAATGAGAACAAAAATGTATACAAATCTGCTGAAAATGGTTTGCCAAAATTAACGGGTTTATGTAAAAAAGAAATCTTGCACGAAAAATGTCAGAAATATTCACAGGCATAATAAATTAAATACTTTACTTCATTTTAAGTATATGATATTTTAAAAATATTTATAAAAGAGTGCCTATTATAATTAAAATTCGGATTTAATAAAAAATTTTGGAGTATAAGAAGTACATAAATTATTAATTTTTTATTAATATATTTAAATCCTTTTGTCTTACCTATTTTTCATAGCATGAAACTTGAGAACCATTGCTCAAAAATGTATACAATAATATTATGAGTAAATAATAAATATTGTTTAGAAACTTATTTGACAAAATACAAGGTTAGTTAAAAAGAAAAGTCTCATTCCTGTCTATGTACACTAGTACTGCTCTGTTGTTATTACTCAACGAGTAAGAGGAAAAAAAATGTTTTGTTCAACATCAAAAGAGCCATCATAGGTCTCAGTATGATTATTCAGTCCAGGGAGACAGCTCGCCATAATAACTTTTCCTCTGTCAATTTCTGTCCAAGAAAAAGTTCATTAAGTAATTGTTTCTTTTGGCTAAGAAAACAAACTTCCTACTATTCATAAAATCTTAATTTGATTATATGGTTCAAATGTCACCAATATTAGAAATGTGCATTGTTATTGACGATGATTGAATGGAAAAACACTGCTTCTTTATCAATAAAAAGAGGCGATAGCCAAGCCATCAAATAAACAAAATCATGACTTCAGTTTTATGTGACCATAAGAGCATTATTCTTGATTCATTGAGTACGAAGCTATCATTAACACTGACTGTTTCACAGTAACTATTTTAGGAGTGATTGATAAAGAACTTCATCGTTCACTCAAAAAATTGCCTAAGAAAACTTACACACGACATAATTTTCCAACATGACAATGCACATCCACTTTGTTTTTTGGTTTTATGTCTCGACTGTTTTACAATTGCTGCTAATGCAGACGGTGAGAAGGATGATACCTGAAGATAAGTGGTGAGAAAATGCCAGACCTACCAGGAATCGAACCTGGGACCCTGGCATAGAAGCCAATTGCGCTAACCACTATGCCAAAGAGCCAGCCACACCCACATATTGCAAAAGTACAGTCTCGCTTTTGAAATCATACCATTGGGACATTACGACCCATCTCCTAACAATCCCAACCTTGCCCCATCCGATTTCAATTTGCTAGGGTAACTGAAAAAAAAACATCTTGAAGAAATATGTTTTATCAAAAATAAAGAAGTACAGAAATCTGTCAAAACATTTTTAAGCAGTTTGGACGGAAAATCTACAGATAGTTTTTCAATACACCTGCATAGCACTGGAAAAAATGCTTATCACAATTTCAAATTACAGAGAAAAGTGAAAAAAGTAGCCTACCTACATTTCACTAATTTTATTCATTATTACATTTCATATTAAATAAATATTCTAAATAAAAATTGACATTACTTTTTAAACACCCCTTGCATTGATGTCAATCCCTGGGTCACAGAAAATAGAATAATAAAAAAGGAAAAGCATATACATTATTAAAAACATTTTATTAACAATATTTCTACAATATTTATAAATATATACAAATTATACACTAAGAACAATAATGAACTAGATGGTAATTACACGGTGCAGACATGTAATAAAGTACAATACATAGATTGTACTACATGTAATGCAGTAACAAATTAAATTTACAACTTGCATGTATTGGATGAATTTATATAACGCATTGGTACCGACAGCATTTCAAAACCATCATAAAAGGCAGCAGGTAAAAAGTGAATTAAAACACAGTTTTTTTATTACTTTTTTGATGATACCAGAAAAACTTGTGGCATATCTGGTAACAGAATATCATTACTTATTATATTTCACAGCCATCCTCATCAACTGGACATCCTACAAAATATATACAGAAATTGCATTACTAAACAGATAGAAATATAAACACATTCAAATACAATGCACACCCAGGAATCCACTACGCCAACGGGCCAATGCAATACACAGATTGTACTACAACGGGCGACACCCACCCACCCATTGTTTGGTGGTGATTATTTACTTATTTCATTTGTGTAGAATTAAATAAATTAGAAATAAATGAATAAGAAAAAATCAAATTAATAAGGTTAGAAAAATTGTTTTATTTTTTATTTTTGGGGTGTATTACGTGTTTGTATTTTTTATTTTCGGAATGTATTAGTTTGGACATTAAAAACATTCTTAACATAAGGATTTAAAAAATAATAATAATGTATTTTTTATGTCAATCTGAAGTAAAAGTCTTTAAAATACTTAAAAATATGTAATATTTAATTAACAAGACATGAAATCATTAATTTTTTTCAACACCAATTTTTTTGTATTTGAAATAAATTCACAATAATTGTGGTACAGCTAAAATTGATCATTTATATCATGTAAGGCAATTGTACACAATTGTTGCTGTATTTGTGTATCGTTCATTGAAATATTGACAATTTTAAGACATTGAGGAGATCGCTGCCCATTGACAGTACTCCAACCGTAATCATTTAGGCAGTTCATTATTTTTAATTATCTACTTATTTAATATTTTTCTCTTTAATTTTGATGTCTCATGATATCCCTAAGTTTCAGAGTCGTTTCAGTCTTTGTATAGGGGCAGTTGGTAAATCTGGCATGTCAAGGTCAACGATGAGTTGGTACGGATTATTGTGTAATTTCTTTTTAAAACGTGTGTATGAGCGTAGGAATACACCGTTGATGTATGGGACATTTAATTTGATAAAAATAAGGATACAAATATTGACAATTTTAAGACATTGAGGAGATCGCTGTCCATTGACAGTACTCCAACCATAATCATTTAGTTAGTTCATTATTTTTAATTATTTACTAATTTAATTTTTTTTCCCTTTAATTCTGACATCCCTACTCCAGAGTCATTTCAGTCTTTGTATAGGGGCAGTTGGTAAATCTGGTGTGTCTAGGTCAACGAAGAGCTGGTTCGGATTATTGTGTTATTTCTTTTTAAATCGTGTGTATGTGCATGGGAACACATCGTTGATGTATGGGACGTTTAAGTCTGTGACTAGTGTATCGTTCATTACATAAAAGGGAGCAATAGTTATAAAAGGGAGCACTGGTTATCTGTCTTAACAGTTTGGACATTAGAGACATTCTTAACGTAAGGATTTCAAAAATAATAATAATGTATTTTTTATGTCAATCTGAAGTAAGTGTCTTTGAAATACTTAAAAATATGTAATATTTAATTAACAAGACATGAAATTATCAATTTTTTTCAACACCAATTTTTTTTGTGTTTGAAATAAATTCACAATAATTGTGGTACAGCTAAAATTGATCATTTATATCATGTAAGGAAATTGTACTCGTTATATTACATAAGGCAACACACTGATCTGTTTCATAAAAAAATTAAAACAAATTTGAATAAAATTTGTACTTACATCCATAATAAATGAAGCGTGAGAATACAAAATTTAATTTTTTCTCTTTTTTTGTTCTTTCTCGGGTACAATACCCTTGCTTTCTTGGTATTGGTCAATTAATTTTTGTTGCACTTCACCACTGCAAGGTGTATACCTAGAATATTCCATACTGTATTCACCTTTACCTTGTGTTAAGGACCTCAATTCACCAACAAATCCAAACATATCATTTAATGGTACCTGAAACCATTTAAAGAATATACATTCATACAAAAGAGCATATTAAACTTCCAATTTAATTAAAACTGTGTTACTAATATCATCAAAATAAAAATTCAGCAAATGCATGAAACAATAAGATTTTAGTAAACACCACAATACAGTAAAAAAATTTAATTGCTTTTAATTCCAAATGACACATGCAAATTATTTTTATTTTCTCTTGCCTATATGATTATATAGGAAGGAAAGTATTGTTTACATGTCAATTTTTCAAATGTGTGTGTGAACAGAATATCTCAAGAACAGAACATCGTACAAACTTCAAACTTGTAACTTAAGTTAGATATTACTAGAGGACCTGACATGAACATTTTCATCAAAATCTGTCAACTGGAAGTAGTAGTTTATTTGTGTCATTTTTCACTTTTTTGCGATTTTCTCAAAAACTGGTCCTACGATTTTTTTTTAAATTGCCACATATACTAAAATTTTTTATGCTTTACAAGATAGGGTAGGCATCATGTCTGCTGAAATTCTTGGAGAGATTGTTTTCACGTAAAAAAATTGTTTTTTTTTAAGATTGCTTGCTGCTTTAATATGCATTTTAGCGCAAAAATGTATATAATAAAAGTTGTAGAAAATTTAAAATCCTACAACTTTTATTTCAAACATTTTTTGTATAACGCTTAGTTTATCGGTAATTAGCAATTTTCTGTTTCTTTCTCACAAAAAGTGTAAAAAATAGATTGTTTAAAGATTTTAGCCTTATTATATAATCAAATTTATAGGAAATAAAGATCTACAACTTTTATTGTAAGCATTTTTCCCTACAGAGCCTAGTTTAGCGTGGAAGAGTGATTTTTCCATATTTTTAAACCAATCTGAAGTCGATTTTCATTTTGCATTTTTCAATCATGATTAAAATAAGGTTAGGTTTATTTGAGGTTAGTTTTTTGTTTATTTCTAATGTCTTATTACTTAGGTTATACTGTTCATTATTTGCATTGGCAAGAGAAAGTCGTGTGAGTGTTTCACACCAGATTTTAATATTCGATGAACTAGCTATACCCCATAGCTCTTACCCATAAGTCCTAACTGGTTTGAGTATTACTTTATACAACGGAACTTTATTTCCAAAAGACAGTTGAGGCTTACTGCCCAAAAGCCAGAACAATTGACATAAATGCCCAAAACGGGCAGGTGGAGTGTTATTTTAATTGAACTCTATCTGTTTGGTCCAGGGCTAAAAAAAAAAGTTCTGTTTCTTATCACATAGTCAGCCACTTATATGACTGAACTATTTAAGAACAGAAGAGGTAGAGGTGTAAAAGACACTAGTCAGAGTTATCTCCTCTGAGAGTAATGAATTTCACTATGCAGCCAGACCCTGTGGTGAATGAAGTGAAGGTGTCATTTGCAGGGTGGAAAGTGAGTGCTTTTCGGAGGGCCTGGCATGCTGATAAGCATACTCTTTCAACTCAGTGAGGAAGGCAATGGTAAACTACCTTACTCCTCGTTTTTACTTAGTAAAACCTCTAGAGGTTCAAACCAGCCTTTCGGCTGTTGACCTTAACAACAAATTGACATAACTTCAACCCACGTATACGAACTAAAATTTGTTTTTAAACAAATAGTCATTGAGTAAATCGTCAACTGTTTGCTACATTAGTCCACAGCCACATGACAAATTATGTAAGTTGACTCTATACTATCCTCAAAGAATCACCAGGCTTTCTTCTAAAATAAAAAAAAACTTAATACAAACTAATTTCACAATCTAACAATCAAATTTTAGAAAACAGTGAACAGCTTATTTTAATTACAAATAGTAGTAAGTGTCTTAACTTACATACATATACATTTTTTAAATTGATGTACCATACCTCAGCATATATAGTAAACCATCCTTCATTAGCATCAGTACCAGTTATGATTCCATGACGTTTATTAACCTGACTGATTAATACCCCTTGAAATTCGTCAGGAGCAGTTACTTCAACTGACATAACTGGTTCCAAAACTTGCCAATGACCTTCCTCGAATGCTGTAAAATTTTTAGATAGATTCATTATTATAATAAATTATAACAATTTATAAATTAATACATTTCTTGTCAAGACAGTGTCTAAAATTAACATAGTTTGATCTAAATAGTTGTAATTTTAACGACAGGATTTCCCCTTAAATAAATCAATCAAACAAAATCTTAATTAGTAGTCTTACAACTTGCTATAAAGTCAAACAGTTACTTCCTTTAAATTGGTGTACATAACATTGGTTTAGTCAGTTTTGGAGTACAGTATAGTTTGTTGGAGAGGGGATTATAGTACAGCACAGGAATCGATGTTGAAGGATCAAAAATTAATAGTAGAGTTATTTTTAAAAAGAATTCAACACATACGCTTTTCCAAATTGCGGGCACTTTATGTAGCTAACCTCTTTAACGAAATCAATAATTAATTTAATTAAATCCAGTTGACATGTCCCAATACCTAAGGAGGGAATTATGAAGAAATGTGACGCTGGGCTATTTTTGAACCAAAAGACAACATGCTAAAATCATTTGAATTTTTAGCAACCTGATTTTTTATTGAACTTCCACAAATTCTACAGGAAGGATATATTAAAAAGAATTTTAAATGTAAACTTAGAGCTTATTTTTTATAAATGGAGGAATTAGAATATTGACAAATTGTATTTTTCTAAGCTGCTTGTCTCTGACTCATCTTTTACGCTGAATTTCTGTCAAAAACTTTTGTTAATTTGCTTCATATAAGTACCAACTATTTATTTAATTGAAAATGTAGTTCTTAGTATTTTGTTAAGTTATAATTCAAAGTAATAACAAAATATGGATCACATTTAGCTCAATTGGTGCGGTACAACACATACCTATATATAATAATACACAGGTTATTAAAGTACCAAGTTCTAAAATATACCTTGTCTGAAAGCTCCTTGTGCAGCTAAGTTAAATGAATACTCGCTAGAGTCTACAATGTGATGAGCACCATCCAATAATTTTATTAAGACACCAGATACTTTGTTTCCAGTAAGCTGACCTGTAACAAAAAGTAGTACAACTTGTTAATTAACAACAAAAATCAATAAATTTCACATAAAACTTTGGAATTTTCATTTGTTTCTCAGTACTTCTTTACAAAGTAAGAGTATATAACATGAATACGGCGGTTGAATACGGCGTATAAAATATATAGCATGATATTAAAAAATAGAATTCAATTTATTTCGGAGAGTCTACTGCTCGAAGAACAGTGTGGTTTCAGGAAAGGGAGATCATGCATTGACAACGTATTTACAATCAAGCAAATTGTGGAAAAAAGAAGGGAATATAATCTCAAGACGCATTTGGCTTTTATCGATTTTCAAAAAGCTTTTGATACAGTAGACAGGGAAAAACTATGGGATGTGTTGCAGAAGACAGGATATCCGCCCCATCTCATAAGGGCAGCTAAAAGCTTATATAAAGATACGAAAATCAAAGTAGATATGGGGAATTCCTACTCTGATGAAATAATAATTAATAAAGGACTAAGACAAGGATGTGGACTATCTCCCACGCTATTTAATATTTTTGTAAATGACGTGATCAAGAGTTGGAAACCATTAGTACATTCAGGTATCTACATGAATGAAAGTTTGAAGTTAAACTGCCTTTTATTTGCTGACGACCTGATATTATTACAGGAGAAAGAGGAGGACCTGCAGAGAGCAGTGTATGAGATGAGTAGAATATGCCAGGAATATAATTTGACCATTTCAACCAAAAAGACAAGGGTAATGGCATTCAGGGGGAAGGATCCTGTCCGAAGTAAAATTGTCATATATAATAAGATTATAGAACAGATATCCCATTTTAACTATCTAGGTTGCGATGTAACTTATCAACAGGGTAAGGAGGTGTATGATAGGATCCACCGATTTCAACACATGTGGTACTATCCACAGGAACTTGAAAAACATCACAAGTAAAGACACTAGAATGAGATTTTATAAAACGATAGCTGCTCCAACAGTACTTTACGGAAGTGAAACGTGGGTTCTGTCAAGACGGGAAGAGAGCCGATTACAAGCAGCAGAAATGAGATTTCTCCGGCAAACTTATGGCTGTAGTAGAGAGGACCGTTACAGAAACACGGAGATACGACAACATCTTAATATCTTCTCCATAAATGATAAAGTAATAGAGGGCAGGAAGAAGTGGATAGATCACTTAGGTAAAATGAAGGATGAAAGAGTACCCAAGCAGGCACTATGGTACAAGCCAAGGGGTAAAAGGGATCGAGGACGACCAAGGAAGAGATGGGCGGATGGTGGAGGTTCGGAACAGGCAGCAACGCCTAACCCGTGAAAGGCAGAAGAAGAAGAAGAAGAAGAGTATATAACATTTCTGATTCAATATTGAGCATCGAGGAAGCTCCTTGGAAGGAGAATAGAATTCAAGAGTTTTCAGAAAGAATTAAACAACCCATACATGAAGTGTCAAAAAAGAGGAACTTAAGTTAAGGGTTCAGTAAAAGCAGGTAACTGTCACAATACATCACTACACTGACAGAGATGGAATATTCTAACGCAGTGTTTATAACTCAAGATGTAGGAAAAATTAGAATAACAGAACAACATTTACTGAGAACAATATACACTGCCTTCATTACAAACACGCATTGTTTAATTATATTCAATTTACAAGGGGCAATCAATATTTTTTTTTTATCTCTAATGTGTGTACGTTACAATCTGTTCAAATTAGAACAATAAGCAACCCTATGACCTAATGAGATGAGGATGTTATGTATGACGTGTAAATGAGGTGTAGTCTTGTACAGGCCCAGGCCGACCATACCTGAGAGAGTATCGTCAATTGAACCCAACCATCAAAGTACACCGGTAACCACTGTCTAGTATCAAAATCCATATAAAAGTAACTACCTTTACTAGGATTTGAACCAGGAACCTTCGTCTCTGACAATTAGCTGTTAAACAGCTGGCTTACGGTGACGACTTTACCTCTAGACTAAACTGGTCGGTCAATCAGTAATGCAAAAGACAAATAGCTATACATCAAAAATGTTTAATTAAATCAATACAATTTTTTGTCTATTTATCCAAATACTACCCACTAACTTCTATGTACTTGTCCCATTTTCTTATGAGTCTTCTTATCCCCTCAGCAAAGAATTCTTTACTTTGATGGTAAATTCGTTGAACTTTATGCAACACAAAGCTTCTTTCATTGGACTTAACAGATAAAAGCCCAAAGAAGCAAGGTCATGACAGTAAGGAGAACGAGGTAGGAGCTCCCAACCCACTTTCCCCAAAAGTTTTCAACAACAGTTAACCGTATGACGTCAAGCGTTGTCTTGAAGAAGAAGCACACCTTTCCTTTGCCATCCCAAACATTTCCTCTTCAGCACTTTATTTAATTGTAAATCATAAGTATTCTTGGATAAGTAAATAATACAAGATTGAAAAGCTGAGGTCGATATTACTACCAGTCACCCAGACCAGTGCTCATCCATTATGCTTTTTCAGCCACTTTTAAACTTTTCCACCCACACATAAAAGCTTGCATGGTTAATACAACTACTGCTGTATTATTTGTTCATACAAGAGAATATTTCTGATGGTTGTACACTTACTGAAAGTAAAAATTGGATCACAGAACAATGTTCTTCAAAATTACTTTCTTCAAGCACACTGCCATCATAACTAAGACCTTAGAGGTTATATTTACGTAAATATTAATCGCACAGCCAACTAACACTTACAAAAATTTCAATCGCCTGGAATAAGCGTTGCCTTCACTTTATATGTTTATCTGTTTAATTACTGAATGACCCTTGTATTTATAATAAAGGCATTTTAATGTAATTATTTTAACTAACCTCTTAAAGCTGCTATAATATATGTTTAAAATATAATATCGCAACTAGAAAAGGTTGCCAAAAAAATAACATTGTTTTTCCAATAGAATTGATTGTAAATTGCAAGATGCGTTTTAAAGATCTATTCTATTTAGTAGCAGTAAAACTCAGACTTGAATGTCGGACAAAGCAACACTCATTTTAATCACTTCCATTATTTTCCTCTGTATGTCTTGTAATATTTTACCAGAAAAACGAGTTTTTTTTCATTTTTTTTTGTAAAATATTAATAATCCGTTTCATTTTAAATGGTTTTAATACTTTCAAAATAAAATAATTCTTTTTATTCATTCAAGATATTTTATTCAGTTTTTATTCTTTAATTATATTTCATAAAACGTTTTTAGGCCTTATATTTTTTTTCTTTATCGCAATAGCAGTCAAGTTAACTAATGGAATGTGATGAGTTTACATTTCCACATCCGTTATTCGTTCGTCCACCACTCCCCCTCTTAACCCGCGCAGCGCTTCCACATATTTTTTTCCCATCTCTTTCCGTTAGAGAGAAAAATTACACGTGTTCCTCGCTCTCTCTCTCTTTCGTTGCTCAATTTCTATAGGAGAGGGGATATCTTTCCGTTCGCCATGCGAATGCGCTTTCCCTTCGTTCTCGTGTCAGCCATCCTTGAAGCAACAACTATTTGGTCCAGGTAACCTTAATTTCATCATGTTTTGTTACAAATTCCTAATGTTCAAACCCCCTTAATAATTTTTTTTAATAAAATATATTGTTTGGTGGAAACTATGGGGTAGTTATTTTAACAAATGTAGATATATATTTAAAAAATGTATTTATTTTATATTATGTAAATTATGGGTTCCAGAAAGGGATTTTGTATGCATGAATTTCCACGTGGCATCAAATTTTTTCCATCTTCCTAAGGGACTTTGCGTCACCCAAAAGTTTCAGTAAATAAAATTTCGTTTTAACTCAAATTTAATTTTCAATTATCTTTTCCCGTATTTTTTTTTCGTTTTTTTCTTTTCCTTCATAAATATTTATTCAATGTAACCTTCCCTAATTGCCTTATTCCTTAGTTCTTTTGCTCCAATTTATCAATGTCCGTTATTTATATTCTTCGTCAAGCACATTTGTTCAAATAAAAAACCAAATTTTTTCGTTTAAAATTTTTACGCTTCCTTACAAAATAAATGTGCAGTGTTTTATGTCATTTCTTTTGCAGTAGTTTTTATCATATCAAATCCACGTGTAAATTCATGTGTACAAGATTTTCTTCCTTGCTAAAATCCGTGTTTATTATAACATTTATATTTTAATTCAGTTTAATCATACTAATAATAAATTTTAATTTGGAATTTAATCAGGGGTTTTACATAGGACTTAAGTTATGGCACTTGAGAAACCGTGAAGTCTTTTTTTGTGTATTTATTTCTATTTATCTCTAATGTAGATTTTTTTTGCTTCACGAATATATCTTTTTTTATATAATTTTTTTTGTATCTAATGAAGGAATTTCATTACTGAAATTTCTCCATCTCAGTTTTTTTTTTATTATTTTACCATTTTGGAAATTCTATTGTTCTATTTTTAGACTATAGAGTTTTTCCTTTATCTCTGGTTAAGCCTAGCTGAGGCTAAAATTCGGCCAACACGTTTCCTAATAATTGTTTTTTATGCGTCTGTTTGAGAACCGATAGTTAAGCGGTTTTTCCTAGTAAAAAGATCAGGTAGATTTGTTTTAGAGATTTCTCATAAGTTAGTTCTTTTTTTTACATTTTTTTAGATAATTTTTTTTTTATATTCTTTCTGATTATAAAAAAGTACATTTTTCTTTCCAAATTTTTGATTTAAATTCTAAGTCCTTAAAATCCTTAAAGGTCTAGTTGTATGTTTGTTTTCTTTTTTAGAATAATTAATTAAATTTAATAAATTAATGAAATGAATTAAAAATTGAATTATTTTAGAAATTAAATTTATAACTAATAAAAAATTAAGTAAATTATTAAATTCTTTTTTTTAAAACCGCGTAGCTATCGATTTTCAGACAGAGGCTTAACAATAAATTTTAATTGGTATTAAGATTTAATTGGTATTTTTTTTTAAACGATACATTATAAAAGTGTCTATAACACTAATTTTTTTTTTGAACTTTTTTTATTATGTCTCTTGTTCTCAGGAATGAGAATTTAACGTTGTTTTTTTTGTTATTTTGTAAAAAAAGAAAAAAATATGATTTGCTTGTTT
This sequence comes from Catonia carolina, assembly GCA_035578175.1. Lineage (NCBI taxonomy): Eukaryota > Metazoa > Arthropoda > Insecta > Hemiptera > Achilidae > Catonia > Catonia carolina. The sequence continues at coordinate 55,408,210 of JAQMRL010000002.1, forward strand.
ACAAAGATTCTGTTAACATTTTTGTTGGATTTATATTTCAATATGTTTTGAATTAAAGTAGTTTGTTTTAAATCCATTTTTGGGTGTCAGATTATAATTTATTTTTCTACCATTTGAACCGGCACAGATTTTCCTACAATCTCACCCTCGCAGTATTTAAAGCGAGACTTGACTATCATTTGAGCTACGTTGGTTGTTTTTCACTGGGATTTCCACAACCCCTGGGTCCAGTTTCAGATTCTGGCGGGTCTCAAAAATATCGTGGATGGTGGATGCCCCCATGCTTATTTGAGTTTCAGCGTCTTCGTGGGGTGAGCCGTTTTTCCCTTTTTATTCGTTTCGGGGCGGGCCACTTTTGGAATTCTCCCGGTGGAGAATTACAACAGTGTTTCGTCCGCTCCGAAGTCTGGTGAAGGGGTGGGTTCGGTTCTCGCCGCGGGGCGTTGTAACTTAAATAAAATTTTTTTAGTTGGTTTTTAACTAAAAAAAAACAGTGTCGTTTCGACACACGCTACAGCTCACAGAGATTGGTGCTTTCGCCGTGCTTTGTGCTTCTACATCATTATACTACGAGGTTGGTTTAGGCTCCTTGTGTTTACAAAGGCCTTACAAAATTTGGTGAGGACACCGTGTCGTGTCATTCTTTTCACCTTACAGTCTTCACTAAGTTTTTAACTGAATCCAGAAGACTCCAAAAAGGGAGTACAGAACATTTCAGGACAAAAACTGATAAGTTCAAATAATAACACTATGTTAAATTCATTAGTTATCATCGTTCATTACCTTTTATCACTACTTTTACTTCAATAAGGGCGTCATGTTTTTGACCCAAAATACACAATTTACCTTAGTGTTTACTTAGAAATTTATTTATTTAGAACAAAAGTGCTAAACAGCTGGACATAAACAGGTTTATTAACACTTTAGTCATTTGTTTTACAAATAACTTAACTAGAAATAAATTTAAGCAATTACATTAATGTTAAAACAATTAAAATTACCTTTTTCTGCCATTATTTCAAAACCTTTCTTAATTCCAGGAATGAAAGGTTTAGGTACATTAGTTCCCACTGTTAAATCTTTGAAAATGTTAACAGTATTTTGGTGTGCTGGCAAAGGCTGAAACAAAAATAAAAATGTAAAAAATGCATATTTTATTGAAAAGTAATTTTAAATACATTATAAGTTTAAAAAATGTTCTGCAACTTTAATATTTATTTAATTACTAATACTCAATCAATACAGTTTTTTTTTAATCCCTAATGTGTGTACGTTGCAATCTGTTCAATTTAGAACAATAAGCAACCCCATGACCCAATGAAATGAGGATGATGTGTATGACGTGTAAATGAGGTGTAGTCTTTTGCAGACTCCATTCCTGAGAAAGTATGGTTAATTAAACCCCAACCATCAAAGTACACCGGTAACCACAGTCTAGCATTCAAATCCGTATAAAATTAACTATCTTTACTAGGATTTGAACCAGGAACCTTCGTCTCCGAAAATCAGCTGTTAAATAGCTGATTTTGGCGACGACTTTACCTCTAGACCAACCCGGTGGGTTAAGATCAATACAGTAACCACTATTTTTATCAATAAAATTTATTTAAATTAATAAATACTCCATTTCCTGAAATTGAATTCTTATTCGATAATTCTCAGCATTTCAAGACATCAGCATTACATCACTTAGAATACTTATTGCACTAATTCATTTATTTTCACTCAATGTTTTTAACATTTTAACCACATAATATATCACAGAAGTAATAAGGTATTACAATTAATGTCACTGATTTACATCATCAATAACATTAGATAGATTATAAAAGATGGATGCTACAGCCTTTTCAGTCCTAAACACTGCACCTCTAAAGAGCTTATTGTATTTACCATCTCTCCTCATCCAATAAGAACACAGAACCCTCTCCTGTTAAAGTTTCAGGACTTACCAAGTCAGTTTCAAGAAGATTGCCCTCCACAGGTTTATTTGCCCGAAGATTGAATAACTCCTATCAGCCAATGCTTCACATTCAAAGATAATATGGGAGGTAGTTTCTTTCCCTTCACCACACAATCTACATGCTAGGTCACTAACTTCCTAAGGTGACAGTCTCCTTTCAAAAGTCCCACAACCGTCATAAGCTGCTTCCTGCCCAGACTACATACATTACGAGCAAGTGTATGAGATATAGTGCCCACCACTCACTTACTGTTCTTCAGTCCAGTAGTATAGTTCTAGTACCCATGTTCTGTATATTAAAAGAAATGTGATAGGAAAGACAAGATGAGATAGACAGACATAGCTATGATGGTTTGGACATGTAACTAGAATGGAGGAGGGTAGGCTGCCTAAAAGTATGCTGTACTTGAAGATTGAAGGAAAAAGACCAAGGGATAGACCAATAGTAAAGTGATGAGTTCAGTTATGGATGAACTGGAAAAAAGATGCGATCCCAAGAGAGCAATGGAGGAAGGATGGTACAGTGCTATGGAGAGGTAGAGAAGAGTTGCAATCGGCCCAACCCTAGGAAACTTGGAAGGACAAAGAGGACAATGATGATGACCTATGGTGTGTCACACTGGTATTAACGATTTGCTAACCCCTAGATATGGTTCTGGTCCAGCAAACCATCATTCAGATCTTAGTTAAGCTAGAGTATCCACCCTTTCATTGCCCATAATCCCTGTGATTCAGCACCCATACATCAGAGTACTGCATATCAATTTCATCTTCAGATAGTTACTGCATAGTTAGTACAGTAGAATGCTATTAGAGTGGGTTTTTTTGGTTTAATGTCTGACTGTTTTGCAATTACTGCTAACACAGACGGTGAAGGATGAAATGATTCTTTGTAACATATGAAAATATGCCGTGCCTGAATGGGATTCAAACCAAAGACCACATGATGAGAGGTGAGCACGTTATCACGTTATTGGAGTGGGAGAGAAGTTAACTGAGAGAGAATGAGTATGCGAGACAGAGTACATACGACTGAAGAAGCATACGTGTGTGTTTCTCTGTTCAATTTTCTTTTGATTTAGATTTGAAAACATTGTTATTTGATTTAATTTACCCACTATAAAAAATTCTTTTGTCCAAAACCATAAATATTATTAATCTACAATTTCACAACAAATGAACCGATGTTCCGCTGATACTAGCAATACGAGCCTGAATTTTCACAAGAGATATTGTTAAAAAATTTTCATTATCACACATTTACTGTGACTCTTTAAAAGAAATTCCTAACCCTCTTCAGCAGGTAGATCTCGACTCAAGACAATTTAATAAATAACGCTTTGATGTGAGTAGTATTAAAGTAATACTGTTTCTAATAGTATTGAAAAATACTTTTGATGTATTGAAAAACAGTACGAAAGCATCATTCACCATTCCAAAATTGTCAAGAGAACAAATGTTGCGATGTAACTGACTTAGGGTAGGCTAGTCTCTTTCACACCATACATCCACAAAAACAATATCTACAATGCCTCCCAAAGCCACAGGCTGTGCTATTCAGCATTCATTCACTATACGAAGTTAAATTTGACAAGGTACAACTCTGTTATGTTTAGTTAGTTGTAAGAGGATCTGGAGACATTTACATATTACCTTGAACCTACAAAACATGATCCAAGAGCTTTCAGAGCTGCCAGACTGTCAGAGAGAACTGTATTACAGCTAATCATGTAGCTCCTTCCAAATTCTCATACATATATGGCAGTTGCCAGTAAATTCCCCGGAATAGAATGTTATTTTATGTTAATAATAATAAACAGCATATATTTTAATAAATAACTGTTACAACGGAATATATTATTACCAACCTCCATAATACCAATTACTCTACCATACTGTCCTTGACCTCCATGTTGCTTTTTATGAAGATAATCAAATTCAAAAGGTGTAACTAATGTTTCTCTAAAAGCTACTTTTGGTTTACCAAGCTCAACTTTACAACCATATTCTTTTTCCATTCTCTGAAACAATACAAAAAAAAGCATTAAAAACTTACAAAATAAAATAACACGAGAAAATAACAAAACCAAAAAATTTTAATGCCTCATTATTACAAGTTGTTTGGGAGTTCAATGTATACTTATGAAGGTAATTTAGGTAGTACAGTAGAAACTTGTTAACCCGGACAGTTCTAGAAAAAAAATTGTTTTAGCTTAGTAAATGAAGACTTATTTTACTGATGATAAATCGCTATTCTCAGTAGGTACACTGCTTGAATTCACTTGCCAGCAGTTGAATTCATTGCACTCACCCCGCTCGCTACTGATGTGGAGCAAACTGGTGACTCAATGCTCCCTTTCCCCTCCCTTTGAAAATAAATTCTGATTAAGTCATGGAAAAAGTTGTGGCCTGGTGTGTGAGACTTGCCAAAAACAATAAAATTGAAGAAGAAAAAACAAATGTGGAAAAAGATTTTATAGACTTTTTAAAAATATTGATGGCTGTTCTGATGTTGATAAAGCTTTTCATAAACAACTGGTTGTAAATTGACAATGACGGAGGTTATAAATCACAGAGGAAAAAATTATTGCATCTTGCAGTGTTAAAGAAAATGACAATGAAGAGGATCCAGAACATGTTTATGAAACAGGTGTGATTATGACCCACACAGAAGCAGTACCAAATATATTAAATTGATGGTATATTTCGAGAGTCAAGCTGAAATATTGCTAAACAAGCTTCTAATGCTGAAGCGGATGCAAGATTGCGCTGCTCGTAAGCATTAGACAAAACTGAGGCAGCAAAAGCACACTACTTTTTTTACTGCTGACTAGTTCGTAATCATATTGTGTATGTGTAAATAAATACAGTATCAAGTGTTTTTAGGTGAAACTGTGCTGATAATAATTTTTACACTACATTAAAAATATTTTTGTTAAGTACATTATCTTTTTTATCGTATTTCCTAATTCTCTAGATAACCCAGATTTTCGTTAACTCGGATTGGCCCCAGCCCCAGTTGATCTGGGTAACGATGTTCTTCTATAATACATTTTGTTTTTCAATTTATAACAATCATAGCTAAATTTAATGTTAAAACAACTACAATAATATTATGGCTGTATTTATGTAACCATTCAGGTTATTTAAAATATATCTAAATCAACTACAAATACACACTTTTATTTTTATTATTATTCATATCTAAAATTCTCAGAATTCAAGATATTTGCTAACTTCAAGTGATTAAAAACTTAAGAAATATTTTAGTTAATTTATGAGTATATAGACTAAAAAATAATTTTTTTTTTTTAATCCCTAATTTGTGTACGCTGCAATCTGTTCAATTCAGAACAATAAGCAACCCCATGACCCAATGAGATGAAGATGATGTGTATGACGTGTAAATGAGGTGTAGTCTTGTACAGACTCAGGTCGACCATTCCTGAGAGAGTATGGTTAAAAAAATATTAATACAAAAAATTCAAAATATAGTCAACAAATAAAATGTTTTAAAATAATCATACTTGAGCATATATTTCAAGGTGTAATTCACCCATTCCTGATACCAAAGTTTCTTTAACATCTGGATCAAATTTAAAATGAAACGTAGGATCTTCTTTAGTAAATCTTGCAACTGCTTTACTGAAATTATCTCGTTCTTTAGAATTAACCGGTTTTATAGCCATTGATACAACTGGATCCGGCACATATATAGATTCCTAAAAAAAACAAACATTGACATTACACATTAAAATTTGGTCATCATACTAAATTACTAAAATTGTTACAAGAAACCTTGCATTATTATCCCAGGACATAGAACTATTTTGAAAATTCATACAAAATTCAACTAAAAAATTTTAACTTCACTATAAATATTCAAACGCAAAAATTCAATTTACATAAATTATCTTTTTAGTAATTACAATAACAAAGACAAGGTAATAGAAAAAAAAATCAGTAGCAATTTAGACAACATTTCCACTAACCTCCAAATAATTGGGATAAAATAAAAATAAAAATTGGGACAATAAAAAAATCAAGATCTCTTCAGATTTTGTAATGTTGGTATGTCCCAAAATTGTGCATAATTAAAATATAATAATTCAAAAATTGCTGAATTTAATATTACGTACAATATGGGAATGCTGATGGGCAACTGTATAATTAAGCACTCCAGTACATTGAGCAGCGCAAAAACTCTACACACATACAAAAAAACAAGCATCATGTTGATGAGGTGGTGGTGAAATATTGCGTGTCATCAAAGTATTCAGCATTACGACAGCAAAATTAGTGATTTTATGCTGCCAGGCACTAGCAAAACATAAATTTCTTGTAATTTCTAATGAACTAGACAAAATGTTTTACCAGTAAGTGATGAATAACATAAATACATTTTGTATTTATGAACTTGACTATTTTCATTTTCTATTCTCTACTACACTGTTAATAATTTACTTTAAAAAAATTTCGATGTTTAGAAACCTATTATAACATTTTCTTCATTATAAAATTACTTAATTTTTATTAAAACACATTATAACATAAAAATCATGTTAAAAAATTAGAAATCAGTTCCGATTACCTGAAATTTCAGACTATTAGGGTTGTTGTGAACTTGTTACAACAATCACAGCATAATTCAAGTTATGATGAAAATTACAAGCAACACATACAATCTTAAAATGTCTCTTGATTTATCAATATTTAAGTATAATGAATTGCAAAGTAAATACCCATCAATAAAACATATGGTTATCATAAATAAAAATTAAAAGTATTTTATTTATACTTACTAAAGTTAATTCAAGTTTTGGATTTATGACAAAACTGTCACCACTAGCACAATCCACTCCAAATAACGCAAATATATCACCAGCATACACTTCATTTACATCTTCCATTTGGTCAGCATGTAAGCGAACTAATCTTGGTACACGAATCTGATGAAAAAAGCAAATCTTTAAGTATGAACCACACATATTTAACAGATAAATAAAAAATAAAAACTCACTGTGATTGCTATTTTAACAGTCAAAACTGCCGAATATGGGGCACTGAAAGTCCTCACATGTTTCAAGAATGACTATTATATGCATGTAAATATAAATCTGCTTTCAAGTAACAGGAAATCATTTTCAACATCCATTATAAATGTATTAACGGTAAGTTTCATTGTAATTTGAATATTGTTGCATGAAATTATAACACATATTTTTGTACTATATCAATTCCATCTGAAAAGAAGTTGCGTCCTTTTTGAAACACATAAGCATTTACATGAGCGAAGGCAAGATATTTTTAATGAACAAATCAAATTTAAAAACGATGAAATACATAAATATACAGACTGCTGCTGCCATCTGTACAAAGTATGATAGATTTGAATGACTGAACAGTTATATACAAGTTACTGAAGACATAGCATCTTCAAAATAAGTTTTAATAAATTAGTTTCAATTTTTGAGATTTACATACTCTGATGGATGTAGATCCAATGAACCATGTAACCGAGGAAAAGTAGTATAATAGGTGAAAGGAAAATTGAACTGTGTATGAGATGTGTGTGAGTTTACAACAAGTTTATGCCTAGAATTGTTTAAAAGAAGAAGATTAAAAACACACATGCTGAGTTGTAGAACTGTACAAATGATGAGGCAGTTAAAAATTCAGATGCTTTATTTTTCTTTTCACTTTCTTTTATTTTATACGCTTCATTTTTCCTTTACTTTTTCTTTCTTTCTTCCTTCATTTTTCAATTCATCACTTAACAGAAAATTCACGCTTACTTTCTGGGTGGTAACGCTTCAGGAAGGTAAAAATAATATTTATTTCTTTTGTGTAACCACGTTTTATCGCTTAAGACAAAAGTGGTTTAGAGCTAATTCCATTAGGTACAAAGATTTTATTTGAAAAAATAGGCATCCAAGTGAGTCACAAAGCAGACAGACAAATTGCTTACGTTGAACACTGAATTTTACTTCGTTACAACTATGAACTGTTTAAAATGAAAATAGACAAGCAATAAACGTAATTAATTACGTAATAAGTATTAATGAAAGTATTTAATGCAGAACTACCATGGTGAACAGAACTTATTATTAATTTAGAGACTCTGCTGTATTAATAAACTGTTTCATATAGCTTACTGAAACAGACCTAAGCCAACAAAATCTTTATTTTTTTTAAGTTTGCAATCAACTTTTAAACATAACCCTTGGTGGCTTAGTTGTTAGTTTACTTGACTACTAAACCAAATGTCTTGTATTCAATTCTTAGCTAGGGTCTGGCTCTATCCCAATATCATTATAGTCTTCAAAACTTAAGTACAATATTTACACAAAATCAATACAACACACCTTTTTACTTGTCCTGACATTATATATTGTGTCTCCACGGCCTAATTTTCCTTGATAACACCGTAAATATGTTAACTGACCAAATCGACCACTTTCCAGCTTGAATGCTAAAGCAACAAATTCAGTTGATCCATCTCTGACTGGATTCAAAAGTACTTTTTCAGGTTCTTCACTGAAACAAAATAAAATACCAAAAATTAAAATTATATACAGTAGATACTTGTTAATCTGACAAGTATACCAGACTAGTGGATAAAGTCGGATTACTGATTCTGGTGAATCGGTGTGCTCTGGGAATTTTTCTGAGAATTAACCACACAAATTTAGAACAGGAACAGCATGTCAACCTATTTACAACTCCCACGAGTTGCACAGAAATTGTAAATATGAGACCAATTCGTATACACTTTACACATAAAAAATTAAATTAAATATTTTAAAAAATTCTAAAATACATACATTACACAATTATTAATTGAATACAAAGCAGTTCTTTACTAAAATTAGAGTGAAAGTTACGTAAGTAGCACTGCAAAAGTTAAAATTTAAATATTTGACTGGCTAAATTGAAATATTTAATCAGGGACCACTATTGCCAATAGTTATTGATAAATGTGTATTTGAATCATAATATTTAATTAAGTCTAATCAGGGACCACTATTGCCAATAGTTATTGATAAATGTGTATTTGAATCATAATATTTAATTAAGTCTAATCAGGGACCACTATTGCCAATAGTTATTGATAAATGTGTATTTGAATCATAATATTTAATTAAGTCTAATCAGGGACCACTATTGCCAATAGTTATTGATAAATGTGTATTTGAATCATAATATTTAATTAAGTCTTTTAAATGTCCTTTCTAAGTCCTAATATTGGATGGTGTTCTCATTCACACCCTAATGTCAATTATCTTTAATTTTTTCATCCCATTTACTATCTGGTACATTATTCAGTGTGGCCAAAATCAGGAAAAAAGGAAAAAGATATTTGACAGATAAGATAATATAATAGGGACCCACTAATGCTGATTATAGAATGTGCAGAAGTAAAGATTGTTTACTGTGTTTTACATCACAATTAAAAACAATAATTCAACATTTCAAATAACTTGGTCTAATTAATTTCAGTTCTTAACCCCACAACTATAGGTATAAAATTTTGTTAATACTTTTCATAAAATGTTACAGGTAATAATTTCTTTAACAAGATAAACAGTACAATTAGCACCTTCCAGCAAGCTTCACTAAATAGAAAGCACGCTCAACAAAATTTAACATTGACAGCACATCCAAATTAGGAATTTCACTTTTTATTAAGAAAAACCCTGTAAATTTTCGGAAAATTGAAAACTTTCAAACCATTTTTAAAATTAATAGAATGTGTAATACAACTACTATAATAAATTACATGAATAATGCCAGGCGTTCAATGCATGAACTTTAATAATTACACAAACAAATCATTAAAAATAAAAGCAACTAAAATGTTTTAAACACATACTCTTTATTAACTTCTCGAAGACCATAATTTTGTATTTCACCAGGATTTGGTAAATACTCAAGTACAGCATCAAGTAATGGTTGGACTCCTTTATTTTTAAGTGCACTTCCAACAAGAACTGGAGTAAATTTTCGTTTTATACATGATCGGCGAATAGCAGCAACTAGATCTTGTTCAGTTGGAGTCTTCTCCTCTGTAAAAAATAATAATAAAAGACCCTAATAATTTTACAAAATTAAAATGTTAATATTAAAACATTATAAGAATCCAGAACCAGATAAAAAATACAGGTTAATTTATAACTTAAGAAAGATTTACCTAAAAACATTTCACCAAGAACATCATCTGCATCTGACACATGTTCAATTAATTCTTGCCTGTAATCTTCTGTTTCAGTTCTCATTTCTTTTGGTACTTCGTCTTCTCTGATGACGTTACTACCTCGACAAAAGAAAGCACAGAAAGTTAGATTGCAATGTACATATTATTCTGCAATAAAGTACAAAAATTAAATTAGCAAAAACCATGAAAAATAACACTCTCAAAATAATTGTTTTTCAACTTTTAGAAAACTCCAATGGTAAGAAGCCTATAAAAATTGTTTTTTAAATACAGTTTTGAAAGATTTATAATTACACTACCTTAGTTTTACCAACTTAAAAGATTCTACCAATAAAAAAAACTATGAAAACCTAATATAACCTTAACAATTTTGGTTAAAAAACACATAAAGGAAAGCTGTTTGTTCAAATAAACAGAGATACTGTCATCAATTCACTTAAAATATAAGTATCTTCCAAAATATTAATGTTAAAATACTAGTTTTTTTAATATGTTTAACAAATCAAAAAAAACTTTGTTCCATGCAAAACATGTTTTAAGTTGTGAAATATACAAGTTCAAGAATAATCACCTCATTACAAATTTACACTTACATATAATATCTTTTGTAATCCGCATTAAACCACACAACACAAACAAGTATAGCATCACCACATTATTTCCACAGAATGTTAGATAAATTACTGTTACCTTTTCAATAAACAATATTTTCCACTTTCACTCTAAAAGTTGAATAAATTTTCTTTTCAGCCAACTGTACTCACATTACCACTTTACCACTGTACAGTTACCACTTCAGAAAAAATTCACTAGCTTTCTGTCAATTTAAATCCACAAGGAAACTTTTAACACTTTGATCTTTATCTTACATCAACTCTTAACAAAGTCTGCAGTTACTACATGTAGCAATATCTTAAGATTAATAACATCATCATACATCACGAAATCAGATATGACAAAAAATTATTTTTTGTCATCAGTCTCTAGACTTGTTTGATGTAGTTCTCCAAGCTGTTCTATCTAGTGCAAGTCGTTTCATATTTACATACCTGCAACACCCTACATTTTTCGTAATTTGCTTTAAATATTCTAATCTTTGCCTCCCCCTACAACTGTTTCCCTCAATATTACCCTCTATTACTGACAGACCAATTTCTGGAAGTCTTAAGATATGCCCCACTAGCCCATCCCATCTTTTGGTAAGATGTTTCCATATACTTCTTCTTTCATCCATTCATCTAAGAACCGCTTAATTACTTATTTTGCCCACCCACTAAATCTTCAACATTTTCCTACAACAATACACTTCAATAGCTTCTATCTCTTCCTTTCCTTTCTACAGCCCCCGTCACCCACATTTCACTCATGTACAATGCTACACTCTGAACATAGTTTTAAAAAAAAAATTTAAGAAAAATAAATAAAAACAAAATGAATTTTTAAAAAACTTACCCAAATTGGCCTTCAAAATACAAGGCTTTTCTATGAATAATATCAATTACACCTTTAAGATCACTTTCTGTACCTATAGGTATCTGTAAAAGTGCTGCATTATGCCTTAATTTTGCCCTGCAAAAACAAAAGAAAATATAGCAATTAATTATAATCACTGTGGAAATTTTTGCTGCAAGAGTTTTTTAACTGAAGTGAACTCTGCAATATAGGCATAAATTTTATTTATGAGATTTTTTTTGACTTTCAACGATTAAAATATGGTTTTTCATACTATCATATGAATAACCATATTATCATATTATCATGTTTTAAATGCCTGTTCAGGTTTTTACAACCTGAACAAGCATTTAAAATTTATTTTTTATTTATTTACTTTAAAACATTTTACACATCTTTAACAGAGTCAGAAAAAAGATGCAATGAATGTCTGAAATTATGAAGTAATAGAATAAACAACAATTTGTTTCTTCCAGTACTTAAACTGTAGCTAACACAATCAATGATGTGCTGAAGTCATAAAATTTATTCATTGATAAATCACAATTCAAATGTAATTTACTACAAGTCTTCAGCTGTTATACTTCTTTTTGCACATGTTTCCATAAATCCGCCATCATCGGAGTATATAAATACAAAAATTTAAACTTATTAAAGCATTTTAAAAATACACTATATCTTCTAAAAATATTTTAGTAGAGTTAGTTTCATTTTTGTGTTCGTATAATCTGATGATAGTGGTGGATCCATAGAAACAAGTAAATGTGAGTATAAGTCAAGTAATATGTGAAAGGAAAATGAAGCAGCAATAACATTTTAGTGAAACTAACAATATTTTTACATATGGATTAACTACAAGCTGCAGGATGCATTTTAAAAATTAATTCATAAATTAAAATTATTGGTAGACAGTGGTGAATGAATAACAATGGAAAAAGGATTACATAAATTGCAAAACTAGGTTCACAAAAAAACACCACTAGCAAAGTTAGATGTCACCATAATTAAATTATGTCAATTTATTGATCTACACTGTTAGATACAGCAAAATAAATATATATTATAACTTTTAAATAATAATAATATATATATTATAACTTTTAAATAATAATAATATATTTATTGTCATATAACATTTGATTTTAGCGGATGACTCAAACAGATGACTTGTCAAAATCATAAACAATAAATTACATGAAACAATTACTGAAAATAGTAACACTTATTACAAAGTCTAATACATAAATACATTTAAAAATACATACCATATAAATATGACACATCACAATCAGTTTCACAATCAGTTAGGTCATTCATATACTCTTCAACAGAATAATACACTTTCTGCAATAATAAATCTTTCACGAGTTTCTTAAACAATGAAAAAGAAGAAACTTTCCGAATGCTTTTATTCAGTTTGTTATAGAGCTTAACACCCATATAATATGGGCTATTCTCATAGATTTTGAGTCTGTGTATTGAATAAATTAAGAGGTCAGAATTTCTAGTATTGTGATAATGACCTGTCTTATCCATTTTATAAAGGTCTAAATTTTGATGCACATGCATTAATATTTCATATGTGTAAACACAGGGTACCATTAATATACTGCGTATTTTAAAAAGTGGCCTACATGAAGTCCTAATATTTGAATTATTCATTATTCTAAAAATTTTAATTAAAAAAATTTTTTTTTTGTATTTTAAATATATTTTGACTAAGAGGAGATACTCCCCACAGAATAACTCCACACTTTATAACAGATAAAAATATCCAATGTACACTGTCAATTTAGTTAAAATTTGTTACCTTCTTTAGACACCTAATGTTAAAACAAACACTATTCAATCTTTTAGACAGCTTGTGAATATGCTCATCCCAATGTAATCTTTGTCCAAACCAGACCCCCAACAATTTAATCAATTTCCCAGGTTCAATGGTACCACTAGCAACATTTAATACCAAATTGTTACTGTTTTTAGGGTTAGATGTAAACTTTATCAGTCCTGTTTTTGCTCTAAAAATAATTTCAGATATGAGTTGTACTGTACCAAGCAAAGACTTGGTGAAACGTCAGCTCCAAGTTAAACTTGGTATGATTTTCTGTTTTTGCATTATTTTATTCTTGCACACACACCAATTTGTGAAAAACATGTTTTTTGAACTCAGGGACTTGAAACATGCATTTTTGCTGGAACTGATTTTGAAAAATTCACATGAAAATTTAACTTTCCTTACGTATATTATAAAAAGCAAGAGAAATCAAAAACTATACATAAAATAGTAACACAACAAATTATACCTCAACTGAGATAACACTCTAAACGGATTAGCTCCCGTTCGATCCAACTTATTGATAAATGCTAAACAAGGAACTGAATATCTTGACATTTGTCTGTTAACAGTTAGTGTCTGACTTTGAACACCACCTACAGCACAAAGCACTAGTACTGCTCCATCCAATACACGAAGTGCTCTTTCAACTTCAACAGTGAAATCCACATGACCTGTCACAAAGTACACAAATAAATTACAGTTAGCTTACTTACAAATTATAACAAGACATAAAATAATGAAAAAAATCTGGTGTGAAACACACATACAACTTTCTCTTGCCAATGCAAATAATTAACAATAAACCTAACACTAGTAATAAAACATTAGAAATAAACAAAAAAATAACACCAATAAACATAACCTAATTTTATTCATGAGTGAAAGACGCAAAATGAAAATCAACCTCAGTTTGGCTTAAAAATACAGAAAATCACTCTTTTACCCTAAACTAGGCTCTGTAGAGAAAAATGCTCTAAATAAAAGTTGTAGATCTTTAATTTCCTATAAAATTGATTATATACACTTTTGTCATAAAATGCATACTACAGCCAAAATCTTAAAAATATCAATTTTTCACACGTTTTCAAAAGAAAAAACCAGAAAATCACTAATTACCGCTAAACTAAGCATTATACAACAAAATTTGAAAAAAAAGTTGTAGGATTTTAAATTTTCTACAACTTTTATTTTAAAATTTTACAATAAAATGCATTTTATTAAAGCCACAATCTTAAAAAAAAACAATTTTTTTACGTGAAAACAGCCTTAAAGCCCAAGCAAATTGCTGTGAGCGCTGGACTACGCATGCACATATTTGACTTCGACACTGCATACCCCTCCGACCTACAGTAAGATGTACAGTCAGTGTTGTTGAAAATTGACAACGCCCATTGTATTTCGTAGGCATGCTGTTCCATTGTTGATTACATATGCTGCACTATTGCAGTATATACAAGACTATACTGATGCAGCGGCACGTTTTACGCAGTGCTCTCCTTATGAAAATCAGGGTATACCAAGAATTTCAGCAAACATGGCGCCTACCCTTTCTTGTAGAGCATAAAATATTTAGTACACCAGGCGATTTAAAAAAAAATAATTTCTAAAAAAACATTTCTGAAGACATTAAAACACAAATTTTTTTTTATAGTTTATTTAAAGTCACACCAACAGCTCGGTTATTAGCGACTACCGTGGGTTATAACTCGTGAAATTTTCAGACCCCAGCCAAAAATCAAACCTGGAACCTCCGCATTGTAGGCTAGCCCGCTATGGTACGGAGGTGACCAAAATGGTATTTACTGAAACCTAAAATACATGTTTTACAATTGAAATTTCTATTAACTGAAAAATGGTAGGCCTCCTAATACCTTTGCCATATTTTCTTCTACCACATGAGTACAAACATATTACAAAACAAAATATTACTAAATCAAAGACCTCTTGTACAGAAAAATATTTCTTATTTAATGTTATTAATACAAGTTCTTGTTACAGCTACACATATTACACAATTTTATTTTTAATTATTTAGAATTTTACACAGCTGAAACCAAATAGACTCATGTATTTCAGATGACAAGAGATTGTAAATTACGTGATTGAACAACAGCTAATCAAATTTTATAGTAGTAGTATCACAATGTAGAAAAGGTACGCAAAATTTATTAAAAAAATGATAACTTAGACAAGTAGTAACTTCAGATAGTTCTGTATAAAAATAATCTGGTGTGAAACACTCACACAACTTTCTCTTGCCAGTGCAAATAATTAACAATAAACCTAACATTAGTAATAAAACATTAGAAATAAACAAAAAACTAATCTCAATAAACATAACCTAATTTTAATCATTTATATGAAAGACACAAAATGAAAATCGATCTCAGTTTGCCTTAAAAATACGGAAAATCACGCTTTCACGCTCAACTAGGCTCTGTAGTGAAAAATGCTCTAAATAAAAGTTGTAGATCTTTTTATTTACTATAAAATTTATTATATACACTTTTGTCGTAAAATACATTCTACGGCCGAAATCATAAAAAAATCAATTTTTCACACGTTTTCATGAGAAATAACTCTACAGAGTAATACTGAATAGCAATATGTCTGAATACTCTTAAATTACTATTACAAAATACAAAAGTGACACAGGAATGTAACATTATCACTGTACTGAAATATTAATTAACCTACCAGGTGTGTCAATGATATTGATGTTGTGCTCCTTCCAAATTGTGTAAGTTGCAGCAGACTGAATCGTAATGCCACGTTGTCTTTCAAGTTCCATCGAATCCATTGTTGCTCCAACATTGTCCTTCCCTTTGACCTGCAATTTTTTTTTTTTTAAATGAAATCAGTGTTATACAACCACTAGTTTTGTATTCCAGCCCATTTTTTTTTTAACATAATGAAAACTGTTGTCTTTTTCAATTCTTTATTTGCCCTAATAGTTCAGGTCCAAAGAATTATTTTGTCACAATAATAATTAATAAATTTATAAACAAATCATTAATTATAAAAACACCTTTACACAAAACTGTCAATATTATAAAAAGCTCAAAGTAAGACAAAAAATAAAATAGCTTTAATTTCTTTTCAATATTCTGAACGATTAGCAGCACACTGTGGATCTGTTTCAAAATGACCTGCCACAAAATGAACACTGGATGAAAGCCAGAACTTAAAGACTTTATGCAATATTGACTGACCATGCATGATACAAATTCCTGCATGTCTAGCTACAAAATATAATGTAGAGACCAACCAAAACAATCCCTTTCATGTATGTGAAACACAAATATTGTATATATAGGAAGTTCATTTCCATAACAACTTTGCAACAGGTAAACACATAGTTGAAAGCGAGTGTTATAAAAATTTATAACCTATAAATAAACCTGTCCTTATAATAATAATAATAGGGCTAATAATAAGTCAATAATAATTATAAGGTGCAAGTACCTTTAAGAGAACTGACATTGCGACAAAAACTTTTTAATATTTTTATAGCATACACAATGTAATAGTACAAAAAATAAACATACCTCGTGCATTTCTGCAATACGTCCGGTGTAATACAATATTCTTTCTGTCAAAGTAGTTTTTCCAGAGTCAATGTGAGCAGATATGCCGATATTTCTAATGTGTTCTATGTCTTTATGTTCAGAAAATTTTTGAAATGATGCTAAGTGCCTCAAACATTCCTAAAATAAAAATAAAAGTGCTAAATCACCAGAAAATGTAGCTCCTCATTTATAAAAACTGTTAAATACCATATATTTTTAATACACCATCACTATAGTTGATTTCAAGCTGAGAATGCAGTACGCAAAGTCCATAAGCAATGTATTTCATATAAGAGTTTGAGCGCTACTACACTAAGTAAAAATATTGACTCCGCGGCACATAACTTCTCATTTACAATTTCCTATTGAATAGCATAATATGAAACATACTCAATATTTGTATCGTTTTAAAGATCAGGTACAGACAAGTGTTACAGTAATGGAATGTTTACCAATTTTATTTTATTGTCTTTTTAATTATTTTAAAGTAAAAAATAATTATTGTTTAAACTGATGTCAATAGTTATTGGGAAGAAAATATACTGATCTCCAAATAAAAGTGACATACTCATTTCAATTGTCGGTATTTCTGTAAGGGATGTAATAAATATCTTTTCATACTGACTATAACGACAAGAATATCGTAATTATTGTGATCCATAGTTTTATAGGTTTACATAACAGATAAACAAAGTTATTAGCTAGTGAAATAAAGAAAAAAAGACATTATTTACAAATGAGATCATTTTTCTGGCATAACACAATGATAATTTCTTTTGAACAGGTCATTATGAAAAAAAATGTAATTATTTCAAACTAGTTAATTATTTCTGTTCCCATCCAACATATGACTTGTCATACATCAAATTACAGATAAAATTTTATATTTTATAATAAATAAAAAAACATTTAT
Source organism: Catonia carolina (assembly GCA_035578175.1). NCBI lineage: Eukaryota > Metazoa > Arthropoda > Insecta > Hemiptera > Achilidae > Catonia > Catonia carolina. The sequence continues at coordinate 55,426,159 of JAQMRL010000002.1, forward strand.
GTGGTAATGGAAAGAAAAGTTATTTAATGTGAAACGCAAAAAAAGTGTCAAGATTTAAACGCCTAACTTTGTACGAGCATATCTTATTTAAATATTAGAGAATAATAATAACATTTATAGCGTAATAAAATACGATTCATTAGGAAGCGATAGCAATTTTTTCAGAATTTTTTGATTAAAAATGAGCTTGTTAGAGCGTGTTAAGCGAAACTCTAAATATTTTTGCCCATGACCTTCGGATGGTGTCGGTGGAGAAGATTTATTGTATTGGCTGTGCCTGATATTTTCCATACGCCTGGTAACACAGCGGGTTCTCATAACAGCTGTACTGCATTCTGAACGTGAAATTATTCTTTCTGTCAAAGTAGTTTTTCCAGAGTCAATGTGAGCAGATATGCCGATATTTCTAATGTGTTCTAGTTTTCAGACCCTCTGAACACAAAAAGCAAGTTTTTAACAATGACTGCTGAAAAGGAGAAGCAGTAAGTTTTTTGTTCCAAATAGTTTTAACTTAAAACGCCTGAGTTTGTGAAGCCAAGTTTAACACAAAGTTGAAATCCCTATCATAAACAGAATTTTAGTGCATTTGATCAATGGGTACCGATCAATGATTGAAAAACACATACTTGTCATATTATTATAGTAATCCTACATTAACTTGAAATCTTACTAAAAAGATATGAAATTTTTCAATCAAAACAGTATTTTTAAGAAACATAACAATGAATATGTTTGACCCATCCTAGGCTGTAATCAGAGAATATTGCAACACTTTCAACTATATTTTACTAATAGCAGCAACATCAATAATTAATAACAAAACACAGGAACCGAAATAAAGGAGATAAAAGAGATAACCTCTACAGTACTTAACTACATCAGCAACAATGAAATTAGTAAGGGAAAGTTTTCTCGCGCTCTGTTAATTTATCACTATTCAAACGATCATATTTTTGGAGTCACAACTTCTAAACAATTTATAAAAACTTTTACTGATAGCATGTTAAATATTATACTGAAAAGTGAGGTTACCTTATAATACACACAAGACGATAATGAAGACAACTGTTTTCCCAAAATACAATTCAGCTGTAGAAATCGAGACATTTTATGTTCTAGAAGTTAACCGAACCGATCAAAAATTAATTAAAAACAATTCCTAATTCTATTATCACAAAAACTACCCTCAGCACTACAAAAACGAGGAGACCGAAGGAAAAGTCAAAGGTTCGATCTCTATTCACTGATTACGTTCGATTACTCGAGGGATTTCAAATATCGACTGGTCAACTCTAGAAAACTGAGGAAGAGTAGCCCTAATATTTTATTAAATAATTGTAGTAATTATTTATTTTGCTGAAATAATACCTTATTTTTTAATACAACACATGTTTCCTTACTTTCTTTCAAAAAATATTACTTAGCTACATTCATTATCTAGTTAATATAGGTCATTTTTAATATTAAAATTACTATCGATTTATCACTTTGTTGAACCGGCACCAATGCCGCACTAGTCGGCGCTAATTTCGATTACTTATCCAACAGACTCGAATTAAAAATACGGTACTAGTTGAATAAGAGCTACGAAAAATTGACCTTTTTATGTCAATTAAATGCGCTTTCCCTCCCCAGAAAACGTACAATATACTGAAAATTTTCAGGCCACAATTTTATTAAGGTTTCGCATCGCCCCTAAACGTTGCGCTGCTTGGGACAGAATAATCAAACTTCAGTAATCATCAGTATAATAGAATTAAGTGTAAGGACTCTACAAACACACTGTAAAAATCTCCATCTTCCTATGAAAAGGGGTTTAAGTCATGAGAACCCCCAAAAAAACAAAATTATTGTAGCACACTAATGAACTAAATTTTATACCAAAACTAAATTTGAACAATTTTGAATCCATGAAGTCATTCAAATTTATTTTATTACAGAAATCACTAACTTAAGCATCTAATGTAAATGATTTTCTACATAAGACTCTTATATTGTATGAATCTAAGCTTTGTGCAGCTGCGGGGAGAAGGGGACAGACAAAGTACCAAACTACTGCTGTCATAACTTTGTACTAATCATCTCATTGCTCTTCGCTTGGCAGTAGGCTGCCTAGTGCGGTGACATACATGGGTGTTGTTATGACTATTCGCTCTAGACGGCGACACAGAATAAATGTAGTTTGGATAGTACCTCTGACTACTACAAACATAGTAAGTAAAACGTTACTACTACTAATATAATCTCTCACAGTAGTAGAGACGTAATGCATACCTCTCAGCTGCCAAAGCTTGGGAACGGGCATTAATTTGCTGGGAGCTCTAATCATAAGAGCTCCCAGTAGCATTCATGGAAATTAAATATTAAAGAACCAAGAAGATGAAGAACAGCCTGTACTATGCATTGTACTGTAAAAAAAATCTGTACAGTAAAAACATGGACACAGACAAGTCTGTGTTCATAAACATAAATACATATATGTCTGTGACGAATAGTCTTATAAATAAATGGGTTTATTTTTTACACCTATTGACAGAGACAACCCTCAATGGAGGAACAACATAGATTTATTTCAGCCACTTTAAAACAAGTCCATAGGATGACTCTGTTTCTGTTAGCTAATTAATTATAAATTGTTTTTCTAAAAAATGAATAAAGATAACCAAGAAAAAAATAAAACGAACAGAATAATAAATTAAAAGTGAACTATTAGGCAGCAAATTATCAAAATACCTGAGGAACCATGGGGAGAAAATCACCTAAATACACAAAAAATAACTGAAAAATAGCAGCAAAACTAGTACACAATCAATCTTATAATAACCACAAAAGCAACGCAATCGAACAAACATGATACCTACTTGAGTCTCCAGTTTGCCTTTGGTTTTAACAAGGGATAAAGGAGGGAAAGCATCAGTGCGCATGCGTAACTGTTTTGGTGTCAGTTCAGCCAACACAACAACGTAGACTATAATCAGAGCACATACAGTATATCGCGGAAGCTTTTGTACATTAACTGAATGAATATAACCTGTTACTGTAAACAGAAATGTTGGTTTCTCGAAAACGTGGTCGGAGTATTCATCATCGTGCTGAACGAATTCTACGTAATATGCAGGGTAATAAAATGTTGTGAACTTAAAGCTAACCAGAAATACCTTTCTTTACCTCTCAAAAAAAGCCATGAGCAAGCAGCTAACTACTTTGATGTTTATCTTTTCACAATTTTAAATATAAAGATGTGAAGAAGCTATTCTTCTTCAACAGTTTTGTTGACACCTGGTAAAAAAAGGAAATGGTTTTCAGTATATACTAGTGAGGCTGATAGAAAAGATGACGGTGATAGCAATACCAAAGAAGGTGAATCATTGTAAAAAGATTTTGTTCCAATAGAATAAAGTAGCTGGTAATTACAGTAAATGAAACATTTCTAGTCACGTAATTAAGCTACAGTCTACATTATAGGTTAGATTTATTCTTATAAGGTTTATAAAGAAAACATTTTCTCTGTAATAAACCACAGCTAATTGTACGTTGTAACTGCACGATCGTGAAATGTTGTGTATTACTGTTGAGGTTGGCAACACTGTCAAATTTTCACACCCTTCCTCACAGCCCATCCATCCATACCCAAAAGGCATTCTCGTGACAGCAGTTTCCATACTTTAATGTAGAATAATTGCATATATGCTATTGCTTCTTCTCAAGCCTTTCCCCATCAAATTCAGGACACAGACCTCTTCTAATTGCCTTCAATATTTGCTGTTCTCATCTACCCCTTCCCAGCCATCCCTTTGACATCATCCAGCCTTCCAACACCTCTGCTGGTTCCACAAAGTCTTCATTGGATCACCCTGTGTCCCCGTATGTCACAACAAAGCTTCACCTAATGTTCAACCTATATCCACTTGATACCTGAAATATATTCCATGATGATCAATTATTCTTATTTTGCCAAGAGTAATCAATGAGGTAAGCCAAGACAATGATATAATTATTATTTACATAAAAATTAATGATTCACTACAAAAATAATCACAACCGAACCAAATAACCACTTAAGGATATAATAACCGAACTGAACATCGCATCCAATAATCTTTTCAAGAATAAATGCCAACTGACCAACCAACACAGCCCTATTTTTAGGCTATAATCGTATTGTTTTGTTCTCAATTTTAATATTTTTGACTTTATACTGCTGTAGATTTCTAAACTTATTATTGTGTGTGGTTATAAACATACATAATAGAGCAATTGTAGCATATCAACACAAAAGGCAATAAATTATTGATGTAGACAAAACTTCCATGTCCGAGCGACTCGAAAATAGTAAACAGCCTTCCATATTTTATTTTTATTTTGATATACACGTAGTTACAAACTTATCACATTACATTACGTTATAACAATGTTTAAACCAAACTTGGTTTTTTTGTAATATTAAATCCACGCAATAGGATTATTTATTTCGAAAAGTTATATTATCAACATTAATCGTAGGGCAAAAAACAAAATGTAATTTACATCTTCTTTTAATTTTCGTATGGAATATAAACTTTACAGGTAATAAACCATACATGAAGTAGTCCTGTACAATCAAATACGATAAGCTAATTTTTAAAACGGAAATAGAAGTTTTTAAAATTTTTCTTTTTTTAATAAAACATTTTTTTTGAACGCATACATCACGAATATAATAAACGATCACTTAATGTGTATTAGATGTTATAGGTGGAGTACATTTTTTGAACATAAAGGGTGAAGTAAACTTTAAAATAAGGTATAAGTTTCAAATCAACAGGAGCAGTAAGAGAGGAGAAATTGCTCGACTGGTGGGAGTGGCAAAGTACACAGCTAACTCCCACCCGCCTAAATTTATCGTGCTTATTATAGTTTTATTGATATGACACAACGTCGACCATTCTAAATTTTAACTTAATTTTTTTTATTATACTGTAGAAGGTGGTACCATCAAAACGATCGTATATTTTTGAACATAAAACTAAACAGCAACCAAAACAAGGTAAGAAATAATCATTTATAACGGGTGTTTTATTAAGGACGCAACCCTGATTAGAAGAAGATAGAAGTAATACATCGGTAAATTTTCTGTCCTCCAATCAGTATGTTGGCAACAGTATACTCAAGGCCAACTACTAAGACAGTTAAAATGTTCCAGTCAAACATTAGTGTGGTGACAGCAGTTGTTTTATTATATTGTGTCAGCAATGGTTTTTTCCAAGGAAGAACGCGTGTTTATTGTAGAGACTTACATAGCGAGTAAATCTTACAAATGTGTCCAAGATAAGCTTCAGTTGGAATTTCCCTGTTCTGCCGTTCCAAATAAATCATCAATATTGTTTGATAAATAAACTCCGTAGAACTGGGAGTGTACTCGATGAGAAACCACCTCGCCAGCCAACAAAGTTAACCGCGGAAGTTCTCGAAGATTTGAAAAATCATTTGACTCAATCACCTAAAAAATCGCTTAGAAGATTATCATCGCAAGTTGGGCTAACATAAACTAATGTTTTCAGAGCTACCAAAAAGTTACATTTGCATCCTTATCACGTTGGTGTAACTCATGAAATGAAAGCTACAGACCATAAGAAACGATTACAATATTGTCTGTGGTTTTGATCTTTGGTTGAAGAAAATGGTATACAATTATTGTTGGATCATTTTTATTTTAGTGATGAGGCTTGGTTTCATTTAGGTGGCTATGCGAATAGTCAGAACTGTAGAATATGGAGTGCAACAATTTTTCATGCTTTCCATGAAACAACATTGTTCTTACGTAAAATTGGTGTTTGGTGTGCAATTTCCCGCTGCCATATAATAGGGCCGTTATTTTTTGACAGTACTGTAGACAGTGTAGTTTATAGTGATTTAATCCAACAGTTCATTTCATTGTTGAATTTGGACGACCGAAATGGTTGGTTTCAACCGGACAACGCTACATGCCATACTGCAAATAAAACGCTAGCAATGCTACAGGAATTTTATAATCACCGCTTAGTATCGAAAGATTTGTGGTCTCCGAGATCCCCAGATCTTACACCAGCAGACTTTTTCCTATGGGGTTCTTTAAAAGGTGAAGTTTATAAAAACAACCCTCATATGATCGATGAATTAAAAACTAACATTACAAGTGCGATTTCAAGCATTAGTGAACAGACTTTTAAGAAAAGTTACTGCAAATGTCATTAAACGAATTCATATCTGTATTGAAGTTGCAGGAAATCATTTCGAACATCTACTGTAAACATAAAAGGTTAAATTCATTGCAATTTGCTATTCACTTGTAAAATAATAATTTAGATTAATTAATAATTTGTAAAGTACGGAAAATAAAAATACGCCGTAGATTGTGTCTTTAACATAGGGTTGCGTACGTAATAAAACACCATGTATTATAATTTATAGTTAATACTATGGAAGAGCAAAGAAGGAATGTATTCCTAATAAAACACTCATGAAATACACAGCTAAACTAGAATGCAGTAACTAGGAATATGAATGGAAAAAATTCATACAGGGTACAAGTAGATAAATAAATACACAAAATTCTGTAAAAATTAAAATTATTATTGTAATCAATCAGATATAATGTATTTACAGAACTATTCAGATTAGTAAAAAAAACTATATTTATTTGAATTAAATTCCTTAACTACAAAATAAAAATGTTAACAAGTGAAAAATTAGTCAAGTGTTATATCAATAAATTATAAAAAGAAACAGAACTGCAGTTTAACAAGAAAAATGTAGACTACTACAGGACACGTAAATGCATTTAACATTAGTTTTTACAGGTTTTAAGTAGCAATAAAAGACACCTATTAAATATATATATTTTAATAAACACATATATTGTATTACACAAAAATAAAAGCAATCTCAAACTTTACAACTTACAATTCTTTATGAAAATAATAACTTTTCTTGGCTAAAAATAGATGGGTTGTAACTTTTAACTCGCATGACTTCAATACCATTGCTTTATACAAATTACAGTTAAACCTACTTATTAAGTAGAAAATTTTAAACAATGCACATGAATAATTTGAAACAACGATCATTAAATTTTTTTTGATCTTTAATCGTAACACATTTGAATTAGTCTACACCAAACTGCCAGATTTTTAAGAAATATCCAATCAGATATTGCAATGACATTTTATCATGACATACATGGTTTTTAAACCATACCAAAATAATTACTAAGTAACTTATCAAATGCAAAATAATGAATACGGCATTTGTGAAAAAATTAATATTATGCACTATTAAAAAATATATTTGTTTTTGTAAAAGAAAAAATAAATAAAAATTTTAGTGATTTGAAAATTTTAAAATAAAAGACAAAATAAATAACAGTACATCTACAATTGAATTATATTATTACAATAATAATATAATAAATATTATAAAAATTCTTTAATTAATTTTTTCCTTTCGAGTCTTTATCTTTATTATCTTTTTCCTTTTCCTTACTATCCTTATCCTTCTCTTTACTATCCTTATCTTTCTTATCTTTATCTTCTTCTTTTGGTTTGTCATCTTTTTTTCCTTCCTTCTTTTCAGCGTCACGATTACTAAGTTTATTGTTGATGAGATTGTGTAATGCGATTATCGAACGTATTAATGCTGCTAAATAAACAACTAACATCTGATCGTTGGTCTTTACATACAGAGAATCGACAAAGTTTCCATGACCGATATCTGGCAAAAGATTAAAGATGTCTTGCAACTGATAGACTATCTGGTGGTTCATTGGCAGTTTGCCTTCAACGACCTAATTAAAAAAAAAAAAACATCACAATATGAAAGTTCCATTATGAATGACCTAATTAAAAATTTTTCCAAATTAAAAGTAATATTTTATCAGTTCGTTCTTCAGAATATCAGAATACTAAATTCCAAATCCACTGAAAAGAAACAGACTAAAAGATTATGGTTTGACTAAAAAAAATTAGTGATTATTTATAAATTACAACAATAAAAAAAGTTATTTATTTTATCATTAAAACGACTTAAAAATGAAAAAATATTTTAAAAATCAACAACCACCATCAAAGAAATGATGAACTCCTACCACAATGAATAAAAAATCTGTTTAACGCACATTCACAAAAGAGTACAAATAAGAATATAGCACATTCTTTTAAGTACCCTAACAAGTCTAATAAGTAGGTCTACTTTACAAAAAAAAAAACCATAACAGAATAATTACTATGATACCAACACAATGACTGCTAATATTTCAGCCAATATTAAAGAACCAAAATTGAGGCTTAATCTAATAAATGAGACACTGTAATTTAATATTCAAAACACCAAGAAATAAAAATGTGACTAATAGTAGTGGATCAGGGAGGTACAACAGAAGTATTGGTACAAAACTGCAGAACTGAAGCACTACAAGCAAATGATGGAATTCCATATCCCATATTCTAGTTTGTGACATACTCAGTCTAGACAGGAAGCAGCTGATATGTTTGTTAACAGTGGAATATTACCTAAGAAATAATCTATACATCATGAGGATCTATAGAGGTGACCAAGTATGTAAACTAGCACGGGGGAGTTCTTCTCCTAAATTATCTTCGAGTATGAAGCATAAACTGATAAGAAGTATTCAAATAAATCAGGAAGGAAATCTTCTACAGTACAATGGCACACACGTAAAAGTCCTGAAACTTATACAAGGGAAAGGTCTGTCTCTTGAGTAAATAATGAAAAGCGGTATAATACAATTAACTCTCCAAAGCTTCACGGTTAAAGGGCTGAAAATACTGCCTTATACCTCCTTAGTCAGTAAGGGGAAAAACTAGTCACTAACGCCACCCACTCCTTCATGCTATTCAGAGGCTTATGTTGAATGACGCAGATAATATTCAAAACATCACATACTATGAATGAAAGGTAACTAATTTTAATTTAACACTAATTTTCCAGATCCAACATTTAATTTAGATCTGAATCAATACAAAAATATTACTACCTACAATCAAGCATGTAATCACAGAATAACAATGTCAACAGGGGATGATTACTGGGTACCTATGAAGGTCGTGTGACATTCATTTCAGAAGCAGGTTCTTCTATTAATTGGTGGCAATTTTTTAAAATGTCATCTATTATTTTTCGAAGTCCATCCGTCACATCCAGATGTCCAAAACTAAAAGAGATAATCAATGGGTTTCGGATTGGTAACTACACAAAACTTTAGTGGGCCTGAATTTGATTCGAAGTTCAGGTTTCAACAGGAAATGGCCCAAAACTGGATGTCAGGAAATTATAGTTGGAATTTGGAAACAAAAATAGTGTCATTCGGTTTCTCTTAAAGAGCACAGATACAGAAAACACTAATGCCTTTTGCCATAAATCAAAGATAAGCCTTTTTAAAAATTGACACACCAGCTATGAGATGCGTCGTTTCATGAAAGGGATTTTTAGTGGTTAGCGCCTTTATTTAGGGTTAATAATTTTGTTTCTTTTTGCCTATTAATATAAATTATATATACTAGTTTACTTTTGATATGAACTATAGTACGTGAGTCAAGAGTTTGCCTTTGGTTTTAACGAGAAGTAAAGGGGAAAAGCATCAGTGCGCATGCATGACTGCTTTGCTATCAGTTAGCCAACACAACATAAACTATACCCCAGAGCACATACAGTATACCACAGAACCTTGTGTAGGTTAACTGTACGAATACAACTATTTGTTACCATAAACAGAAATATGGGTTTCTCGAAAAAGTGGTCAAACTATTCACAGTGCTGAATGAAATCTAATATGCAATGTAATAAAATGTTAAGTTAAAGCTAAACAAAAATACCTTTCTGTGCGTTTTAACAAAAGCCATTAGAGCAAGTAGCTAACTACTGTAAAGTTTCTCTTTCTACAATTCAAAATATTGGGAAGGAAGTTAAAGACAATAAAGAAGATTCTTCATCAACAGTATTGTTGACATATCATAAAAAAAAGAAAACAGCCAGAATATAGGAATGCCTCATTGGACGGTTTAACAACCGTGCGGTTGTCAAAATTATATAGGATTTTTATATCAATAAGAAAGTGGTGCCAACTTGTAAAAAAGTATGGTTTTAAAAGAAACGCTAAATTTTAGTTGGAAACTTTGTACAAATTTTAAAGAGAATGGGGTTTAAGTGGAAAAAGTGTCAGTCACAACAAAGTATATTAATTGAAAGACATGTGGTTAACAAAAAGTTCAATTGCACGGTGGTGAAATGTGTCTCACTGTTGAGGTTGGCAAAACTCAGATTTTCTCTTCCTTTCCTTACACCCTATTCATATGCAAAAGGCATTATCGTGACTCAGTATCTACAGCAAGTTATGATTCACATTTTCAGATGCCAAAAGTAGAATATAAATGTTGCAACAAACCTGGTTCAAGTAATCACGCATATCTTGTAACTGTAAATGTAAACCTTTCAGTCCCATTAATTGATTTGTAATTCGTTGTGATAATGTACCGACAGTTGTATCTTTTATATCTCTTAACAAGTGTTCAACACCAATTTCTTCAGCTTCTTCTGCTCCAATTTCACTCATAACATGTTCAAATGTTTTTGATGTTGGTGAACCATCCTACACAAACAAATGCATGAATTATTTTTTTTACAAAAAAAAACAAATTTAACAACATAATTTGAAACAATAAACCCTAATTTATATGAGACAGAATATTAACTTATGAGTTAAATACATCAGCTTAAATTCCTTTTCGTATGTTTAATTTCTTAATACAGCGTGGCGAATTTGAAGATGTGAAATGATACCACAAAACAGAAAAGTTTTGTGATGACGTCAATTGTCGGATCAGCAGCGAAAGTGTTAACACATGAAAAAAGAAAATTAATGGCTTCCTTACGACTCAGTTTTTTGAAGATTCACCGCTTCAATGCCATGTTTATCAATGTTTGGCCTCCATGAAAACTGAGTAGTACAATTTTTTAAAAGTTTCCTTTGTTTTTGATAAGATAATATTGTTTTAAAAAAATCTGGAAATTATCTGGTTTGCTGATCTATTCAGGTACAGGGCTTTTATTAATTTTTAAGAGTAGAAAAACAATGTCCCCGCAGAGCCCATGTTTTGAGTCTACAGTAAAAAATGTAACAAAAATAAATCCCAGTGTTAATTGCAACCCCTCAGAAGCTAACAAATATGCCTATGCTAAGCGCAACTGGTTATTCTTATTTTAAAAATACAATATTTTCAAATGAAAACTAAAATATCTAAAATAATTACCCCTTCAATAAATCAAGACTATTTCTGAAGAATTACAACATAGTATTTAAATTTAGACCACGATGAATTTTTTTTTATTAATTTATTTAACGTCGTATCAGCTGCAATGGTCATTAGCGAAGACGTTAGAGTGTAACTGACTACAATGGAGGATGAAATGATTTTTGTGTAATGTATGAAAACATGCTGTGCCTGAGGGATTCGAACCCACAACCACATGATGAGAGGCAAGCATATTACCAACTATGCCAATGCGGCCAGCTACAATGAATTTTATTTTAAATGATATTAACGACTGGCAGCTATAATAATGGACGAAAAATGTAGTCTACAAAACATTTTGGTTCTTCAAATATATTAAAAACTAACCTCCAAGTAAGTAACATACTGTAATTATCAACTTACATCATGGATTTCTTCAACAACTCTATAAGCTTCAGTTGGCAGTCCAAGATCTTTAGGTTTTGCGTCAATTATTACAAGTACACAATTTGGACAGTATCTACGTATTAACTCATTAATAGCAACATCATTCTGGTGTAATTTTGGGCCAGTGTGGTACCAACCAACCACTTTTTCACGTGCTGGAAAATTATAAAAGTACACAAATTATGTAAAAAATTATTTATAATGAAATTTCTACTCGTTAAATTTAAATACAGTAAAATTTGGTTATAACAAAATTCATGGGACTGGCATTATTCGTTCGTTATAACCAAATGAGCCTATATGTCGAATATCTATGTAACACTCTTTTATATTACGTGCCCAGCCAATTACTGGTAACAAATCTACATACTTAATTTCAATAAAAAAAATCATAAATAAAATTCTTTTATACCACCTCCACAGTTGAACAGCAACACTTAGTTGTCAGCTGTTCTAAACATAAAAAAGTTTGTTGTTTCAGACCTTTTAATGTGTTTAAAACATATAAAACCAACCAAATTTTATATTTTCATACGTTATTACTGGATTTCCGTTACAACAGACTTCGTTTTAACCAAATTTTGTTATAATTCATAAACTCAGTTTTTCTTGTTTGATAATAATAGTACATGTCTTACAGAAAAACAATACATATAACTATGTCAATGAAGCAGGCTGTAGATCACAGGGAATACTTTTTTTTATTGCTCATTAAAATTTTTACCTATAAATAGATTTTTTAAACAATGGATATACAGTAAACAACATTCTGGTCAATATTTAGTCCAAGATGATGTAATACTGTATTACTGTATATATCAATGTATAATTTTGTGCAACTGCGAGTACTTATAACTTTTCATGTATATGTGTTAAGCTGGGCGCCCTCATGTGTACACATGGTAATTAAAATTGCACTTGTGATTTTTCTGTTTCATGACAAAGCACTGAGTGGCAAAAAGAAACACTGCCTAGTTGCCAGCAAAGAAATAACACCTATAGAAATAAAATAAAAAACATGCCTGAGGAGGAATCAGCCGTCACATAGTAGAGTTCCATTTGACGCCAAAGAGGCACCAGCCAAGTTTGGCGTGTTAAGGAGAGGTTCAAATCTCACAAAGGTAAGACTATTTTTTCAATGGAATTTGTTTAAAAAAGAACTACTATAAATTCACATAAATTTCTACTTCATTAAAATTTCCGGTAATTTATTTTTAATTTTCTGTACTTTATTTTAGTATGTATGTACCGTTTATGGTTTTCCAGACTTTACATCATACATTTTTAAGCCATCTTTGACAAAGTATACTTTGTCATCTTTTCGTACATGTATTTATTTGTCTAGCCTACTTGTGTGTACTATACAGCACATAATACAAACATATTTATGTACTTCTTAATTGACAGCATTGAGTAAAAAATATTTGCAGCAATCATTTTTCAATCAAACTGGTAGTCTTTTAATATTTTTGACCTTTGTAAAAATATAATTTTTTATGAAATAATACAAATGTTTATTACTAAAACATGCAATTTTGAAGTGAATTTTTGAGTTTCAATATTTTACCTCTGTAAATTGAACAAAGTAATCAAGACTGTATTTAGCAAGATTTATTTACTTTCATGATCTTCATTTTAGAAATCCAATAATGAAGTAACCTAAATGGAACAGATTTACTGTCCAACCCAAGATAAGTCAGCTGTTATTATTAAGAGGTATTAATAATATGCCATTTAATTATATTTGAACTGACCTAGCAATTTTCTTTCATACTGACAATAAAAAAAATACCACACATTATTAAAGGATCGTAGCTGTATAAGCCTGCTTCTGAACAAATTAAATGAATAGTAAGCTATAAGTTACAGGACCATAGTTTTGTCAAAATTGTAAACTAATTTTTTTTACTTCATAAGATATTATATTATTCAAATACTTACCATTAACTTTTTTGAACATTCCATACATATTTTCCAAATAATCGTGATCAAGAAACCACACTGACTTTTCTTTGTCATCTTCATCAAACGGGACTGAAAGAAAAATTCAGCAAATTATTATTTAGGCAATTTTAAAAGTTGATCTATATAATTTCCAAATAACAAATATATTCTTTCTGTTGACAATTTTAGTTTAATAAATTCTACTCAAGGATGTTTCAACAGACAATTAACAATCCAGATCATTTCTTCAAAAGCCCAATTATGGGTAAATTACTAATCTAAGAATTTACTTTCCACAACTAAAATTCACACATGTATTTTTTCATACTCTATTACAGTAACTTCACTCCAATGCTAATGAAAGTGAAAACTATCAAAAACAGATAATAAAATTGTTCATTTGTTTTATGAGGCATTGGGAATGCATTTAATAATGATTAAACCAGATGTGATGCCCACTCTAGAGATGAACTAGTTGTAAAAAAATCTAAAGCACATTAAAGACCACGACAAAAACTAAAACCATTCAGAAATGCATACAAAACAATATTATGAAAACATAACTGAAAAACTAACCTGAATTTTATTGTCTTATGGATCAAAATTCAGGAACAACATAAGCACACTTTTTAAGAAAGAATACAATTTATATTTTGGTGTATATTGGCACTGTGCACACCATGTATGAATTCCATATAACTTTTAATAAAAAAATAATGTGTGCAGATTGTAATTTCATGTAATACTACACAGAAGGCCTGACTGAGGTTTTCTTAACCAGCATCCTAATCTCACATTAAATATGAAAAAACAAATTTAATGCTGATGCCAACAACTCGGTTCACACCCGATTTGTCTCGAAAATAGGCTAAACTTTTAAATACAAAAATGTAAGTAAAGGCAATGCAGAGTAGCCCAGTTCTTTGGCCAGTCTTTGTAACACTTTCTCACAACACCATCCACAAACATACCTAATGATTTATCATTTGTAATTTTAGATAAGGTAAGAATGGATGATTATTGAATTAATTTATCATTAATTCTAACAGATGAAACCGGATTTAAGTCTTTAATTGGATAACCTACAAATTTAAAGGCATTAAGTACCTAGGGCTATACTATAAACACAAAATATGACAAAGTACACTAAATTTTACACACCTGCAAAACTATTTGATACATCTAAAACACCTCCAGGACGCCAGCAACCCAATAACACTCCAACCACGCGTTTTTGATTTTCAATTCTTCCCATTCGGTTAAAATGATCAACAACGCTTAGCAAAACCAGTGGATGCACCACAACTTTATTTGTCTGAACTTCGAGGCTCGGCATTGTCTTTAACTTAACGTTAACTAACTTAAATAAATAATACCATACAAGGTTTTTAAATACACAAAGAAAATAAATGTTCCAAACACTTTATATCATACTGTAACCTATTCGTTCACACGAATCTGCTTGTAATGTAACGTCAGCCTTCTTGTTCTTCGTTATTCTATAAACAGATGACTCATGAACATTTAAAAAAATAAATAAAGTATTAGAAAATAGTAGTTAATCGGTCACGTTTAATTATTATAACTTTTTGATATTTTCATACAAGAGCACTCTTTATTATTATACGGATGAATAATATACCACCAAAATCCATTTATCGGAGAAATGGAAGACATTTGTTCAGAAGTTGGACAACATGTTTCATTTGGCGGTAAGAACTCTTTGTTGATAATTTGTGAAAAAAGGTTAGGGTGTGAAGTAGTTACACGATAGCGTAAAATTAGTACATTTTCAGTTGCCAGATCTTGTGGTTTAATAATTCAGTAATTTGATATTTTAGGATGTAGGAAATAATGTTAGTATTAACAGTTTTTTTACTGTTAGGATTTTTTGATTAGTAACAAAGTGTTCAATCTGATTTGTAAGCGTTACGTATTTAGATTATAGTCCATTTTCTTACTAAAATATATTTAGAAATGGATTTTAGACGACGGAGAATCGTTTCAAAAAAACAAGATCCTGGTGGGTTATCTGCACTGTATCCTCATGATTTACAGTTGTATAAAATTCCACCCACAGGTGAAATATCTCTTGAGGAATTCGATGATTTTGCAGTTGAAAGATTACAAGGTAATGTTTAATAAATTCAGTATTTTTATGAAATAACTATTCATGTGTGTGCCACCCACACACGTAAGATGAGCTGAGTTGAACATCTCTACTCATACCATTATGTATTGGTATTTTGTTATTCAGAAAATGTTGAACTTCTGTTTGAACCATTGATTAACTAATTTGAATTTTAACCTGGAAAAGATTTTAAATGTTAGAGCTTTTATTCTCTTAATCTTAAATGCAAGGAAGATCTTTGTATCTTTTCAGCACCAATTTTTTTGTGTTATGTCATTTTGTTTAGAATTCAAATACTTAGATTCTGGGTCCAAAAAGATTGTGAAAATACTTTGTAGAAAAAGTAGTAATAATTTTGTTTGTATTATGATAGATGCAAATCAAGGATAATCAGGTGACAAAAATATCTGGCGGAAAATAGTAAGAAAGGTCAACTTCAAACATGTTTACATGTATGGCTTTTTGATAAACTGACCCTAGAAATCAATGTTTGAAATGCTTCTGAAGCAAATTTGTCAACCTGTAGTTAATTCCACTTAACTGATGTAAACAGGTCAGATGAGCGTATGGTTGAAAGAATGATATTGTTATGACGCGAGGTGGCATTAGCCAGTCATGTTGATAACTATAACACATTTTGTTTATGTCTGCTTCTAACACAGTAAATACTTTGGTACTTCTTAGCAGTTTAGTACTTTATTCTTCTTCAGAAAATGTTCTGTTTTGCAATTAAATATTATTTCAATTAGATGTGAATTAGTTCTCGCATTAAGGATGGCTTGCACTAAGCATTTCCTGTAACTTCAATATTGCATTCAGCCAATAGCGAAACACGCAGAGTGTTTGTTTACTTAGTTCCAAAGATAAACAGAATAAACTATATACCTAATTGTCCCTGCAATGCTCTTTGAAAGCAATATTGACTAGGTTTTCAGTTTTAGATAGCTACTTTGACGTTAAAATTGGCCTTAGATTTGACAACTAATCAAAATATTGTTTTGTTCATAGTAATGTTTGTTTTACAGTTTTACGAATAGTTGAATTGGTTTATGTACGTGAAAATGGACACAATATGGATGAAATCAAGAAAGGAGTTTTAGCAGAATTAAAAAAATTTCCTGAACTAAAAGCTTATGCAAAATTGGTGAGAATTGTTTTAATTTTTATAATTTTAGTAAAAAATAATTGTGTGCTGCTGTGTTAGAAAATCAGGACTGATCCGCAAAGTAAATTTAACACAGCATTAAAGTAAGTCAACAAAAATTTCAAAGAGGCAGTGAACAAGATTAATAAACATTTTAATTCTGTAATAAAATGCTGATCAATTGGTACATATATAGGCCAATGATTTTTTAATTAATTGTTATTTAATTAAAAAAAGTATTAATGCTGTTTATTTTTTTTACCATTTTATTTAATTTTACTTCAATTATTTGGTCTTTGGCAACTACAGACAAGCATTTTACTGGCTGCACTCAAGAACACCCTAGTATAGTATTTCCATTGATGTTATCTCTTAACATTACTTATTTAAAAAACTAATATTTTGTTTAAGTGAGTTGTTGAATCTTCATGGTATATTTTAATATTTTTAGTGTTAAATTTACTGTAGTATTATTTATTTTATTTAACAGATTAATGCAACTGGTTGCAACCAGACAGAAGCAGATGTGGCTATCCGGCGTCGTGATCACATATCTCATTTTTTACTACGTCTCGCATTTTGTCAAACAGAAGACCTTAGGAGATGGTTTTTGAAACGTGAATTAGAGTTGTTTCGATTACGTTGGTTTTCTCTCACTAGTGAAGGAAGAAGCAAATTTTTAGAAATTAATGGACTGAATTATAAACCGGTGAGTGTAGAGGTTAAATCAAACCTTGAAACTTAAAAATAAAATTTTTGCAAGAATAGGTGTAATTTGCTTGTAGCAAGATCCAAATTGTTTTTGTTATTTCTTTTCCTTTAAATCTCCAACAGATCGGTTAATTGATCAAAATACTCTTATTCAGTGTCATGTTTTCCCTTCAATGTTTCAAATTATTTGATACTCTATTTATAATTTTTCCAGTTTTAGTTGTAATAGATTGATTGACATTCTTCATGAGATGCTATAAAAAAATTCTAAATTACCCCTTCTACATTAAGTATTACTTTCTCCATTAATTCATTGTTAACTATTTAGAATCTAGCTTGACACTTTTAGCCTCAAACACAGGTCCCGATTTGCACGTTTTTAGCTAAGATCCAAAAATAAGTAACCAGGTTTTCCCAAAGTCTAACAGTCCTAAAGCTTCGGGCATATTTTTGCTGATAATGTGACCGCAGCGGCCAGCAACCTCACACATGTCATAATTATTTTTCCATAATTCCCCATAACAGACAGGTGGAGTGCCAAATTATTTACACTCAATCTGTTTGTTGCAGGGCTAAAATAAATAGTTTTGTTTCTTATAACATGGTCAGGCAATTAAATGACTGAATCATTTAAGAACAGAAGAAATAGAGGAGTAAAGGACACTAGTCAGAGTTATCTCCTCTGAAAGTAATGAATTTCATTATACAGCCAGACCCTGTGGTGAATGAAGTGAAGGTGTCATTTGCAGAGTGGAAAATATGTGCTTTTCAGAGGGTGCAGCATGCTGATAAGCATGCTTTTCCACTCAGTGAGGAAGGCAATGGTAAACTACCTCACTCCTCGTTTTACTTAGTAAAACCTCTACAGGTTCAAACCAGCTTTTTGGCGGATGACCTAAACAACAACAGATTGATTGTGCCAAGTGGGTGATTATTGGCTTTTTAGGAACCAATATTACAAGTTTGCCAATAATGGTTTTAGTTTAGTAGTAAATTGATCACATTGTAATTGAAGGAAACTGCTTTAGAATACCCAACAGAAGCACAGAAAAGTATTTTCTGTAGTTATAGTTGTATGTATTTATCTATAGGCCTACCTTGACTCTAGATGTAAATAAACAAAAATTAATTTCATGTATAAAGTAGATGCTAAATTTAGACCTACATATACAAAGTCAAACAGAATCAGGATTCTGATTCACATGAAATTCACTTACTTAAACATTAAACCAATCTACATTATATTATAAAAATACATTTATTTCTCGTTTAACAACCATTTTCTTTAATCGTTAGTACGAGTTGATGGTCAATTTTAAATATATGATAGTATGTTTTGTTTGAAGTGCGTGCTTAAGTAGCTGTGTTTACTTAATTAAATTTTTTTATCTGTAAGATTTTATTGTGTATCCAAGGCATCCTTTCGTCAAACCTACTACACTTAATTTTAGATAACTTTCTGTTTGTTTCTGAGCGAGTTATTCATATTTCAGTTTTTCATTGTCAATTGATAAATAAAACACCGAAATTACAATACGTTTTAAACTTGTAATTATCTACGGAATGGATACAAAATGTAGAAATAATTGAAAGGAAAATTCTTCATAAAATTTATGGTACAAATATTACAGAAACTAGAAAAAGATTAATAAATCAAACTAAGAACTTTACTAGGACTCTTGAAATGTATAAAACAAAGACTGGTTAAACAAAAAATATATTCAATATTTGCTAAGACAAAACAAAAAACAACTTTAACCAAAAACAAAAAGTGGAAACAGAACAACTAGAATTTAACCAAACGTAATATTTTGATAAACTTAGTTTAGAAGCAAATTGTATGAATTGGTAATTTTTGTGGAGATCAAGGAAACCATCAAAGAGACATAAGGTGCAAGAATGTCCAGGTCAGAAAAGATGAAAAAAATTTGGGAAGAAAGGAGATTAAGAGAAGGATTGATACCAAAGAAAATGTACTTCAGAAAGAGCTATTAACAGTAAATCCAATAAAATAAGGCTAATAGGATAGAAAATAAAATAAGAGAAGCTAAAGATTTTATCAAAAATGTAGGAAGGAAAGGAAAGTAAATTTTGTCACCAAGAAGTCCTTTGTGACTGAATTCTTGTAAAAAAGTAAACTAATAAGTAATTAACTGGGTTTAATCAAGGTACAAGTAGCCGTGTGAATGAATTTTTTTACATTCGCCTGTTTTGCACGTTGATGCTAATGCAGTATTGATGGAAAGATTCGCATTATAGTGTAGTTGGAATTATTACCCACTGGTTAAATTTCATTAGTTTCAAATGTTTACAGTATTTGCAGTACTTATTTATTTTAAGTATCTCCTATTATTTTATGTATTTTTTTTTAGTTTATTTATTTAAAGTCGCGACTACTGTGGGTTATGGAATGTTGGATTGTGACTTGTTATAATTTCCTGACCCTAGCCGGGAATCGAACCCGGGACCTCCACATAGTATGCCAGCACACTAACTTTTACGCTACAGAGCCGGCCTATTTTATGTATCATATAAATATATTTTTACTAAATAGCTTTTAAAAAAATTGCTATGTCATAACTTAGCTTATTTTAACAAATTTTCAGATAGGTGATGCTGAACGCCAATCTTTGACGGAAAATTCTCGTGGAATGTTGACGCAAGGAGTAGAATATTTTCAAGTGCCATTTACAGAAGTTTCCGATTTGGTTAGGAATCGACGTGTTTTTCTTAGACGAGGATTTGCTTACATTACAAGTAGTGATATAATTTCTGTAATCAGCTTTCTTTTTAGGGCTTATATTGCACAAGAACTTGTTGTAAGTAATTATTTTATTAAGTAGGTTATTATTTAGGACTAGGTACATAACATTTACTAACAGAATGTTTCAGTGTAAGTTGAGTTTTCTGCTTAAACTACTCAAAAATAAAAAAATTTATGATTTGTAGAAATGCTGGTCCAATTATTAAGCCCCCCAGTATTTAGGTTTCGTTGAACAAAAAAAGGTTTTCTTACTGGGCATGAGATCAACAAATATGGCTAATTGGAAAACATGGATTTTTAGCTGAAAACTACAAATTATCTTCTTTGTATAGTGAGAATAAATTTTCTTACTTAATTGTGTTTTGTTTTTGTGATGGTATGCTGTACTGGTGCATTTTTATGTTGTGTATGTTGTACTGGTACTTTTTTATGAGTTAAAAATTAAATTGAAAATTGGGAAGTTCGAATGATACACACCATCATTATAAGTACGATACATACCATAAGGTAGGGAGAGGGACACCTACCTTTGTATCATTATGCTTGCATTTTGACCAGACTTAAGACTTCAAAGATTTTTTTGTTACATTTAAAGACTTGAAATTGAAATGTACTTAAAGTAATTGCAGAAAGCCTTTGTTAGTATGTTTACTTGTACCACTGATGGAATATAGCCAGGCAGGTGAATGAAAAAGTAGTAGCCAAAAATTAGATAGAGAACTATAATGTAAGTATGTGATGTTATAATAACTTCTTCTTCTTCTTCTTCCTTTCACGGGTTAGGCGTTGCTGCCTATTCCGAACCTCCACCATCTGCCCATCTCTTCCTTGGACGTCCTCGATCCCTTTTACCCCTTGGCTTGTACCATAGTGCCTGCTTGGGTACTCTTTCATCCTTCATTCTACCTAAGTGATCTATCCACTTCTTCCTGCCCTCCATTACTTTATCATTTATGGAGAAGATATTAAGATGTTGTCGTATCTCCGTGTTTCTGTAACGGTCCTCTCTACTACAGCCATAAGTTTGCCGGAGAAATCTCATTTCTGCTGCTTGTAATCGGCTCTCTTCCCGTCTTGACAGAACCCACGTTTCACTTCCGTAAAGTACTGTTGGAGCAGCTATCGTTTTATAAAATCTCATTCTAGTGTCTTTACTTGTGATGTTTTTCAAGTTCCTGTGGATAGTACCACATATGTGTTGAAATCGGTGGATCCTATCATACACCTCCTTACCCTGTTGATAAGTTACATCGCAACCTAGATAGTTAAAATGGGATATCTGTTCTATAATCTTATTATATATGACAATTTTACTTCTGACAGGATCCTTCCCCCTGAATGCCATTACCCTTGTCTTTTTGGTTGAAATTGTCAAATTATATTCCTGGCATATTCTACTCATCTCATACACTGCTCTCTGCAGGTCATCCTCCTTCTCCTGTAATATTATCAGGTCGTCAGCAAATAAAAGGCAGTTTAACTTCAAACTTTCATTCATGTAGATACCTGAATGTACTAATGGTTTCCAACTCTTGATCACGTCATTTATAAAAATATTAAATAGCGTGGGAGATAGTCCACATCCTTGTCTTAGTCCTTTATTAATTATTATTTCATCAGAGTAGGAATTCCCCGTATCTACTTTGATTTTCGTATCTTTATATAAGCTTTTAGCTGCCCTTATGAGATGGGGCGGATATCCTGTCTTCTGCAACACATTCCATAGTTTTTCCCTGTCTACTGTATCAAAAGCTTTTTGAAAATCGATAAAAGCCAAATGCGTCTCGAGATTATATTCCCTTCTTTTTTCCACAATTTGCTTGATTGTAAATACGTTGTCTAAATATGTTGTTATAATAACATGCATCATAATGTAATTGTGTCGTCGCCAAAATCATCTGTTTAACAGCTGATTTTCGGAGATGAAGGTTCCTGGTTCAAATCCTAGTAAAGGTAGTTACTTTTATTTGGATTTGAATGCTAGACAGTGGTTACCGGTGTACTTTGATGGTTGGGGTTCAATTAACCATACTCTCTCAGGAATAAATCTTTATAATGCATCCTGCAGTTTTAAATATTTCTATTTCATATAATGAATTAATACAATAATTTCACTAACCTTCTTTTTAAACTGCGTCACCTTTATTTTAATTTTCACTTACACGTGTTTCGGTGGATCCACCATCATCAGAGTAAATAACATATAATTGAAACTAAAAACATTATTTATTAAAAATCTATAGAAGATGATACATCTTCAGTCACTTGTATAAAACTGTTTTATACAAGTGACTGAAGATGTATCATCTTCTATAGATTTTTAATAAATAATGTTTTTAGTTTCAATTATATGTTATTTACTCTGATGATGGTGGATCCACCGAAACACGTGTAAGTGAAAATTAAAATAAAGGTGACGCAGTTTAAAAAGAAGGTTAGTGAAATTATTGTATTAATTCTCTCAGGAATGGTCGGCCTGAGTCTGTACAAGGATACACCTCATTTACACGTCATACATATCATCCTCATTTCATTGGGTCATGGAGTTGCTTATTGTTCTGAATTGAACAGATTGCAATGTACACATATTACGGATAAAAAAAAATGTAATTGTAATATAGTCCCTTGCCAATGAGGCAGATAGAAAACTGCACAAATAGAAAATTGCAACTTTACCAATCCTAGCTGGCAGCTTCAGTACAGCTATATAAGCTATAATTCTGCTATACTTAGTTTGGTTTTGTGAAATTATCCATAATATCGTATCCGTTATGTACATGTCACTTGCATAATAAATTACTAAGATCACTTTCGACATGGTGTTAGGCAGCAATATGGTTTACTTCTTAAAGGAATTGGTGTTAGGTTAGATGGTCTTAAAGTTTTGGCAAGATGAATTCACACTTAGACCAGACATTAATCAAGAAGAAACTGTTGGGGAATATTTTTTATAAAGACAAGTTATATTGGCTGCAATAAATCTTCCTTGAAATAAACTAATACTTAAGTGTTCCATTCCAGATTTTTTGTCATTAGTTACCTAATACAAATACTACAAATCTTTAGCACACCAACAAAGTCATTTTAAACTTATTTTATTAAAGTTTAGATCAAAATTTATTGATTTCAGATCACTTCAAGAAAATTACCTCAACTTGAACAAGCTGACGGAAGAGTTTTTCATAATTTACATGCTTTACCACATTGCTACACTGGAAAGGATTATTCTGTTGTCCAAAATAAGAATTCTGTTTCCATAGAAAATCTTGATGCGGTAAGATCTATTTTTATTTTTGTAGCTTTGATCGTAACTAATTTTCTTAGATTATGAAATAATAATTGGTAAAATTCTATTTATGTAAAGTAGGTATAATTGTACTATTGCAGCAAGATATTAGAATATTTAAATTTTGTTGTTTGGGAAGCTGTTTGATACATTTTTTTATAATTATGAATGGATCATACTTTGTTTACTATTTCATTAGTATTATATTATATAATGAAATAAATAAATAAATATAGTATTATATAATATATATTTCATTAATAAATATTGTGTTTTGAGGTAAAAATGAAACACTGGAATGTGTTATCTACATCAAGGTTTAAAAGAAATTTTTTTACAAGATCCCGCCTGATGAAGTCATTTATTTTTTAAAGAAATATTTTCGAAAGTATTTATAGTTACTTTCTTTGTTTTTTCTTGCAGTTGTCCAGAATATCTTATCCGTTATGTATGCGTCACTTGCATAATACTTTGCGTAAAGAACATCACTTGCGACATGGTGGTAGGCAGCAATATGGTTTATTTCTTAAAGGAATTGGTGTTAGTTTAGATGATGCCTTGAGGTTTTGGAGAGACGAATTTACACAGAGACCAGATATTGATCATGAAAAGGTAATATTATTTTTTAATTTTGTTATACTATGTTATTTACTGTGTCAACGTAATATTGACTAGCAACCTCCGCTCGCTTCGCTTCACATCAGCTAATGTAGGCCTCATTAAATTATTTTAAAACCTCTCTATGTACAATATTTGTGGTTTTGTTGCCCTTTGGGAGCAAAATAAATTGTTTTTCTGCACTTCCAGCTCTAAAACATCCAATGTGAAACTGTCCATGAGTGAAGGAAGCACTCTTGTCTCAAATCGATGTCCACTGTTTTAAATGTTTGTCCCTGCGATTTAACAGAATTGAATAGAATGCATAGAAGAATACTGATGGAAAAGAAAGAGACAGTTGATATTATATGGCTGAGATAAAAGATAGTAATATGTGGGTGCGGTATGCAGAGTAATTGGAAATATATGACTCATTCACTACCTGTCGAATGAAAACAAATGTATGAAATATAGTACAAAAATAAAAATTTTGAATATTTCCGAATTTTTAACGTTTTTGGAATCGAATATTATTCTTCACGTTTTCCTGTGAAATATAAAAGTTGAATTGTGCTTCTAGCCCAAAAAATACACCATCCAGAGGACTTAAAAACAATAAAAGAGCTATGCACTCGATAAACTAAAACATGCGACATCGTCACAATTTAAGTTGCTTACCTCACTTAATTAAAGTTGCAAAATAGCGTATATTGATCAGAAAGCTTTAAGCTCTGCAACAATGAAAGATTTTTTAAAATCAGTTCAGTAGTTTCTGAGATTACTTCATACAAACAAACAGTCGTTTCTTCTTTATTATACTAGTATAGATGATATACCATGTATTAACTTTAGTGTTATGTTTACTAAGAATATTTTTTATATAGTTGGAAAGATGTTTACTTATTTATAAGATTGATTTTATTATTTTAGCACAAATTAAACTGATCATGTACTTGTATTTTTTATTTCAGTTTGATAAGAACTACGCATACAATATAAGACATAATTTTGGCAGAGAAGGGAAAAAAGTTAATTATACTCCTTACAGTTGTATAAAAATTATCACTCAAAGTCTTGGAACTCAAGATCAACATGGTTGTCCTTTTAAACATTGGGATTTATCTGTTCTTAAAACAAATTTATCACAAATGGTTCCTTCAGGAGCTGGTAAGCTGTCTTGCTGATATGTTACTTTTTATTTACAATATTAACACTTAAATAATATGTGTATATGTGTAGATCTTCACTGGAACAGGATTTTAGTGTTCGTAGTATAATAGTTTGTCCATACTGAATCGGTGCACGTAGCTCTAGAGTTGTAATCATACCTTTCTTCATCCCTTCCTTTATTTAACAACTGAATTATTTGGAGTCTGTAAACTGTCATTTGTGAAAAGTTAATTCATTCACCTTTATTCGAATATTTTTCAAATAGTCAAATAAAAGAGAATTATTTGAATAGTTTTCTCACTAGTACTTGGTACCGTTCCAAGTATTTGCTTATTCTCAGTCTAAAGTACATCTTTGACTCGCCACATAACTAGTAGTTGTATGAAAATAGTTTTTCAGAGATTTGAATCATGAAATTAAATTATGTGAATTAAAACTTCCATTAAAATGTTTTCATGATATCTCCAGTGTTCAAGAATTTATTTTTGTAACTCACCTTAAATTCGTTTCGTGACTAGACGGCATTTAAGTTGTTTGGCATTGGTTTTTTTTTTTGGAGTAATTCTCCATTGAGGATTCTTTTGTTAAAGATTGTTCATTAATGAGAATGATGAAGTCCATCCATTATGTGAGATAGTGATGTGATTTGTTTCAAAATTTAAATACATTTAAAGTGTCTTATTTGTTATAACTCAGTAATAACTAAATCCTTATTCGTTCATAGAACAAATAAGATCTTGATTAATTTGATCATACTGCATCCTATTTAATTCTACTGTAAAAGTATTCAATTTTTCACTGACCTGTTACAGCTGCTATATCTTGTTCTTTTACCTTTTTTATATAATCCTACTTTCTAGTGACAAAACTTTCAGTGGATCCACCATCATCAGATTACATAAAATTAAAACTAAACTTTTTAAAATTTTCAGAAGATATTGTATTCATATAAAACTTTTATGATTAAAGGATTTTATTAAAAAAGGTAAAAAAAAAACAAGTGATTTAGCAGTTGTAAGTCAGTGAGCGATTGGTTATAAGTGTAAATTAAACCGTAAAACAGAAATCAGTGTTGGCTTTTTCTGTCTCTTTAAAAGAATTCTTACAGAAATACTTTTGTACTAATTTTTATTTATTCTGAGAAGAATTGGTTCTTAAAAGAAAGCCATATGAAATGCGTCAAATAGAGAATTCCCAATTACTTCTTCTCACAAGTAAAAATGTTTTATATTTGCTTTGTAATAAAACCATTTTTAAGTCTTATAGTGTAATAATTTAACTTTGGGTGTTTCATAGGAGTGCAAGAAATTTCTAACTTAGTTACTCAAGGACATTATCAGCTGGCATGTACCAAATTATTTGAACTGACTCACAATGGTGTTATACCAGATGGTGGTGTCAATCATCCAAATCAATATTTTGAACAGAGTCAAGCTGTACTAAATGGAAATGCAGATAACATTAAAAAAGAAAATAATGGTAAGTATGAAGTTGATTTGTCTTTTACCACATAATGTAAAATTATTTTTAAAAAATTTTATGATTTGTTTAAACTGCATTTAAAATTTCTCTCTTTACTTCATTTTTTGCGAGTCATTTTTCTGTTGTTTTTTCGTAATGAAAATCGATGTAGAGAGTAACGATGTAAGGTTGACAAGATGAACAAGCATATTCATAGTCTGAGGTTTGACTCACAGCCTCTACAAATTAGTATGTTAGCAGTAAAAGACTTGTTGCTACAGAATATGAAGTGTATAGTAATACTCAGTTCTGGAACAATTTTGTTCAAGTTTGTACCAAAATATTTTTTTTTCGTTAAAAGGAATAGGAGCTTATACTGTATTAACTCCTTAGGGATACAGAGAAGAAAATTTTCCTAAATTCTCATAATTGTATCACCACCACAACCCCTTAAATAGAAGGAGGGGTGAATGCTGTATTTTATGATGACAATCAACAAGATGTCTCAGTTGATATCTCCGTAATCAACTTGATTTAGACACAGGAAAAATAGCAAAGCGTTATCCAGTTACTACTATATTGACCATGAGATAACTTTCTAAGAACATTTTTATTAATTATAGATTTTTTCCAAACATATTTTGTTTTTTAAACTTTTAGATTGCATGAAAATTTCCTGCTGACAGTTACTAGAGTCTGTCTATGTCATTGGTTACTAGAGAAAAACATACTGAATTAGTGGAAAATATTATTTATTCTCAATTACATCTCAAGTTATGATTATTTTTTTATTTATTAAACTATATTAAAATATTTGGAAATTAACAATTAAAGAAGAGCCAGTAGGAGACTGGAAAGTAAAATCATGAACACAAACCTGATTTCAACATCTAATTAAAATGTTTGCTGTGGTGCAATCAAGTATTAAATTAATAGTAGCTATTAATAAATAATGAACAGGGCTTTTTGATGAAAAAACTGCATCAGAATATCTCAACTTCCAAAGAAGGTAAAAGGTGTCTAATAAAGTTTGAATCCAGCAGATCTTCAAGACTAAAATCATGGAAGTCACCATGGGTACACTTTCATTATGTATTAACTTTTTTAAATATTTCCAGATGGCGTTGGAACAAAGTAAATTATACCATTTCATTCAAAACAATTTGTGCTACATATTTATCCAATAAACTAAATTTTTGAATAAAAAAATGGTTAATTTTGTTTTTCAATGTAGACTTTCCCTTTAAACAGAAAAGTATATAAATCTCTAACTGGAAGTCAACCTTATTTTACATGTAAGATTTAAAAATAATACTGCTGGCAGTTGTTTTTGCTTCCATCTGGTAGAAACAAAAATAAGTAAAATAAATGTTTACTTTACTATATAATATTAAAATTTCTTGTGCAAATTTTTCATCAGGTTATTTAAAAAAATATTTTAGCAAGTAGAATAATAATTTTTGTAATCCATAATTTTAATTTGATTTTAGCTCGTCCTCAACATAATCAATTTGTGAAGAAGGAAAATACTCCTCAGAAAACAAATCCAAGTACAGACATTAATAGCAGTTCTATATGGGGTGACGATGTAAATTTTGAAAACATGGAATTTTAACTTATAAATAATATTCTTGTTTTAACTTATATTTTTACTTGTTAAATAATAATGGTATAATTTTAATGTAGGTAGTTATTTTTATAAAAACTATGAAATGTTGTAATATATTATTGAAATAACTTGATTTATGAAACTTTGAGAAAATACATAGTATATTTTACATTTATAAAAATGTTTTATTTATATTTTTAATTTTTGTTGAATTAAGTTTATATCCGCATTTCTAAATCTATGTACGTTTTTTAAATCTATGTGTGTGTAAATGGTTGCTCAACCAGTCGCTGACTGTATGAGTCATGTACTATTGCCCTGTACTCACAGACATCTTGCAATTTAAACTGTTTGCACTGACTTTTGCAAATAGTAATTTATTATTAATCATTTTTAGTAGTAAATGTCTGTATAGATAGAACCACAATATTCATGATATGACCAGTTCATGAAATTTTAAGCATTCTACCAAAGACCCATATCTTGAGAGCCTTCAAATGATACTCCATATTACTCTTTAGCCAAAGGTTTTCCCCTGGTAAGCTGCAGTGTCTAGCATACTAGTTATTAAATTTTAATAACTAGTATGCTAGACACTGCAGCTGATCGAAGGCAAACCATTTTTGCTACTTTAACACTTTCGAGACATGACAACCATACGTGATACGGCCGTGAGGATATACACCGAGTGACGGCAAACGTATATCATACAGGCACGGCAATATACATCCCTAGACAGCAAACGTATCTCATACGTTTGCTACTTTCACATTGTTTTAAATGTGGCTACCTGTACACTATCCATTTCCCGTTTTCACTGTTATTTAGTTAACTTTGTTCTCCGTTTACCTACAGCAATAGTTGACCGAATCGATTAGTATTTTCTGATATATCGACCGCTACTTAATGCGCGAGATCGAACCGTAGCGTCTACTAACGAGTACCGACATAGCAGGTTACAAGGCCACGTTGTTTGCAGTGTATGTGTTTTACTGTTATTGTGCTATTATACATTTCATGAAATGATGTCTAGAGATGCATTAGATTGTTTTGCAGAAGATTCTGGGTCGGAATTAGATGACACGGACATTGATGAATCATACGACCCTGCGGAGAATGAAAGCGATATTGATATAAGTTTCATATAAAATTTTTCGGAAATGTGTAAATTAGAGTAATTGTAAATAGTATTATTTTATAAATAACTTAATAATTGACTTAAACTAATTATATGGTTAAAAAGAGCAAACTTCAAACTTTATTTTTATATAATACCCTTGTTGATAACAACTGAACTGACTGCACACTGATTTTTTAAAAAGTTGAAAAAATGTCAGTCTACAGTGAAAGATACATATAATTTACTTTAGTCTGTAGTGCATAGTCGTGAAAAAAATGGTAGACTGGAAAGTGTTAAATAGCATCAGTCCAGTAAGTTCAGACTGATACTTTTCTTATTAATAGTTCCACTAAATAATCTGGTATGTGTCATTGGCTACAATAGTATAACCATTACTTTTGATTTGGTGCGCCTTGTTTCTCCTAAGCCACCTGGTTATTTAGTCCTCAAGGAGAGGGGCAAAACTTCAACAAAAGAATAGTACAATAATATTGTTAATAGTACAATATAAATTCTCATATAAATATAAATATTCCTTCGTATATAAATATTTCTTCGAAGAACTAAGGGGTGTACACGCTTGGACAGAATAAGGAATGAGGAAATCAGGTCAGAATTAGGTATTTACAACTTGAATGAAAAGATAAAGGATTATTGCCTAAGTTGGAGACAGCACATGGTTTACTTTCTCTTGCCTATATGAATATACAGGAAGGAAAGTATTGTTTTCATTTCGATTTTTTGAAACTGAGTTTTCACCAGATCTACACGTTTTCAGACCCTCTGAACACAAAAAACATGTTTTTAGCAATTGGTCTGTGTGTGTGTGTGTGAATAGAATATCTCGAGAACGAAGCATCGTACAAAGTTGAAACTTGAAACTTAAGTTAGATAACCACTAGAGGACTTGATACGAACATTTTCATCAAAATCGGTCAACCAGAAGTAGTAGTTTATTCGTGTCATTTTTCACACTTTTGCAATTTTCTCAAAAACGGCTCCTACGATTTTTTTAAAAATTGCCTCATTTGGCTGCTTTTTAGTAAAAAAAATCGTTTTTTTATAATTGTGACTTTAATATGCATTTTAGCGCAAAAAATATATATATAATAAAAGTTGTAGAGAATTTAAAATCCTACAACTTTTATTTCTTCAAACATTTTTTTTGTATAACGCTTAGTTTAGCGGTAATTAGCAATTTTCTGTTTTTTTTTTCTCAGGCAAAAGTGTAAAAAATTTATTATTTTTAAGATTTTAGCCTTAGTATACATTTTACAACAAAAGTGTATTATATGCATTGGCAAGAGAAAGTTGTGTGTCTCACACCTGATTTTTAATTAAAAGATGTCACTTCTGAGTATACAGGAAATAGATTGAAGGATTTCAATTAAATAATATATTTTACAGGGTAAAGTAATGGGTTACTTCCACACACTAACAAAATCAAACCCAGGAGCCTCAGCTTTGCAGTCTTAGCATTCTACATCTGATATGTAAAGTGACCAAGACTCACCATAAACTGTTTGACATTACTAACATATCATTAGATTCCCCAATAAAATTTAATATCTTGGACCATAAAAGGTTTGAAATAAACACCAAAAATTTGTTGTACAAATTAAATTAAATTTTATTAAAAATCTATAATACATTATCTTGTAATTTTAGTATTGGTAATATAAAATTATTTAACACATCAAATAATTTTCACTATACAAATTACTTTACTTAAGTATAATGTATTACATAATATTCTATAAAACTAAGTTAATATGTTCTACTGTTTGTACATTCCAAAATATTATAATAATTATTACTACTGTGATTATTTTACACTATGTACAATTAAATACAATATATACATCCAGTGACTACATTTTTTTTCTTAATTTATATGATTTTTCTATACGTATTATTATTTTATTGGTAATTAAATAAATTAAGTATTTTAAATTATTATAATATTGCATTTAAATAATACAATAACTTTAATATCCCATTTAATATCTGGAATATTAATCATACCTATACACAAATCACAGAAATAACACATTCTATTTTAAGAACCTTTTTCATAAAACTAATTTGCCAAAAATTTACCAAGCTTATATTAGTACGACTACAAAGAAAAACATTCC
This sequence comes from Catonia carolina, assembly GCA_035578175.1. Taxonomy (NCBI): domain Eukaryota; kingdom Metazoa; phylum Arthropoda; class Insecta; order Hemiptera; family Achilidae; genus Catonia; species Catonia carolina. The sequence continues at coordinate 55,457,945 of JAQMRL010000002.1, forward strand.
AACCCATCAAAATTTTCTATTTTCATGCCATGCTCTGTAAAGAGCATGGTTTGGAAATTATACAAGTGAATTGTTTAATATTTTATAGTAATTTTTCCTTTAAATTCGGGTATCTAGTATCAATCATCTACTGATATCCTAATCAGATACATCTACTGATGTTCTAATTTTGGTCATAGTTTTTATCAAAATTTAGAAAAAATATGAAACAAACGTGTTTAAGTTAATGCATGTTACAGTTTCTTGAAAAGTTTTGCCCACTATAACGGACCAAATTGACATAAATTTGTTGTCTGCTAATACAGACAATGAAGAGTGTTAGATGAAAATGAGTGATGAAGAGATGCCAGACCTGACCAGTAATTGAACCCGGGACCCCTGGTGTAGAAACCTGTTGTGCTGACCACTACACCACGGGCTGGCTAAAATACAGAAGTCTCAACAAATTACAATAATCTCAATTTTTAATATGTTATTTTTTTAGTTTCTGAACAATTATTTTCAATATACAATGGACATAATTTTTTTTGTAAAATGAGGGTTCTTCTATCTTCACAGAACTATATTAATGGGGTTTTTCATGTAGTGTGTTTGTAATATTATGGGATTGAACAGAGTTATTTACTAAATAGTGTATTTTCATTTAAAATAATTTTATTTCTAATAGCGTATTTTTAATTGTTAAACAATGTCATGTAATGTAATGATGTGTAATCGTAAAATGTAATAATCTAATAGTGTAATATTGTCATGTAATGTAACGATGTATAATCGTAAAATGTAATAATCTAATAGTGTAATATTGTAGGATAAAAATTATTATGTACGAGGAACGCGTTCCAGGAAATGTGTAAGCAAGCGAGCTAGAATGTGTCGCGTCAGCGGAGTTGGCTGTTACGGGTATAGTAAGGCGGGAGCGGGGTGGAACGCGAGAGCCTTGCCAGTCGCTGTGTTAGACTCGAAGCGAGCAGTGCGAGTGAGTTGCGCGCGCCTTTTTGTAGGACAGGCACACACGAGCAACGTCGTATGACCACCCGGTATGGGCGGTCCTCGTGCTAGTACGCGAGTATTCTGGTGAATAACTGTTTAAGGCTTCCAGTGAACTCTCGGGACGTGCCGGTGGAATGGTGAGGCGGTGTAGCCTGTGGTTTTAGAACTGTATAAGTTGTGGTTGAGTGAACTGTGTGCGCTCGTGTGACCCCGGCCTAGCCAGACCGTGGAGTTGGAATACTGCGATTGGGCCCGTTTGAGTCCCTCTTAACATACGGCCCTGAAGGTTTCGGGCGAGGACGATGGCGATATTGGCTTGGTTTTGTAAGTACCCTTATGTACTATACTTTAAGTGAAGCAAGTCTACCGTCCCAGTAGCTAGGGTTTTTCGAGAATTCATTATGTAATTACACTATTGTTGATGTTAATAGTTATTTTTATTATTAATTTTGAGAGGAGTCATTCTGTAATTACACTATTGTGGATGTTAATATTTTCTTTTATTAATTTTGTGCGAAGTCATTATATAATTTCACTATTGATGTCGTTAATATTCTCTTTTACTGATTTTGTGAGAATTCACTATGTAATTTCATTATTGTTGTTGTCACTATGTTTTTATTGAATTTTGTGAGAATTTATTGTGTAAGTTTTCACTATTGTTGCTGATAGTATTTTCTTTTATTGAACTTGTTAGAATTAGTATTTAATTTTATATGACTAACCACAGTGCCTGGTGACTGTTCAGTTGATGGACAATACGGGCTAGACGAGGGAAGTAAATCTCATAATTGGATTAATTTAGTATTAGGTTATGGTTACTTTAATAGTTTATTGGGATTGTGCCTTGTGTTCCACGACTTAGGGACTTTAAGGACCATGGTTTTATTGTGTTTAACCTTATAGATTATAATTGTAGCGTAGTTTCTGATGGCGATCAGAAGTGGTAATTTTAAGATGGGAAAATATTGTTAATAAATATATTCAAGATAAATCAAGAGTTTTTCATTGCTGTGACCCAACCTGCCGCCACCCCGTCCGGTTACATTGGTGTCAGGTGTGGGGTACCCTGCAAAAATGGCTACCGTACCAGAACTTCAGCGGCAGATAGAGGAGCTCACACTCGCCAACCAAGAGCTCGTAGCATACAAGGACAGGGTGGTAGGGGAGCGGGAACAGCTAGCCGGAGAGGTGCAGACGCTGAGAACACAGGTGCAGAATCGGAACGCTAGCCCCGGCCGCTCTAAAAGAGACTTAGGTTTGCAGTCTCTAATAAAGGTATGGACTGGTGACGTAAGTGGTCCGACTGTAGAGGAATTCCTGGGGAATCTGGAGTTAGTGGCCAGGACCGGGAATTGGGATGACGAAGACCGAAAAACCATTTGCAGACTCAAGGTTTCTGGAGCCGCGGCGTCCTGTTTAGACGCTCACCCCGAGTTGAACGACCGGAGGTCTAAGTTTGAACAGTATACTAAGGTACTACGAGCCCGCTTCTTGGGGAATCGTGACCCGGAACGCTTCTTGCTAGCTTTGAATACCGCGAAGCAGGAACATGGAGAAGACCCGAGGGCTTTCGCCGATCGTTGCCGGAAACTAGCCGTGGAGGCTATGCCTTTGCCATCGGATGCGGCGGCGGCGCGGTGGGCGCGTGCGCAACTGGATCGCACGTTGTTGGCTGCTTTCGTTAGAGGATTGGTGGGCCCCGCTGCGGACGCCTTGCAGATCTATCCGCCCAAGGACTTGGAGGAAGCTATAGGCGTGGCTGAACGAGTGAGCCAGGTACGACCGGCACACCGACGGGCCGGGGAGATATTCGGAATATTCGGTGAACCGCCATGTAGTAGCCTTAATGCGGTCACTGCTTCGTCAACCAAGAGAGTAACATCGCCAACGCCGGGAGTGTGCTTTACCTGTGGAGGCAGGGGGCATTTCGCGCGAGACTGCGCCAACCGACAAAGACCGCCAGCGACGCGCACTGCAAGTAGAGAAGGTAGAGGGAGATTCCGGCCCCAAGATGAGCCTAGAAGTAATAACCGACGCGGGAATTGCTTTGTCTGCGGCGTGGCTGGTCACTTTGCCGCTCGATGCCCAAGGCGGTACACCGAGCGGAGGGATCCGGGAGTGTCAAACACATCTAAGGTGGTAGGAAACGGCGACGGGGCGGCGTCCCCAAACGAGAACGGCTTGTAGGGCGTCCCGACGACAAGCCAGTAACGCAAGGGACCTGCTGGGTGCCGAATGTGCGGACCGACCAGGAAGGAATTTTAGTGACCACTGAGATCGGAGGCCAGACTAGGGTGTTGTTGGTGGATACAGGATCAGAAATGTCGCTCTTAAGGGAGCCTGTCCCTGGAGTACCGCTGCAGCCAGCCCATGTAATGGCTAAGGGTGTAACTGGGGCGCTGCTAGGCATCGCCGGTTGTCAAGTGGTGGACTGCGAGATAGGGGGAGTACAGGTACGACACCCGTTCGTCGTCGCTACCATGGACACTACGAGAGATGGACTTCTAGGCCTTGATTTGTTGGAGAAGTTAGGCGCCGTAATCGATACCCGAAGTCGAAGGTTAAGCTGTAGGACGTCCCCCTCGAGTGCCGAAGTAAATGTTGCCGCAGTGACAACAAGGGACACAGACACCCAAGAGAGCCAACGAGTTAACGTCTGTAAGGAAGGAGGCGGATTTGAACAGATAATTAAATGCATCAAAAAGGTTACTATTCCCCCTTACTCGGAGATGGTACTGTCGGCGGCTATTGAGACCGCTGTGGACGAGGACATGCTAGTGGAACCGGTTGCGCAACCCCAGCCCGGCCTACGAGTGGCAAGGACGGTGAATCGAGTGCAGGGGAAGCAGGTTACAGTGAAGCTAATTAACTTGACGTCGGCGAATATTCAGCTTCCTCGGAAGCAGGAACTAGGGAGAGCGGAGCCCCTGGGACGGGAGAGACTGGTGGCCACGGTAGACTCTAGCAAGGACCTCACTGGAGAAACCAAGAATTTGAAGGCAAGCATCAAGGAGAAAACAGCCCATTTGAAGGACCCGGAGGCAAGGGAGCTGGAGGCTGTCCTATTAAAATATGTGACGACATTCGACGAGCCGGATCGAGAAGGGTGTAATCTAGAAGTAGTTCATCGGATACCCACTGTGGATGATAAACCCATCGCCAAGAGGCCCTACCGAGTACCATACCACCTACGCCCGGTGGTGGAGGAACACCTCGCCGAAATGATTAACCGGGGGGTAATAGAGCCTTCCCTTAGCCCGTGGTCTGCTCCAGTGGTGCTCGTCCGAAAGAAGACAACCTCACATGATTAAAAAGAACATCAGTCAGTTCAAGGGATTTGATTTTGACAAGGACTCTTCAGAATATAAGAAAAAAAGACTGAAGATGAAGAGGATAATGAATCAGTTGGGTCAGAGGAGGAAAAACCTAAAAAAGGTGCAACAAAGCGAGCACCACCTAAAAAGACTGCCACTGCAGCTGCAAAAAAGAGGGCTCCACCAGCAGGAGGTGGGGTTGCTAATAAGAAAGCTAAAGAAAAAGAAAAGTCTGAGAGCGAGTCTGAACACCAGTCTGAAACAGAAGAAGTGATCTGATAAAAGCATCATGGCGGACGTTGCTAAACCTAAAGCCGAAGAAAACCAGGAGAATGATGAAAGTGGAAATGAATCTGAAGAGGTAGAAACTTCTGCAAAGGACAAAAAGGGTGCTGGAGATAAAAAGAAGAAAAATGCAGTTTCAGCTTCTGCAGCTAAGATTAAACCACCTGCGAAGAAAAGAGTAAAGGCAGAGCAGGCTGAAGAAAATAAGAAAGAGAAAGACAAGAAGAAAAAACCAGCTGCTAAGGCAAAGGATGAAGAGGAAGATGGTGAAGATGAGGAGGATGGTGATGAAGGAAGTGAGGGGGAAGAAAACGGAGTACCAGATAAAGCAGTGCCATTGTTGGACCAGCCACTTGAAATCACTGGTTCTCGTGAGAGAAAACAAGTAGACAGGTTTATACCGAAAGAAGAATCTAAGGGCGATGCTGATAAGAAAGTTGAAATACCTGATGGAAAGGGGAAACCTCTCGGTGAAATACCACGTATCCATTATGAGATAACAAAACTGAAATCTGAAAATTTAAAGATTCTTCACAGGGTTCTCTATAACAGAGTTGGACTCTACGACTGGTGTATCGTATGTGTACCGCGTGCCGGAGACTCATTTCATTGTTAGTGAAAACCAAGAACTCCACAGTGAATTTCCTGCAGGAGAACTAGTGAAGTGTCAGGGAAGTGGCCCGAGGGTTTGCCCAGCGGATGTCGTCTTGCTTCATCGACGAAGGACCACCTGCCTACACTCCCTATTCATTGAGTCCGAGGTGGACATCCACAATCTTTGCGAGCGTGCCGTCCTGGCTAAGGTACCCTTACCCATCTGGATTTGGAGCGAAAGAGAAGAGAGCTGGTACTTTAGCATCCCTGTTGCAGACAACCTAGTCTCAGAATGCCAAGTGGGAGGCAGAGTCACGGTAACTAAACAAAATATTACCGGAGTGGGAAAATTGAAGCCGATTGGAAGTTGTACCTATCGCACCGATCAATTCACCATCCTGCAAAGATCCCGAGGTACAATTACAGTGGAATTAGTTCCGCCATTAGTTACTATTACCCGCTTAACCGTGGGTGTGCCAAAGACGAAACCACTCAGCAACAGGGAAGAGAGTTGGGAAATCATCGGAGAGTTGGCAGCTGAGGGCCGATCCCAGCCAGGCCCTCATGGTCCAGAGGTTACCTACCGAGATTTGGAGAACGCGATCCAGCGTAGGCAGGAATATTACCAACGAGCCTGGTGGTTGACGAGCTTCCTTATCATATTGGTGGCCGTAATCTTGATCACGGCCATATGGTGGTATCGACGGAGGACCGATGCGGAGACGAATCAAGAAGCGGAGGAGGGAGGACCCTCCATTGAGATGGTACCGTGTCCTGGAGCAACCGAGCAGCCTAGACGAGGGGACGGAGCGACACCGAGGAACCCGGAACTTCCACCCATCCAGCGGCTATCCAGGGAGGAGCGACGCAGCCTATCCCGAAGCGGTTATGCCAGTGTGGCAGTGAGGAGCGACTAGCGTACCTGCAATGTGTGTAGTGCAGTGTCAGTGGAGTAGGGAACATGGCCTGTTAAATCTGATAGCCCTTTCTGAGAGGGGAAAGTAGTGTAATATTATGGGATTGAACAGAGTTATTTACTAAATAGTGTATTTTCATTTAAAATAATTTTATTTCTAATAGCGTATTTTTAATTGTTAAACAATGTCATGTAATGTAATGATGTGTAATCGTAAAATGTAATAATCTAATAGTGTAATATTGTCATGTAATGTAACGATGTATAATCGTAAAATGTAATAATCTAATAGTGTAATATTGTAGGATAAAAATTATTATGTACGAGGAACGCGTTCCAGGAAATGTGTAAGCAAGCGAGCTAGAATGTGTCGCGTCAGCGGAGTTGGCTGTTACGGGTATAGTAAGGCGGGAGCGGGGTGGAACGCGAGAGCCTTGCCAGTCGCTGTGTTAGACTCGAAGCGAGCAGTGCGAGTGAGTTGCGCGCGCCTTTTTGTAGGACAGGCACACACGAGCAACGTCGTATGACCACCCGGTATGGGCGGTCCTCGTGCTAGTACGCGAGTATTCTGGTGAATAACTGTTTAAGGCTTCCAGTGAACTCTCGGGACGTGCCGGTGGAATGGTGAGGCGGTGTAGCCTGTGGTTTTAGAACTGTATAAGTTGTGGTTGAGTGAACTGTGTGCGCTCGTGTGACCCCGGCCTAGCCAGACCGTGGAGTTGGAATACTGCGATTGGGCCCGTTTGAGTCCCTCTTAACATACGGCCCTGAAGGTTTCGGGCGAGGACGATGGCGATATTGGCTTGGTTTTGTAAGTACCCTTATGTACTATACTTTAAGTGAAGCAAGTCTACCGTCCCAGTAGCTAGGGTTTTTCGAGAATTCATTATGTAATTACACTATTGTTGATGTTAATAGTTATTTTTATTATTAATTTTGAGAGGAGTCATTCTGTAATTACACTATTGTGGATGTTAATATTTTCTTTTATTAATTTTGTGCGAAGTCATTATATAATTTCACTATTGATGTCGTTAATATTCTCTTTTACTGATTTTGTGAGAATTCACTATGTAATTTCATTATTGTTGTTGTCACTATGTTTTTATTGAATTTTGTGAGAATTTATTGTGTAAGTTTTCACTATTGTTGCTGATAGTATTTTCTTTTATTGAACTTGTTAGAATTAGTATTTAATTTTATATGACTAACCACAGTGCCTGGTGACTGTTCAGTTGATGGACAATACGGGCTAGACGAGGGAAGTAAATCTCATAATTGGATTAATTTAGTATTAGGTTATGGTTACTTTAATAGTTTATTGGGATTGTGCCTTGTGTTCCACGACTTAGGGACTTTAAGGACCATGGTTTTATTGTGTTTAACCTTATAGATTATAATTGTAGCGTAGTTTCTGATGGCGATCAGAAGTGGTAATTTTAAGATGGGAAAATATTGTTAATAAATATATTCAAGATAAATCAAGAGTTTTTCATTGCTGTGACCCAACCTGCCGCCACCCCGTCCGGTTACATGTTCATTATTATGCATACGAGCTGTAAAACTGAAGGTAATGGATTTCATATGAAATTTTATCTCGTTAATGAATTTAAGTATCTGAAATGGAGCTGACCATTAGTTTATAAATTTGGGTTTACCTAAATGATGTATGATACCTCATTTTAATTTACAAGGTGTATACGAGTAACCTAGTTTTATTATTCCAAAATTTAAACGGTTAAATACATTTTTGGTCTCAAAAAATATAGCAGCAATGTTATAAAGAAAACCCTGTTTTTCAAATGGTGGGCTCTTTGGTGTTAACTGAGAGAGCTATACTATCAAATTAGAAACACTTTAAAATATTCACTTAGTGTTTTATAAATACCAATCACATTGTACTTTCATAATATTAAAAATATTTTATTGACCGGTTAGTTTTATGAAATAGGTTTATTAAATAGTTTTAAACTAAATTGAAAATTATCTTTTAACCTGCCCAAAATAGGACGGATTAGAAATTTTCTTAGAATAAAGTACGTTTACTGGATGAATCAATTAAAATAAAAAAAAACAAACTTATGTCTATTCAGTGGATTAAATAAGCGTCTCCTACAGTTTGGGTACACTCTAAGCATCTACCAAACTCTAGAATTGCATAGAAATACTAATTTAACAATTCATACAATCTGTGAATACAATAATTATTTAAAAGGTTCTTAATAAAATATTCATTTCATTTAAAAGGAATAAGTTTTAAGTAATTTGCAGTTATAATAATAATAATAAAAATGTATATACTCAGCATATGTGAGATGTGCCCATTTCAAATTAAATTTGACCTACTCATTTTAAGACTATAAAAATTAGTTCCATTTTGTTTTTCTTTAAAAGGCTTGATAGTTATATCTTTCAACTTGGCAAGGAAGGCACATATTAATCCACTTCGCTCCTAGTTTTACATAGTAAATCATTTAGGGGCTCAAACTAATCTTGCTATCATTCAAATACTGGTCAAACGACTCAAAATGAATCTTTTATTGTGAAGTTGGTCTTCTTAAAGTTTTGTATTCATTGATCTAATTTGTTAACACATACAAGTACTATTTTTATAAAACATAAATGAAAAATACTTCAAGGCAGAGGTGTATTTCATTTAAATAATTTTAATATTAGAATTTCAATCACTGATTAAGTAAAATAGAAAACGATACCAAACTTTCAAAAGAATTAACAAATTTAATGGTCTATAAATTTATTTTATTTTAAAAATCACATTTGTCTTTAAATAAAATGTGTACAGCTAATACAAGAGTGTAATTAAACACATGCAAAACAAAAATTCAATTTCTTACAAAAAAAATGCATTACCGTATGCTATTTGTCTTATCATAATCATATGCTATTTGTTTTTGAAACATTTAGGCTTTCAAGTTAGCTGGCTAACTGAAACTGTTCCAAATTTTGTAAGGAAAGAATGGAAACTAGCCCTATGTAAATTCAAACAAGTGTGTTGAAGGATTGGTAAGTACTAACTGTTCTAATAGTTCAATCAGCAGATAAGGTAAAGGTATCAGTTCTTATTTGGAAAATTTGTAGATAATCCGTCGAATTCGTAACCCAGTGTGGCTTAAATAAATTTATAGTTGGTAGTGTCTTGAGTTTAGAGAGACTAGGTATAAAAACATGTCTATAGAAAACACAATTTAAGCTCAAAATAGAATAATAAAATTTAATTTTTTAAAAATGTATGTAAACATTACACTCTAACCAAAATTCAAAAACTGTCATGATTGGAAAAAGACAGACTATCCACATAAGTGACACATGATGTCAAAATGTCTGTGTTACTGGCATGCTACCATATTTCTCATAAAATTAATACTTAATGATATAAACTTATTGCATTTTGTACATTTTCTGTCACATTCCTTAGATGTGAAGTTTGATAACATGATTTTGACATTCAATGAATTTCGCAAACAAATACAATTATTAATATATGTCACTGATTTTCAGTTTTGTTTTGTTTTTTTATTAAATTTCATAATACTAAGACATTACTTACGGACTGTTGGTGTGTATTGTTCTATAAAATATCAAAATAAATAATGAAATTACCTCTGAATTAATAATAGTTCTAAATAAATATATTCGATTAATATTAAACTAATACTGCTATAAATTTAATTATAAAAATAGTATTAACAATAGTTTTTAGTAATGTTATATTATTGTTTTAACATTAAAAATACATTTTTTAAACTGTTAAGTACAATCTATCCTTGTAATATTTTTTACTACAGAGAAACTTCTGTAAATAGGCCTACAATAAATATTCTAAAAAGTGGTGTTATCTAAAATATTATCTAATATAAACTAAGTTATTAAAGTTGAGTATTTTTTTTTTTTTGGATAAAAACTGTAACTTCTCAACTGCTGATAAATTTCATTTACATTATCAATTTATTGTGTTAAAAGTCTGATTTCAGTTTAAGGTTATAAATACATCTCAATACTTCTTAATACATCTCATTTGAATTGATATTCCGTTTTTACTGTAATTTAAGCTCATATTGCACTTTTTATTTTGACCTGTGTTCACCCTTCTTTTCTGTTTAATTTAGGGTTGTTCAGTTAACACCTGTAGGTAAGCTTGTATTCATAGATAATTGTATTACAGATTGCTCACTTTACAAGTGAAGACGTAATCAATCAGGTAACATAAGGGCTCCAACTAGGAATCTGATTCAAACGCAATTACTCAACTACCTATGTGATGCTAGTTCACTTTTACTGAGATGAAGAGAATTTTATTTTTCTACTGGCATTACAGAAAAAATTTCTAACTCTACAAACTTTTATAGTGTACATTTTTTAATTTTTTTTAAATTAATTTATTTTTTACTTTAAGTTGCATTAACTTATATAGTCGTAAGCAAACATAGTAAATAACGAACGGACTGTCATACAGATATGATATGATAAAAGAAAATTCCAGACTTGGTAAAAACAAATCCAGAATTGCCGCCTCCATGGCATAGTGGTTTGCATGCTAGCCTACCAAGCGGATAGTCCCGGGTTTGATCCCAACTAGGGTCTGGAAATTAGTACATGCCGAAACCCAATATTTTATATCCCAAGGTAATAACCAAGATGTTGATACCACTTAAGATAAAACTAAAAAAACAATCCAGAATCTTCGCCTTGCATTCTAACATTTTACCACTACGCCACCAAATAACAGTTAAAGTATCTCGTTTATTAAACTGTTATTTTAAATAAAGTAAAAATTTTCTCCTTTGTAGGTGGTTTTTAATAAAATAATTGGATGGAGGTAACGAGAAATAGACAAACAATGTGAAACAACTTTTTTAAAACTAATTTTTCCACGTAATTGATAGTCTTTGATATACCTACTGTGTATTTATCTTTGATAAACAGCAAGTAAGTAATAACTTCTCATTGTCCGACATCATCCCTTAAACAAATTAATTATAAATTGTACATACTACGCACAAAGTGTCCTTCCTACAAACATGCTTTGTATTAAATTAGCTTCCAGAAGAGACATTTAAAAAAATTAAATTATCTACAAATCAGTCAATTAGATTTTGAATATGATAATTTTACTTAGTTGACATGACATCTACATAAATAATAATTTAAATAAAAAATCAACTTACAGAAGTTTAACTGGAATTTATAATTGTTACTAAATTACTTATTTTAAAAATTAATACCTATGAAAAAAGTTCATTTTATATACTTTTCATTCTACAACACAAGTATTACTGTAACTTAGGAACTAAACAAAATGCATCGCATTTATTGTAAATGACTGTTTTTCTCCTTTTATAGAAGGAATATCTCTTAGAGACTAATAGTATTCAATTTAGGTTTTATTAATTTTTTATAATATTAAAAAATAAATAAATATTAAAAATCATCAAATAATCTCATTTCTGTTTCACCAACACATGGAGCAGATTTCCAGTCTGCTTCAGGGTACTCATCGAAATTTCTTGTATCACCATCATAACTAACACGAGGAATTATTGGAGGCTGAAACAAAATAAGTCATTGTTTATTAAAATAAAAATTTAATAAATCAGATATTTCATAATAATGTTCTATGTAGAACAATAAGAACTCCATGGTTTCTAAGAAATTCATGGTGAACTAAAAATACCTATGTAGAAGAGCTTCACTGAGAAAGTCTTTAAAATATTTTTCAGTAAATTACTTTTGAACCTGGGCTGTACTTATTATCAATTGCAAGGGCAAAATACATGAAACAAGTAATTGAAACCCAGACTGCTATAAGGCATACTACAGTGCTAGTTTTCCTTAACTTTTGATTTATTTTGTTTTTCTTACTTATGTAAACAATAGTGATAAAAAATAATTATCATTTTTATCTTGTAATTTCTAAGACACCTTGTATGTGAAGGCACCCACAAAAAATACTGACAGCTGATTATACCTGTACAGTAAGAAATCATTATACACTTTATGAGAAGTAGTTTAAAATAGATTGGTGCAATTGTTTTAATCATTTGTTATTCAGAAGTGGGATGTTTTTTTTAATGATCACTGCCATCAGACTCTTGTGATTTTTTTATTTGGAATTCAACAAATTACTAAAATTGTACTTATAATATTGTAAAAAAGCACTACACACTTATTAAGAGTAGAAGATTCAACAAATATGCATTGTTTTAAAAATTTTCGTTGTTTTTAGAAGTTTTGTTGTTTTAGAAGTTTCTGTAGTATTCAATTAAAATGGACTATTTTTTTATTGGAAGAAGATGTCTAAGTTTTAACTTTAAACACAGTTGATGTTTTGGTTTCTCTCTTATACTAAAAAGATTTAGGTTAAAAATTCATAGTAATTTTTTTATTATTATTATCAACATCATCGTTATCTAAAATATTCAAACATAGTAATTCCACAACATTTTGCAACATGTGATTTTTTAAGTATTAATGCTTATAAAGAAGAACACCCGGGCATAAATATTTAAACACTATATTTTGTATGTATAATAAGATAAATTAATTTCTTACCTTTTGTTTCTTAAAGAATACATCTTGCCAATCGACTGACTTGAACCATCGATGCCTTTTAATATCTTCTGCACCATTCTGTAAAATAATACCAACTTAATTACAATCATGTTTTTACTTTTTATTTTGATTTAACAACAAAAAATTAATATTTTCCAATAAACTGGTTTTATGTTACAGTACTGTAAAAATATTTGGTGAAAAATAATTACATTTTTTTGCATGTACTTATTACCAAACATTGAGAATCGTAAACTATCACCAGCCAAATCCTTTTTAAAGATATAGAAAAATTCAACACAATTATTGTTTTTAAGGGCAATTCAGTTTTATGCTTCACATCTATGGTTCAGACTTAAGCATCAAATTAATTTTGATTCACTAGAGAAATTTGCAGATTGTCCTTATTTTAGAATTTTTTAAGTTACGAGAGTAAGACAGTCACAGGCTTTGACAACAAAGCGAAAGAATAAATAAAATGTGTGAATCTACATGATTTAAAATTTTTGGATTTATGAAAATACTTTGTTAAGTAACAAGAAAAGATATATTTTACATGAATTCAATCTTGACTTGAAAACCACCAACATAATCAGAGATACACTTATAAACACCTTTTTAAGAGCAAGATTCATTGGGAATTCAGCAAGAAATTAGAAATTAATACAGGAGTGAGACAAGTCGATGATCTGTCATTGCTGCTTTTCAACTATGGCTGTGAGAAGGTAATCAGGGAGTGGGGAACAACTGACGTTAAGGGGATAAGGAAAGGAGAAAGAAAAAATTGTATTTATGTAGATTGTTCAGCCTTTATTGACAACATTGCCCTGATAAGTGATACTCTTGTTATAATTGCTATAATCCAAATAGAAGTTTAATACTCAAGCTGAAAAAATAGGTACAAATATCATTTCCCAGGGCGGAGTTCATACGACCCTAAGAACTGCCCAAATCACATACATATTCCTTCATCAAAATAAAATGAAAAGAGTAAGGGTGTTGAAATATTTAGGAGAGTGGATCAGTATAAATAATAATGAGAAGGGTGGCTAAGACGAAAACTGCATTCATGAATATCAGAAACCTTTATAACAAAAATCTGGTGTGAAACACTCACACGACTTTCTCTTGCCAATGCAAATAATGATCACTATAACCTAACATTAGAATAAACAGAAATTAATCTCAAAAAATTAACCTTATTCATGAGTGAATGATGCAAAATGAAAATCAACCTAAGTTTCGCTTAATAATACGAAAAATCACTTTCACGCTAAACTAGGCTCTTAAGAGAAAAATGCTCTAAATACAAGTTGTAGATCTTTTAATTCCCTATAAATTTGATTCTATACACTTTTGTTATAAAATGCATACTAAAGCCGAAATCTTAAAAAAACACTTTACAGATTTTTATGAAAAAAAAAACAGAAAATCATTTATTACCTCTAAACTAAGCGTTATACACAAACATGTCCAAAATAAAATTTTTAAATTGTCTACAACTTTTATTATATACACTTTTGCGCTAAAATGCATATTAAGGCAGCAATCTTTAAAAAAACCATTTTTTTCTATGACAGAACTCCTCAAGAATTTCGGCAGACAAGGCGCCTACTCTATCTTATAGAGCATAAAAATTGTAGTAAATAAGGTGATTTAAAAAAAATCTTAGGAGTCATTTTTGAGAAAATCACAAAAAAGTGAAAAATGACTTGAATAAACTACTACTTCCAATTGACCGATTTTGATGAAAATGTTCATGTTGGGTCTGGTAGTAGTATCTAACTTAAGTTTCAACTTCATACTACGTTCTGTTCTTGATATATTTTGTCCACACACAGACCAATCGCTGAAAACATGATTTTTGGGTTCAGGGGGTCTGAAAAAGTTTATATCCGATGAAAACTTGATTTCAAAAAATCGACATGAAAACAATACTTTCCTTCCTATTAATATTCATATAGGCAAGAGAAAGTAAAAAAGTGTTATCATGGAATACAAAAATCAGGCACTATTAGATGAAAATAAGCCCAGAAGCACTGTATGGAGCAGAAACATTTAAAATTATATTGGAAGGAGATATCAATTAAAACAGAAAGGAGAATAATTTGGAATATCCAAGGATGTAAGAAGGAAAAAGACAATTATAACAGACCCGTTCGAACTAAGAACTATACGACAAAACTGAAAACATAATTCATTTAATGAGAAAAAGGAGACTTGTATTTATCAGACATGTGGAAAGAAGAACAATAGTAGACTGGTAAAACTAATCATTTATAAAATAATAAATCTCAAAACCAAGCCACTATGGTTCACAATAACACTGAATAATGATCTTAAAGATTCAAAAATTGATTGTAATAGGGACATTATTAGAACAAAATGCCTGAGCGTGACCTTCAGGGGTGAGGAAATTACAGAAAAAGGTTTCAACCCTACTACATTGAACACTTTAAAAAGGAAAGATGTAAAAGAATGTGGGAGAAAAGTAAAAGTGAAAAAACATGAAGTAATTACAATATTAATTTGGTGTGCTCTCTCTAAAGGGCCATTTGAAAAAAAGTGAAAATCCTAAGGGAACCAATAAGTAAATTACTTGCAGTAAAGCAATGATGAATCTTACAACTCATAATGCCCACTTATTTTGAATGAAATCTTGTGAACTTAATTTTTGATTGTACTGTCATAGATGTACTAAACTATATATGTAGATAAAATTTTGTTAGTACCCTACAGAAGTATTAAAAGAAAACTACAAATGGTTTAAAACCATTTTTGGAACAATAATGATTGTAAGCAAAGCAATACATGAAATGTTCAGATCAATCAGAAAAAAGTACAAAAAATTTACCTTCATGTTACCAAGCCTCTTTGTTCGGTCTTGAACTAAAAGTTTTTTAATGAGATCTTTTGCTACAGGATCAAGATGTCTTGGCCATTCTATTTTACCAGCTAATATTTTTTCATAAATACCAAATGGGTTATCATCAAAAAATGGTGGATATCCAGCTAACATTTCATAAATTAATACTCCTGAAAAATGAGCAAAAAAATTAAATTAGTCATTAAAATAGTCAAAACTATTTTTCAAAATATTCAATTCTAAATCATGTTTTTATTGCTAATTAAATTATGTTTAACAAAAAATAAACATGCATTAAAAATGTCGTAAAATGAACTGATCAGAGTTCTGTAAGTTGATTTTGCCACTATTTGTTACTTTAGAAATCTTATGAAATTCCGCAGTAGCATTCTAATGTACTGACTACTGTACTCTTTTTGCTGACTGGATATCTGTTGCCTGGTGTGTTATTACCCTAAAATAGTACCACTGCTTGTGTAAACCTAATTTGAGTAAAAAATATACATATTTCAACTGATAAATGTTCCTTAAATATTTATTGTCCTTAGATGTTATTTAAAGTCTAGTGGTAAGGTAGTTGCCGCAAGTCAACTGTTCAACAGCTGATTTTCAAAGATGAAGTTTCCAAATTTCAAATCCTAGTGAAAGTAAATTACTTTAATACAAATTTGAAAAATATACAGTGGTTACCAGTGTACTTTGATGATGGGGTTCAATTAACCATACTCTCTCAGGAATGTTTGGCCTGAGTCTGTACAAGACTACACCTCATTTCCACGTACATATCAAGTCACCTTTCTACAAACTGACAGAAGTACGCATGTATTGATGTATTTATATTGCAACTGATAATGGATACATCATATTCGAAAGGATCTATTGACCTACTGTAATCAAGTAAGAAATTGTATATACAATTTACATATATTATATACAGTATAATCTGCTTAATACCATTTTCATGGGTCCGACACAAATTACCATCTTAGGCGGAAAATCGTCATAGCTGAGAAGCAGCCAAGACAATCTTAAGAGAGTGTTTTTTAAAGAAATTATTAATGAAGACAGAAAAGTGTCAGTGTTTTAACATTCTGCGTTATGTGAGAAAAAATATTAATGATAGTAATTACATATAGGTATATATAAATAAATATATCGGTTATGTGCCTACATAACTTTTTTTGAATGTCATGTTTAATTAAAAAAAAACAAATAACACCACTAATACATACATATGTACATAAATACTGTAACTAATAACAAAAATTACATTATTTATTTTTAAAATAGTCATCAATTTTGAGTGCGTATTACGCGAGATTGAATGCGTATTAAGCGGAAACTTTACACGTGTTTTACCTTATTAATCAAGGGACTCCATGAAAACTACGTTTAAAGCAGAAAATCGTTTTAGCTGTGAGTGTATTAAACGGATACTACTGTAATACAAAAAGAACCACGAAATTCACAATAGACATCTAACCTGATTAAAAAAGTAAATAGATGCTTTCGGATATCGTGTATCCATTATCAGTTACAATATAAATACATTAATGGGTGCACACTTTCATCAGTTTGTCATGAGATGAGATGATGTGTGAATGAGTTGTAGTCTTGTACAGACTCATGCCGATCATTCCTGAGAGAGTATAGTTAATTTGAACACCTACATCAAAGTACACCGGTAACCACGGTCTATTATTCAAATCTACTTTATTATATTAACACTTGAATACTGACCATTTCTTTAGAATACTTTATAATGTATGCTTATTAC
The DNA here is from genome assembly GCA_035578175.1 of Catonia carolina. NCBI lineage: Eukaryota > Metazoa > Arthropoda > Insecta > Hemiptera > Achilidae > Catonia > Catonia carolina. The sequence continues at coordinate 55,475,260 of JAQMRL010000002.1, forward strand.
CAAAAGGTTTAGTTTTGCACTGATAGTTTTACAAGTTACAAAAACAAGTTTTGTTAAATTGCAGTGGTGTTATTACTCACCTAATGCCCACCAGTCTACGGCTTTATTATGTCCTTTACTTTGAATTATTTCAGGTGCTAAATATTCTGGTGTTCCACAAAGAGTCCACGTTCTGTAACCAAAATATTAAAGTTAAAAATATTAAAATTCTGATGAAATAAAACCTTATACGTAATTTATTCATATTTTCTCACAAAATTTTAAGTTTTGTGAATTTATCTCAAAATTAATAGATTAAACTTTCAGATTTAACTTTTTGAAACTAAGTGGTTTAGTTAGTTATATTTGAATGGAATAAGTTTCAGCATAATTAATTATGTGTAAATTATTTATTTATCTATTGTGTATTTGTTGCACAAGTCGCAACCCCTTTATACTTTTAATGTACGTGTTTTTAATGCTTGGAATTAGATTTGAGTTCCTTTAAGAACTCAAATATATTTTGTTTTAAACAGTCAAGAGCCCTACACACCCTTAACAGTTGGTTGGCCATTAAGATTGCATTTTAACATATGAAGCTAAAAAATTTGATAATTCTGGTTTTCCCAGTCGCAGTATTGAGAGTTTCTTTTAACATAAGTTTGATAGCGTCTAATCCCACAACAGTCTAAGCTCGATAAACTGAATAGAGTAAAAACTTAAGATTGATAATGCCTACATCAAAATTTATAGTATCAAAAACAAAACTATCAGCATGCTTCTTATCAAGGACAATGCACATTCAAACAATCGATTTTAAACAGAAGAGAATGTCCCTTTAATGAATTCAGTATAATTCAATTTAAAACTATTTTTAATAGATTTAAGTATCTTTATTTGTTCATTGCAAATTACACTGACGTTTGATGTCTTATTACAATATATTATGTGACATTAACAACTTCTAATACATTAGACAAAACTGTAAAATTCTGTACATAATTAAAAAAATAGATCTTATGTCGGAAATGGATGAGAAAAGCGAGTACGACTTCTAGAAAGACAATATCCTTAAGTACTAGGTACTGTCTTGAATTTTAGAACACCAGTACTAAAATTCTGACTAATATTATATTATAATCTATCGCAAATATGCATTCAATAACATTGAAAGGGAAGATGCATGAAAAATTACTTTGATACCTATATCTAGAAGCTAAAAATGAACCCCGGAACAAAAATGTTTTTACTAAACTAAAGATAAAATATGCAAATACTGATAATAAAATAGTTCATTATGTTTCAATGAAAAATACAAGGCCTGTGGAATGAGATGGTCAAAATTATCCCAGAGAGCTACTGTCTCCAATTGCATTAGTTCTACCAGTTGCCTCATGCAAACAGAACATTCCTTTAATTCATGACTGTGCATAAATTGAAACAACTCTGAGAATAAATACATTCAACACATGTTATACCTTTAGTAAAATTAATTCTGCTAAAATTATTTATGCATATCTTTAAAAAACAAATTTGGCATTCAATTATTTGAGAAAAAATGGATGAATACCATATGTTAAGTTGTTAAAAGTTTTAGGACAAAAATATATGCACATGATACACTATCTAAAACAAGATGTTTTTTTAATACAACAAAAACGTTTGTGGTGAGATAAGAATTAATTAGTTTTAACTAATGACAACCTTTTAAAAGAAAATACACAGTGAGCTGAATCCAATCAACCTAGGCTTATCATTTAATTAATTCAGATAAATTTTTAGTTTTTACATTAGTTTGGCTCTTTGTGTAAGACTCAAGAAGGTTCACCCTTCTTCCATTTTTGAGGTATGAAAAAATTGTTCAAACTACTCTTATATTTTTAATGAAAAATTAAAACACATAAGTACATAGTTCCTTTTAGGTAAATAAGAGGTAGCATCCATATACAATAAGTTAAAAATAATCATGTAAATTTGCCTTATTTTCAAGTAATAAATATTATGTTATATTCAGTAATGCAATATAATTACAATATAAATAATTCTAGACATGGGTAAATAATGTTATCAAATAAAAATATTTGAATGATAACAATTACACAATATAGGTTATCATAACAGGCAAAAACATAGAATTTCTTTTATTAATTTTAATTCTTTCATGAAAGTTATTCATTAAAAAATATCAGGCTGCATTTCTAAAGTAATCGGATTAACAAATAATACTTATGAGCAATTGTAGATTATAAAATATTTAAATTCAAACATAATGAGGCTTATATTGTGAAATTTTAGTAAAATGTTATTACATCATTTTAACTTACTCATTTACGAATAATTAATTCATTACTCAGGCCAATTAATAAAATTTTTGACACAGTTTTAAATAAATATTTCTTTCTTTATAAAGTTTTGTCAAAAGTTCATTTAACACACTGTACTAAGTAATTAGTTTCAATTACGATTTTTGTTAATTAGTACTACAGTATTTTATACAAATGACTGAAGATGTAACATCTTATACTATAGATTTTGAAAAAAATTAGTTTAAAAGACATTGTATACTCTTTTGATGGTGGATCCACCGAAACACGTGTAAGTGAATAATAAAAATTAATGCAGCTTAAAAAAGGTTAGTGAAATTTATTGTATAAATTTATTACATAATATAGAATTAATTTCAAGCTGCAGGATGCACTATAAGGATTTATTTTTGAATACAGTATTTTACTTTCAGAAAAATTTACTTTGGACTAGTACAAAAAATATAGTACTCAATTGCTAAAGATGAAATTGAAAAAGATACGAACAGTGTCTGATAATGTAAATTATTACAGTGACAAATTTTGGTACAGCCTAAATAACTACAGAAGTACTTCATTTGATAATGAATTTTACAAACTAGCTGACCCTTGAGAATTAATTTACGGAATATTATTAGTTTATTGGTGGCAATCTTAATTGCCATCTATCATTTTCTTACGACCATCCGTCTGTCACATCCAGATATCAGGAACTGTAAGAGATAGCGATAAACTGTTTTTGGATTCATAATCTGCCCTAAAAGTTACTGGGCCTGTGTTGGGTTTGAATTTCCGGTTTCGACCAGAAGTGGTCCAAAACCGAAGTCAAGCAATCAAAGATGGAATTTGGAAACAAAAATAATGTCATTCAATTCCTCTTAAGAGTAGCTTTCTTACGCAGCTCGTTGTTTAGCTTTCATGAAGCAGAGTCGGCTTCATCCCAAAATGAGGATAAATGACTGAGTCAAATGAACATGCAATGTGACTTCCTGAGCCAACTCATTAAAATTGTCACCAGTCATGAGATGTGTGGTCTCATAAAAGGGGTTTTTCTAAATAACAAATCTCACAATTACATTAACACTTCAATAGTTCTTATTTCACAATATTTTATAAATGAGTTATCTATGAAATAAGTTATTATTATGTACCTAAATAAACTATTCCCATCACCATTGCTTTGATTCTTCAAAATAAAATGAACAACACAACATTGCCACCAGAATAGAAGAAACCATCAAAGCTTTAATTCAACTACTTTGTTATTTTCTTCTCAAAGTATAATTACGGTTTTACTAATTTTCAATGTTTTTGGATTTTTTGCAAAATCCTGAAAGTATCCTACTTACAAACATACTAGAGTCAAACTCTGTTAAAAGATAAACAGAATTTCAATTTAAAATACACTGAACCAGGTTTTGCATTTTAAATACAAAGATGTTTTGAGTACAGTTCATAGGTTATCAGAAACTATGAAATGAAGTAAAAGTTGTTAAGGGGTATGTTTGAACCCTATCAAAAATAATAATAATAATTATAAATTTAAGACAACAAAATGAATAATAACATAAATTTAAGTAAATAAATAATTGGTTTGTAAAAATGAGGTAACTCATATGAGAAATAAGATGTCAAAAATGATGATGATGATTTAATCTTAAAAATCAACAAAAATTTAACCTAGTAAAATTAGTAATAATACAGTGCATTTTAATAGCTAAACCTAACAATCAGACTACTATTGTTTTTTCTTTATCCAGAATTGTTCTGTTAGAACAACGTAATACAGTATTGTTAATTTATTAAAAACTACTTGCAATAATTAATTGGAATAATAGTGTACTACCCGGTAGAAATGTACAAACAGTGCAAAAAAATTATATAAAAATAACAAGTTCAATTAATGTATTAAAACCAACAACATTCATCCAGATCTCCACAGTTGTAATTTCTACCTCAATTCAATAAATTGGTAAATAAGTATTATGAATGTCTGCTTTCTGTGCTTTTTAAAATGTTATTTTTTTCAACAAGTTAGAGAAGATGCAGTGATTTAACATAGTTTAGTAGTCAATATTAATTGATGAAGGGATGCTTTAAAAGGCTTTATAATTAAAGAATTTATTATTACAAAACAGTTACATTACTTAATTACAAAATGAATAATAAAAAAGCAATAATATAGTATGGTGACTGCTTTATTACATCTTATTTTTTATAAAAATAACTAGCAGTTGCTGTCATGCTATGGTTGGGATTATTGTTAGCTTCAGAGAAGTGTATTAAAATATTTTAAAATGATCACCTTTGGGTTTCTGTTTTTCTTGTTTGACTCAACTTTTTTATTTATTCTACGAATCACTTAGAAAATATGAATGCTGATCTTCAGAACTCTAGCTCTTTAGGAATAAACAGAAATAATTTTTTTTCTTTAGGTTAGTCATCTTTTTATTCTCTTTAGGGGTATGTGATAAAAATTCAGATGCTTTCATTTTTCTAATGAACCCTAATGGAATAAATGTGCAGAGTTTTCGCTCTCCACCTGATCAGGAAGTTGAAATTAGTGATAAGTGAGTCAATCAGCCAGTGAGGGTTTCCACACAATACACAAGGATGGATGAAACGTTGTAATATCTTTGTTGTTTTTTATTTTTATTTTAAAAGTCACATCAACAGCTTGGAAATTAGCTACTACTGTGGCTATTGGAACAGTATGCTTTCTTTATATCACTACCTATGCACAAACCTACGATTATGCAGGATCATCTCCGAACAAAAATAAATAACCCTGTTAAACATATTAAAATTTCCAGATCGTAACCAGAAATAGAAACTGGGAGCTAATTACTACATCAAGTAGACATCAATTTTTTTTTGAATTTACTGTTGAGTCTACTGGAAGATTAATAGTTTTTTGTCATTAGTCTCTCACAACTGGTTTGATGTAGTTCTCCAAGCTGTTTTATCTCAAGCAAGTCATTTCATATCTACTTATCTGAAACACACTGTATCTTTTGTAATTTGCTTTCTAACCTTTGCCTCCCCCTACATTTCACTCCCTCAATATTACCCTCCATTATTGATAGAGCAATACCTGGATGTCTTAAAATATGCCCCACTAGCCTATCCCTTCTTCTGGTAAGATGTTTCCATATACTTCTTCTTTCATCCATTCATCTAAGAACCTCTAAATTACTTATTTTGTCCACCCACCTAATCTTATTAATAGTAAGTGTTACCAATTTCCAATATTTTAATTATTCAATACCAGTAGGTAACTATCAGACTCCAGTCAGGAATTAAACCAAAGCTTTATGCTTTGAAGCCTCATACTCTGCAACTGAACCATCAAGGTGATAATGTTAAAAGATTGGTTATTTTGTTAAATATATTTAAATTAAATGAATTACCTGTCAGTAAGCTTCTTTGCAAAACCAAAATCTGTAATTTTCATATGGCCATCCCTATCTAGTAATAAATTCTCAGGTTTCAGATCTCTATAAACAATACTTTGTGAATGAAGATATTCTAAGGCCACTACTATTTCAGTTGTGTAGAAGTTTGCTGAAAAATAAAAATTGCTTAGATTAACACATTTAGAATAATAAATACAATTACAATACAAAGAAAATTATAAATAAAATTACCAGGTAATTTTAATTAGGTTAAGGTCATATAAATGTCATTTATGTCACAATATAAAACTGAATTAATACAAAAATGTCAAAAATATTGTTACAAAATGTAAATAACAACATAAAAAATTCAGTACGCTAAGGCATTGATGAAATACATTGTATGCTGCATAATTAAGGTCATTTACATAACAAAGTTCAAAAATACAATTACAAATCTCAATAAAAACCTTAAAAAGATCAGTAAAATAATGTTAAACTAACACCGTTTTCCTTCTTCATTAAAAATAACATGAAATATGAACATGTTGTTTTCACAATACGTTTACATAAATTTGCTTTTGATTTAATAGCCTTAAAACTTATGTAGCGTAATTATATTCAGTAGAATGTTTACTTTCCGTGAATTAATACTAATTTTTGACAAGTTATACATTATCTTTTTGAACAAGGTAGATGTGCTTTCAAATGATAGTAAGCATAATGAGAAAAAACAATAATATTTCTTTATGGCTGTTCATTACCTTGAATGTAATATAAGTCATGAGGCCAATAATAGTGACAGATACCCATTGAGGCAATCACAACCAGATAAGTATAAAAATTAAAATGGAATTGTACCGGTGAATAAATTAAATTATTTCTTCTCATAGTTTTTTTTAGGGTTAATGAAATTTTACCATAGGAGTTTAATTAATAGACATCAATTTCATACAGTTATTAATAAATTTATTTCTGTGGAAAATTTTAAAAAATATAAGTAACATAGGATTAGATGAGTAAAGTTAAACTTTCAGCTTTTAAAAGTCAAATAGATTACCAAATGAGTCACTTAAATGTAAAACTCTGATTTTAAAAATGAAAAAAGCTATATTAAAAAAACTGCATAAAATTTGTTCATGACCGAGTTGTACTGAGTGCTATGTGGATTAGAATTTTATCTTCCATTAATAGGAGAGTTTTAAGAATAAACTATAAATGAAAGAGAGAAAAGTCCTAAGGGAAATAAGTGGTCCTAAGGAAAAGAAAATGTTGAATACAAGTTGTGAAGAAATAGAGATAAAAAAGTAAAGCAATAAAATACAACTGATTCTATAAGAAAGAGAAAAACTCAACTTTATGGGCATATCTTCATAATGGACCAAAAGAGATACATGAAACAATTATCTGATAGATGAAAAAATGACAAAAGACAGAATAGGTAAACTGAAAAAGATAACTTTTTCTGTTTTATGTCCAACTATTTTGCAAATACTGATAATGCAGACGATGAGAAGAAAGATAGATGAAAATGAGTGATAAAAAATGCCAGACCTGACTAGGAATCGAACCTGTGATGGCAGTGTAGAAGCCAATTGCCCAGACCACTACACCACAGGCTGCCAGATGGAGGTGATAGAGAACATTTGAATGTAGCAAATGGTTAAAAATTTGTAGAGTTCCAAAAGAAATTGACAAATTTTAACTAAAAGGGGTCAGAAAAAAGAAAGAGTTTAGCGACAAATTGAACAAAAAGCTTGGGAAAGAAAAGAATAAAAATGAAAAATATATGATTTAAAGATTATAAATGGTATATTTTGTAATTTAAATAGCATACTTTAATATTGTTATTTAACCAAAACGAAAGTTAAGTTGTGTTTTTTCTATTATTTTCAAGATATGTTTAGTTTTTTTTTAAATTAATTTCAACAGCTTTGTAATTAGCAACTGCTGCAGGTTATAGACAATACTGGTATATTTAACACATTTTAAATTTACAGGCTCTAGCTTATAATGATAGTAAGCTTTGGAATTGCTGGACTAAATATTAATATAATAAAGGAGACATATGAGATTAATTTTTAATCTATTATTTATACGATAAATCAATAAAGGAGAGAAATAAGTTTGAGCACAATTTTATTTTATTGTTGGAAATCCATTGGATTCTTGTCAGTATACAGTAGATTAATATTTCTTCAGAAGTCTGCACATTCCTCTTTTTATAGTTTTGCACTTGGGTCTAGTATTTGCATCTGTATTACTAGTAATCACTTAATGGCAATATTGGTGCAATTACATTAACTTTGGAAATAAACGTTTCACTAGAATAATAAAATTTATTATCTTCAATTACTTGAATGAATACAGTAGTCTTGTTAATGATCCTATGTAGATGCTCAATACATAAGCCATTCAACATATAAATAACAGAAATTCATACAGCATTTATAAAATTTTTTTTAGAAACAAACTGAATGTCATACCTGTACTTGTCGTAAACCTTCCAGCATTTCTTAAATATGAGAAGAGTTCACCTCCACAAACATAATCAAATAACATATAGATGTGACTATTATCTCTAAAATGCCACCGCCTGTAACAACACATTCACAGTTATAACTAGAGTAAATATAAATGTATTTTTAGATACTAAAACTTAATTAATATTATTTTAGACCAAGTGCGAGTCCTGAAAGAAGTGAGCTTGTGCTTGGGATGACGACGTCGTAGTTAGGCTACCTTGTCGTTCGAAGAATTGGATGAAAGGAACTTTTTTGGAATTTTTCTTTATTTGGAATTACAGATGATCAATTGAGGAAAAGATGGGCTCGGAATCGGGATAACAGCGAGAACATTGCCTTGCGAAGGGACGCTTTTTCTAGCCAGGAGTGTTTTTTGTTTTTTTTCTCCAAGGAAATATTTATAGGGATGTTTGTAGGGAATCTATAGAAAACCGTGGAATGGCTGTTTAATCTTTACTTATGGTGGGCGAGGTGTCGTGTAGATTTCTCTGGCAGCTGGCTGTACAGAGCGTTGACTCTTGATGGACTCTTGAAGTTCGGTGGATAAACTCCTTCCCACTGGGGGTGAGGATGTAGTCGTAGACGGTTTTATTATTGATGAAGTAGGAGGTTGACACCGCAGAATTGGTAGCAAGTACCCATGAAATCCACGAGTATGCACGGTAACATCTGCAAGTAGCCAGTGATCGAATGAAGGCAAGATACGACTTGATAGCTAACTCCATGGGATTTCAACCTGGTGACCGTGTATGGCTCTACAGACTGAGAAGGAAGAAGAGGAAGTGCCCTAAGCTGGAAAATCAATGGGAAGGCCCGTATGCTTTTTATTATTTTATACCTTTTATTATTTAATAACCTAGATCCCGAAACGGACCTTAGCGATAAGTGTCACAATACATTAAGAATAAGCAAAAGCCATACGAAAAACTTGGTCAACTTTATTGATAGGTACACAGGCATACTCCCAAGGCTGTATATTGTATATTACAACATAAACCACTTGTTTTAATCTTTTACAACAGCGGTTAATTAATGATCATATTATACATTATAAAACTAATAAGAAAGTTTAATAACTTATTAATTATATTTCTTATTAACACCAATAAAATTTAAATATCTCGATAAACATGCTTCAAGATTTGTTTTTGCATTAGAGATAAAAGATTTTACAGAATTTATTAGTGTACCTTCAAAATATTTAAACAATTATTTTTAAAACATTTACTTATCTGTAGCACATGACCTAGAATTAAAATTGTGGAATATTTTAAAAATATTTTAAAAATTTAGTAAATTTCATTGGAACGATCTTATAAAATTTTACGTAATATAGATTACTTAACCATTAATAACAATTTAAATCTATTATGTCTAGCTTGTTGTCTGTTGAAATAAAATAGTATATGAGATAACTAGAAATAGTAATCTTTAAAAAAACTCTTTTTAAGCCGTATAATTAAAAATCTGATAAATTAAGATGTAGGTACTTACACAATTTATTATTACCTAATTACAATGACAAAATAAATTGATATGAACAAATTGAGATACTCCCAAAATTAGATATATATTTGTTTTTACTTCAATTATAGTCACATCGACAGCGTGGTCATTAGCCGCTACTACAACATTAGTGACTACTTTGAGTTGTGGTACTGTAAAGGTGTTTTTTAACATGTTAAAATTTTCAGACTCTAGCCGGAAATCGAACCTGGGACCTTCCGCTTTATATGGTTACACGCTATTCACTATGCCACAATTTGTTCGTCAAATTAGATATAATTTATTACAGATCAAAATTTTTTAAATAATTATAACAACAGCACTCACTGCAGCAAATAAATAATCTGTCGAAGATATCTTTCCGAATGGAAATACAATGAAATATTTAATTGAGGCTGAAATACTCTACACTAAATAAATAATAGACAATATTTTCCAATTTTTTTGGTTTATCATTCCCAGTTACTTCCCTTTTTAGTCCAGTCCTATCCGAGACTACACTTTAATGCTTAATATTTGTAAGTGATTTAATTTTATGAAGGAAATGCAAACCCAAACATGTAACACATGTTTGTACATAATATTTTTTTGATTTGACTTGGTACTCTTATCTTAGAAATCCCATGTACCTACACAGAAAACAAAGAAGGAAGAAGCCTACTTTTTACGCTGACGGATGTATTCGAAAAAGTGTAAGTTTAAATGGTATTCCTACAAATTTTACGAAATAAAGTGCTGTGGTAACTAAAAAATTAGGTTAGGAATTTAGAAAAATTGTGTTTTTTAATCTGATACCTACTTTACAATGCAGTGAAATCTTAATCAATGTAGCAAACATAAATTACACTACCTAATAATAAATATACTAATTTTGAGAATAAGAATACTCACAAATTAACAATAAATGGATGCCTAACTTGTTGTAAAATATTTTTTTCATTTTTAACATGTTCAACTTGCTTTAATCGAATCACATCATTAATTGCCAGTATTTTCATAGCTGCATAAGAACTGGAGGATTTTTCTCGGCATAAGCAAACTCTTCCAAAGGTTCCTGTTCCTGCAACATGACAAAAAATAAAAAATTTGTTAAGATAAAATATAATTGATATCACATACAGTACACACAGAACTTCATTGTCCGATAATACTTTTTAATGTGGAATACATTTGATTTATAAAATTAACTGCGGAAAAAATAATCAGTAAGTCTCCAAAACAGTTTAAACTTATCTTGTGCAATATATAACTTAATTGAAAAGTACTTTGAACCGAAGATCCTTTTGAGGTAACAGAGATCATTAACTTACGTAGAAAGGTCAACGAAATTTTCCGGAAGATGTCAGACATGTATGTGGGCTTTGACAACAGGTAGATTTTACGATATCTTATTCGGTATTAAAAAGTAAAATTTTCAAAACTTATGAAATAAAACTTTACGCATTGTTGTCTGTATGTTTTATTACAACATAAAATTAACTCAGTTGTTTTAATTCATGTTGTGCACACCTTCAAAAACGCAATAAAAACTTTACTAACAAAAATCACTGTTATAAAATAATGATCAGAAAGCAATAAACATTATAACCTTATAAAAAATAACTGTTTTTGAAATCACAAATAATTTACGAGAATAAGGAGGTATATCTGAGGTAATAAATTCTTTAATATAACTGTATAACTTTTTTGTAATAAAATAAGAGTAAATCATACTGTATCCACCTAAAATACAAATCAGCTACATAAAGTATGAATGAAATCACCAAAGAGAAGCGCCCACTAATAGCAATAGGTCAAAGAATCCCAGCTGAATGAATTTTATTATTTAGTAGAATAAAATAAAAGGTGAAACGGATTCAAAATAAGTATCATGGAAATCAAGAATTGGATAAATAGGAATAGATGGCAAAACGTTAATGATCTGCACAATACGTAACACAAACGTCTGGCGCCAATAGTGTAACGTCTTACCAGAATCTAAAAACCATCTGGTACCGACGCTGTGACAATCGTTACGGCCTTTAGTACAGAATGATCGTAGCAAATGCATAGCCAACTTTCTTAGTTACCAACATTATACATTCTATTTGAATTTTATAGTACAACATTAAGTGTTGAAATAAACACGTTACAAATTAAAAGTGTTACCAGACCACCTCCGTGGCTCAGTAGTAAGCGCTAGCTTACGAAAGGAAGGTTCTGGGTTTGATTTCCAACTATGGTCTGCAAATTATTTTGTGTTCAAAAAATTACAATTCCAACGAATGTTGGTTCATTGCCCACATTAGTCGCTAATGACCAAGATGCTGATGCAACTTTAAATAAAAACTAATATGTCTGGTAACGTTCGTTGTATTTGAAATTTGTCCAAAAATAACAAAATTAATAAATTAGTTGTAATTCAAAGGAAATTTTAACCCAGAAACATTGACAACTCTATTAATTTGTTAATACAGAGTAATTGTTTAGTCCTGTTATCCAATTGTTAATGTCTGGTAATTTTTTTCTAAGAAAGGGAAATTTTGTTTTTTGAGAAAAGAAGTTGGTAGCTCTACTCAACCGGTATAGATACGGCAGTGTGAGTTGATTCTCTTGAGCTGTGTAAAATTTTGTGCCGTTTCCGGTCGTGTTACGAACAGAATGTCTTTTACCCTAGAACAATCGCTTATTTAAATCTGGAGACTGAAGCTCTTGGACTAATCGTACGCGATACGGATACAATTTCAATTTTTTAGCAGCTTTCTGAACACTCGAATATGACAAACCAACTTGCGAGGAAAGTTTTCGTAAACTTTTCCGTGGAGAATATAGCAGTATTGTTTTTACATTCTCTAAAACGTCATCTGTCAAGAGAGTTTGTCGACCACTACGTTTTCTGTCGCAAACGCTACCTGTCTCTCGAAATCGGTTTGTTGGCCTATAAAATGACATTTTTTTTCTGGCGGAGGAATATCAACAAATTTAATTTGAAATGATTCTTTTACATTCGCCTACGATTTCGTAGCAAAATATTGTTCAAGAATGAAAACAGTTGTACTAGGGTATAAGACATTCTGTTCGTAACTCGACCGGAAACTGCACAAAATTTTACAGAGCTCAAGGAGAACCAACTCACACTACCGTATCTATACCGGTTGAGTACGGCTACCGACAACATGTCACAAAACAAAATTTTCCTTCCTTAGAAAACAATTACCAGGCATTAACAATTGTGTAACAGGACTAAAAAAATCGCTCTGTATTTATTTAACGTGATACGAGAAAATATCTATCTAAATTTATATATTTTATATTATTGGGTGATAATGCCTAAATAATCCTTCACTTGTGGGTAAGTAATTATATGAAGTGATCTATAAAGATGAAAAATTCCAGACCTGACAGGGAGTCGAGACCGGGACCCCTGACATAATAAGCCAGTTGCTCCGATAACTACTCCAAAGAACCAGCTTTTTTTTAAATAATTTTATTATTATAACTTTAAACACATGAATTAGTTCTAATACATGAATTTTACAATCAACCAACAAATACGTAATACATAATTTACTGCTCAATTATACCGCACGAGATTGAGGCAATTAATTGTCACGCACCAGCCACACGTTATATCTATCACCCACTCATAAATCGCGGTTATTCAACCGAGTTATTTTACATAAATTTATCGGTGTGAATTTTTTCAATTCACTTCATTCATTCAACTATCTAACTAGGGAAATTAGTGAAATATTTTTTTCATGTTTCATTAAAATCAAATAAAATCCGGTCGTTAAAAAAAGAAAAAAAATAATACACGGGTTTCAACAACGAAGCTAACCGGAAGTGTCACTGTATACGTCTCATCACCAATGAAAATGTTACAGCGGAGGATTATCAGTAAAAAGTGAAATAATAATATTCAGTAAGAGATGTATTTTTTGCAGTGTTTTATTAGCAACTTCAGTGGCAACCGCCATCCAATATTATGTGCACAGTAGAACACTTACTACTTCTAATAATATATGCAAAATTATGTACAAATATTGTGTGTTGGTAGGGAAGGCTCTCTCAACCGAATCTATGTTCCAACATAATGCTCACAAGATTACTCATGCGATATTAATTATATAAAAATTAAAATAATATAAGAACTACTGGTAGAATATTATTGTTGAAATCTTCCTCATCGTATTTATTTATTATTTTTAATATCTGTTGATATAAGACCGTACTATATTTTAAGCTATCTCAAAATTTATTAAGTCAATTGTACAGACGACTACATCTGCAAGACGCCTGCGAATTTTCATCTTCACTCTAAGGTCTAGGTTTAGAGAACCTGTTCCGGTGCCCAACTCATCCTCGGTCTTCCCACATCTCTCGTACCAATTGGTCTATAATATTGAGCCTCTATTTACATCCTCCCATATGGCATTCTGTTTAAGTGACTGCACCAGTTTCTTCGATTCTGTAAGATCTTGTCACGTAGTGGTGGAACAGACAGAACTCCTCTTATTACATCATTTATTTTCCTGTCTGTTCTAGGGCATCCCAACACACTACGCAAAAATCTCATCTCGCAGTTTGGATCTTGCTATCAATGTTTTTTTGTATGTATTCAAGATTCGCTGCCATATAGGAACCGCAATGATATTGTGGAATTTGATCCTCGTCACGTGTCTTGTTTTGTTTTTAAAGTTCCAATGAATATTGTTGCATATGGGAAGTGTTTGACCTGCTCTATCATTTTTCAGCAATACTATTCTTATACTATGTTCTTATTAATAATAATAATACCATAGTATTATTAACATAATACTATGTTCTTATTGTGTGTTTCCTGCAAGTCTTTGAAACAATAAATTTCAATATATCAACGGAAGAGATATATTCCTTACGACATTTTTTCCGTAACTAACATCTCATTACGTTTTCATTAAGAAAAATTATATTTTTTATATTAGTGTTCTTTTTAACCATAAACCATATTTATCTTTCTTACAGCGCTTGTAGGTGACCGACCCTTACATCTTCTTGAATTATTTAACCCGGGGAATAGTAAGCAGACTTCATAAGTAAACGTCATTACCTTAAAAGCAAATATGTAGAAGATATACGTAGAAGAGCTAGAACGTGATAATCAGGATGCTACTGAGATTCATGTGGCGTTAGGTCAGACCAAGATGAATTGAAATATTCCATCTTACTGAGTGATATAACTTTGCTCTACCACATCTCGGAGCTCAGTATTCCCAAGTCATTTCATTATAACCTTCAACCCGTTTCAGCGCAGGTCTCTTTTAATGTAACGACAAAAAATATCGGTATTAATTTACTCTTAAGCAACCAGTGTTATTGAACATATTCAAAAAATATATATTTTTTTTAAATTTACATCTTTTGTACGTTTTATAAATACTTCCCGGGTAATGCAATCAAACCAGATGTACAAAGAAAATTGTCTACCCCTTTTACACACTTGTTCTAAGTTTGTTATCTAAACAACTATATACTACTGTGATATATTCCTTGAAAAGTTAAAATTTAAAAAGATATTCATTCATGTTCCCCAGGATTTCTAGCTGATTAGAACTGTACACTAAATCTGTCGTGCTTTAAAATAATTATAAATCTTCAAATTTACAAGACAAATATGAAAGAATTATAGTTAAGTTTTAATTATCTGAAAAGTTTATTAAGATGAAAATTGTTGTTGAACTTTAAGAATGTTTTGCTTAATTTAATAAATATTTTTTGATTAATTTAACTTAATAGAATTGCATTAACAATAATTTCGTTTAAGTACGGTATCTTCAAAATAGTTTATAAACATTTTCAGACTATAGCGGGAAATAAATAAATAAAATTTACTGTCACGTCAATAATATAGGCTACATTATATTAGTCAAAATTTTGGGAAATCACAAACCTTGACAAGGGCAGCTAAACATTATACTAAAACTAAATGATTACAAATTAATTAATGATAGTTTACCGTGTTAATATTTACGAGTCAACTAATTAACTGTCCATCAAAAAAATTATATTTGTATTAACAAGATACAAATAGAAAAAATTATAAAATATGAAAATTATTATTGATATATAAACAACCAAAGTTAAACCCGAACCTTAAACTTAGCTGTTCAATTCACAATCGACTGGACCAACGAAACGGTCTTTAAAAATTCTTGCTAAATGTTTTACATAATTCTTCAATTTTTACATCTGCGATTTGAATCTCCTTCTTACTATTATTTTTTCAACGGACAATAAAAAATAATTTAAACGAGAAACTGGTTCTAATTAGCACGATGCTTAAGTCCAACACGTATTATTTTTATACCGCACAAGTAGCACATAGTACCTAGTTAGAAGAGTTTTTGCTTCAAACGCAAGAAATAAACCTATACTGTTCGCCTAATTTAATTTTAATTGTATTCTTAATTTTTTTGATAACATCCCACAATAGTAATTATTGGTTAATTTTGGCTCCCATTTTCGTTAATTAAACACACTGTAAATATTCTTGTTTATCATCGTCATCATCAGCACTTTTATTGTTGGGTCAATGACCAGCCGGCTTCCTTTCTACAAATAGAAAGAGAGGACTATTTTGGATCAAGAAATGAGTGTCCGTGAAACGCCCATACATCAGGAATTGCTTGCTGTAATAAAGAAACTAATGGAATAACTTCTGGACAACGGTTTGTAAGGTTGAAAATATTCCCGAATTCCAATTGAAAAATAATTGTTTTGTGAAAATCCATTTTACAAGTAAACATCAAATGGAAACTTTAATCTAATGTGAATACGGTGAAACAATAATTGCTTCCGAAATTAATATTGATAAAAATGAGTCGAAAGTTCTCTGGTTTTTAAGACGCAGTTCGCTAAACACATTAAGAGAAACTGAAATCTGCTGAATCGGACTGGTAGATGACTAAAGATGCCCATAGCCCATAGATGACTGGTATATGACTAAAGACCCATAGCAGACTGGTGGAGTGTCAATTTATTTACACTCAATCTGTTCGTTGCAGGGCTAAAATAAATAGTTCTGTTTCTTATCACATGGTCAGCCAATTAAATTACTGAATCATTTAAGAACAGAAGAGGTAGAGGTATAAAAGACACTTATCAGAGTTATCTCCTTTGAAAGTAATGAATTTCATTATACAGCCTGACCCTGTAGTGAATGAAGTGAAGGTGTCATTTGAAGAGTGGAAAATATGTGCTTTTCAGAGGGACCGGCATGCTGATAGGCGCACTTTTCCACTCAGTGAGGAAGGCAATTATAAACCACTTCACTCCTCGTTTTACTTAGTAAAACCTTTACGGGTTCAAACCAGCCTTTCGGCTGATGACCTTACTAACAACAGATGACTAAACTGTAGACCTGGCACGTAAATTAAAGCTATGTTACATAGATACTGGACTCAGGGGAAAAATGTAATAGGCTACTAGTATGCTACACAACACCGTACGCTAACAATCGCTATGACTTTTAGCTCAACAAAGTTCATAGCTAAGTAACTAATCTTAATCACAAATATTAAAAATTAATATCATTAAATATATGTATAATTTGTTTAACTTTTCATTTAATTGTGAAATAGTTAAAAAAAATTTCAAATTTATCTAAGCAACTCTAAATCTAATTGTTGATTAACTCATTAACCAGGTCTTCAATGAAATCAGAGCAGGATAGTTCTACAATATTTGATAGTACTGGGTAAGTTAAAATACACTTATTGAATGAACTTTTATGACATCATATGAGGAAAAGTCACTTACGATTTTTTTATGATTTATTTTTGTTTTACGTCTGACTGTTTTGGAATTGCTGCTAATGCAGAAGGTGAGAAGGATGATAAATGAAAATGACTGATGGAAAAATGCCAGACCAACCGGGAATCAAACCCGGGAGCCTGGCGTAGACGCCAGTTGCGCTAACGACTGCGCCAACGGGCCGGCCAAGTCATTTATGAAAGTTAAATATTAATTTAACAAAAATTAGGCAAACTGGTCGGCTGAGGGTCAGGCAAAAAATAAATACCCAGTTCTCTTTTTATTTTTTGGTATTAATGACAAAATTTCAGAAATTTAACTGTCAGAAAATAAGTTTGTTTTGTAAAATATGAAAACCTAGAACTACAGTAGAAAACATAATTAAATTGTAAAGACACATTCACAACGGTGTTTGTTGCACGTCTTCTATAGTTAAAAAAGATAAATTACAATTTCATGGTCTATTGCAAACTAGAAGTTAGTTTGAAATTACGCTTATTCAGATGCAAAATTATGATGTAGAATAGTGTAATGTATCCGCTACAGAACAAGTGTTATTTGTTATTTGCGAGAAAGAGATTATTCCTAGTTTTTTTAAAAAAGAAGAAAAGTTGGCAAGGATTTGTGACTCAAGTTCACCGACTCACAATTATTACTTTTTTTAAATGTATCTAGTGTTACATAACAGTGTTGAACTGACCGACTACCAACAGTAAAATAATTAGGACTTTTACTAGCGAACCGTGATAATAAAGTGCGCAGTTATTCTGTTCCGAATACGCTTCTTTTACTAATCTAATTATTTTTAACTGTTCGTATACAATTTAGATTCATGAGATAAAAAAGGAATATTACTGAGTTAAACTAAAAAATGGAGTAGTCCAATAATTAATCGTACGAGGTGTGGCTATTAAATAACGAGACTGACGTTGTAAACAATTTTATTTTTATTTTATACATAATCTCTTGTCACTTTCAATATACACTCCTTCTCTATCCCTACAATAGGTTTGAACTATAATAAATTTGTTAAATGACTAATAAATACGTATACCTGTAAAAGATAAAAACAAAACTTGTGAAAAATAACAAAATTACATTGAAACTAAATAGATCTACTAGCTGATATTCCCTAAAATAAAAAAAATAATATTTTCTTAGTATTTGGCTGTTTCTTGCCTTATTTTACACACATTTATTCAGAATTAAATTTTTTACAAGTTTAAACAAGTTTTTACAAGTTTAAGTTAATTAAAATTAAATTATTATAATTATAATTATTATTATTATTATTATTTGTTTAATAATAATATTTGTATTTTGTATTCGTGCTTTAATTACAAACATTTGTAAACAAAGCTCGATAATTGGGAAATAATAAATCAATAAAATAGTAGACAGTATTTTCGAACGAAAAATACAATTTTTTTGCTGTATTGAAAAAACAATATAATTTTAAAATTCATTAGATTAATTTACTAAATAAAAATGCGATAAAATCATATAATAGAATCCGTTATATCGAAGTAAGCATCATCAAGGTTATTTCAGATGGCCTTCAACCTACACTTGGCACTTTAATTCTCCATAAATGATTTTATAACTGTAATTACTCAAGATTCAGTTTATTATCTGTAAATAATTTCTAAAACAATGACTACAGAATAATAGGTAATAGAAAAACTAATAGAAATTATGTTTACGTTGGTGCTTTTGAACTGTGCATTGTTTATTCCCCGTTATGCGCCTACAGAAGCATGAAGACTGAAATTAGAAATGCGTCATTTTATTAATATTTTCTGCAATTTTTTAGCAATAAAGTACATAGTTCATTACTACATTTTGTGACCTTGTCTGGGATTTCTTTATACAGTTATTGTTTTTTTTTTTTAGCAAATAGAAGCTTTGAAAATAGAAGCTACATATTGGTCGCCTCCATCTGAATTAAATAATTATGTTAATTCACAAACTGCCATTGTTCATAATTTAGTTTCTTACGTCACTAAACTGATTTCATACCCGACCAACTTCAAATTTTTTTTTATTCTGGAAATCTTGTAGAAATATTTGGGTCTTTTCTGTCACTCCCCCCCCCCCAAGCATAATTTATCACACTGTGGATATTTTTTACGTAGGTAATCTTACAGTATTTTTAACGAAAAAACGGGGAACAAATTAAAAAAAAATCATATATCAATATTTTTCAAATTAACGTTAAAGGTTTTTACTTTTTCCAGTTAACGTTAAACTATTTATTGAAAGCTGTTAAATTATTTAATAATATTTAATTAAATTATGTTACATTTATTTACTGATGTCATGTACTCAATGAGTTTATATTTTACTAGCATGCCCCGCACGGCTTCGCACCTGAAACATGTGAGGGCCTAATCAATTTTTTTTTAAAATAAATATGTACCAGAAATTTTGTAGCTGCTAGATCGACTGTAAAATGATGACTCCAAAACGCACGCACACGTTTTGATAAACTCCCCCGTACTGCCTTCAACAATAGTTCGTGCGCGCGCGCGCACGAACACACGCGCTTACACACACACTCTCTCTCTACCTCTCGTAGTCTCCCACCCCTCCCTTTTCTCCTCTACCACGCTTTTACACACTTTTCCTCCCTCTCTTCCACCCCTCCCCACCTTCTATCACTCCTCCCTTCCGTTCTCACTCCTTCCCACACTTCCTCTCCACCGCTTCCCCCCCATAACTCTCTCTCTCTCGCACGAGCGCGCGCAAACACACACATACACACACACGCAACGTTTTGATAATTTCCCCCGCGTACATCTGTCTCCCCACTATCAAACCCCTTCATCTACTTTAACAGCAATACCTACTCACATGTACACCACACATATACATAATTACGAAAATCTTCGTTAGGGCCCTAAAGGGTTATCATTTTTGAAAATTTTAAATGAAATGTTGCTGTGAATATGAATACGAATACGGTGTCAAAGTTTTATGAAAATCCGTTCAGTAGTTTTGGAAATTAGGCGGCACAAAAAACATGCTCAGTCTTTATAATATTAGTATAGATACAGAGACATACAGTAACAATATTACGAAAAAGTAATGTATTTACCCTACCTTTATTTAACCTTAACTTCAAGAATATTTGTGTAGGATTTTTAAAATATTTTTATCATTTTTATCGTTTAAAATACTGTAATATTGCATTCGAATTATCCACAAAATGTGACAAATTATGCTTTGGGGGGGGGATAACAGAAAAGACCAAAATATTTTATATGAGCATTTTACGTAGCTCGTTCTAAGTATACGTCATCACACCGACACGAAAATCACCAAATAAAAAATCTCTCCCTGAATCCTGAATCCTGAATCCTGGTTGAGAGGGCTGAGAAGCCCTATGATGGCGACATCGTGTTAAGGAACACCTGGTCGCTCGGGGAACAATTTTACCGAATAATTGCAACCTCATGAAATTTAGGGGGAATTTTATAGTTTAAAATTAGGAAATAGGATTCTGGCTCTTGCGGGATTGGGACTGGGACTTCAAAGGAAGTAATGTAAGAAGTTACTCGTGGATGAAAATTTATATTAAGAGACAAGTGGGTTTAAGAGCGGCTCTTTTCGTTTTTTTTGTTTTTCAGTAAAATCTCTCCCTAATTTTTTTTTAAATTGTAAGTTTTATCAACAGCTGAATCATTAAACTGTGTTCAACAAGAGTAAGCAATTCACGCGAACGAATGCTTCAGCCAATGACTGTAATATACGTCATTACTGTTCACGTGATCGACTGACTACCAGGATACCAGTTTACATCCGAAACATTCATAGTGTTTAGGTGATGTAGGATGAAAAGAAAATATGTACAAAAAAATAATAATAAACCCTACGGTTATAAAAAAGGGTGTTTTAGCTTAGGCCAAACCGGAAAACGGAACCTGGACCTTTCGCTTTGCAGTCTATAACATCGTACCCTGCGCCACGGAGATAACTAATTAAATATTTTATTTAAGAAATATAAGATACATTATGTATTTTACGTTTAGTATTTGACTAGTTTAGTTATTCTTTTACTCGCGAATTAGTTACTATTCGTCTTTGAAAACCTGTTGTTCCCTCAAAACTATTTCTACAGTCGGCCCTCTTTTTCTTTGTCTTGTCTTGTCATAATCATTTCCCATTCATGTCTTTTCCCCTCGTATTAGGGGTTAATTTTAGACCATGTCATGTGACTTTCGCCGTTTCTGGAAGCTCTTTTTGCAGCCCACATTGTCAGCATTCGCTCACTGTAGCTTTTCTCCTTTCTTCCTTCCACCCGGTATTCTGTTTTTGCTCTTCCTGGATCCCACCATTTATCCCACACATTAGGTCTATTGTTTATTGTACAAAATTTGTTTTGAAACCGGTTGTCATTTATTCTATACCGGTGTACGTACAACTTTAATCTTAATTTTCTAATCGCTTCCATGTTTCCACTCATATCAGAACTTAGCAAGACTTGTGCATTTTTCTAAGCACAGTGTGCTTAACTTAGTAATCAATTAGTTGTAATTTTGGGCATTTAAATATATAATTTTCACTACTTGGCTTGAGTGCCGCCAATCCCGGATTTGACTAACGGGAAAGTCTGGAATTTTTCAGCACTCTATTTCATCGATCGTCCTTTTATTGTCTGCATTAGCCTAACGAGCATAAAAGTCGGATTCGAAACAAAACAAAACAAAATCATTTCATCCTCATTACACACGGTTACACCCCAACGTCGTCGCTAATGGCCTTGATGTTGATGCGACGTTAAATAAAATTTTTAAAAAAATCAAAGATATTTCAATTTCAAATAGAACTGCTTATGGCTTACTGATTATAGCACTTTGAATTTCGCACTAAATCTCTTGTAAGAAATTTTTACTCCTAAGTACTTATAGTCTCACAGACTTAGTCTTACAGACATCCATTAGTCGGTAAGTATCATCCAAGTATTTATTAGTTAAAGATATCTTACATCTCCGGCAGTCTCTTAATTATCAACTTTTTCATATAAGAAATTATAAAGACGCTGTTAAAATGGAATCATTAACAAAAAAATTCCTTTAATTAGCGGTTAAAAATTAATTCTTTTAGTTTAATTTAGTAACGACCA
Source organism: Catonia carolina (assembly GCA_035578175.1). Classification (NCBI taxonomy): domain Eukaryota; kingdom Metazoa; phylum Arthropoda; class Insecta; order Hemiptera; family Achilidae; genus Catonia; species Catonia carolina. The sequence goes on from JAQMRL010000002.1 coordinate 55,497,866, forward strand.
TTAAAACCCGCAAGAAAACTTGGCTCGAACAGCGTCAAAAACAAACATTTATTGTAGGCTACTGCACAGAATTTACTCACACCAGTGATATTATCAAAATAACCTCTTCGTTTTCTAAATGTTTAACTTTGTTGCAAGAAGAGTTTAAAATTTTCCTACAGGATGTAATTTCGTAAATATTTCTATTTACAAACGTTAATTACTATTCAGTTTTGTTAATGAACTTATTAACTTTTTGCTTCTTTCATATTTTCTAAAAATTATCTCCGCATAAAAAATAAAGTATTTTTTTGCGAGGCAAGCTGCCAAATTTACGGCAGTAGATATTTTGTTAATATCAAAGAGGTGTCTGATCTTTAACACCTGCAGATTATTATTTCTATGAAATATACTAAAACATTAATGTTATATTTAAATTATATTTTTTAAATAAAAGAATATTTCACATAAATCATATTTATAATTTTTGCATGCATAAAACAAATGATGTTTAACTGAACTATTTACAACGTAGGTACTACTAAATATTGTTATTTATAATAAATACTACATAATTATCGTGTTCTTTTTATATATCTTTAAAATAGTCTACAATAACATTAACATTTTCATAAAGAAATTTTTATTACATAAACATAAGCAGCTCCGAAAACAAGTAATGTATGTAAAAGTGCTAGTTATGTGAAATAATATTTGTTGGCATTGCTTCTAGAAAATTCTATTTAAATAAATTTTGTAATAAAAATAGATAGGCTACATTAAACATTTAGTACGGTTGTACTTTTATTTTTATATTAATAAACATAAAATATTTTCAAATGTAGTAAAATTATGTAGTAACAAACAATCCTGCCCCCAGAAGAAAATATCTTTAATAATAAACTATTGTTCATAACAGGCAGGTGGAGTGTTAAATTATTTTGACTCTATCTGCTAGTTCCAGGGCTACAAAAAATAGTTCTTTTCTTATCACATAATCAGCCAATTATATGACTGAACTATTTAAGAACAGAAGAGGTAGAGGTGTAAAAGATACTAGTCACAGCTATCTCCTCTGAGAGTAATTAATTTCACTATACAGCCCGACCCTGTGGTTAATGAAGTGAAGATGTCATTTGCAGGGTGAAAAGTAGATGCTTTTCAGAGGGCCTGGTATGATGATACGCATACTTTTCCACTCAGTGAGAAAGGCAAAGTAAACCACACACTCCTCGTATTTATTTAGAAAACCTCTACAGGTTCAAACCAGCCTTTCGGCTGTTGACCTAAGCTACAACGCAACAAAAAATGAAACGCAATTTTCTTAAATAACTGCAGTATAGGCTAATTATTTTTTGAACAGCTAAACAGAATTCATTTTTAGCAGAATCAGAAAGTGAAATTCAGAATTTAACGAATAATTTATATTTCTACATATTTCACTTTTCGAACGATTTGATTCTCATAAAAGATTCCTGTAAAAAATGGGAAGGGATTCCTTGGATGGTTTAATGTTTACGGGATAACAAAACTTGCTTAAACGTATATTTTCGTAATTTTTAAATATTTTATTAAATGCCTACATTTACTATTGGGATCTACGGCATTTTATCGGTCACGTACTATCATAAAACACTTAAAAAGATATACTTATTAAAAAACTATCTTCCGATAATAATCGCTATAATTAATATTGAGTAGATAATAATAAAACTGGATTGAATAAAAAAAAACAACAAGTTATATCAAACCAAACTTAGAAAACGGATTACTGACTTTAAGGACTTTCACGAAAAGCAAATACAGAACAATAAATGAACTGGAGAAAGGAAGAAGCCTTTTTTTGGAGAAGGGATGAAGGAAAGGAAAGAAGGAGTGAACGAATTTTGAGAATGTAGTCTTCAAAAAGAGTTTCTAGGAATGTATAAAGTCACTTTACATGGTCTAAAAATAGCCACATAAGAAAAAACAAAAAAAATCACTGTAAAATAAGAATTTTAACTTTAATATTAATCAACTTTTAAATATATTATTCAACGAAAAGATGTTGGTAGATATAAAAAGGTATTATATTTTAAATGCATTTTAATAACTGTTGTTGTAAAGGTCATCAGCCGAAAAGCTGGTTTAGGCCTCTCTAGAGGTTCTACTAAGTAAAACGAGGAGCGAGGTGGTTTACAATTGACTTCTTCAATGAGTGGAAAAGTATGGTTATCAGCATGGCAGGACCTCTGAAAAGCATCTAATTTCCACCCAGCAAATGACACTTTCACTTTATTCACCACAGGATCTGGCTGTACAATAAAATTCATTACTGTCAGAGAGATAACTCTGACTAGTGTCTTTTACATTTCTACCTCTTCTGTTCTTAAATATTTCAGTCATATAATTGGCTGACCATGTGATAAGAAACAGAACTATTTCTGTAGCCCTGGAACTAGCAGATTGAGTGCAAATAATTTAACACTCCACCTGCCTTGTGGACAGTTAAGGTACCCGGAACGGAGAAAATTGAAAATTTTCACATACCCGGTTTTTTTGCATATTATTAAAATTCAGAGTATTCTGGATCCAATGATCTACATCATTGTCGGGGTTCTTGTAGTTTTTATCCCCCCCAAAAAAATAGTTAAAAATATGTTTAATCCTTACGTTATTATCTAAACGTTACCAGTTTCCATAAACACATCTATTTTTTGAATGAAAAACTATAAATTCCTAATTTTTTTGTTTTAAAACTTTACGTAAGCATTAGACCAGCTTTGAATGTAACTAACAGTTGAGGAATTTCCAGATTTTGATCCTGGAGTGTATTAGAGTTAACTATTTTGCAGTATTTATAATGTGTTCTCATTTAGTTTCTTCTTATTTCCCATAAATAGCAATTTTTGACAAATAAGGAACATTTTCTCAGTCAACTATAAACGGATTTGAATGATATTTTTGCACAGCCCTTTATACCATAACTGTAATGTACTGAGTTAATATAAAAGAAAAATAATGTGTTTGAATATTTATTTTCCACTTAAATAGACAAACTTATGATTTTCAAAAATGGTAATTTAAAAACAAAGTCGTATCTTCCTAACAATATATCCAGATGCTACCAACTCAGTGGGTGTAGAATAGCCTGAAACGTAACCGCAAGAAAATTGTATAGGATAACTCTTAACAGTTTTTGAGAAAATGTTCCTTACATTAACATTACGGAGATAGGCATTCCGGGTACCCTTAATAACTGAAAAATCTAAAAATATGCGCAAATTTGGTTTATACAAATAAAAAGTTATACAAAGATAAAAGTTAAAAAGTACATGATAAATATTTTACGAATAAGTCTAAGTGGATGGTGCAAGACAGAATAAATATAAGAAAAATACCTATTTATTAGAGTACACGAATGTAGGCTACAATTTTCTACAGATAACGTATGATATAGCCTACAAACTACTCCACAACTCCTACTCATTACGCACGTGTAAGAATATATTACTTTAAGAAAATATCTAGAATACTTGGGTGGTTTAAAAGAAATTGCTATAAAGGTCAACGACTTTGACATTTAAAATAATATAACGAAATTTAAAAGAAACAGCCAAGGAAGAGTTAAGTAAGTAAATCTTACACAGTTTTACTTAACTTTTTAGCTTCCTTCTTGAACTTCTGAAGTGACTCAGGGTTGACTTAAACGGTGAGTAAAGTAATGAAACTTATATAACCTACAAACTTTCTTCATTCATTTTTGTCTTTTGAGTGCATACTTTTTAAAAAGTAAAATAAAAAGTAGAAGAAATCAAATAAAAGTAATAAAATATTGCAATAAAAAGTTATAATTAACTTTTCTGAAGTTTGTACAAATAAGTTTAGTTCAATGTAAAAATATTAATAAATTAACATGTTTGTATATCTTATACTGAAATATAATTTTACAGTTATACCTAATAAAATTTTTCACCCAAGCGATACAAAAATGGATTTTGAACAGTTTAAACGAATTTTCTAAAATACGGTCGCGGACAAAATTAACACATCATTTTCAAATATTTTAAATGGTTTCACAGTCTCTTGATAAAGTGGGTATTGTTGTTGTTTAGGTCATCAGCCAAAAGGCTGGTTTGAACCTGTAGAGGTTTTACTAAGTAAATCGAGGAGTGAGGTGGTTTACCAGCCTTCCTCACTGAGTGGAAAAGTACACTTATCAGCATGCCAGGCCCTCTAAAAAGCATATATTTTCCACTCTGCAAAAGACACTTTCACTTCATTCACCACAGGGTCTGGCTGTATAATGAAATCCATTACTTTCAGAGGAGATAACTCTGATTAGTGTCTTTTACACCTCTACCTCTTCTGTTCTTAAATGATTCAGTCATTTAATTGGCTGACCATCTGATAAGAAACAGAACTATTTATTTTAGCCCTGCAACTAACAGATAAAAGATAACATAAAAGTGGGTATTAACCGTATGATTTGGCCAGCCAACACCCTAGACTTAAATCCTATTGACCACGTTTTGGTTATGCTTAAAAAAAATAGATCACCACAATATAAAAGTTGCTATTTTTCTTGGTCGGGAAGTTAATATTAACACGTCTCAATATAATTACAGTAATAATAAAAAGTATTCATCCATACAATTTTTTCATTTTTCCCTTCTTAATAAAGAGGAAAACTACTGAAAATTATGTCAGTAGTTATCGCGTTTTGCGCACACATAATTAATTATAAAACTCAAATAACACTATGTAATTGGCCTATATACAAAATCGTCACGTGAATTGTATTCAGATTGAAGAAACGTGACGAATATCTCACACAATTACAAAAATCTTAACTAATTAAAAGAAAGGGTCATGCTATTATTATCATGAATAACAATAAATAAACAAATAAAATTTTTTGAGTTAATTTCCGTCTTGATTCTTAACTATGTACTGCAATAACAGTGTTGTTATCGGTTTATTACTTTATTGTGTTTTTTTATAAGATTACGAACGAAGAAACCAGTGAATAGAAAAATTTGGAATTTTCTGTTTTTTAGCCACCTGTTTTTCTTTAAACTTTGATAATGTAATGTCTTTAATAAATATTCATAACAAGAAAATGTTTGTTTACCTTAGCTGCATACTGGTAAAGTAATGTTAACCTATGTAAAACAATAGTTTAAATAACTATTAATTATAGGTATTAAACAACTCGGAGGCTCAGTAACTAAAGAATCGACTGCCGGGGGGTACCATATATGAATTCTTCATAGCGTTAGAAACTAATCAGGGTCATTCGAAAGAGGCAACCGGGTAAAGCTGTCCCCGCGGGCGTCTCGGTCGCCCCAACTCGGGTGTAAAATCCTAAAAACATAGTTAAAACCGTAAAAAAGTTGAAAAATTCCTTCTCTTTTTTTCTCTTACTTTACTAAAAAACCTACTATCCAATATTTAACTTTAGGTGAATTTATTTCTCTGTAAGCATTATCAGATATGTTTGCGTGGATCCCACAACACCCAGGGAAGATCGTGGAGCTAACCCAATGTTATTACTGTCTGTAACTTGATGGCCTCCGGCAGAGGGGAGCAATATGCGGATTGTGAAACCATTTCAGAAAACATACATCTAATTTTTTTTAAGTAACTGAAACTTGTCTGAAAAGACGTATTTTTATAAAACGAAGTATTTCGCATATTGTTTGTTCTATAAAATTATTTCGAAAAAATAAATGCTTAATGAGATAAAATATATATTAGTAAAAGTTTTGTTTTTGAAGAAAAAACAGTATTTTTTCAAATACATCGTCTTTGTTCAAGAACTATTTCACGGATTAACATAATATGTGGCAGGTTTGATCTGTAATAATTATGGAAAACTATGACGCGATAAAATTTTAACAGAAAATCATTACTTTTTTAAGTTGCGAGGACAGTTTCCTCTTCAAAAACAAAACTTAAAAATTTAGAAATTTTTTTTGAAATGGTTTACAATCCGCATATTGCTCCTCTCTGCCGGAGGCCATCAAGTTGTAGACAGACAGGTACATCGGTAATGAATGTCAGATCTAAAAGTTTCAAGAAAACTTCAAATTCATTCTGCTCGATAATTACATTCATAAAATCTAAAAATTAACGAAGAGCATTTTGGATTCGTTAATTTTACAGTTCCTCAAGTTGCTCGCAGGCGTTTTCACAGAACTATATTTTGTTGTTAACTACGTACGCTTTTTGCACAGTTCTTTGTGTCAATCCAATTTTTCAATTGATGTTGGGGAAAAACAGTACGATTTGCTAGACCATTTATTTTACAACAGTTCACAGGGCAATTCATTAGTGTAGGCCGACCAATCAGAGATTACTGCCACGCGTTTGTTTTCACGGAGGCCTATCATTTTAATAACTATTATATAAAAATAAGTAATTTCTAAAAATAATACAACCGTAACTTTTTGCTTTCAATTGCATTGGGCAACAACCAATCAAAGCAGAGTGCATGCGCGACTTCCGGCGCGGCGTGGGGATGGGTGACCCACGCTAATCTAGTTCAATAGGCTGTCTGATTCAAGGTTACGGTAAATTTGTGTAATGAAAGTTGAATACACTATGTAAATAAGATATTTCGTTAACAATGCTTTTGGCACTTGCAAAGTTAGGATTTTAATTCGAACTAATAAATTAACTTAAAGGCTTTTACATTTCCTATTAAATATAATCTACTACCAGTCTTAGGGTAATAATGTAAAATTAAATGGCTAATTCGTTTACTGATACATTTATTCTAATTTTAATATGAACAAGAAAATTAATCTTTCCTTATTTAGTTACAACAAACTGACATAAATATTTAAATAAATGCACTTTACATCTTTTATAACTGGAAAATAACTTATTTCCTTATCTGAAAATAACTTCAGAAAATTTCCTTATCTGAAAACTTTTTTCTTTAAATCTAAAATGAAGTTTTGACAACGCCCACTACACTTTATTACATTTATTATAATTTTTTATTACATTTTTTATTTATTAACAATTTTTTATAAAAAAAAGACGCGGTTTCAAACATTTTTGGTAATTCAGGTATTCTCCGCAACAGATCAGTTTAAAATGAAAAGTTGGTCACCAGGCATTTCAGGACAGTAGACCAACTATTTTTTTAAGTGAAATCCTAATGTGTTGTGAAAAATGCTTGAGTACATAAAAATGAGGATTATCACGTTTACGTAATACGTTTCCGATCAGCCCATAACGGACAGGTGGAGTGTCAAATTATTTACACTCACTATGTTCGTTGCAGGGCTAAAATAAATAGTTCTGTTTCTTATCAGATGGTCAGCCAATTAAATGACTGAATCATTTAAGAACAGAAGAGGTAGAGGTGTAAAAGACACTAATCAGAGTTATCTCCTCTGAAAGTAATGGATTTCATTATACAGCCAGACCCTGTGGTGAATGAAGTGAAAGTGTCATTTGCAGAGTGGAAAATATGTGCTTTTCAGAGGGCCCGGCATGCTGATAAGCGTACTTTTCCACTCAGTGAGGAAGGCAATGGTAAACCACCTCACTCCTCGTTTTACTTAGTAAAACCTCTACAGGTTCAAACCAGCCTTTTGGCTGATGACCTTAACAACAACGTAATACGTTTACGTATTATTACGTTTATTTTACCTGACGGTAATATATTAATGAGTTGCTATTATTACATCAGCAAGATAAAAGAAAAGCTAAGAAAAATGTAGAGAGAAGGTGTAATACGGTCAGTGATAATCAGAGGGTGATTGCCAGGATAGGAGACAGTAGTTTCGAGATACAGAATGCGAAACAATCTGTAAAACCCACCTTGAAGTAAAGTAAGCAAGAGGTTTAAGTGACACTAATCTGAAAGAACGGAATTTCATTATTCAGAATAGAACCTATGTTTACAGGAAATGAAGGTGTCATTTACAGAGTGGAGAGTAAAATATGCTCTTCAGGCTTGGCATACTGATAATTTTCTAGCAGCGCAGTATATTCACATTTGGAAAGTTTACTGAGTGAACGCTTTAGCGAAACTACAATTTAAGCCCATATAACTCCCCTAAAAATTAGATCTAACTGAATGCTGAGCCGAGTTTGTCAAGCACCAGTTATGATATTTAATATTTGCACATGAAGTAGAAGAAAATAACTTTAAGAAACGATATAATTTTTATAATCGCAGTCAGTTTCTTGTCCTCGTACAAAATCCAATTTTAAAAGTATTTTCACGTTTTTCGTATAATTTTTTATTGGTAGCAATTTTTAAAATTGTCATGTATCATTTTCTTTAGTCCGTCCTTCCGTCACACCTAGATTTCAGAAACTACAAATGATAGCAACAAACTGTTTCCAGATTCATAATATACACAAAAAGTTACTGAGCCTGAATTGGGTTTGAAGTTCCCATTTCGACCGGAAGTCAAGAAATCAACGTCGGAATTTCAAAACAAAAATAGTGTCATTCGATTCCTCTTAGAGAGTAGATACAGATATCTTTGGGTTTTAAGTTGCGATATCCACCAGAAGTAGCCCAAAACCGGAAGTCAAGAAATCAAATTCGGAAACTGGTCATAAGTCAAAAATAAGCCATTTTAAAAATTGCCACCAGCCATGAGACACGTCGTCTTATGAAAGGGATTTTTCAATTTGATAAATTTTTAGTTAAAACACCATCTATATCTTCATGAAAAAAGTGATCTAAATATAAACCTAAATGTAGTTTTTTATGGACTTAACATTAAAACAAATTTTTTGTAACAAAATAAATGTGAGTAATTCATTTAGCCCATAGAAAGTTTATTGATTATATTATTTTATTGTTATACTTAATCCGGGCATGATAAGTATTTCTCAAAAAAAAATATGTTTTTCATGTAAAATAATGTTTGTAATAATGTAATGTAATGTTTTTCATCAAAAAAAGTTTTCCTCGACTAGGTGTACTTTTGGGTATAAAATTATGGTCATATGTAAAACTGTTCCTATTTCCTTCATCTATCTGTTTCAGACATTTCACTCTTCGACCACCAGATCCTCGTACGACATTGGTAGATTCCATCATTACCATTCCTGATAATTGTTTTTTTTGTACAAGAGAATATTAATTTTATAACTTGTCAAATTTAATCGATGTTTATATTAATGTACCATACCAATTAAGACCTTTTTAGTCCGAGCAGCACTACTGTTTTATAATTACTAATGTATATGCATGCTAATAAATCTCATATAAAATATGAATAATGTGAATAACGCATTGCATAACAATCGAGTGGTGGATGTGGTCCTACGCTGTATACACAGCGTAGGGTGGGATATCATACGTGCAGGGCTATCTATTATATAAGGGAACATCCAGGCTGGAATGAGCTGCGGTGCGGCGTTACCAAGTGTACGAAACACGAGGCTGTCTATCATTTCAAACCAATTCATCATGTTACCTCGCCGTCATCCGTGTTACACACGCTTATTTTATTATGAAGTCCGACCCACCCTTAAAATATATTACCTAGTTCAAATATTGCGTTTTATTTTAATATTGTTAACACAACAGTACAATAACAATTTACGGTAAAAACTTAAATTATTTTTGAAAATTTCTTGCATCTCTGCACATTCAATTAATTAATAATTTATTTATTTACACAATAATGCACATTGTAATATGAAACCACGTTTTATCTTAGGCGACAAAAATAAAAAAATAAGATATCAAAATCCTTATAGGAAACTAATAGTGCACCAACCAATACAGATGGACTAAACCCATTAAATCATCATTATGATAGACTAATTAATTGATCATCATCAAAATACATCTACAAATACACCAAAACAATTACAGATATATTCAAAAGAAGGAATTCACAATTTTACGGATACATTCACAGAATGGACAGAAATTAATCGCAAAACAAATCTTTGACGTCACAAACACCAGTAAAATTAAATTAAAATTGATAACTGAAGCAGAAGAAGACCTCAACCAACTTAAGATCGCAGAAATCGAGAAAAATTCAGACACAACATCAAAAATACTAATTTGAACAAATTATCACCAGTGAGGAAAGGAAATGAATGCAAAGAGAAGCGAAGGAGAGAACACAATGAAGGCATGTATAGGATTTGGGAGGGACGATGGACAGCCAGGAGAAACAGAAGGAAACCATGAAAGCATTGAAGTTCTTGCGCTTTTAAACAGGGAATAGATATGAATAATAGGCTAATAATAATTTTTTTTAAATTTAAAAAAAATATATGTTGATGAACTATCTGCACAACCGAAATAAAAACTCACTAACAAAGAAAAACTTCTCACAGACTCTTTCACGACTTGGTTTTTCTTTATTTTTATCTGATAACATGTTAAATTGAAGTTCGTAGAAGATAATAGTGGGCATAAAAGTCAGGTTTTGCATTTCAACTAATGTTACTAAACCCTAAACCTTACTAAAACCCTTTTTACCCTTTTAGGGGTTTAACCCTTTTAAGGTTACTAAAACCCTTTTTACCCTTTTAGGGGTTTAACCCTTTTAGGTTTTTAACCCTTTTAAGGTTAAAACCCAAAACCCTTTTAGGGTTACTAAAACCCTTTTTTCTGTTTTACATCCGACTGTTATGCACACAAAGATTAATGCAGACGGTGAAGGGTGATAGGTAAAAATTTGAAGGCATTCTAACATTTCCTTAAAATTTTACAACCCACGTAAAGAAGTCATCTGTCCAAAATTTCACAAGAAAAATGTACTGCTTATTGCTAAAACCACTTTCTAAATATGTAATTTAAGAGTCGACATTAAGTGTTAAATTGAATAGCTCAGTAATCCTTTTCGGATGCTGAATTATCTTTAAGGCTCCTAAGTCCACTAGTCAGACTTTAAACCAAGTTTCAGATTTCTAATTATTGTGGTTCTTGGATTTCTCTAACCACCGAGTGAGTGTCTTTTGGCTTTTATAAATATTGATAAAACTAATAACAAAATAATACAATTGTATATTTTTAATTACAAGAACCTTGATTCATTTCTTTAGGAATTCCAACGATTTAATACAGTTAAAATGACAATTAAACTGTTTTATTACATAACATAATATTGTACATACCTCTTGGTTTCATTACAATTTTATTAAAATTCCTTTTTTCATTTGTTAATAATTTTGTTCCAGGTTTAATAATATTCAACTTATTATGTTGTACGTTTATCCATCGTTAGTATACCAAATTTAAACTGACATTTACTAAAATACATAAAATTGTAGCCTACCATAAAATAAATTTTCCTAAAATCTAACACACCATTTTTAAACAGCTGAAAACTAGAATATATATATACTCTTCCTGTAAGTACTTTCTGTAGAAACACTGAGAAAAGTCTCTGTTATAAATCTACCTGTAAAATCCATTCTTCAAAGATCTTAGAAAAGTATACTAAAACAGATATTGGGCGCCTCCGTAGAGTAGTGGTAGCGCGCTAGACTAAAACGCAGAGGTCCCGGGTTCGATTCCCGGCGAGGGTCTGGAAATTATTACCAGTCAAAACCCAACCTTAAAAATAGATACGCCCACAGTGGTCGCTAATATTGTTCTCTTCAAACAGATATTGTCCTCTTTTTTTCCAAATGAGCCCAGACGGCCATGGACATTCAAATATTAATTTTTCTTCATCCAGATGTTTTCTGATTCTTTAGCGTTTGCCCATAGTTCATTCGTTAGCTTACATCATCTTTCTCTTTTTTTTTTTTGTAAGAAAATTCTTTTCTTGGGTTCAAGTACTTTTGTGAACTAAACTTTCAAACTGAAAATTCTTTTCCTAAATGCGTCACGATTAAAATACTCGGTTCTCTGTTATTCCTAATTTTTCTTTAAAAAAAAACTTTAAAAAAGTCCTTCTTGACTTTCTTTTTTGTAGGATCCCAGGAAATGATTTAAAACTCATCATTTTCGTGAATATTTTCTTGTTCAACCTTCGCTCAATCATTCATGTGTCCGAAAAATTTGGCTCCTCGTTTGACTATAGTTTTTTCAATGATTTTCATATCTTGATTGAGTTCCTTGTTGAATTCTTTCTTTAACGTTACTATGTCATTTTTTGTTATCTTTTTTAAAATAAACTCAATTAAAATAAAGGATACTTTTCGTGTATTTAAAAATTTATAAAAAAATAATTAAGAAAAGTATCTACATTTTATTTGCATCATGGATATAAAATATACTAAAACATATTTTTATTTGATAACAAGCCGGATACAAAAAGGAAAATCTTATATCTTAAAAATTATAATATGGTAATTAGTAAGCCGGGCTATTTACAGTCAAAATTAATTTTCCTAATATGGTTTATCCAAATTTAGAATATACAGTTTAAAATCATCTGAATTAATTACATTTCGTTTTAAAACTACAAAGTATAAATGCAAAAAATTTCAGCTGTCAGTTTAAAAAAAGTTTTTATAAGAAATAAAACAAAATATAATTAAATATTACGGTTACGTCGGTGCTTCGCATTAGCTTGCTACTCGTGGAATGGAATTACCTGATGACTGATGTGTGCTAGAAGCTGTAATCTACGCAATAAATACCAACACTCTTTGGTGTAGTGATCAACGAAAATGGTTTTTATGATAGAGGTTCCAGATTCGACTTCCATTCAGGTCTGAAATTTTTTCTCCATTGTATCACGTTATATTATCACCGCACAACGCAAGGCTTATGAAGGTATCATCATCGAATAAAATGAATTTATTACAAAATTAAAGAACATATTTTTTCATCTTCAAATAAATGAGTTTTGAAAGAAAATTTTAATGCCACTGAGTGGAAGTACATAAAAGGGCGATACAAAATAAAAACGAAACAATACACACCAACAGGATAAAGATTCTCACCATAAGATTCACCGATTTCAGCAAACATGCGAAATTATTCAAAGAACCTTAAAAAATAGCACCAGCACAAGGTTGAAAAACATGAGGCTGAGATTTTATAAAACAATCGTAGTGCCAACCCTACTCCATGGCAGAGAAACTTGAGAGCTATTAAAGCGAGAGAAGAGTAGATTGCATGCATCTGAAATAATATTTCTTCGACATACAAATGGGTGTAGTAGAGAAGATCGTTATAATAATACCGAGATAAGGAAAGAACTCAACATATTCTCTATAAACGACAAGGTATCTCAGAACAAAATGCAGTGGTTGAAGCATGTAAGCAGAATGGAGGAGGATAGGGTAGCTAAGCGAACACTAGGGTATAAACCGGAGAGAATGAATGAACGAGGACGCCCGTGAAAGAGATGGGCAGATTTGAAAGGTTCAGAAAAGGATGCCTAATCCTTGAAAGGCAGAAGAAAAAAACAAAATAAAAGCAGGTTGAGAAAGAGTCACGTTTATTTATATAGAGTATAAAAGTTTTAGAGCCGTTGTCTTCACAAATTGAAAAATATAATTAAAAACTAGAACATATATCTACTTTTATGCGGTGTTTAGGTGAAATCAAAAATAAAACCGTAAAAAAATTAAAACACCGATTAGATTAGATAATATAAAATAAATTTGTTTGGGAATAAAAAGTAATTGTAGTTTGTCAAGTGCAGGATTGGCCGGTTGGTGTTGGGGTCAGTGCAAATTACTTCAGTGCCAGGGATCTCAGATTCGATTTCCTATCAGATCTAGAATTTTCTCATCAATTACCTTCATTGATCTTACTGTGCATAGGTAACCGGACGTATAATAAAATAAGTGGAGCATTGTAATAACAATGCTGTCGTAGGGGCAGCGATGCTACGGGATGAGGACAGTTAAAAGTTGGTCGCTCAGTTTGCGGAGAGGGTGGTCGGGAGACTGCGGAGGGAGGAGTCATATAGAGAACAGCGGGGTTACCCTCTCCCACAGTGAATCAATCCTGTCCCGATCTCAGAAGGTAAGGTAGGCACTCTAATTTCCTGAGCTGGTGATGAAAGAGATGAATGAAAGTGAAAAAGTGAGGGTTGGTCAGTGGCAGTGAGAGGGGAATTAGGCTACGGTTCCCTTCCACGCCCCGCTGACAGTATGTAAATTTTCTTTAACCCAACAATTCCCTTGTAGTATTATATAAACAGTTCCGAGGGACGAGGAGGGTTGTTTTCTGATGTCGGATCAAGTGGCCAGGTGGCGGGTTTTTGGTTGGTAAGCGGTTGCGGCCTCCTTGGGGCTGGACGAGGACGCCTCAAATGAGTCCAACACTACTTCCCCCATCGTGAGGAAGTGAACATGAGTTTTTCTCGCCGCTTCGAAATAAATGAAAAAAGCATCGTAATAACAATGCAATATTTTAGCAAAATTAACTTTGAAAATTTACTTACAATTAAGTTCCAAACTGATTCAATAGTTTGGTATATTTTATCTTACATAAAAACTCAAGGTTTATAAATCTAGAAATAATAGGGAAAATTCATAAATTTTAAGTATACCAGTAGATAAGAATTGTAGAAACACATCGTCACAGAGATACAAGATAAAATACAACCCTATATTGTAAAAATATAATCAGATCACATTTCTGATGTATGATGTAAACAGGGGATGAATAAGAATACGAGAATAAAACATGGTTCTTTCTTTGTTGAACTGAAACGTGGTGGTCTATTAGATGTGATTGATGATATAGTACGGTATAAACCCAACAAACACTTAGCTAAAAGTGATAAATTGTGAAAAATAATGTAATGAAACATTAAAGTGATCCAATAAATTGACGAAATTTTAAGTGTACTGGATTTAAAGATGATATTATTCCAGGAAAATATGTATTGTTCATACAATCCTGAAAAAAAACAGTGCTTTAAAAGGTCCTTCACAATTTTTCATCCCTCGATACACTTGAAAGAAAAAAGTTAAATATAAAATATCACATAAGCAGGTTTAAAAATTAATATCTTAAATATTTATTTCACAGTTGATGTCGGATCAGATTTGTAAAAATAAATACTAGATTAATATTCTAGGGATGAAATTTACGATTAAGAGATTATTCGTAGATTAAATGTGATTTTTAACACCAATTTCTTTTTAAGATCTAAATTATAAATATTAGCTGTATCTCAATTGTGGAATATGATTTTTTTAAATACAAAAATAGGGCAGATTAGCAACTGGTTACTAAAATGTTGTCTCAGCCAATAAATAAAATTGGGAGTCAATAAAAATTACATAAATTTCATATTTTAAAGATATTCTCTTCAGGATGACATAATTGTATTATAATTGAAAAAATTGCCCATAACAGGCAGGTGGAGTATTAAATTACTTGCACTTGATCTGCAAGTTCCAGAACTACAAAAAAATAGTTCTGTTTCTTATCACATGGTCAGCCAATTATATGACCGAAGCATTGAAGAACAAAAAAGGTAGAGGTGTAAAAGACACTTATCAGAGTTATCTCCTCTGAGAGTAATGTATTTCATTATCCAGCCACTCAGTGGTGAATGAAGTGAAGGTGTCATTTTAAGTTGGAAAGTAGATGTTTTTCAGAGGGCCTAGCATGCTGATAAGCATACTTTTCCACACAGTGAGGAAGGCTTGGTAAACCAGCTCACTCTTTGTTTTACTAAGTAAAGCCTCAAGAGGTTCGAACCGGCCTTTCGGCTGATGACCTAAACATTAAAATTTGAAAAAATACAGTAATTAGTAGAAGTAAAGATTTGATATTCCGTAGTTTAACACAGTCCCTTCTAACTGTACCCTACTAATGACAAGTGAAGTGTCACATGAGTGTGGCTTCCGTCTACTATTTATGCCACATTTTATTTATTAAATCACTCTGAAAATGTGTAGAACAATGTAAAGAATATGTAAAATAACATAGATATATTTAAAATTTTATAATTTTTGAAACTTCTCACTGCTACATAAAACAAGGGGTTTCTAAGATTCATGTGTTTTCCCGGGTTGCCTCAATACCTAGAAAAGGTCCTGAATAGAACGATAAAAGGTAAAAGAGTGTTTTTAAAACTTGTATAACTTTAAAAAATTAATAATTTTTTTTCTAGTGATATATATTAATATTTTTAATATTACCATATACGGTATGCACAATTACTTTCTTTGTCAACCGCATTCAAATTATGTTCGCTAATTAAGCCTTTTCGAAATTATATTTAAAGTAGAACTACAAATATATGACCTACATTCATTATTAAACAATTCTAAAAGAAATAATAATTCAGAAGGAGACCTAATATAAAAGAAAAGGTTTTATTACATTTTTGTTTTTAGAAAAAAGTAAAACATTATACGACAATGTCGTATTGTGAAAAATTAACAAAGCGAAACAAGATGCGTACAAAACATTTTAATAAATCTTCTTTGATGTATTATTTTTAATTTGGATGAGAAAATACAGTAATAAGTGAAACAAAGTAGTAACAAATTTTCACTGTATTACTATAGTAGCATTAGCCTACATTATTTCTATTAAAAAGTTTTACCGTAAGAGTTTTACAACAATATAGTATAGATTATTTTTGTTTATATTTTCTATGTTATTGTTCATTTTATTACAATGTAGGACTACAATTTCACGAAATTTTTATTATAAGCCGCCAAAGAAAAACGGAAGACAAAATTATTTAGCAGTTAATTTAGTATTCAGTAAGTTTGAACCAAAATATTTGAAACCACCTCCGTGGCCCAGTGATTAGCGTGCTACGCTGTAAAGCGAAGATCCCGGGTTCGGTTCCCGACCAAAGACTAGAAAATACCTTTTCAACTCACCATTTCTTAACTCAAACTAAAAGAAAGTAATAAGAAAGATGTTATGTGAGGCAGTGTGAGTTGATTCTCCTTCAGCTGTGTAAAATTTTGAGCCGTTTCGTTTTGAGCCGTAACATGAGCATTCTGCTCGTGTTACGAGCAGAATGTCTCTTACCCTAGAACAATCGCTTGTTTAAATCTGGAGGCTGAAGCTCTTAGACTAATCGTACGCAATACGGATACAATTATTTCAATTTTTTAGCAGCTTTCTGAATAATCGAATATGACAAACGAACTTGCGAGGAAATTTTTCGTAAACTTTCTCGTGGAGAATTGAGCAATCGTGTTTTCACATTCTCTAAAACGTCATCTGTGAAGAGAGTTGGTCGACCAGTACGTTTTCGGTCGCGAACACTATCGTCTCTTGAAATCAGTTTGTTAGAAATCGACATTTTTCTGGTGGAGGAACACCAATAAATTTAATTTGAAATGATTCTTTTACACTCGCGTAAAATTTCGTAGCAAAATATTGTTCAAGAATGAAAACCCGTTGTTCTAAGATAAAATACATTCTGTTCGTAACACGACTGGAAACGACACCAAATTTTACACAGCTCAAGGAGAACCAACTCACACTGCCGTATCTACACCAGTTGAGTAGGGCTACCGACAACATGTCACAAAACAAAATTTCCCTTTCTTAGAAAAAAAATGACCAGACATTAACTATTGGGTAACAGAACTAAAAAATCACTCTGTATACAGAGTACACTCGTATACTTCGTAACTAGAGTACTACTACTAACTAGAAAAGTACCTACAAAAAAAGTACCTCTGTACTACTAACTAGAAAAGTGGTATACTAACTAGAGTATTTATATTATACTATTTCTAAAATGTAGATATGTAATTCAATGTTAAGGGCACATTTACTAATTATAATCGGCACTGTTTAAACAATTTAATAACTTAATGGCGTTCGTTACACCCACAGAATTTAAATTTAGCGCACATTTACCGATTGTAATAATATGTATGACGCCAGAGTAAGTTTCGCATGTAATTTAAAATTTCTCATCGCTATTTCAATTAAATACACAGCGTGAAAAATTATGTAATAATTTTAAATCTATTTGCACAACTACGTTTATTTAATCAAGCACGTCTACAATCTTAATTTTCAAATGCTAATACAAGAATACAGGTTTGCATTGTACATTTTTGAATTAGAATTGAAATATAAAAATCTTGTTTTTTGTAACCGTTATTTTTTTATTAATTTATGAGTTTGCAATTGCCAAATTTTTATTAGTATAAGGTAGAGCCAATTTTAAAAGCGTGACTACTGAAATTGAATTTAAGTGGGATTATCTGGCTATCTCTTTGCATAAATGCGTAAGTAGTCTACCCAGTGAGTCACTCAACGCCAATTCTCTAACTTTCAGATCACTAGAGAGCTGAAATTCGGCATATATATCCCTTAATGGTTGAATAAAAAAACTGAAGCATTTTCAGTTCGATTACTTGCGCTCAACACATGAAAGACAAGCTTAAAGCAATAGGCCTACATAATATAATATTGGCACACATTGTTCAAATGTATTCAAATGTGACAAGATTAATTTAAATGAATTGTAAATCATGTACTACAGGAAGAGCTCAACAAATTTCTAGAGTATACCGATTACGTTTTATACTCGTAACTTAAAGTAGTAATATTGTAAGTCTATAAATACAAACATTCTTGTGTGAAAATACAATTTGTGTTAATGTAATTTTGCAATACTTCGAAGAATTGTGCGAACGTACAAATCCAAACAACGAACTACTAAAAAATGTGACAGTAAAGTTTCATTCTTTAAAATAAATATAAAACTTTGATGAAGAGATGGACAACCATTGCAAAGTGAGCAACCGCGGAGAGGAGTACTGCGGCGTTGCTCTTCGGCCAGTGAACGAAGACGACAATTTGTGGTAATACAACTGAATACAACTGACTGCAGTACTATACAGTAATAGGAATAGATCGAAATACCACGGATCCTTTGTTGCGTGTCTAACATCAGTCACGACACTCTCACTTTTCTGTTACGAATGAATCTCACCCCACACGTATAACTGCTCTACAATAAGATAATGTGAAACATAATAAACTGTATTACAATAGGCGGTTTTTATTGATACTGTCAACTATACAACATTAAGTAATGCACGAATCGCTAACTCTATTGTCAAATTATAAGAAATAAATATACACATACGAAATTAATTTTTATTTATGAATCAACATGAGGCGTTGCTAGTATAATGAAAACGCCCACAATTCTTTTTACTTTTACTTGACTTATAAACCGGAAAAATTTTTAAATATGATTTTAAGATCTGTTCGTTTTTTATCATACATAAATATAAGTTAACTAGGATTTGAACCAGAAACCTTCGTCACCGAAAATCAGATGTTAAATAGCTGACTCGCGGCGACGACTTTGCCTCTATACCAACCCGGTGGGTTAATACAATATTTTTTTAAGTCCCTAATGCGTGTAGGTTGCAATCCGTTCAATTTAAGAACAACAAGCAACCCCACCACCCAACGAGACGAGGATGATATGTATGACGTGTAAATAAGGTGTAATCTTGTACAAACTCAGGCCGATAATTCCTGAGAGAGTATGGTTAATTGAACCCCAACCATCAAAGTACACCGGTAA
Organism: Catonia carolina; assembly: GCA_035578175.1. Classification (NCBI taxonomy): domain Eukaryota; kingdom Metazoa; phylum Arthropoda; class Insecta; order Hemiptera; family Achilidae; genus Catonia; species Catonia carolina. The sequence goes on from JAQMRL010000002.1 coordinate 55,517,281, forward strand.
CCACTGTATAGTATTCAAATCCATATAAAAGTTACTATCTTTACTAGGATTTAAACCACGGAACCTTCGTCTCCGAAAATCAACTGTTAAACAGCTGACTCGCGGCGACGACTTTACCTCTACACCAGCGGTTCTCAAACTGTATACCGCGGCGCCCTGGAACGCCACCAAATATTACCAGGGGTGCCATGCCTCGGCATACGCAAACAATTCATTTTACGTTTTATCTTCTTATCTCCTTTTCTAGAAATGGAATCACCCGCGTAATGTACGTGATGACAATGTACTGAACAATGTAGAATTTGTACAGTACAATGGTTATTGCTTTATTACTATATGTACAGTACAATGGTCGGTTAATAAAAAGGGCACCAAAGGAAATGATCTGTAGATCAAGGGAGCCGTGGGTCTACAAAGTTTTAGAATCCCTGTTCTAGACCAACCTGGTGGGTTAACAACAATATAAAATTTTTTTTCTAATTGTACAATTCTTGTATTAAATACGCAAACTTATTAATTTAAAAATTCAGAACCTTTTCTATCAATCGTTGTAATTTTCATCAGGTGATTGATTTTATGGAAAAATTTTAATTAGATATTTTTATTAACTGAGCTAAACAAAGTAAAATTTATTCTAGTTTTTCAACCAATTTCAATAGTTAGAAAAGGTTGTGAGCTAAAAGTTATAAGAAACTAGATTGAACGTCCGTAATAACTAGTCCGTAAGTAATTAGATTATATTTTAGTGCAATACAGTTTTTGCTTTTTTGTTTTATGTCTGACTGTTATGCAATTGCTGCTAATACAGACGGTAAGAAGGATGATAGATGAAGATGAGTGATGAAAGAATGCCAGACCTGACCAGGAATCGAACCCGGGACCCCGGCGTAGAAGCCAGTTACGTTAACCACTACGCTTTATAAGTTATATACTAAGCCGTATATATATACTATATATACTAAGTCTTAGTATACTTATATACTAAGGTCGTAACAGAAAACGTCATTTAAATTAACGGAAGCATTTTTTTAAAATAAAACGGAAAGATTTACTACGACAATACCAGACACTTTCACTGCGGAAGTCCTATTATTTTCATCCATAATTACATTGTAATGGCGTTATGATAAAAATATTAGGTAGGTACTACTGATCCCATTACGATCTGTATCTAATGTACTGTAACAAAAAATGTAGCTACATTCAATTGAGCAATAATATTAGCAATGATCATTACTACTGTGAAAAGTGAGGTAAGAGTCTGGTTAACCACAAAAATAAATAGTTTGAACAATTTTATGTGTGTCAAATATTCAATTGCTTCATTTCATAGTCAAAAAGAAACGGTAACTGATTTAAAATAGTAGAACATGTTACACGTAAATCATTGAATAATGCAATCACAGTTTTCTTTAGGGAACAATACAAAAAATGGAACAAAAAACCAGATATCCATAGTGTGTTGTTGTTTAGGTCATCAGCCGAAAGAGTGGTTTGAACCTCTAGAGGTTCTAAGGAAAACGAGGAGAGAGAGGTGGTTTACAATTGCCTTCCTCGCTGAGTTCTTTCTTTTCTTTTGCTAATAATGAACTATTATCTGAATACTGCACATCTGTTAAATGACTGGGGGTTGTATTAGATAGTAAATTGATTTGGGTTAATCATGTAAATAACTTATGTTACAAATTGTCACGAATTACAGATTTAATAAGGAAACTCAAATTTTGTATATCTAAGGATGCACTTGTAATGGCCTACTACGTTTTTCCACTCTCAGTTGACGTATGGGGTAACATTGTGGGAAAATGGCAGTGGTGTTCAAAGGGTTTTTTACATGGCAAAAGAAGGTTATAAGATTAATACAAAATAAATCAGTAACGGAATCTTGTCATTCTTACTTTGTGGAACTTGGAATTATGGCCTTACGTTGCATTTACATTATAGCTGTCTAATAGACATTAAGGAAAATATAAAGAGTTATGACGGACGGGATAATGTACACAAGTACCACACGAGAAATAAATACAAGCTAGATATCAAATCCCAAAGACTAACTAAGTTTAGCAATAATTTTGTAGGCATGAAAGTTCAAATATTTAATAAATTGCCTGAATCTGCCTGGACTATTTGTTATAACATTTCAAGTGCAAACTAAAAAAGTGGCTAAAGTGTAAAGCCTTTTACTCTATAGATGATTATCTCTCCTGTAATATTAGTGATTTGGTTTTTTAAATGTATTGCTAATTTTTAATATGTTATGTGTTTGGAATGACATCTGGCATCTTATCGGTGTTGCGTTTGTTTTATAAGAGGTTAAGTGAACATTTATATGTAAACTATGTAACTTTTTTGTGTGTTTTATATTGATATGACTATTTGTCTATAGCATATTTTTGCTTAACAACAGTAGAAACAGTACAAGACAAGAGTTGAAAAGTACGCTTATCAGCATGCCGGACCCACTGAAAAGCGCATCATTTCCACCCTGCAAATGACAACTTCACTTCATTCACCACAGGGTCTGGCTGTATAATGAAACTCATTACTTTCAGAGGAGATAACTCTGATTAGTGTCTTTTACACCACTACCTCTTCTGTTCTTAAATAATTCAATCATATAATTGACTGATCATATGATAAGAAATAGAACTATTGTTTTGTAGCCCTGGAACTAACAGATTGAGTGTAAATAATTTAAGACTTCACCTGTCTGTTATGGGCGTAATATCCATAGAAACCAGGAATTTTTAATAACATTGTCTATAATGTTTGATCCAATGTAAGGAACAGAGTAGTTTTATTAACCAACTCGTACTAATCGGACAAATAAATTTAAACCAAATCAGAATCACATTTTTGGCAATTTTAACAATAATGACCAGGAGACTTAATCATGAAAGTGATTGAGGAGCTATGCCCACAGTCATACAAAACCTGGGTACACCTGACGGAGGAGGACCTTTATGTCATTTATTGGTACTATCGACCCGTCTCGTATCGACCCGATACGATGGTGAAGCCTTAAATATTAAATTATATAACTGGTTACTTCGTTTTTCGTTTATTTAATATAACTCCTCAAATTACAAACTTTAAATAAAAATCCATTATTTTTTAAACACAATACCTTTTTTTAATACAAACGTGTTCAATAAATTGAAATAGGAGCGGTAGACAAAGACGTGACTGAAGGAGTTAAACGCTCAGAGGGAAATCAAAACACATTAATAATAAAAATAAAAAATAAAAAAAATTACAAAAAAAATTACAGACATTACTGTTACAAATAAAAGCGTGGCGCATTTTATTGTAAAATATTCGTTGTATAAAAATGCGCCACGCTTTTATTTGTAACAGTAATGTCTGTAATTTTTTTTGTATTTTTTTTTATTTTTTATTTTTAGTTCATTTTTTATTTGATTCATTGTTAAATAATAGCGTTTCTTAAATTTTTTTTTTTTTTTTTCTTTTTATAATTTTTTTTCTGTGATTTTTTTTGTTAATTTTTTTTGTAAATTTTTTTTTATTTTTTTATTTTTAGTTACTTTTTTTAAGTAATTGTTAAATTAAAGCGTTTTTTAAATTTTTTTTGAAAAAAAAATTTTTCAAAAATTTTTTTTGAAATTTTTTTGTAATTTTTTTTTACAAACCCCTATTGTCATCGAAGATAAACAAGTGTGCAAAGTTTGATTCATATTGATACGGTAGAAGTATTAAAATTTTAAGTTGCCAGATTTGATGGATCCAAGAGTGTTATTTTGTAATAATAAAAGCGTTTAAAAAAAATTTTTTTGTAAATTTTTTTTTATGACAGCGTATTGTCATCGAAGATAAACGTGTAAAGTTTCATTCATATTGATACAGTAGAAGTATTAAAATTTTAAGTTGCAAGATTTGATGGATCTAAGAGTAAGTTAAAAAAAAAAAAAAAATTTTTTTTATGACAGCGTATTGTCATCGAAGATAAACAAGTGTGCAAAGTTTGATTCATATTGATACGGTAGAAGTATTAAAATTTTAAGTTGCAAGATTTTATGGATCCATGAGTAAGTTAAATATAAAAGCGTTTAAAAAGCGTTTAATAACAACTGTTATTTAAATTTATTCAATAATATTTCTTCGCCTAAAAACTCATTTAGTTGTTACAAAATTCACTTCCTAATAGCGAACTTTGAACTTTTAAAAAACCTTACGCCTATATAAATGAATTACGATTAAATACTTTTTTAATTACTTTCTATTCATATAATTGTTATCGTTTGTGCATTAGTACATAGATCAACTAAAATTATCAAGAAATTTATTTATAAAATACAAAAGTAATCGATCCTTGATCGCAATCCATAAAACGAAATAAGGTAAATAAAAAAATAGAACGTATAAACCACTAATCTGAGGTTTTAATTTTTGGACTTTAACCTATTTGCTATAAAACGAGTTACGATTTTTCAAAGCAATAATACACAATTAAAATGAAAGTAATTTCAGAACATTTAATAATTATTATTAATATAATATAGAAATTTTGGTTAAGTTGGTTACTCTTTTTTGTTATCTGTGCAGCAACTAAATCTTTTCATACCCTATTTTTTGTCATGCAATGCAATATAATTTAACGTGACATGAAAGTTTACTTATTTAAATTACTTATTTTAAAATATCATATGATTCTAGCATTTAGGCCCTATATGTTTGCAGTATATACCAGGGTCAGTAATGTTTATAACTAGTTGAATTCAATCGTTGAAATTAAAAAAAAAAATATAGTATCTTAGCAGAATTTTATTTACTCCAGTAGAAATGCGTTAAATAGCGCTAAACCAATTATAATGTTTATTTTATGAAAGTAATTTACTCAAGTGAATGAAATATACGACTCTCTTCATTTCCGTGTAGGTAATTGCCCTGATAGTCTGCTACAAAGTTGAAAGTTTCATTTTTTAAATAAAGAACTTTATCACTTTAAATTGTATTTATTTGAACTAACTTTAACAGATCAAGTTAATTTACTATTATTTAATCTTTTTAAGAAGTAGTGAATCCAAAGTGCAGAATACACATTTACTGTGTTCAATAAATAGTAATTATTTAAGGAAGTAACGAGTAGATATAAATTATGCAATGAATTAGATAATAATTGTTTATTAAGATACGTAGTATCATTTTATTAATATTTATGCCAATATCGCAATTTTCTTCAGCGTAAACAACACGTCACTAAAAATTAAACAATTTATTTTTAAACGCCGTACATCGAGAGACGAGATTTTTGGGTACATAAAAAATAGCTAAATATTAATTTCACAAATATTAAAAATATATTTTCCGGAGAGTACGCTAATTTGCAATGTCCTAGAGGAAGATTTAGAACAAAACTATTACAGTGGAATAAATTGGTACAATGATCTTGGGTTTCGAATATCATTAAATAAATAATTAAATTAACAACAAACATAACCGTTCTTGGAAGAACGGTGAGTAACGACGTAATCATAGTAGTACGATAGTTTCGTCCCTAAAAGAACGGTTTTAAACTAAAACTTTAAATAAAACAACGTTAACACAAAGTCTGTATAACCTATCGTATAATATCGAATAATATCGACTGAGTGTGTTGTGAGATGAGAAGAGCGATGACACATATCTTGTATGCTTATGGAATATGGGTATAAAGGAGGTAAATATGCGAGAACCGCATTACATTACGCTGTATTACCGCTACGTTGTAAACGAAATTTACTCTTTTTCATTTCGAAAAATGAAGCTTATATTAGCATCAATTTCAAGTTTAGAACTTTTGGGCTAATCAGGAAGGAATACTCTTTAAAACTAGGTAAAAATTATAAAAATCCATTCGGTTGAACTGTGTATTTAGGAGTTCATACAATTTCCATTTGAAATACATTGGAAGCGATTTTGCGTTTTAATTATATAGTTATAGATGGCTTCTAATAAAAACTGAAAAAATTAACATTTAAAATTTCTTTAAGTTTTAATCCGAAATTTCTGTAAACGTTGATTTATATTAGTTTTACATGTAAACTGTGTAAAGTAGCTTTGCCCCTCGATATCCCTAGATAGAAGTATTTCATTATAGTCTTCGTCATATAATTGTCAGCTTCAATGTCTAGTATTGTTAACAACTCCAACTCACCACTCGATTTCCAGTGTTACCGCGTACTTAGATGATTAACAGTAATGAATGGATATTTCATATAAGAAACAGTCAAAGTAAACTATATAATGAACTAAAAACTAAAACAGAACTTTTATACATCAGTAACGAATCGTATTTGTAGACCTACTGACTACCGTTCTAATTTAATTTTTTATTTTATTTTAAATAAAATGTCTAATAACCAAGTTTAAATAGACATTGACCCAATAAAATGTGATAAGAAAAAAGAGTTTCATATTATGGTCATTTACTAAGAACACCGAAAACACGAATTTAAAACGAATAATTGAAAATCGAAGCACACTAGCAATCCTACCAAGGTAGATAAAAGAAATAAAAGAGATGCAGGAATTAGAAATAACAGACGAAGATCTTAAAAAAGGGAAAATTTAAAATGCTTAACGATAAAAATACAAGAGTAAAATTTAAAAAGAAAATAAGAGGAAAGAGGGTTTATTCAGATGAGGAAAGAAAATATGAAAAGAAACTGAGTGACTTATGACGAAAAAGAAGAAAAAAGAGAAAAACAGATCAGAAAAAGAACTCCAAAGATTGATTTTAAGTGGTCCCCTGTGGTCATAAATGTTAAAAAAAAAAATTAAAACAATATTTTTTTTTGGTTAAAAAATGGGTAAGGACACTTATCAAATCGAGAAGTACTTTCGTGGCTTTACCACATCGTCAGCTCATCACATCATATCACAACACTATTATATTGTTCTTATGTGCTCGTGCGATTGTCTGAGCGAGGTAATCTTACAAATAGATTAGTATATGGGTAAGGCGATCTGCCAATACGTTGGGTAACTCCATCGACCTCCAAGCTCACAATCATATGTCGAATAGTTATAATAAAATATACAAAACTACAAGTAAATAAACGCCCATAACAGGCACATTAAGTGTTAAAATTTTTGCACTCGATCTGCTAGTTCCAGTGCTACAAAAAATAGTTCTGTTTCATATCACATTGTCAGCCAATTATATGACTGAAGCATTTAAAAATAGAAAAGGTATAGGTGTAAAAGACACTAGTCAGAGTTATCTCCTCAAAAAATAATGAATTTCATTATCCAGATCCTGTGGTGAATGAAGTGAAGGTGTAATTTGTAAGGTCGAAAGATGCTTTTCAGAGGGTCTGGAATGCTGATAAACATACTTTTCCACTCACTGAGAAAGGTAATGGAAACCACCTCACTCTTCGTTTTAGTTAGTAAACCCTCTAGACCTAAACAACAAGTAAATTAAAAGAAAATTTAACAAAAAAAGAAAACACGAATAAAGTTTTTCTACCAACATACTAAAAAATTCTTTAAGTTGTAAACGACCATAATACAAACAGCCCACTGCAAAAAATAAGCATTATTAATAAAAATCTCAAAAAAGGAAAACGGGAAGTTTAAAAATATGAAAAAAAATATTAATGACTACAAAAAAAGCAGGCACGACGTCCTTATCTAAACCGTTTATATTATAAAAGATAATAATACTAAGCCATAAAAGTAACATAAAATAATAATAAAAACTATTACGGCATTAGATTATATTGGGATATTATAGCACAATATCAGTAAAATAAGTCAGTACCTAATAATACTTGCTAATTTTGTGACGGTGTAAGCCTAGGTTCTAAATTTACGATAAAACGAATTTAATGAGCTAATTTCATATAACCCACACACACACGCGCACACAAACATAAAATATGGCGTTAGATAAAAATACAATTAAAGATAGACCGACTAAAAATAGAAGGTGCATTAAGATAAAACAATGAAGGTCAAATGAATTCTCAATATTAATAGTTAATCAATGACTGTCATATTATGAGGACTGTAATCTTTTTCATAAAGACAACAAAAAGCATTCCAGTATCTACCTTAAATTATGTAACATTCCAAAACTATTAATTCTGTGACAATATATCTAAGGGGAAAGTGTTGTTCCAGAATTCACTAGCAGGATTAAACTTTTAGAAGTGTTATCGTAAATAATAATAGTTGTAAAATCGAGTAACTTATTTCAAAAAAAATGGTTAGAAATATGGTGTATAAATAATAAGGTACAGTATAGACCTATTGTTGTGACGGCTACCTGAGAAGAGTCAATGTATCTAGTTAAATAATTATCTCTTTTATAATCGTGTTGAAACCCTTTATTCAATCCTAATGTTTTTACTGTCTAGAAACCAACAGAAAGACTATGTATTTTTATTATTATATCGAAAATCTTTGTTCATCTCGTAATTTCCATAGCTTAGGTATATAAGCGCGGCCCGTATGGTCTTCAGTTTTAGTCTTGACCTGTCATCGGCGAGTGAATTGTGTACCGCGTAAGTTGTTACGTTGAAGAAGGTCTAACGTTTACTATGTATCGTATAAATAGTTGTACTCGTAAGTAGGATATAGTTAAAATAAGTGCAAGATAATCTAGTAATTAGTTAAGTTCATTTGATGACATTAATATTATAATTAACTTAGTTTATTATTTATTGTTGCCTTATTTATTTAAATTGCCTTTACATTTAAATGCCTTTTAATTTTAAATTGCCTTTATTTATTGTTGCCTTTCGGCTGTTGAACTAAAATAGAGGTTTTACTAAGTAAAAACGAGGAGTGAGGTGGTTTACTATTACCTTCCTTACTGAGTTGAAAGAGTAAGCTTATCAGCATGCCAGATCCTCTGAAAAGCACCCAATTTCCATCCTGTAAATGGCACCTTCACTTCATCCACCACAGGGTCTGTCTTTTACACCTCTACCTCTTTTGTTCTTAAATAGTTCAATCATATAATTCGCTGACTAAGTGATAAGAAACAGAACTATTTTTTGTAGCTTTGGAATCAACATATCGAGTGCAATTAGTTTAACACTCCACCTGCCTGATATGGGCATTATTATTTATTATAAGTAGCTTATTGTAGTAGGCTAATTGTAATTTATTTGTACATTGAAGTAAGATTATTATTTGTAATTTATAGTTTGTAATAAATACTTGTAATTTTAAACGATAGTTTGTTAATTATTTATTTCGGACCTTACCAATAAGTGTTACATACGTACACACTACCAATTTTGTGGCAATAGCATAATTTAACAAACAAATTAATTTAGTATTTTGTAAATTAGTCACTTGATTTGTTGCTACAACTTTTAGAAATACACTACAACCACACTAATTCGAACTGATTTCTAATTTGTTAACATGTTTTTTTTTAAGAATAAAAAGTGTTTTAAAATAAAAACTAAGTCATTTCTTTAACGAACAAGTATTTTTAATAGGCTTCTAAACATAAAGGTAATATTTAAAACAACTATAAACAGTATTGTTGAGAATAGGCAACGAATATAACCAAGTTTTTAATACACTTACAATATAAATCGCTTACTGGTAAAACATTTCTTCTAGTGCATCACCAAATTACAAAAATTTATATATTTTCACTACCGCCTGGCTAAATAAAAATCACTTATTGTTTGTTGTCGTAATGTAGAAAACCTTGATGATTATACGCAATATTTCACCAGCACCTAAAATACAAGACGTCTGTATAAGTATCGTTGTTACGATGCTCTACGTATTAAATGCTATATCCAGTGCTTTTGTTGCTTTTGAATGTGAAAAAGGTCGCTCGGTGTTACAAATTATTTTTTGGACCATATTTGTTATTCACATTTGGATAAATTGAACATTACGAAATACGAACAGGTCCCGGTCCGGTTAGTTCGGATTAATGGTCGTTGTATTATGTACGTCAAACGGAAAACGTGCCATCATTTACGCAAAAAATCCGTTTAATATGGAGGTAATACAGAACTAATTGAAGTATTTAATAGTTAGCAACAATTTTTTTTTTTTTTTGATACGTGAGTGAACGAAAGAAATGGTTATGTAACGGCAGTATACATTCAGCATTTACTGATCCTGTATAAATACATCAAGCAATCGTGTAACCGTAATTTTAAAACTGCTGAAAACTAAACGTCTTCCAAATATTCAACCTAATGAATTTTGTTATTATTTTGCGGTAAAAACCTTTTTCAAGCAATCACGTGAGAAATTCATGTGAATCATCTCCCGAAAAAGATAAATTTAAAAATATTGACGTTTAAAATATAAAATTAATCAAAAACTTTTTAACAAATAAGATGCTTTAAAGATAAGAAAACAGTTGTGCATTACGTACGTCATTCTAATTCCATATAAAACTATTATCAGTGACGTAAAATCCTCATTTTTTCAGTATTATCAGTTTGTTAATAGCGTAATACTCTGTTCAAATGTGTGTCATCACTTCCCCAGATTAATATTGTTATAAACATAAATTAAAAATGTGTAGACTTATAGGTATTCATTAAAAAATTTATTTTTATCTCTAAAGAGGTAAATACTGATTAATTTTTCGGTGAACCATTAAAAACTTACAGGATTAAAAATAACGAGACATAATTTTATACGACCGTAGACTGGTGAATAAAAAAATTAAACTAAGATTTTTAAATGGCTCGATTTCTAATTACAAAACTAATCGATCTCGCAACAAGTTTTTTGAATATTGTTAAATATTATAAATCGGATTATTCCGATTAGTGGTGTTCAGATTAATGGAATTGTTGTATACCAGTATAGTAGTACAACATAAATTAATTTATGAAAATTACATTAAAATTTGGTCACATTTTTATAAATAGTAACTTAAGAAAATAGCTCCTGGAAAAAGGAAAATTATTTTGTTTGATAAATTTGTAACCTTAATATGTTTTTTCACAATTTTTCACTCCGAAGAACATTTCTACGAGAGAAAAAAAACAATAATAATTTAGGCACAGGAAGCATTACTGTTATTATCTTGAATAATAATCAACATCTTAAAACGAAATGAATTCAGATAAATAAATAATAATGGCATTGACCAATGCAATCAATATCTGCATAATTAAATAATTGCAGTATGTAATAAATGTTCTACTAATATCACATAGCCTATAACTAAGTACGTATTGAATTAACTTTATTTTAATAGTAAAAATAATTATTATATTGTACCAAGATAAAACGATAATTATTTAAAAAGCCTTGGTTTGTCATATTATACCAATATTTACGTTCATACTTCCTCAGAAGGATGAAATTTAAGTACCTTTACAAACATCGACTTCTAATACAAAATACGAACACGAAAGATGTCCTTTCCAGAATTTTAGAGGCTATCTCAGATAATAACGTGACTGAAAAGATTTGTTTTAGTACGCCTACAGAGAAAATCAAGGGCTAAACAATTAATGTACGTAAGGAATAGTAATATCCTAATTATTCGAGACGATCAAAAGTACATTTTCAGTAAGAAAAAAATAAAAATGATTTTAAATACTCTAACTTAACAATAAAGACAATGAACAAATTTAAATCAACGCATCACATAAGGCAACAGCATCTCGTCCATCGTAAATATAATCTTGTTCTCTTGATGAGTAATCGTTGGAGTTGGACCAGTAGAATTTTCTCCTGCGTAATGGATTGGTCGAGCACCTGGCAATAAAGTACTTAAGAAGAGGCGATGTTAATAAAAACCGTTTTAACGTACGACTAACCCGTATTACATGCCTAAAAACACGGTAAAGGAAAAGTTAAAAAGATAATTTCCCATTTTTTTTCGAAACAACAGGAATGGTTTGATCGTGTCAAATATTAATTTTCTGGATCAAACACTTCTCATAAATAAATAGAGGTTATCCGAAATAGGCTTGCCGCTATTATTTTAAATCGGAATTCACTGCATGTATATCACTAGGCCTACATTGAAAATAATTATGACGTGGAGTATTGGACGCTTATGATTTCATAAGTAAAAGACTTAAAGCGTTTGAGATGTGGCTCAATAGAAGAATGCTGAATGTCTCCTGGATGGATCGCGTCTCTATAACTTAACGAACTAGAGACTGCAGATGAAGGCGGAGCATAGCGACCTAAATCACAACACAGAGCCAATTGACTTTCGTTAATCGTAACAGCGTTGTCACATTGCGGTCCCGCTGTGGATGACGGAACAAAATGTCAGCTGGAGTTCGGTGGAACAGAGTTTGACTTAGCTAAGGGGAAACCTCACACCCGACCTTGGCTGTTATTGGCTAAATTTCATCTGCAGTCTTTCGTTCGTTGGAGGTATAATGAGGAGGTATTGAGACGTACGTTGAAATAAATAGAAGTCATGAACTCGAAAAAGATTAGGAAGCTTGAGTATTTTGGACATATAATGTGCAACGAGAAAAAATATAGGTTGCTTCAATCTATATTGCAAAGAGGAATAAATAGCTGGACAACGTAGCGTGGGGAGAAGACGTATTTCCTGGTTGAAAAATCTGAAAATGTGGTACTTGAAAAAGACAACACGCTGTTTCGAGCAGCAGTGGATAAGGTTCAGATTGTTAATATGGTGGCCAACATCCGGAACGGATAAGAACCTAAAAAAGAAGAAGAAGAATTAAAATAGTCAGCAACTTTAAGCAGTCGTACAACCATGGAATCAACGAAGAACTTTGTTTTCTTGACAGATACGCAGAGAAAACGACTCAAAAGGGCGTCAGAGGTTTTGCTCTACATTTCTTTTGACAAGTAAAGACAACATTTATATTTTTTGTAGTGCATTAGTAATAATTATATTAGTTCAACATAAACAATCCATGTTTACGGTATCTGATGCCAGCCATTGTCGGTAAAATAATCAATAATAGTTACAGCATCACCTACGGAGCGTGAAAGAAAGTCTTTTAGGAAAAACTAACTACTTCCTGGGTAATTCGCCGACAACCGTCACAATTTTCCACCAACCGTCAACTCTCTACTGTTTCAAATAACAAACAATCGTATTCTGAAGTAAAATAATCTAGTTCAGTGGCATGAATAATTTTATTGAGTATATATTTAGATTCGGACATGAGATGTATTTTACATAACAATAGCATCGTTTTTATTTCCATACAGATTCTTGTTGTGTTATTTGCAACAACATAAAAAACATAGCGTGATCTCTCTTACGTAGTTGTTTAAGATTGATATAATAAAAGACACGTTTTTTGTAGTGATTATTTATTTGACTTTCGTTTTCAAGAAATACTTTTTGAATTGGATTTAAATTACATCAAACATTCCTCAATATAATCGATGTTCAATGTTTAAAAGTTTTCCCTTTATGTTTTAAAAACTTTAAGGGTAGAAAACGCTGATTTTTTTGGTATTTTATTATCTATTGTGTAATCCCCTAGTTGTTTTCATTCAAATAAAATACTTTACGTTTAAGCAACTCTTTACATTTACAACAATCGTTTACAACTGATAAAACGTACATGAAATTACACCTACTTGTTAAACAAAACTAATTACGTATAATCACACAACAAAAATATTACAGACCCACGGGAATAAAAAATTAACAGATATTTTAAAGAGAGTATTCACACGGCTAATGTTCACAATATATACATTATAGTAGTAAACACTTGTTACCGAACACAATTTAGTTAATGCACATTACGTTATAGAACCGAGTTTCCAACAGCAACCGATTATTAGCTGTTAATTATTACAGTCTTTAGATAATTTATCCATTTGACTCTGATTTCGTTTTAGTAAAACTCTCGTAAGTACTTCAAGCTTAACTAACATTTGAAGAAACTACTCAGATTAGATGCTAACTAGATTACATTGTTAAAGTACTACAATGAACTTTATTCCAGTTAATGCAATAAATCCGATTACAACAGTTACTTACATTTTTAAAAGAGGAATTAAACAAATCCTTTCTACTCTGACCCTGAATTTCTAAGATATGCAATAATAATCTGTTAGTATTTACAGTTTAAAATATTAGTACAGTCAGTTACTACACGAATAATAATAATAATCTACTTTGGCTGTACGTATGTATGTATTAAGTAGGCTATAAGATATGTAGATATACTAGAGTAGAGGAACAAGAAACTCTGCTAAGAAATTGAGTTAGAGATCACTTAAGCTACATAAGTGGGATAGAAATTAATATTATCAAAGTAGAAGTAAATTAAATAGTAGCAAAAGTACAATACAGTACCAGCAGCAGGTGCAGAAATGATGCATAATAGCCTGTTTCCTGAAACGGGGCCAAAAGCCAACAAACACATGAGTTTTCATTCACTTTTACCCCTAGTAAATTTTAGGTGCAAGTGATCGAAATGCGAATGCTTTAGTATTTCTGATAAACATCTAAGGAACCAATTTGCTAGATTTCAGATCTCTGAGGTGATTGTAAAGTTACAGAATTAGTGAGTCAATGAAGACTTTCGTATTTACACGGAATATTGATTACGAACTACGATACATTTTACCAACGTTCATAAAAACTTTAGAAAACGTTCAGAATCCAACTCAAGCTAGTTTCACAATTTAATATTTCCAATACAGTGAAACATTTTTTTTTGGTCATCAGTTTCTTGACTGGTATGATGAAGTTCTCCAAACTGTTTTATCTTGCGCAAGTCGTTTCATATTTACAAACTTGCATCTTTTAAAATTTTCTTTAAATATTGTAACCTTTGCCTCCCCCTACAATTCACTCCCTTGATATTACCCTCCATTATTGATAGACCAATACCAAAAATCTTAATATATGCCCCACTAGCCTATCCCTTCTTCTGGTAAGATGTTTCCAGAATGACACAACAATATCAAGCATTAATTCAATTAATATCAATAAACAGATTAATAATTTTGAGTATTTAAATGAATATCTAATAATTTACAATACAGGAAGATAATGACTTGTAAGATAGTTGACGGACAGTACAAGACGAGAAGAACTGTACAAAAAAATAAACGAATAAACAAACAATGTAGGCCTACATATGATTAAACAATTGATGGAAATGGTTAGAAAAAAAAGACTAAAATTCTACGGACACCTCTATAGAATGGATAACAAACAGTTGTCAAAAACATGTTTAAGACACTAAACAATAGACCAAAGATGTCAGATAAGTAGTTTAGTTAGAAAGGATATTAAGAAAACTAGAATAAACTGAGGACTCTTAGAAAATCAAACCAAATTCAGATAATAGATTACTTACTTTAAGGCTTCCATGAAGAACGAAAATATAACAATGGGTGAAGAAAGAACAGCCTACAGTAGACTGTAGAGAATGTGGGTTAAAAAAACAGCTTCCAGAAATGTCCATAAAGTCACTTTAGGTGGTCCCATATTGGTCTTATACGAAAAAATGATGCTTATAACAGGCAGGTGGAGTGTTAAATTACTTGCACTAAATCTTCTAGATCCAGGGCTACACAAAATAGTTGTTTCTTATGACTGTAGCATTTAAGAACAGAAGAGGTGGAGGTGTAAAAGACACTAGTCACAGATATCTCCTCTGAGAGTAATGCATTTCATTATACAGCCACACCCTGTGATGAATCATAAAGGTGTCATTTGTAGGGTGGAAAGTAGATGCTTTTGAGAGGGCCTGGCATGCTGATGGGCATACTTTTCCACTCAGTGAGGAAGGCAATCGTAAACCACCTCACTTCTCGTTTTACTTAGTAAAGCCTCTATAGGTTCATACCAGTCTTTCAGCTGGCAACATAAACAACAACACGAAAAAATGTATCAAGGAATAATATTGGTGATAACGGAAAAGTTGCAGAAATTTTAAATAATTAGGGTATACACATGTAAGAAATTAACACAAAAACAACATGCAGTTATATGACTGTTTTGAAATTAGGTTAATACGATTTCTTGGCCAGTTTTACAACGATGTAAATAGGCATCTACGTCAATAGATGTAACAAATGACGTATGAAACATAAGTATACATTTTACCGAATGATGGAGTAGAAAAATAGAAGGCGGGATAACACATGATGTAAAAGAAGACGCAGCAAAATAATATAGTCGATGATACTCAACGCGGCACATGTCATTTTTAATGAAAATCGTGTAGTAATATTTATTTATAAACTTCCACGGATCTCCAGATAGAAACGTTGTAAGAAATTTTCTTCCAATCTTACTGTTCTTACCAATTCACAACGACGGAACACATAATATTACTGCATAAAATAAATAGTGTGTATTCAACTTTGATTACCATCGTCTCGAAAAAATAATATAATTTTGGAACACATCTAAAGAATCTTAACAGCTGTTATGAAATCGTACACACACAGAAAATAATTTCACAAACTAAATTTACTACAAGTATAGTACATCCATCTACTAATATCAAAATTCTGTGTATCAGCTGAGTTGTTCGTTTACCACGTAGTACGATTATAATACAGGCTAATATCTGTATCACAGCCAAGAGGTGAATACAGCAAAGCATCCAAAACAAACAATCTTTAGGATTCGTACAGTAGCAAAACCGTAAATATTTCAACGAATTTCATTACCAACTAAATTTAATAACAAACTTAATAAAATGAACAACAAATGACTAATTATAAATAATTTATTTTACACAATGTTTTTTTACAAACACTGATGATCTGAAACACGTATTGCTATTCATTCAATATCTCGCCTATTCACCTCGTTTTTCAATGAACTTTATCGTTCAATCAAAAATCTTTATCGTATCAGGAATCTAATTCAGTACAACATTTTATATTCTAAAACTTTTAAAAATATATATTGATTGTAATGACACAATATAGATAAGGAGATACGTATACTACTGTTAAATACTTCTATAAATTGTCGCCGACGACATGTGGCAAAACCTCGTTTGCAAAATTGGTGGCCCTGAAAAGGGCCGTTCAATTGGTTAGGGGTCCTGAAAAGGACCATTGTAGTAAGCGGTTTCGTGGCCCTGAAAAGGGCCGTTGTCGGTTGCCGAACGCGGCGTATGCAGAGCGGTGTCCGAAGGGTGACGGCTCGGCTACCGGGTTCAGGCCTAGCCTTCCCTCAGCGGCAGTTTCTGGGGCCGTTTGCAGACGCTGATGTAGGTGGGGGTATTGGCGACCAAGTGTTCTAATCTAACTGTGATAATAATATATCTTGCATAAGCCAAATATTGGCAGATGTAAACAAATTTACAAAAATTGAATAGAAGTATTTACTAGAATCAAATAAAAGTGAAATATGTAAATTTATATTTTGTTTGTAAAAACAAAATAGTAATAATTATCACCAATATTTGTTATTACTCGCAACTATCATTCAATAATGAAAGACATCTTTTTTAGGTGCCGTCTATTTTAAGAAGGTTGGAAATCATTTCGGCTACCATGACTTTGGGGTAGCCGAACGTTTATACTACAAGTATAAACAAATTACTGGAGATTCACCTGAATTACGTTCTCAGGAAATTCAACCAAGATATGCGTCTTCTACCCCGACCAGTTTTCCCATAAATTTTTCCTGAATTATTACATGCATTAAGCTGTACTTTCCTCTCCCATCACATGATACTATTGCAATTTATGTATTTTTATGATTCTTACAACCTTATATCTTCTTCTCTATCATTCTGACAGCACACTCAATGGTGACTTGATCCATCTAGATAAACCTTAAACTTGATATGACTATATTTCGAATGTTCGTAATGTTCTTCTTCAAGATCTAGACCTCCATGTAACGTCTCTAGTGTCCAGAAATTTTCTCATTTTATTAACATTGATTCTTACTTAGCTAATTTTATTCTAGTTTTGATTTCTTCAGTGCATCGTTATTTTCATTAAAAACTTGTAACCAAATATTTGTATTTTAGATTTTACTGACTCATTCTTTATGAATTTCAAGTTTTTTAAAGTTTTGCTGCAGTTGCTGTGTTCTACGTAAGGTAGAAACATTAGATGTAACAAACGCTGTACTGCCCCATAACTGTCTACGATCAAAATTCAGTTATTGAAAGCACTCTAGATTTAATAATATATTTCACTTCAGAATTAAAACTGTAAATTTGCAAAATGATCGACTTTCTTTTTTATTAATTTTGTTCAACAAATATGAATGAATTTTTGAAATAGGCCTAATATATCTACTAAATCGGTGTACGATTGAGATTCAGTACTACAATGAAATAAATCTGTAATATACATGAACAAAATAATGTATTCTATTATAACTACAGAAAAATTAAGTACCATGAATGGTTTCGTTGGGTTTTTAACTTACAAATCGAAGAGCTATAATTTCAATGGGCCCTAAAAGTGATTATTGGTCGTAACTAAGACATGTATTTGCACAAAGGAAAGATATAATTAATAATACAGACAATTTCATAAACAAAATAAAAAACAATAATGACAATGAAGTATTTTATTTTTAATTGGTTTTGATACCGTAACTAAAACCAATAACAAAAAATTTCCATGACAAAATTATAAGAATTAAAAATTATCAGAAAAATTACTCTTTTTAATTTATTGTCAGAAAACATATTATTTATTTCACAGTGTTTTTCCAACTGTAAATTTATTTGTATCATTTTGCTAGAGGTAATAAACAGGGTGGGAATCACAGAACACTTGTTTAATGAACAAGACGATTTATGTTTGTCATAGAATAATTAAGAAAGATTTATTTTTACTTTTTTAAAACGCACCTGCACAGTATTTTCTAAATAAAGTATATATTTATAAAATAAATATTAAAAACTTAATCAATGTAATTTACACTTATCTTTATATTCAAGGTTAACAGCTGGTTAATATAATTACTTTTCATTAGTTACAAAGAGTAAATATCACTTTTCATTTAATTAAAGAAGTTTAAACCATATAACATTTATATTTATTTATCCCAACATAAGGGAATAAATTTTAGATGGACCGAAATAAATTCCGATCTTAAGATTAATCTACTGAATAAAATAAATTAAAATACAACTGAATAATAAAACGTTCAGCCAAACAAAATAGCAAAATGTTATAAGAGGTATATTAAAACGATAGGTTACTTTGCATCTTTTTTTGTTGGTGTACCCGTTTCAAATCCTTATTAGTGTCTAAAAATACTAGTTCAACTTTAGGACAGTTTTATAATTGACGTGTAAAGCTAATCATCAGATTACAAACACCGTAATAAAAGTTTAGTAAATGTTGGTAAGATTTTAGTCATAGACTTTACGAGAGTATAAATTTAATAAATATTAACTAAAGTTTGTCTCACATAAAAAAACGTTCCTATTATTCGTACAGTATTGGTAAAGATGGTAAAGAAAGAAAGATTCAATTTTTATGGACTCTTTGCCGATTTTGGAACATTAGAAAGTCAGAATGGAATTAGAAAAAAATGAAAAACACAGAAAGAAACAAAGTATAGATTACAGATTAGGATTTTTAGAGATTCAACAAAGAGAAAAAGCTAACCCGGTTGCCTAAACCGGTAGCTAAACCCGAGAAGGATTGATAAATTGGGGGCTAAAACCAGTAGCAGAAATCCGGTATTCTTTCCAGATGGACTGAATACGAAAGGTCTGGAGTAAAAGAAGCATTTTTTGTCATCAGTCTTTCGACTGGTTTGATCCAGTTCTCCACGCAAGTCAACAAGTCGTTTCATGTTTACATACCTGAAACACCTACATCTTTCGTAACTTGCTTTAAATATTGTAACCTTTGCTTAACCCTACAATTCACTCCCTCATTATTACCCTCCATTATATTGATAGAACAATGCCTGGATGTCTTAAAATATGCCCCACTAGCCTATCCCTTCTTCTGGTAAGATGTTTTCATATACTTCTTCTTTCATCCACTCGTCTAAGAACCTCTAAATTACTTATTTTGTCTACCCACCTAATCTTTAACATTTTCCTATAACCAAATTTCAAAACGTTCTATCCTCTTCTTTTCTACACCCCTATCATCCACATTTCACTCCCGTACAATGCTACAATTCAAACATAGTGTTTTAAGAAATATTTCCTATCAGTAAAACAATGTTTGTTGTCAGTAAGCTGTTTTTCATTACTAAGGCCCTACTAGTTTGATAAATCCTACTTTAGATATAACTTGTGTTTCTACCATCCTTTCTTATTTTACTCCCTAGATAGCAGAATTACCCAAATTCCTATATGTTTTCGTTGCCTACTTTTGAATTTCCCATCTCCTCTAAACCACTCTTGCTACTGCACAACACTTTCGTTTTGTTCTTATTAATTTTCATGAGGTAATGCTTTCTCACTCATTGTATTTAAGATATTCTCTACCTAGTTCTTTCTTTGTCTCGACTGATACTGCGATAGTTCTTTCATTGTCTCAGCTAATACTACGATAGTTCTTTCATTGTCTCGGTGAATACTACAAAAGAAGCATAAGAACGTTTTTTTTTCTTTTTTGTATCTTTTTTGTATGTTTTTTTTTGTAAGAATGTTTTTTAAAAATTTTTCAGATTTTTTAAGTTGCTTTACAAAGATTATAATGGCTTGAAACGATGTTCGAAAGTACCTATATAGAGTATTAATAAAATATTTGAGTGTACAACCATATTATCAACAAAAAGGCTTCTTTCAAGAAATTAAACAAATATAACTGGTGAAAGAACGTAAAATATAAGAACATTTTCAATTCAGAAATCGTAGTAGATCCAAAATTTCATAACCAAACCATCCTAACTAAATTAAAAATATTATTTATTTTGATATTAAAGTTATTTATGGATTTATAAGTATGACTGTGATCCCTTAATATATTCCACACAATTTCAATCCAATTTCATTTAAACACCCGTAAATATTTCAAAGAACGATGTAACGTTTCATTAATAAAGGAAAAGTTATTTATGCAAAGTTATTTATATTTAATGCAAACAGATGTTTATAAACAATTTTTAATACGATTTGGCGCGATATATTTATATTTGAGAACTGGTCGTTGCCCCGCTAACGATCCAGTATAAAATACAGTGTATTTAAATGATTTTGAAGAAAATTATAACTTTTGTTTGTAATAAATGTGGGGTAATGCAATACACAAGAGATTTACTTACGTTTTTTGTAATATAACTTTAAATTTAAGAGATTATATTTAGATAAATAAGCTAATCCAAGTCAAGATGATATAAAGTTGATCTATAAAAATCATTTTGGTGTAGGAAGTAAATTTCATTTCATAGTTATTAAATGTTATTTTAATCTATTAAAATAAATGTGGGAAGCAAATGTTTATAAATTAATAGTTATCACAACATAAATGTAGGAAGTTCAAAGAGTACACAAAATATTATACTGTTTATTTAAAAACGTTAAAAAATTAATAGTTTACGTAAAGACATACTAATATAGGTATATAAATGTCGGGTCTTTTCTGTTATCCCCCTCCCCGGAAAATTTGTCACATTTTGTGGATATTTCGTATGTAATCTTACAGTATTTCTAACGATAAAAAATGGAAACATAGGGGAAAAATCCTACACCAATAATCTTCAAGTAAAAATTGAATATAGGTAGGGGACAGTGTTTTTTCTCAATATTGTTACTGTAAGCAATAATGAAATATAAACTCCATTGAGTACTTACCTCATTTATCATCATTCGATTTGTTTACTGTACAATAATGTTCAGTACACAGTAATGTTACACATTTGTTACACAGCGTTAAAAAAAATTATATATATTATAAAATTAATGGCAAATTAAATATTATTAAATAATTTAAGAACTTTCAAGAAATACTTTAACGTTAACTTAAAAAAATATTGATAGAGGGCTTTTCCTATTTTATGTTTCATCGTCAAAAATACTGTAAGATTTTATACGAAATATCCACAAACTGTAAAAAATATTGCTGGGGGGGGGGGGGAATTACAGAAAATACCCGAAATGTCTGGAAATTTCCTATACTCTTATAAAAAAATAATATTTCTATAACTTTAAGATTAATTTAAAAATCTGTAGTATATCAACATTATTTTGATAAGAATTTTAAGTTCTAATAAATACGTTTCCTGAAAACCAAATATTAATTATTTTACATTTAAAATTACTTAAAACACAAGTAAATAAACTTCAAAGAAACAGACTTCTTAGGAAATAAATTAATAATGCAAAGAAGTCTCGGTTAGCTTTTATATCATTAATTACAATACTTAGATGTTGCCAATTCTATAAACAAAACGCAAAAACGTATTAATGAGTTAAAAAAAATTTTAACTATCTTGTAAAACACAACTTTTTTGTATAGTCTAATTATAGGTTTTTTGCTACAAATGCCTACGTTTTGCAAAAGCTACAAGACATTAAATAATGAAAAGACACACCCAATTTACATTTAAAAATTATTTTTAAATTAAATATTCTTAACTAAGAAACTATCTGTAATTCTTTATTTTATCAAGACACAATAAAATTAAAGAAAATACAGCAATTTATTATTTAGTCGGGTTACAAAACAAGAAAGACTATCATGATTGTAAATATTTTTTTGTTTTATTTATTTAAAGTCGCATCAAATGTTTGGTTATTGGCAACTACTGTGGGTAATAAATCGAGAACAGTGGATTTTTACTTTCTCTTGCCGTATTATTTCTAGTATTGTTGTATGTCAATTTTTCTAAATCGAATTTTTACCAAGAATACGCGTTTTTAGGCCCCTTGAACCCAAAAAATGTTTTTAGTGATTGGTCTGTGTGTGAACAAAATATCTCGAGAACGGAATACCCTATAAATTTGAAACTTAGAACTAACGTAACGTAACACAGAAGGACCCAACACGAACATTTTCATCAAAATCAGTCCACCGGAAGTGCTTTTTAGTACATTTTTTGCAATTTTCTCAAAAATGGCTCTTAAAATTTTTGTTAAAATTTGCCTTCTCTAATAAATTTGTTACGTTCTACAAGATTAGGGCAAGTACCTTTCATATTTACTGAAATTCTTGAGAATGGGCCTGTTTTCTCATGATAAATTTCTTTTTTCAAAGATTCCGACCTTAATAAGCATTTTACGCAAAGTGTGTCGAACTGGAGTTACAGTAAATTAAAAATTTACAACTTTTATTTCAAACATTTTTTCTACCACGCTTCGTTTAAAATAGTGATTTACTGTATTTTACTCATAAAAATCGGGGGAAAAATGGGATTTTAATATTGATGCCTTAGTAGGCTATATATTTAACAACATAAGCGTGTATAGGTCTAATCAAAGTTTAAGAAGTAACAAAACAACTTTTATTTACACGCTTATTAACATAAGCGTGTATAGGTCTAATCAAAGTTTAAGAAGTAACAAAACTAACAACTTTTATTTCAAGCATTTTCTTCTATAGACCTATTGCTATAGCCAATGTAGCCAATACTACAGTTCCGAATCATGATTAAAATTTGTTTATGGCCGCCGACTATGCTACGGATAGCGTAGTGGTAGCGCGCAAGCCTATAACGCGGAGATCCCGGGTTCGATTCCCAGCTAGGGTCTGGAAATTATTACAAGTGACCCAACGTTAAAGTTAAAAATCCCAGCCGTAGTCACTAATAACCAGGCTGTTGATGTGACTTTAAATAAAACTAAAAATAAAAAATAGGTTATTTTTCATTTCACATTGTTTACTTATGGTCAAACGTAGGTTCTATCGTGCATTATTGACACTGTCAAGAAAAAATCGTGTAAGTCTTTCACACAAGATTTGTTTAAGATCTTTGGAAGTTTTGAAAGATATATATATATTTGAGATATATATATATATATATACAGATGAAAAAATAATTAATTTTTAATAAAATAATATCCTGAGAATATGAGGTTGTAACAATATGGTGTTAGATAAAAATTCAGGAAACTGGTTAGAGTGGTAAGTATAATTAAATGTAATTTATTCCAGGAACTTAATTATCGTGATGCAAATTAAAGAACTGGTACTGAATATTAATAGTTCAAGTTTGGACTGCACAACGCACTCTGATATGTGCGTTTTACAATAATTTACGAAAATCGAACTAAAAATGTTTTTTTACAAAAATAACATTTACCTTTAAAAATAAAATAATTAAAAAAACGATCATAAACTATTGTAAGAAGATAAGGTCATCAATCTTTTGAGAAAAGCAGTTTTTGAGAAACTCAGAAACGATAGATACTGCCTTGATATTTTATTTATAGTAATAAAAATTTTTCCGGAACACACAAATGTTAAAAAAATGCATTGATTTAAAAATGTTCCTTAGTTTTATATTCGGACTAACATGAAAGTGCATCTGGTTATAAGAAACGTATCATTTTAGATTATTCAAATAAAAATGTACGTTTCCTGCTCTCCATGATAAACTAAATCACGTCACTTAACAAACCTTACATTAAAGTTTAAATAACTGCAGTTCGCCTATAGTAACTCATCTACCCTTATTTTCAACATATATTGAATGCTAATATGTTTTAAACTCTTTAATAAAAAATAAGAACACAAAAAATGTAGGTCGGTAGGACAATAATAAATGTTCAGAGGAACATCATTATTAGAGATAATTTAAGTTTTAAATGTAATATCATTTCCAACCTACTGAAACTGATTAAATTGCAGTAAAAGCTTACCTATTTAAATAAAAAGGCTGGAAATTTTAAATGTAATGCGTATTAATAAGTCTAGTATAACAAGGCCTGCAACATTCTCGGTAATTTGGTTTAATGAAATACATAACTTAAAGGTAATATAAAATTAGTAACAAATAAAACTTACATAAAGAAAATCACGTATAAATATATCATCTGTGAACTTTAATTTTGGCTGAACTCCAATTACAATTACCTGAAACACAGAAATATGAAATTACAACATCAAAAATTACCTCACATAACACTAATTTAAAAAAAAACAAACAAGTTTGCAACATACCATAAATTTTATAACATTGGATTTTTAAATACAAAGAAATACAAATTTTACATATAACCTCCATTTACAACAGAAAACAATTAATTTGTGCAAATAGTAACATGAAAAATATACGCAGACGATTTATATTGTACCTACAACTCATAAGTTATTTCAAAATACTAGCAATAATTTTTATCGACCTGATTACCTTATATAATTTATAAAATATACGACACTGAACAAAAAAATAAAAAAAGATATAAAATAAATCACAGGTAATTGAAAGGAAATATAACAAAAATACATAAATTAGCAACACATATCGAAACAGGTCGGCGGGAAAATCCTTACAAGTAATAAGTAAATTATTTCATTATATATATTATTAAGGACTGCGTTCAACCTAATGACAATATAGTAATAAAAATAAGAAAAATCACAGAAATTAACAAATAATCATTTAGTAAAATTCCGTACACTAATTACCACTGCTTCCCTATATGGCTAAAAGCTTATATTAAGCCTACTGTACAAAATAGGGCTTATTTAGAGCAATCAATAAAATTAGATCATAGTAAATGTTCATTTTTTGCAACAAAAAATAACAAATCTATACTAATATTATAAAGGACAAAGCGTGTTTTTTTGTGCAAGCTAATTTCCAAAACTACTCAACGGATTTTCATGAATATTTAACACCATATTCCTATTTATATTCACACAGCAACATTTTATTTAAAATGATAACACTAACGTCCCTAATGAAGATTTTCATAAACGTGCGTGTGTGTGTGTG
Source organism: Catonia carolina (assembly GCA_035578175.1). NCBI lineage: Eukaryota > Metazoa > Arthropoda > Insecta > Hemiptera > Achilidae > Catonia > Catonia carolina. Next base: position 55,543,037 of record JAQMRL010000002.1, read on the forward strand.
TGTGTGCGCGTATATGTGTACGCGCGCGCGCGCGTGCATAGTACTTTTCCACTCAATGAGGAAGGCATAGGTAAACCACCTTACTCTTCGTTTACTTAGTAAACCCTCTACACGTTCAAACTAGCCTTTCGGCTAATGACCTAAACTACACATTGGGTAGATTACAAATCCAAAAACCGTTTGTTCCTATCTCTTGTAGTTTTCGACATCTGGGTGTAACGGACGGACAAATTGTCACTAATAAACTAAACCACGTAGCATGAAATATTTGTAATTACTCACATACATGCAAAAGAACATACTTAAAAAAAATCTACGAAATTGAACAGCAAAATGTTCCGTACACAGTACATAAAAAAAGATTTACTCACTTTTTACCACTGAAAATTAAAAGTAAAACACAGAACAACTTACACACAATATCAGCTGGGCAGACTTTCTCCTCCTTCCGAAAAACGTAATTATATGAATTCTTACTTTCTCTTGCCTATAATATGAATATATAGGAAGGAAAGTATTGTTTTCATGTCGATTTTTCGAAATCGAGTTTTCACCGGATCTATACGTTTTCAGACCCCCTGAACCCAAAAAAAATGTTTTTAGCGATTGGTCTGTGTGTGAGTGTGTGTGTGTGTGTGTGTGTGTGTGCAAAATATCTCAAGAACGGAACATCGTACGAACTTGAAACTTTAAACTTAAGTTACATACCACTACCGGACCCGACACGAACATTTTCATCAAAATCGGTCAACCGGAAGTAGTAGTTTATTCGTATAATTTTTCACTTTTTTGCGATTTTCCTCAAAAACTGGTCGTACGATTTTTTTTAAAATCGCCTCATTTACTCAATTTTTTATTCTCTAAAAGATAGGGTAGGCGCCATGTTTGCTGAAATTCTGGGTGAGCTGTTTTCACGTAAAAACATTTTCTTTTTAAGATTGCGGCTTTAATATGCATTTTAGCGCAAAACGTTATATAATAAAAGTTGTAGAGAATTTAAAAACCTACAACTTTTATTTCAAACATTTTTTTGTATAACGCTTAGTTTAGCAGTAATTAGCAATTTTCTGTTTTTTTCTCACGAAAACCTGAGAAAAATCGATTTTTTTAAGATTTTGGCCTTAGTATGCGTTTTATAATAAAAGTGTATATAATCAAATTTATAGAAAATTAAAAGATCTACAACTTTTATTTAAAACATTTTTCTCTACAGAGCCTAGTTTAGCGTGAAAGAGTGATTTTCTGTATTTTTAAGCCAAACTGAGGTTGATTTTCATTTTGCGTCTTTCACTCAAGATTAAAATTAGGTTATGTTTATTGAAGTTAGTTTTTTGTTTATTTTTAATGTTTTATTACTAATATTAGGTTTATTGTTAATTATTTATATTGGCAAGAGAAAGTTGTGTGAGTGTTTCACACCAGATTTTTCTTCAATAATATCATTCCTTATACTACCTATGTAATACGTAGTAAGATTTAAATTAGGGAATAAATACCCTTCTTAATCCTCTTTCAACTTTTACCTTACATGGTTTCGTTATGTGAACGGAAATATGTTATTCAATACTACTCTAATAAATTAGCAAAGTATTTCCCAATCACGTATCTTAAGAAAGTAGATAGCTTATAAATTAACGGCAGACTTTTACTTCTGTAAGATAGAAAAACCTTTCCATTTCCAGCCCGAAATTTTTACACATAATATAAATTTATTTAATATGATAGTACAAATTACTTTCGGAGCTTATTTGTTCATTATATTCACCTAGTTTTCATATAGGCTCCTTTTTACTTTCTCTTGCCTATATGAATATATAGGAAGGAAAGTATTGTTTTCATGTCGATTTTTCGAAATCGAGTTTTCACCGGATCTATACGTTTTCAGACCCCCTGAACCCAAAAAACATGTTTTTAGCGATTGGTCTGTGTGTGGGTGTGCGTGCGCGTGCGTGCGTGTGTTTGTGTGTGTGTGTGGCGTGTGTTTGTGTGTGTGTGTGTGTGTGTGTGTGTGTACAGAATATCTCAAGAACGGAACATCGTACGAACTTGAAACTTAAGTTACATACCACTACCGGACCCGACACGAACATTTTCATCAAAATCGGTCAACCGGAAGTAGTACTTTATTCGTGTAATTTTTCACTTTTTTGCGATTTTCTCAAAAACTGGTCCTACGATTTTTTTTAAATCGCCTGATTTACTCAATTTTTTATTCTCTACACGATAGGGTAGGCGTGTGTGCTGAAATTCTTGGTGAGGGTGTTTTCCTCGTAAAAACGTTGTTTTTTTAAGATTACGGCTTTAATATGCATTTTAGCGCAAAACTTTATATAACAAAAATTGTAGAGAATTTAAAATCCTACAACTTTTATTTCAAAACAATTTTTTGTATAACGCTTAGTTTAGCGGTAATTTGCGATTTTCTGTTTTTTTTCTCACGAAAACGTGTGAAAAGTTGATTTTTTTAAGATTTTCGGCCTTAGTATGCATTTTACGACAAAAATGTATATAACTAAATTTATAGAAAATTAAAAGATCTACAACTTTTATTTATAGCATTTTTCTCTACAGAGCCTAGTTTAGAGAGAAAGAGTGATTTTTCGTACTTCTAAGTCAAACTGAGGTTGATTTTCATTTTGCGTCTTTCACTCATGATTAAAATTAGGTTATGTTTATTGAGGTTAGTTTTAAATTAGTACAAATTCTTTAACCGTGATAGTACAAATTACTTTTGGAGCTTATTTCTTCATTATATTCACCTAGTCTTCATACAGGCTCCTTTTTATACATAGCGATACATTTTTTAATATTTACATTGTAGCACTTCATAAGATACAACATAATATCTGAAATAGGTAATAGAATAATAAATAAAGTGACGTCTTTACCTTGATTGTATGACGGCACAAGCAATGCCACGTGGTAGCACACCATACTACGATTTGGTCGATGAGAAAATTAAGTAAATCTAGATAAGTTACATTTCACAGAATTGTATGTTAATAATATTGATTTGAGATAATTTTATTATATTTACATGAAGCAAATAGTTATTAAATATTCTCATAGAATATTCCAATATGATCAATTTTTTTTAATGTCAGGTAACCGTGAAGCGCAAAGCTTTAAATACCAGGGGCAAACAGCCGAACAGCCTTCTGTCCGACGGTCTAGTCGGATAGTCTGAAACAACTTTTTCATAATTTCTTACTTAAACATATAAAAATAAAATATGTGCATCATATACATTGTTGTAGTAAAATTTATATTGTGGTTATTGTAACAAGAATAAGAATAAGAAAATTTATTTCACATGCTGCAGACAGATACATTAACATTTTTAACTATCGTCAACTTTTGTTACGTGCACTTCTGTCGTACAATGCAATATAAGCATTTAATTTTGAAAAAAAATTTATTTTCGAACGACAGCATAAGTTTTATACACGAATTTTTCCAGGGATACCAGTTACGCGTCTTGACGGCCCATCAAAAATGTAGAAAATGGGGAATTTTAATCAAATTCCTTAGAGCCATTTTCGAGAAAACTACATTTTTGTGTTTTTATACCGAAGTAATGTAGCTACTCTTACTTTTGGGGATAATAGTAAAACCCCTTTACGGTTGGTTTTCAAATTTCAGCCAAATCTAATTAGTTTTGTAACGATTAAAACACACGAGCAAAAATATACAGACATCTTACTAAATACATTTCTTTGGTTTCAGGGGGTCATGGGACTTAAGATAAGATGAAATAAGGGAATCAAAGTATTTCTTATCGCAATACTTTTTAATCTGAACTATAGATAATACAAGAAAGTACAACAAGTGAAAACGTTTTACTTTCAAAACATTCTTTCTTTAGCATATTTTTTCTTATCCTAGTGAAACAGAATAAAATTCTGTCCTGGATCAGATTTTCCAATGTTTCGGTTCATTTGCCTTTTAGAACGATGCACGCTGTTAAATATCAATAATAATTATCTTACAACAACATTGGAAAATAATAATAGCGATCTCACTAAGTGTTTTTTCTCTGAAAAATCAGAATTTTCTCTAACAAAACAAGAAAACAAGAACAATAAGTAGCCTAATAGAGTTAGCATTAAATACAAAACATAACTTACAACTTTATTAAACATTAACAATAAATGTTACAGATGGTTTTTTTAGTCCGTTTTAGACGTTTGCGATTTTTTTTATTCTTTAAAAGAAATTAATTTTAAAATTATTAAAAATTGAAAAAAAAAATAACTTGTATAACTTCTAAAAAAAAAATGTTTGTTAAGGTAAAGTTAATTGGGTTCAAATCTGGTACTTAATCCTACGTCATTGTAAATGTTAAGTTTCGTAAAACTATCTATAGTCGCTGATTTCCAAAAGTTTAACGGTAAATGACCGCGGATGTCCATAAGTCTGTTAAATCGTGTAATTTCTTCTTAACTCAGTTATGCCCTATGTCATTATATTTTTATATAGCCTACACTATATATATCTGTTTCGTATGTATGTATTATGAATTTTATTAACACAATTTATATTTTATTATCATGTAGAACAAACGACCAAAAATGTACAACATTTTAATGAGGAAAATTACATTTTATTCAGTTATTTATATTTTAATATTATAGTTATTGAAGCACGCACGATTATTTATGCCTGGTGTTCTTTGTTTTAAGAATGTAATGGGAAACAAATTTTAATTACTTAACTGTTCAGAACATGTCTGAAACAATACACATGCCAGTAAAATTTGTTAGAATCAAGTAAAGAGTTTTTTAATCGTTTTGTTATGCAAAAGTGACTGACGTGATGCAACCTCGTCATCCTTTTCCTATTACCGCCAACCTTCCACTAGTTGGTACGATTTAAAATTAAAATAAGCCTATATCATATTTCATTGTAAATGATATGAAAAATGTATTTGTAAAACGACTAAAGTAATTTTTACTCATTGAAAGTATTTTTAATCTACCTATCTACTGGGTAACATTGTCTTACAGATTTAATTTTGTTTCTAATTTATAAAATAAAAAACAAAAGAAATTGTGCCAAGGTTTAACACAAATATATAAATGAAATCACGAGAAAAGCGACAAATATTTTAATAGCAGATCCATAGATTAAAAAACAAAAATTAAGTAACCTTAAATAATCATTATAACATTAAATTTAATCAATACACGAGACTGTCAAATTCTTATGAAAAAAATACTAAATAATTTAAAAGAAATCACATTTATTTCTTCAGTTTAAATGAATATTCATGCCACCCTCGTTTTCGTTCCTTTGCATTCGTAGAAATACTTAATTTTATTTATTACATCTTACTCGTGAAATCTTACATTTTATTTATTTATTTTTTATTCCTAATTTGTGTGCGTTGCAATCTGTTCAATTTAGAACAATAAGCAACCCCATGACCCAATGAGATGAGGATGATGTGTATGACGTGTAAATGAGGTGTAGTCTTGTACAGACCCAGGCCGACCATTCCTGAGAGAGTATAGTTAATTAAACCCCAACCATCAAAGTACACCGGTAACCACTGTCTAGTATTCAAATCCGTATAAAAGTAACTACCTTTACTAGGATTTGAACCAGGAACCTTTGTCTCCGAAAATCAGCCGTTAAACAGCTGATTTTGGCGACGACTTTACCTCTAGACGAACCCGGTGGATCACATTTTATTAACGTTAACTTTTACAATTTTTAGAAGGCAATTAAAAATTTGTTCCTGTAAATTTCTTCATTATGTAATAACCCGTTTTATAAGTCCAATGAATGGATCATAGTGATTTTGTTGCATTTTTAACGAAAAATACAATTTCTGGTACACATGGTTGGATAATCAAATATTATTCGCAAAAACAGCCATGTTTTTATTTTTTACTTTTGGGAAATATTTCGTTACATGCTGATTTGACTTTAAGACCGTAGGAAAATATTTTTAAATAACCTGGTTATAATCCGGCTTTTTTGACAAATATTGTATTTGCCACTAAATTAAGCGTTTGATGTTAAGTTGCATTAACTATAAAAAACGCTGAGGTAAATTGTGTATTATTTGATATAAATGCTTATATAACACGATTATTGAAGTAAGCAAGTAAGTAGTGGTAATAAATGAATTTTGTAGGTAATGAATTTAACAGTGTTAAAATTCAGGCTTATCAGTTTTATCTTGCCATCCTTTTATCTTGGAGTATCCTGGATGCAGTTTTTGAAAAAAATATTTGCCCAGAAGTAGACCTTAAAGATGGAATTTTGAAAACCCCGATTTTCTGCAGTTTTTACTTTCTTTTGGCTATATGAATATATAGGAAGGAAAGTATTGTTTTCATGTCGATTTTTCGAAACCGAGTTTTCACCGGATCTACGCGTTTTCAGACCCCTAAACCCGAAAACATGTTTTTAGCGCTCTCTCTCTCTCTCTCTCTCTGCCTGTGCGTGTGTCTGTCTGTCTGTCTGTCTGTTTGAACAAAATATACCAAGAACAGAACATTGTACGAACTTGAAACTTGAAACTTAAGTTAGGTACCACTAAGGACCCGACATGAACATTTTTATCAAAATCGGTCAGCCAGAAATGTATTTGTCGTTTTTCACTTTTCTGTGATTTTCTCAAAAACGGCTCCAACGATTTTTTTTAAAAATCGCCTTATTTATTATAATTTTTATGCTCTACAAGATATGGTACGAGCCATGTCTGCTAAAATTCTTGGGAAGGCTGTGCTCTCGTAGAAAAAATGGTTTTTTAAGGTTACGGGTTTAATATGCATTTTAGTGCAAAAATGTATATAACAAAAGTTGTAAATAGTAATTTAAAAACCCACAACTTTTATTTCAAACATTTATTTTATATTACGCTTAGTTTAGTGGTAATTAGTGATTTTCTGGGTTTTTTTTCATGAAAATCTGCAAAAAAATCGATTTTTTAAAGATTTCGGCCGTAGTAGCCATTTTACGACAAAAATCCATATAATAAACCTTTTAGGAAATTAAAAGATCGACAACTTTTTTTTACTTTTTCCCTAAAGGCCTACTTTAGCGTCAAAAAGTGATTTTCCATAGGCCTATTATTAAGCCAAATAATATAAAGGTTGATATTCATGTTGCATCATTCACTCACGATTAAAATTAGGTTATGTTTTTTAAAGTTGGTTTTTTTGTTTTTTCTAATGTTTTGTTATATTGTTCTTTATTCGCATTGGCAAGAGAAAGTCGTGTAACTGTTTCACACCAGATTTTTTAAATTTTCTCCCGTTAGAAGAATTTTTTTTAAATAGTTTCATACCGAGCACCCTACGACCCTAAAAGGTAAATAGGCGCAACCAAATTTCAAGTTTTTAGAGCTTGTAAAGACTTTCTGAATAAGTGAACCAATCAGTAAGGTTAATGATCTTAAAATATTGATGTGATCATTAAAATTACAAAAAAGAAAAACCGACACGAATGAAAACTATAATTATCGCCCTTTCCACCTTAAATTTTATACCTCATCATTGATAACACGCGTTTTTCTTTATTTATTTAACGTAGCATCAACTACTGTGGTCATTAGCGACAACGTTGGATTGTAACTGTGAAGGATGAAATTACTTTTTGTAATGTATGAAAATATGCCGTGTTAGATTGGGATTCAAACCCAAGACCGCATAATGAGAAGGGAGCACGTTACCAACTTCCCCAATGCGGCCGAAATCACGATTTTTATTGGATACTATTTGTTTTACAAGTTCAGAGTTAGATCAATAGTAAAAATAAATTTAAATATCATATTGCTTCAGTTATTCACAGTTAAAATATTATATTGGTAAACCGATTTTTCATAGTATGTCACTGTTTATAACGTTATAAGTTAAACAATTCTTAAAGTTAATTAGTTGTCGAGTAAAGGAAAAGCACCCCGAGGTGTTAATAAAATTACAATCAAAAATTCCTTCTCAGAATATTCATCACATACAAAGAAAAATTATTTAAATACATATCCGGTGAAATACAGAATCTCATAACGTTAATGCTTATAAATTTTAATTATTTAAAAGGTTTTGTAATAATATGTATTTCAATTTAGCTTGTATAACTCGTAAAATTTAACAGGGAAGTCCAGAAAATTGACTAAATAAAATTAATAAGTAAATCGATTCACAAATGCGATCACGGTTTGATAATAAACAAAAACATTAAGGAATTTATTAGAAGAATATTCGACTAAAAATACAGAACTTTCTCTTACCTATAATTAGATTTCTAATTAAATTTAATCTGTAGCATTATTTAAAATTATAGATAATTCTATAAATAAATACATCAGTTAAAATTCTCGTTATAGATATTGGATTTATAAAACTGATAAATAATCAATAAATTAGATAAGTCAAATGATTCTTTAAAATGCAGTCGGTTCAGTTACAATTAAGGAAACAGGATGACTGAATAGCTGTCCTTTTTCTTAATCTTGCAGATTTATTTAAATTCTCCCGGTTGATGACCCGCGTAGTTCTATGTATAAACCATTAATCGGGTGTCCTCGTGAATGCGTAATGTCTGTTAGCAGTTCTTCAGGGATTGAAATTTCGGAGAAATAATACCGTTTTACGACTACATAAATAAACATAGTATGCTAATAAAAAGGGCGGAACTTTATTACATTCATACTTCCTATGAGAAAGTTGTAACTTCGTGCCTTATTAAATTTACGAGCAAATACAGTAAGATAAGAATATATAAGTTGATTATATTCCCGGGATTTTAGTCATAAGTGTATTTGACTACTAAGGTGAATGCTGTGGGTATAATTCCCGACTAGTTTATGGAAAACTTGTATTAAATCCCACTGCAAGAGTTCCCTGAATCATTTATTTACTATTTATGTAAATAATATAATAATAATAATAATAATAATATAAAATAATGGCTTAAAAAACATCTACAATAAGCACAAACATGAACCATAAGTAAACAAGTAATTAAAGTATACTACTTCATGGCCGTTTCCACGGCCCATTGGTTAGAGCGTTAAAGTGTGTTGTACACTGCAAAGCGGAAGGTCCGGATTCAATTCCCGGCTAGGATCTGGAATTATTAAACTCTAAAACCCACTGATTCTAGATTATACCATAACTATCAGTAGTCACTAATCACCGAATCATTCGATGCGACTTTAAAGAAACTAAAAACATCTGGTGTGAAACACTCATACGAGTTTCTCTTGCCAATGCAAATAATGACCCATATAACCTAACATAAGTAGTAAAATTTGGAAACAAATACAAAAATTAATCTCAAAAACATAATCTAATTTTTATCATGAGAGAATGATGCAAAATGAAACTCAACCTTAGTTTGGCGTAATAATACGGAAAATCTCTTTTTGACGCTAAACTACGCTCTGTAGAGAAAAACTTGTACAGCCTTTCCAAGAATTTCAGCAGACATGGCGCCTACCATATCTTGTAGAGCATAAAAAATGTAGCAAACGTGGCGATTTTTAAAAATAAATCGTAGAAGCCGTTTATGAGAAAATCGCAAAAAAGTGAAAAGTAACACGAATAAACTTCTACTTCTGGTTGACCGAATTGATGAAAATGTTCGTGTCGGGTCCGGTAGTAGTATCTAACTTAAGTTTCAGTTTAAAGTTCGTACGATGTTCCTTTCTTGATATATTTTGTTCACAGTCACACAGACCAACCGCTAAAACATGTTTTTTGGGTTCAGGGGGACTGAAAACGTCTATATCCGGTGAAAACTCGTTTTCAAAAAATCGACATGAAAACAACACTTTCCTTCCTATACATTCATATAGGCAAGAGAAAATAAATAAGTATAGGCTCTTTCATGGTGCCGGCTGAATAATTTTTTTACCCAATATGTGTCCTTTGTAATCTGTTAATTTATAACAGTAAGCAAGCCCATAACCCAATGCGATGAGGATGATATGTATGACGTATACACGAGGTGTATTCTTGTACAGACTCAGCCCGACCATTCCTGAGAAAGTGTGGTTAATTAAACCCTATCCATCGAAGTAAACCGGTAACTACTGTCTAGTATTCGAATCCGTATAAACTACATTTACTAAAATTTTAACCACGGAACCTTCGTTTCCGTATATCATCTGTCAAGCAGCTAACTTGCGGTGACGACTTTACCACTAGACCAATACGGTGGCTCACAAAATAATAACCACGAAAATATGTAATTAAAAAAAGAAAGCAATATAAAGTATTTTTCTGAATTCCAGATTTCGTATCAGCACTTAGCCTACTTTCTGACACACTCAATTTTTATGACACTAACTGATATTAAGTAAGTCTACCTTTAATACAAGAAAAAGCGAATTTTTTTTAGCAAAAATCCAGTTCCTGTCTAATGTGTGATTTATTCAAAAAATGAATACGAACTAAATTCGTAGTTTTTATTTTACGGAAAATTTTCTGTGAATTTTAATTGCATTACGCCTACATTAAATTTCTTGATTAAATCTATTTTTGTATTTTTCAATATAATTAGGTAGTGCATAATATGTCTTCGATTTGCCGATTACTTGACAAAAAGCTACTAGATTTAATTAAAAAATTATTGGGAAAATTTTTTACTATTATATGAAAACTATCTCAAATAATACTCAACAACAAACAATTTAATACCACGATATGTAGAAGCACTAATATATATTCATCTTGAAAATAATATTTTTGAAATCATGGTCATTTAAAAACGGATTTTCCGTTCTAAAAATCAATCAGATAACGTCTAATTATAAAAAGTAAGTAAAAAATGATAAATAATTAACTTGGAAACGATGAAATTTAATAATGGTCAAACTATATTCCTACTTAAATAAATTAAAAAGAAATATTTTTGAAGGCAAAAATGAGCCCATTTCCTTTTTAAATTTAGATAAAGATTTGAAATATGATTTCGTCTGAAAAAAAATCATCTGATAAACGAAATAATTTTAAATTTGTTCAGGAAGTAGAAGGAAGAAAATACACTAAACAAAATGAATGTTAAATAATAATCTAGCCATCCATAGCTTTTAATTAACTTGTACTATAGTTTGAACTTAAGTCCACGAACCGCAAGGATAAATTAAGGGAAAGTAAAATAATCAGCAGTAATGTTCACGGATATATTAGTTGCTATTATTTTAATAATTTTGTTTATATCTCAATTGACCTCAGGTACTTTGCGGTTTATTTTTTATTATGATTACAAGAAGACATTTTTTTTAATATGAAATTATTTTCATTAAGTAACATTACAAGTGTAATAATAACATTCAAGGATTTTTTTTAACTTAAAGGTAAAGTTTTTTTCAAAGCAAATATTATTAAAGATAATGTCCATTTCTTACAATAACCGAGGTTACAACCAGGTGTCGGTGCAGATTTTGTAATACGGGAATTTATAAAGTCGATTGATTGATGGAAATGTTTATATTACGGGTACTGTTATTATATCAGAATCATGTATTATACATGATGCTATGGATCATGTACATGGACGGATTCAGGAGCGATCGGCTCCCCCACGCCAAAGAATATAAAATAAGTTATATTTTAAATATTTTTACAACCGTCATACACTTACAGATATAGTTAAATTTTCTATTTCCTTAATTCTACCTAAACAAATAAAAATATATTGCATCTAAGGCCGGTCATACACATACAGTTTGAACTGAACGGTTGAAACTGTAGAACCACACACGCATACAGTCCAATCCTTCAGTTTTTACAAAGAATTCGAAAGAACATGACGATTTCGCCGCTCTCAATTTACTTTTTGTAATTTTACAAAATCCTAAATTAATTAATTGTACTTTTCACGTCAACTTTAATATTTTACTTATTAAATTACAATAAATTTTTAATATTTAACATTTATAGTTCTTGTAAGTAAGTATAGTTCTTGTTTATAGTCTTGTAAGCGAATAGAGGTTATGGTTCATGATTTAAGTTCGTTAAAGGAATGGGGGGGGGGTTATTTTATGAGTCATTAACCGTTATGTGGATCCATTGGCGCCTATTAATATTTGTTTCAAAATACAATATTAAACAGAACTTTATTTTAATCATAGAACAATTTCAGGTGGTGTAAGATTTTTATCGTATCAAAACTATTTACAGCGGGTTTTCTTTGTTTTGTGTCGCGTTTATACCTCTTTTGAATAAGATACAGTATTGTATTACTGAACAGTATTACGAAATTAATTAAAGTACAGCGAGGTAGAGTATTGTTTAACCAGAAACAAAACAGGAAATAAAACTATTTGACCTAAGGCAATTGCGAAATGTTTTAACAATAGAACAAAATTTCTTTAAAAGCATTGTTAATTTAAATTAAGTTTAATTTTAATATTACTTGCTCGTGATTTTTATTACGAGTTCATATTAACTTTAAAATGTTTAGGACACTACAACGTCTCCGAACGATCACTTTTAATTAACGAGACATATTTGTAATACCGGTAATAATACTTCAAAAATGGCCTTATATAGGCCTACTTACAAAATATGAACTTATTAATCCAAGAAATTACCATATAAGTCGCATATTTTTTCAGTAAATATGTAAATTTTACGTATCACCATAATTAGAGTTTAGTCTAAAAAGTAAGGACAACATCTTAAAATCATACTTCAACAAAACTCCAAATTAAGAATGAAGCTAAGACTGACCAACTTCTTAAAACAGAACGCAGAATTATCAGAACCTGTTTTAACAAGAATTATCAAAAAAATGGGGTATGGCGAATTCCTTCTAATGAAACTGTTTATAAGGTAATTAATCCGATTATTAGCGTGATGAAGAATTGGAGGATTTCCTACTTTTCCACATTTCAAGAATGCCGAATGATAGAATATTGAAACAACTGATCCTCAGTAACTTGAACAGGAAGATTACGGGAAGATACAACGAACAGATTAAGAAGGATCTCAATGAAATTGGACTGGTAATTGAAGACGCGTTTGACAAGAAAAATAAATAGTACTCTCAAATCACAGATTTAATTGGGAAAAGCAGAAAGACGCACGGTGGAGGTTACAGATGATATACGTAAACAAAGATCGGACAGTCTCAAAAAGTATTTGTATAACCGAAAGGCTAAACCAATACGTGAACACTAGAATTTGATGGGCTTAGTGGACCAATGTGGCCTCAAAAAAAGAAGAAATTTTTGCTATTGAAAATAACTAGGTTCTTACAAAAACCCGGAACAAACGTGACAATGTAATATTCCAAAATAGAAACGTCTATAATTAAAATTTCGAAATATATTTTCTGTACAAGCACACCTACTTACTCATGTTTAAAACTTATGTGGTAACAGGGTCTATTACATTTTCTCGTTAAATTTTTAATTGGTAAAAATGTAATAGTAGATGTTTCACGACGACAATTTTGTACTAATTGGAGAACGTGAACATATCGACTTTGTCACGATTTGTTGACGTTCTTCTTTGTAGGGACAATTAGACCTACGCACTAATAACAAAGCAATTTAAAAGTATATAAACCATGTCTTAAATTGTAATTAAAGTCTTTTATTAGCTAAATTTTTTTTAATGTATTATTTAAAGTTCCATAAACAACAATTTGGTTATTAGCGACCACGATACAAAAAGAAACATACAGTGGCTAAACTGCAACAAATTATACAAATTGAATGAAAAACAAGAAATATAAAAACGAACAAAATTTGTATTACAGAAAGTAAACTGAGTTAAATGCATAGTGTCGATATGCCTCGTCATCTCTCCTAATAGCCTACCCATTCCGTTTCATCACGAAGAATTTCCTACTACCCAGAGAAGCGGATGGCTGAATCTAGTTCTTTATTGCACTTGCACAAGTATTGGAAGCACAAATATTGGACAGTATTGGAATCTCAGTGCACTAAGATTCAAGATTCCAATACTGATATAAAATTAACCACTCAACCATCATACTAGTAATCCCATATTTCTTTAACACTTTGATCAGAATTCTATAAGGAACATAATCGAATATCTCCTCCTCCTCCTCCTCTTTCTCCTCCTCCTCCTCCTCCTCCTCCTCCTTCTTCTTCTTGAAGCAGTTTGTTCGGAACGAACAGTCAGTGTACTGTTTTGGTTAGTACGTAATGATTAATTAATTATTTTATTATAAATGGTCATATTCCTTTTTAGTCCAGTTTAGTTTTAGTATTGATTAAGTTTTAACACATTTTGTAAAAATTTAGTCTGTTATTAAGTTAAGTGGTTAATTGTACTTTTCTAGTTAAAATAACCGTAATAATTAATGTAATTTATTTGAAAATCAATAGGTTAATTCGTTATAAATTTAAAGGGTTAGTTTTATTATTTATAAACAACCAGATCCTGAAAAGAACCCGGAATATTAACGTCACAATATTTTTATTTTAAATTAAAGGTAAACCAAATTTTTGGGTTAATTTACATTCCAGGGATTTAGTTCGGAGATGATTTTATTTACAATAAACCATGAATAAAAATATATGTTTTAGTATTTACCTGAGTTTTAAATAGTAAAATTAGACTGATTTTAGATAAATTTCCGTCTAATTTAACAACCTTCAAATTGTTATTTTATGATCACGTAACGAAATTGAATGTTTTTGAGTTGAAAGTACGTTACCTTAACAAAAAACGAAAAAATTCCTACATTGATATAAATGTTAAATTATTCAGAAATCAACTTTTGAAGTTAAATTGAGTTAAAAAAAACAATAAAATTATATTTAAAAATACAATAATGAGGGTAATGACCTTTAGTTATTTTGAATTGATTTTATTACTCAAACAATTAATGAATGTTACACGCATGTTAATTACACCACAGTCTGAATATAATAATTAAAAATTATAATTCACAAATATACTAGAGAAAGTTTAATTAAAGTGAAATTACCGGACCTAACTGTAATGTTATAATCTCAATTATTATCGTAATACAGGAATATGAAGCAAATTACAAAGTGATGTAAAAAAATTTATGATACTAATCTGTAATAGTTAATACTACATTTATTTCCGTAACTTAGTTTTTTTATTGGTAGGTGTGGAGTACGGTAAGAAACATGATATACAAGAAATATAGATAGAATGGCTTACAAAAATAATGTAAGATGGTTATTATAAGTGAGTGAAAAATCACTTGAAAACATTGGCTCATTGTTCCGTTTCATAGTGGATGAAAAGTCATTTTTAAAAAACGCCTATAAATTTTTTACTAGTTATTGATCTACGATCATTGGTTGTCTATGACGACCAATATCAAATACAATAAGTAAATATCACTGGTTTGAAACAACCGGCCGCAATTATAAAATTCCAAATAAAAACTTAAATCGAATCAAGGAAAAACGAACGATATGATTTGAATTTTATATGTAATTATTTAAAAACCCTTTATACTTTATTTAAATTACCATAAAATAATGTTTGGTCATTGGTGTCTTAAATGGGGTTTAGACTTGATAGGTGTGAAAAATTTTCAGACCGTAGCCGAAAATTGCTCATGGGATTTTCAGCTTCGCTGACGAACTCCTTGGCTTAACAAATACATTAAAGTGAACTCTTTTGTTTTCTCTTTAAATAAAAAACTATTTTTTGAGCGCCTCCAAAACGCAATAATAGAATACTAGACTCAATTTTAAAGCTTGTAGTGAACCAAAATGAATTGACAGGTAGCTGTGTTTATGTTTTGATGTTAAAGTATGATATGTAAATAAAAACAGCTGGTTGAAATTAGATATTAAAAAATATTTAAAAATTAATATATTTAATAAACAAAAGTCTTGTTGCTAAGCGACTGTGAATAAGAAGGATATTTTATAAAAATTATTTCTTCAGTGTGGGGCTGGAGGCCAACGAAGCAGAAAGTCCTACATTAAACTCAAGTAAATTTCTTTGATAATTTAAAACAAAATGTACATTATTACAAAATAAATTTATAAAAAATATAAGTATAAAATGGTGCACTATTAGAATATGTTAAATAGTAATACAATTTAAGAAGCCATAAATTAAAAAAAGTGAAATTTGTCAACTAGATAATAATGCATTAAAATACAGAAAAATTAATAATACTAAATTCAATAAAAACATTCATCTATCAGAATAATCAGTGTTTCTATTACTTT
Source organism: Catonia carolina (assembly GCA_035578175.1). Lineage (NCBI taxonomy): Eukaryota > Metazoa > Arthropoda > Insecta > Hemiptera > Achilidae > Catonia > Catonia carolina. The sequence goes on from JAQMRL010000002.1 coordinate 55,559,196, forward strand.
GTATTGAATATTATAAATCATCATAATTTGGGACATACATAACATTTAAAAATTGCTATACCCTTGTGGAGAAACGTAGCAAATTGGCTAATCCCTCGTGGGAATAATATTCATCTCTTACAAGCTTTAATGTTAATTCATGCCTAGGTCCCTAAATTTTTCCTACAGTCATCTAAGATTCCAGAACCCACTGTAGTCCCTCGTAATCAAGCAGTTGAAGGGATTGGAAATAAAATTAACTACAAAATCTAAATTCATATTTTTCCTACTTGAAGCGAACGATTAAATTGGTTTATAGAACAATAAAAATAAATTTACCTATTTTATTTACAGACCCTGGCTAAGAATCGAGACTGGGTTCTTTAGCAGCAAGTAAACAGTCTAGCAAGCTATCACTAAGCCATGGAGGCGACTGAAAGTAAATGTTCTGCATAAACTACCAATAAGAAAACGAAACAAAATCGTTGAGTTAAAGCAGCGGTTCTAACTTTTTATTTCCAGCTCCCCTATATTGTTTAATTGTAAGCCAAGCCCCCTTTTATGTATATATATTTTTTTTTTTTTTTGTTTAACGTCCGACTGTTCTGCAATTCCTGCTAATGCAGACGGTGAATGATGAAATGATTTTTTTGTAACGTATGAAAAAATGCCGTGCCTGAATGGGATTCGAACCCAAGACCGCATGATGAGAGGCGAGCACGTTACCAAATGCGCCAATGCGGCCGGCCCTTTTATGTATAAAAGTATGCATTTTCTTAATAACACTTTTACTGGTAATTCTTATTTAAGTTACATGATTAAAACCTATTCCTATTGGGATAATGGGTTCAATATTGAAATAATTAAAAATAGATCAGGATATGTATTTTTAATAAGTACATATTGCTAAATATAACTCAAAACAAAAATTAAGATTGTTTATGTGATGAATGAGCTTCATTTTTCTCGGCACAAAGCTTTCTAAATTATGGACTCAGTTCCGACAGTGCAACTTTTCAGAACTCTTGTCACATTTAATCTTGAACAATAGTTGCTCTTTATGGCAGCAAGAATAGAAAATCTAGTTTCGCATGAATATGTAGTAGCAAAGGGAATGAGTACTTCTAAGGCATTTTCTCAAAAAAAGGTATCTTTTTGGACACTGATACAGAAGGGCGCGAGCGAACATTCTTTAAATTTTGTTTCCGTGGCAGTGTCACTTTGAAGATCAATGACGTTATATTTGGTATACACAAAACTTAATTAATTTTTTAAAAACTAAGCTATGCGCCCTCCCCCAACCCTTTATCGCACCACCCAATTTGAGAACCAATGACTTAAAATATTCGACTAAAAAAGACAAGCAGTATATGTTGTGAGATCTTAGTATATAAAAGTTTATACAGGACGAACATATTACTAATAACGCTACAAATGTTAAAAAATATTTAATTTAAACCACATTATATTACCTATAACTTTTAATTTCAGTTTTATTAAAACGTATATAAGGAAAACTCATAATAATCGTACAAAAAAGCTTACTGTTATTAAACTATGATTCTTTGTTATTGAATCAGATAATTATATATTATTTGCCATAAACTGTTAGTACGTGTTTAATAATTTTACCGCTATATTAGCAGGTTTTTAAGGCTATCAGCCACTATATATCAGATAGCCTCTAGGCCTTTACAACTGGATAAAATATAATGCAGCCTAATAATTTTCCTTACATATTTAAATATTTTTTAAATCGTTGGATAAAAATACTTGCATTTAATTACAATTGGCTTACGCTAATACATTCACGGAAATAGTTTATCAGATTACTTTCTCTTGCCTATATGAATATATGGGAAGGAAGTGTTGTTTTCATGTCGATTTTTCGAAATCGAGTTTACACCGGATCTACACGTTTTCAGAGCACCAGAACCCAAAAAACATGTTTTTAGCGATTGGTCTGTGTGTGTGAGTGTGTGTGTGTGTGTGTGTGTGTGTGTGTGTGTGTGTGTGTGTGTGTGTGCGCGCGCGCGCGCGCGTGCGTGAACAGAATATCGCAAGAACGGAACATCGTACGAACTTGAAACTTAAGTTAGATATTATATACTACCGGACCCGAAACGAACATTTTTATCAAAATCAGTCAACCGGAAGTAGTAGTTTATTCGTGTAATTTTTCACTTTTTTGGGATTTTCTCAAAAAACGGGTCCTACGATTTTTTTAAAAATCGCCTCATTTACTAAATTTTTTATGCTCTATAAGATTGGGTAGACGCCATGTCTGCAGAAATTCTTAAAAAGACTGTTTTCTGGTAGAAAAAAAATGTTTTTTTTTTTTAAGATTGCGGCCTTAAAATGCATTTTAGGACAAAAGTGTACCTATATAATAAAAGTTGTTGTAATTTAAAAATTTACAACTTTTATTTCAAACATTTCTTTGTATAACGCTTAGTTTAGCGGTAATTAGCGATTTTTTGTTTTTTTCACGAAAATGTGTATAAAAATCAATTATTAAGATTTCAGCCTTAGTATGCATTTTACGACATAAATGTATATAATCAAATTTATAGGAAATTAAAAGATCTACAACTTTTATTTAGAGCATTTTCTCTACAGAACCTAGTTTAGTGTGAAAGAGCGATTTTCCGTATTTTTAAGCCAAACAGGTTGATTTTCATTTTGTATCATTCACTAATAATTAAAATAAGGTTATGTTTTTTTGGCTAGTTTTTGTTTATTTCTAATGTTTTATTACTAATATTAGGTTATATTATTCATTACTTGCATTGGCAAGAGAAAGTTGTATGAGTGTTTCACGCCAGAATTTTAAAATTGCCGTTTTCTATTCACAATGATCAGATGGCAATTTTTATAGTAGTTCAACAATAGTAAACTAAATTAGATTAACATAACTCTATTTCAACTGAGATGCGTTAGAAAAACTGATTTTTTTTTTAAATATAGAGTTTTTTGTACACTTTAATAAGTTTAAACACGAGATAGAAAATATTCTAATAGCTCAGTCTGAATGCATACGCTAAAACAAATCAATCGTTTTTAAAAAAAAACTTAAAAGAGACAATCATAATTGGTATAAATAAAATTGTGTTTCTTTTTCTGTACAATTTTTCAAAATGCCCCGAATTTCTACATCAGGTCTACCAAGTAAACACTGAAAATAAGTTCGGCTGAGTTTTTGTCTGTCCATCGACTTGTCTGTAGGTCTTAGAGCATCACGCCGCTGAATAAATTTCAATGAATTTTAGTAATTTGGTTCCAGAAATGATCGGAATGAATATTTTAAGTTTTATTGTGACTTTTTCACGCATAGTAATAGAGACATTTACATTTTGTAAAAGTTAACTGAAATAAAAAATGTTCAACCACAATAATGTTACTACACTATTACAGAGTATTGTGTGTTTAAGTCAGCAAAACTGACTTTCAGGAAGAAGTACTCTTCTAACCAAAATTAGTCACAATTGATTTTTCAATAAAATAATAAATAATTAGCAGTTGTCTCTATAACTCAGTGATAGATAACTTAATTTGAACAACAAAGCTCCCGGATTCAATTTGAAAAATGAAAAGATTTTTCCACTGTTCTTTAAAATGAAGGTACAGTTCCACAACCTCCGTAGCAGCTAATCTCTTACGATGTAGATAATGTAAAAAAGTATTCATAATAAACATACTCAACATGTTTTACACTCACTAGGTCTGTATCTGAACTCTAATGTGTCAAGAAGCGCGTGCGCAGAATGGGTATTTAAGCTAGTTTATATAAACTCCAAGAAGATTCATTTACCCGGCAATCAATTTTAATTCAATAATAAATTTAATATTATATATTTTTTAAAACGATTGGACATTGCAAAGAGTATTCATTACAAACTTATGGTTACAGTTTAACTAATAATTTTCATATTGCAAAACCACGATAATATTAATTAATGAGATTTGTTAACCAATGTGAGATTTCCATTTCTACATAATTCTGCTACTAATTAATATTTTAATAACTGATTTTAATAATTCAAGTAGCGCAAACTGATTGAAAGAATTGTGAGAACATTTAACTAAATGAAAAACTAATCGCGTTTGAAAAAACTGTAAATTCAATAAAAAAAATAATAAAAATTGATCAAACGAAGAACAACGACAGAATAGGTACGTTTAAGTTAAATCTAGAAAGTAAATAAACTTTTAGTCTAGAAAAAAATAAAAATGTTATGAATAAGATACTAGATATCGTTTCCACATTTTGATTTACTCACACAGAGTTTAACACCCAAAATAATTTAAATTTCAGTCTAGCCAAAACTTTTAGTAGTTATACTAAGTGATGACGTTATTGTATTTTTAGATTCTGTACGTAATTTACGAATAGTTTATGTCACAGTTCTTCTTCATTCTGACGACCCAATTCTGTTGTTAAAGATTTGCACACAAAATATACTAGCAAATGTCCTTACATTTAAAAAAAACTGATTTATAAACAAAAAAAATATATTTTGTACTCAGCTGCTTTAAAAGGACAAACTATTTAATGGCAAATGCTAATTTTTTCGAATGATTAAATGGGTGTATTATAAAAAAATAGTGAGTAGATTACAGCTCCATGCATTAACCTACCAATTAAAATTAAATTAACGTTTGCAGAATAACAAGACAATTAAAAAATATCAGTCCGACCAAAAGGACTTCAGGAGATGATAGACGAAAGAAACTACAAAAATATGTGTAGCAATAATTCAAATGAAAAACTCATGTTTCTAAAAATATGAGTTTTTCATTTAAACTTTTGTACAAATTAATTAAATATTTGTCTCGGATTGATTGAAAAATGATTTCCATAAGCCTGGAGAATACCAGTCTTTATATCAGACCATATTAAAACCAAACACATTCGAATACCGAGATTACATACGCTTGTTTATTTATTTACACCAACATTAAAAACTGATGTCCTTTTCATTATACGATTTTGTTGGCCATTTGGATTTATTTATTTATTTATAAAAAAGTTCTGTTTCTTGTCACATGGTTAGCCAATTTATGACTAAAGCATTTCAGAACAGAAGAATTAGAGATGTAAAAGACACTAATCAGAGTTATCTACTCCGAGAGTAATGAATTTCCTTATACAGCCAGACCCTGTGGTAAATGAATGAAGGTATCATTTGCAGGGCGGAAAGTAGATGATTTTCAGAGGGCCTGGTATACTTTTCCACATAGCGAGGAAGGCAATTGTAAACAACCTCACTCGTTTTACTTGTATCTTCAAAAGGTTCAAACCGGCCTTTCGGCTGATGACCTAAAGAACAACTTTCAATTCGATACCCTTTTAACATATAGCTTAAGATCATTCAGATTAATAACTAAAGTTGTTTAGGTTTCAAGGATAAAAAGAACAAGCCATAAACAAACTGTTAAACGGAGTAAATTCTTTTGCTCTACTCAATTGAACTGAATCTTCATTTTAATACTATATAAAATTCATCATTTTAAATACAATACAATAAGACTGCTGATCTTGAATTAAATAAAAAGTGGTGAAAAGCCCTAAGAAACGAAAAACTAAAGGTAAACGTTACTCAAATGAAGAAGTCAAAATGTTCTTCCGCCGTCTGGTCACAGTTTAATCTTTTGCCTGATATTCATGTTCACGAGAATTTTCTCTGTTTTATTCATACGCTCCAACAAATCTATGTTAAATTCATAGAAAAGTGAAGTAATAAAAATTCTAAAGGTAACGATAATAGTTTGAATATTATTTACTAAGTCCAGTCCAGAGATTAGATTGAACTTAAATCTAATTTACACTACATTTACGTCGGCTTGTAAAAGCAATACTTTAAGTTAACTAGTCAAAAAAAGAAAGTATGAATGAATGAAACACTATAATTTCAATAAAATATTTGATTGTGCATTATACGTATTTTTAAAACAGTTTAAATTTATGAGTGAAAATCATAAAAGGTCACTTCTTTTTAAAAAGTTTTTTTTAATTTTCATCATAGTCAATAATAAAAATTTTATTTATTAATAAAACATCATTTTTCTTTTAACTGTTTGGGAAATCAATTACCGGGAAAATTCTGCAGATCGTACAATTACGTATTCAGAAGACGAATAGCAATATTTGTAAAATATGCACATAAAATATTACTTTTATTTTTTTTTAATTCACTACTGCTATGTATTTTGCATATTATTCTGGAAAAACATAACTTAATATTTCTGTTTGAGTTTTATTTAAATTTTGCCACGGTTGGCCTATTTCCAACATTGCACTTAATTAATTTAATAGAGCGTGATGTTTTGGGAGTCATCCAATAAATAGTGGCTCTCGTGAATTTATAACACTAACACATAACAAAAGCTTGATTATTCGTTGATTATTTTAATTAATTTATAAATAAACACCTACAAATAAAGTAGTTGAAGTTGCATATTATACGCACTTTACGGTTATTTTCAACCATGAGGAGTTATAAACAAAAACTAAACCAAGCAAACTAAAATTAAAATCTGTAATAAACTGTTAATATTATGTGTAATTGTCATCATAATTGTTGATTTTTTTTTAATTTATTGCATAAACTTCTGCGTAAGTACGATTGTTAGCGGCGAATTTAAATTTGTTTAAAAGTGGAATATTTGTCATTAAATTCACAACCCTGTTATTGTAGCTGCGTCTTTACGAAAGAAGTTTTTATAATTACTTTCTGCCAAGAATCTAAAGAGAAAATAATTTTAAAAAACCCGCAATGTAAATATAATATATTAACACTCTTCTGATCGTTCACGCTAAGAGCCCATGACTTAAATAACAAAATTTCTCGTCTTTAATAAACAATAAGTCCTCAAAAAATGTGTTACTGACGACTTAATGCAGTCTTTAAACACATTTTCAGCATTTTACCTCATTAAAAATACGGTGGAAAGTAATTCTCGTTCAAATAGAGAGTAAAAAGGATTAAAAATTACTTGGCAACGTATATTTTATGTACAATTTTATTTAACTTGACATTCAGGAAATCCCACGTAAAATATAATTTTAAAAAATCAGCTCTGAAACTAATATTATTTTAAGATTTCACAAGCCATCCAAAAGTTTTTCTTTTCTAAAGCAAAAACATTAATGTAAGAAAAAAATTATTATGCTTGTGAAAAAAATAGTTCTGTGTAAATTTAACACAGAAATCTCGGTGCTTAGGTGGCAGTTTTTAGTGAGAAATTTTTATAAATCAATTCCTAAAAAAAAGTTATCAATTACTAAAATACAATATTATAATCAACTAACCATTCAGGTCCCAGGTTATAAGCCGGGATCTTATCTCATCGTTGAATGCAGTCTCATGTTTAAAGTCATGTTTAACTTCAACGTAACTTTTAACAATCTAATGCAATGTTAAAGCAAAAAAAAACAAAATGTACGTATGAGTTACAGTTTACAATGAATAGTAAGGTAATTTTTTCTTTTTACACTGTCACATTAAAATATTTGCTAATTTAGTAAACTACATACACTATATTATTAAATAAATGTTATAATTATTTGGCCTAAATCTCTTTACATAAATAAAACAGTAAAAATAAACGTAATAAACCAGGATTAAACATTTTACTGGTGAAATTCCATTATTTGGATAACAGCAATAAAATTTAGTGCATAATAAATTTTGATAAATCGGTAATTACGAAATGAACCTGAATTAAGTAGCTAGTAATTAAATTGCGAGAGTTGAATAAATTCATTATCTAGCACAACTAGCATATTAAATTATAGTCGATGATACCTTCGTACCTGCTTAATTAAGTTGTAAGACAAATTTAATTAAATATTACGAGGAAAAATCACTGATATTAATGCTGGAGATTAATAATTACTTTTGATTCATTACACGGAAGTTTCTGACATTCATAAAAATTCAGAAAACCATTATCTGAAATGAAATAGCTCAGCTTTTTTATTTTTTTATTTGCTTTATTTGGGACGGTAAGAAACTGATTTAACTTGATTCACACCAATATTACAGATTAACAAATAGGAAATCTGATTTCTGTTACTAATAGAAACTTGAATGGGCCGCCCAGTAGGCCTACATTTGTCGAAATGATGGCTTTTTTATTTATTTATTTAACGTCGCATCAACTGCAAGGTCATTAGTGTCGACGTTGGGGTGGAACTGTGCGTAATGAGGATGAAATGATTTTTTTTTGTAACGTATGAAAATATGCCGTGCCTGAGTGGGATTCGAACCAAGTTGAATAAGTTTCCAGAACAAAGCCCCATGATGGCTTTGTTCTGGAAAGAATTAGGCTAAGTGACTTTGCGGATAAATAATATCGTACTCTCCTAAATAACAATAATATTCTCCTGTAAACATTTTGTCTGTAATGTGAATATAGCCTGAATTAATAGTTAATAATATTTCATCAGCAACAAATAAAGCTATTTCATATCGATAGCAAATTATTTAATAAAATAAGAGTACAATATTTTAATAAATGGCTATGAACCAGAGCGTTGTTTCAGTTACCCGGTTTTTTATGCATAGTAGAATTTTGTGGCTACCGTTCTAGGGAGAGCGTTACAAGCAAGTAGCTATTGAACAGAAGGTTAAAAATGGGATTTATATCAACTTTTTTTTAATAATACCATTCTTGTCAATAAAGATTTCTGTACTATTGTTTCTATTTTTTACCGTTTGTTTTCAAGTATATAGCCTACTAGTAAATTAATTCCGATAAAAAGGATTGGAAGAATTTTCACATGATTTTGTTAACAGAAACAGTACGTACTTACTGACAACTACCAAATTTTCTACTATATTTAGTTGATCTTATATTATAACTGGCTTTCAGAACTAAGCATCATCCATCTTTTAAAAAATATCTGACAAACCGGTGAAGCCGAATTACACAAACAAAGCTTTAAAATAATACATATTAATTTTTTAATGAGTGTACGTTGCAATCAGTTCAGTTTAGAACAATAAGCAACCCTATGACCCCAAGAAGATTAGAATGATATAAATAAGGTATAGTCTTGTTCGAACAATTCCTAGGAAAGTATGGTTAATAAACCCCAACCATGAAAGTACACCGGTAACCACTGTCTATTATTAAAATATATATAAAAGTAACAACCTCAACTCGATTTTGAGCCACGGAACGTTCTTCTCCGTAAATCAGCCGACTCGCGACGATAATTTTACCAGTACACCAACCTGTTGGGTTACAATCATGTTTATTTTTTTAATCCCTAATGTGTGTACGTGCAATATGTTCAATTCAGAACAAGAAGCAACCCCATCACCCAGTGAGATGAGGATTATGTGTATGACTCATCACCTGAGGTGTAGTCTTGTACAGACCCGAGCTGACCATTCCTATGACAGTATGGTTAATTGAACCCAACCATCTAAGTACACCAGTAACCACTGTCTAGTATTCAAATCCGTATAAAGTAACTAAATTTACTAGGATTTGAACCAGGAACCTTAGTTAATTAACAAGGAACCATGTTAATTTAGACATATTTTATTGTTATTTACAACCTTACCAGATAACTACATACCGGGTGGCTCATTTATGTCAGTTTCCCCACATACGGAAGAAGTAAAAATGAAGGCGCTACAAGTTAACAGATAAGTCACCAACAGGGAAGAAAACAGATTTATTATATGAACTGTACTTACATAATACCTTTGTTATAGCAGTTGTTCAAAATGTCCACCATTAGTGTCTATACACTTCATATAACAACTTAAAACTGATTGACAAGTTTTCAACAATATCAATTTATCTTCATTGACGGTGTCAAATGCATTTTCTATTATGCTTTTTAGTTCGGCTAGGTTTTGGGGTTTTGAAGAAAATATCAATCCTTTATAATACCCCACAGTGAAAATCACTTGAGGTTAAGTCTGGCGAGCGCGCCGGGCAATCAATTGTACCACAGTGACCAATTCATACGTTAAATTCGGAATTCAAAAGCTTGAACTTCGATACCAAAATAGGCTAGGGCCCAATCTTGTTCCCAGATGTGCGATTGAAAATTTGTAAACAGGATTGTTTTCAAGATCTGGAAAGACTAGTTCCTGCAGCACCTATTAGTAACTTTCCGAGTTAATATTTCCCTCACAAAAAATAAGGATCTATCAATGCAGTACTCGAAATTTCTCCCCATACCATAACACCAGGCACATTAAGCTTTTCTTGAATTACCTTATGAAGATTTGCATCCGAAGAGTACACACAGTTACGCCGATTAACACGTTCAATGAGTTTGAAACATGCCTCAACACACCACAAAATTTATCGCAAGAAATTTGGATCGGCTTCTGTACGGATAGCGACGGTCTTACAAAATTCCAAACGCCTATCGGGATCATCCTCGTAAATAACTTGGAGTAAAGATGGATGATATGTTTCAGAGACTCACCTCACTATAACGGACAACAATTAATGTTATACGTTGTTGCTGCTAACGTAACAATGTTACAAACTTATTGATACAAAATATCCTACTACATGGGGAAACTGACATATGGGTCATCCGGTAGAGCTTAAAATGATAGAACAAAATTTTATTTAACCTCAAAGTATCGAAACATAAGAAAAAATAATAATTTCCCAGATTAAATCCTGGAATTTAAATCAGGATCTGAACTAACGAAACAGCCAAAGTTTATTTATTTATTATCATGAACCTACGTAAAATATATTACCGTATTAACTTAAGTAAATCTGATATATCAAAATAATAAACACAACACATATTGTATTTTACTTTAACTGTTTAGATGCAATTAAAAACCTACATTCTTTTTTCCACAGGTTATAAACCATTGTAATAAATAACATTTTTATGGTTATCTATAATTTAATAACACCGTATAGGTAACCAAATGAAATATGTTTCTTATCTAAACTTCCTACAGATGTTATTAACTGTTTTTATAAAGCTTACTGCGAACCCATACGAAATATATAATGAATTAGTAAGTCATTACTGTACAGTTTATTAGAAATAGAGTCTTCTAAATCTTGATAAATGTGTCCAAATTATGATTGTAATTGTATATTTTGATATCTTAATTTTGTATTTCAATCTGAATTAAGATTATAATGTTCAACGTTCTATAGATGGGTAATGTAATTTAAATTCTTTAGCAGTGTGTAGGATTTTTATTCTTAGTCAAAACTGGTAGTGTAGTATTTGCAGTAAATAATATTACTAGGTAGGTTATTTTATGTCAAGCTGTTTTTTTTTAATATAAGTATATTCTCATTCCTAAATCAGATGAACTAATAATTATTATATACCGTATTCCCAGAATCTGAAACCTGGATAGAAACGAAACGGAGTTTTTCATCGAAAACACATTAACACATAACGACTGATATATCGTTAGCAGGCCAAAATCATTAGCACAAAAGAAAAAAGCTATTTGTCAAAAATTAAATAAGATTAATTAATATCTACTTCATTTATATTTCAATATATATTTCAGTAAGTTAGTTAAAACACTATGACTTGCTAAAAAATCTGGTGTGTAACACTCACAACTTTATCTTGCCAATGCAAAATTGACAACATAACCTAACATTAGTAATAAAATATTACAAATAAATAAATAAACTAACCTCAATAAACATAACCTAATTTTAATCATGAGTGAAAGACGCAAAATGATAATCAACCTCAGTTTGGCTTCAAAATACGGAAAATCACTCTTTCACGCTAAACTAGGCTCTGTGAGAAAAATGCGCTAAATAAAATTTGTAGATCTTTAAATTTCCCATAAATTTGAATGTATACACTCTTGTCGTAAAATTCATACTAAGGCCGAAATCTTAAAAAATCAATTTTTTTACACATTTTCATGAGAAAAGAACAGAAAATCACATATCACCCCTAAACTGAGCGTTATACAAAAAAAACGTTTGAAATAACATTTGTAGTTGTTTAAATTTTCTACAACTTCTATTATCTATATACATTTTTGCGCTAAAATGCATATTAAAGCGGCAATCTTAAAAAAAAACATTTTTTTTACGAGAAAACAGCCTCTCTAAGAATTTCAGCAGACATGGCGCCTACCCTATCTTGTAAATCATAAGAAATTAGTAAATGAAACGATTTTTTAAAAAATTGTGGGAGCCGTTTTTGAGAAAAATCGCAAAAAATTGAAAAATTACACTAAGAAACTACTACTTCCGGTTAACCGATTCTGATGAAAATGTTCGTGTCGGGTCCGGTAGTAGTATCTAACTTAAGTTTCAAGTTCGTACGGTCTTCCGTTCTTGAGTTATTCTGTTCACACACACACACACAGCCCAATCGCTAAAAACATGTTTTTTTGGGGTTCAGGGGTTCTGAAAACGTGTAGATCCGGTGAAAACTCGATTTCGAAAAATCGACACGAAAACGAAACCTACTTTCCTTCCTATACATTCATATAGGCAAGAGAAAGTAAAAAGTATTGCTCCATTGGGATACCTTTTCATGATAATCATCAGTGTAATAAATCTAGGCTACTTATTGTTCGATTAAGAACGGTTATAGATAAAATGTTGCCCAAAATAAAACAAAAAAGCTTAAATATAACCTTATCCACATCCTCAACCACATCATTGAATTATAAAATTAAAATGCATTTTTTTAAAATTTCAATTTGGAAAGTTCCCTCAAAATGACCATAATTCATCCCGATGTCTCCATTATCTTTCTGTTTTATTTCTCCTTATTTTTAAAATTTAGAATATAGTCAAAGTTTACTTTCTAAGTTGGTTCAATGTTTTGGTTGGACTACACTAATTTGGTACTATACTTATACTTCCTTATGACTTATTCTAATGAAAGAGGTTTAGTATCTGCTAACGAATAGTAGGCCTACTAAGTTCCTACCATAGTAAGGTAGACACTAAATCATCATTAACAATCGTAATTTAAACTTATAGCTTCTAATTAAACAATAGCTTTTCAATGATCACCGATTTCCTCAAAAAGGGTTTGGAAACTATCAACAAGATCCTCCTGTAAATAATTATACCAATTTTGAAGTTCAATGAATTTATTAAAACAAACGTTTTACTCAAAAGAAAGGGAACACAATACTTTAAGTGTTAACTATTATTATTCTCCTCATTTGAAAAGTAACGAATTTAAGAAAAATAAGTTTGGCAACTCTACAATAACGAGTGACGTAGGTTAATCCCACGTCAAACCAAGCATCGGAACGATTTAAAGGATTTTGCCAAAATTTTGGGTGAATTATTTCCTGTCATAATGGTCAGCTTCAAATTTAGGATTGCACAAATTCAGATAATAACTGGGTTTTTTCCTATTGAAAGTTATATTTCATACATTTTATTGTATTGTTACATTTATACACAAATCTTTATCAATACTAAACTGTATTTCAAAAGAACAGAATAGCCTGTAAAGTTTAGAACAAAACAATTTTTTCTAGCTTATTGTTTTTAAATTATACGTATCATATTACAAAGACTAATTAAATAATTTTTTTTTCAGGTAATTAAAAGAATATATAAGTACTACATTTTTATTTTAACATTCTCATAAACATTTTTGTAACAAAAAACCATAACAAAACCAGATAAAAATAATGAGTAAGTGCAATTTCTGTAATAATCATGTACTGAGATATTTATATTTTAAATAACACAGTGACTTCCCAGGCCCAGAGTTGCTAAACTCTAAGAAGAAATAGTACCCCTAAAAAAAAAAACAATGTAGGAGAAAACATCAGTGCCTAATAGAAGCACGACATACGTTTTGTAGATGCAATCGTATAAAAATATCATAAAATCAAAATTCATATCATAAAAATCAAAAGATAATTTATCATAAAGTCCTGAAATTTTACAAAAGCTTATATTATAAATGTACTTCCAGTATTCAAAAATATTTTTTGAAATAGTAGATAATCTGAGAAGCTCCAAATTTCTACGGATAACCTGAACAACAATTTAAATTGATATAATGGGATTACGCCCGTAATAAGCAGGTGGAGTGTTAGATTATTTGCACTGGATCTGCTAGTTCCAGGGCTATAAAAAATAGTTCTTTTTCTTATCACATGGCCAGCCAATTATATGACTGAAGCATTTAAGAACAGAAGAGGAAGAGGTGTAAAAGACACTATTCAGAGTTATCTCCTCTGAGAGTAAAGAATTTCATTAGCCTATACAGCCAGACCCTGTGGCGAATAAAGTGGAGGTGTCATTTGCAGAGTGGAAAGTAGATGCTTTTCAGAGGGCCTGGCATCCTGATAAGCATACTTTTCTACTCAGTGAGGAAGACAATGTTAAACCAACTCACTCCTCTGTTTACTTAGTATAATTTATAGAGGTTCAAACCAGTCTTTCGGCTGATGACCTAAACAACAGAATTAATAGGATGAACTATACCAGTAATTATTTACGTCTATTTATACAATAGTGACAAGGGTATTTTAAGTAACTGGAATAAAAATGAATTCTCACATAAAAGAAATATTCAGAGAAATTTACCAAAGGCAGAAAATTTCATTGTGAATTGACCTAGAAACAATGTAAATTATAATGATTAATACAGAAAGCCAAAAAATCAGTGAAGCTTAAATAAACCACACTGAATTAAAGCTTCGATCAAATAAAGCTCAAAGAGGTTAATGTTTACAATTAGTATAGTTAAGTAACCTTGAAATTGTAAAGCACGATATGGTATTCAATGTAGTATGACGGTATCTGTACCGAATTGTACGTAACACAATAAAATACCCCATGATAATTTACATAAAATATTTTAACTGAGTTAGAGGCAATAAGGAAAATTCATTAAGAGTCAATTGATTGGTTTAGCTTTCACAAATAAATGTATTTGTACAAATTATCGATTGATTAATTAATAAATGATTTGACATTGGTTATCATTGTCTATTTTAATTAATAGTTAATGGAGGAGAAAATATTGTCTAATTGGTAGTGGACAGATGTACTCTTACTGCGTTAACAGATTGTACAACGAAGGTATTTTTTCAACAAAACATCTGAATTAAGAAATATAGAAAAATGCAAGGCAGTAGTGTTTTGATCAATAACTCAGTAATTCAGTTTATTAGCTTATTACTAAACTGAAGTTCCAGCTCGATTTCCGGTTGTTATTAAAATTGTCTAAAATTTACCATTATCGCTTATGACCGAAGTTCTTAGCAAAAATCGATGTAAAATTAAGAGAGGTATTACATATTATAATATATAACACATTCAAAGTAAGTTATACCTTTTATATTGAATATTTAAAAATTTTTGTACAAATACATTTTAATTTAAAAAGTTTTAAACCCGAATTAGGTCAGAGATATAATTTTAGTTCCGATGAACTATGAAGTCAACCCAAAGATTTTTCTCTACACACATGAGTTCATTATCAGTTAAAAAAAATATTTAATGAGATTTAAGGTATTTTCACAAAATCACAAATGATAACTCACGAAACTAGTCAGAGTCATCTCCTGTGAGAGTAATGCAATTCGTTTTACAGCCAGACCATGTGGTGAATGAAGTGAAGGTGTCTTTTTCAGGGTGAACAATAGATGATTTTTAAAGAGCCTGGCATGCTGATAAACATACTTTTCCACTCAGTGAGGCAGGCATGGTAAACCAACTCACTCCTCGTTTTACTTAGTAAACCCTCTAAAGGTTAAAACCAGCCTTCAGCTGACGACCTAAACGACGACAACAACAACTGACGAAAGATTAAAGGAAATTCTAGTTAAAATACTTTTAAAAATAAGTTCATACAAAACAGTTATGCATAACAGAATGTGTTATGAAAGGATATCAGGAGTTTACATTTAAATTGGTTTACCAAAAATACGTAAGGCCTCAGCCGTACAACAGAAGCAATACAATTGATTTCACATTATATCCACTCCCACAACAAAACTAAAAGCAAAAACAGTACAGATACTATATTCCTCTAAAAATACTACATAGGAACATGTCAAACAATTATACTAGTTACAAAATATATACTTCTATTTTTTTTTTTTTTTGACTACACAAGATATTTTTTTTTTGCAACTTTATAAAATTAACAAGTAAATTTAATAAAAAAAGGATACAAATATTGACGAATTTTAACACATTGAGGAGATCGCTGCCCATTGACAGTACTCCAACCGTAATCATTAATTTAGTTCATTATTTTGTTAACTATTTACTTATTTTATTTTGTTTTTCTTTAATTTTGATGTCTTATGATATCCCTACTCCAGAGTCGTTTGAGTCTTCATATAGGGGCAGTTGGTAAATCCGATATGTTTAGGTCACCAATGAGCTGGTTTGGATTATTGGGTAATTTCTTTTTAAATCGTATGTATGAGCGTAGAAAAATATCGTTGATGTATGAGACGTTTAAGTTTGCGCGTAGTGAATCGTTCGTGACGGGTAAGGGAGCACTAGTTATGTCTTAACAGTTTAGACTGAAAGCATCGTATTTTCAAAGTTACCGACGGTTTGGCACAACAGTCAATTTGGCTGCTATACATCCAAACGGGTCTAAGGTAACACTTATAAACTAGTAGTTTTAGATGAAGTGGGAGTTTAGAAGATCTGGAAATCAACGAATACAGTTGTTTACGTCTAGCGTCCAAAGATGCTCGCGTTTCGTTAACATTTTGGTTCCACGTTAGTCTTTTGTCAATGTAGAAACCAAGATACTTTATTCTGTCACGTTGAGGAAGTGGCGCACCATACAAATATATACTTATATAAATATATTTTATGGTAATATATTTTTGCTTATTTTATGATGCAAGAAAGATTGTTAAATAAAAAAAATAATGATTACTGTATAACAAGTTGTAAGTTCGTCTAAAACGGTTTCATAAAAAATATTGCCTGATTTGATTTCGGCGACTTTTCATTATAGGCCTAATATTCTACTCTAGGAACAAATAAAACAACTTCACAGCAAACGTAATTACTAGAGTTCATTAACTAAAGAAAACTAGTATAGACCACCCAACAAAAGTACACCACACTCCAGAGTTTATAACTTTAAAAGGATTAGTTTTACTACCTTCTATTAAGTCTAAAAACTATTAGTAAAACTCATCTTAAAAATCATTAAGCTGGAATATAATAATTCGTTCCGACAGTTTGTTTGGCTGCAATATTTCAATAGTTGTGAATTTTTAAAAATATTTAGTACATACAGTTCAGATATTTAACATTTTTATCGTAATAAGCATATCGGTATACATCAAAGAAAACACGAGTTTAACAGGCTTAGGTCTTCTGAAGAGGAAACTTTAAGATATACATGAATTTTATGAGCTAAACTCATAGACGTAAAATATTGCGGTAGTAATATTAATAATCACTTCCGGATGCAATGTTTTTGCTTTATGAAATAAAAAAATAATATTTACAACAAACATAAAGACACCCTTAAAAATGTTCCAAAATTATTTAATAAATGTGTTTAACATTACATGTAAATATCAAAAAGTATATCACAAAACTACGTTCATCAATCATACCATAAACTTAAAAGCGTTAACCGTTTACTATTCAATTCGTAATGAAATGGTAATTAGGCCTAGTTCAGCTAAATTTCTCCATAACTGCATTTGTCAAGTACAGCTCATAGAAGTAAGTATTTATGCAACTAAAACGCATACAATAGACTTACTTTAATTAAATAATCTAAAGATAATAATAATCTTGACTGGAAATTTTAAAATATTTAGAAATTTATAAACACATCCATTCAGTAATCTGTGAAACCAGACAAAATATAATTGAAATAAGTGTTGATAAATACAATACTTACTTTAGAGCATTACCCAGTTTATTTTATTTCAAAAAAGACGTAACATAGAAATAAAAATAATAATTGGCCGCCTTTGTGGCGTAGTGGCTAGCGCACTAGCCTACAAAGCGGACGGTCTCGGGTTCGATTCCCGGATAGGACCTGATAATTTTAGCACGTTAAAACCCACTGTTACAATACCGAAACCCACAGTAGTTGCTAATGACCAAACTGTTGACGCGTCTTTAAATAAATTAAATTTTAAAAAAATTCCCGAGCAATATAATAAATATTTTACGATAGCCTACAACAAAAAACTGTGAAGTGGTAAATAATAACACAACAATAGTTCTAGTTCTTAACAAAATAACATAAAATTTTGAATGTAGTCGTTGAATGTCTGAAAACGATCGTCAATTTAAATTTTCTTTTTTTTTTATTTAAGTCTGTTTGAAAATTGATGTTAATGCAGACAGTGAAGGGAGATAGATGAAAATGAGTTGTGAAAAAATGCCAGACCTAACTGGGAATCGAACCCATAATCCCTGGCATAAAAGCCAGTTTTGTTGACCATTACGACATGATAGTCGTTAACGGATTCTAAACGAAAAAAACAAAAATGAGATGAAATCAGTAGCATCAAACGTGTGCATCAAATAAACTGGTTCATCAATTGTCTCGATTTAACTCCATTTTTAACTCCTTCTAGATATCACTAATGTATATTTAAAATTACAGCTCTTTGGAAGTTACATAATATTTATTACATTAGGGTAATTACCCCATTTAATCTTTTAGGGGCAAATGTTCAAAATTAAAAATGAATTACTTTTCCTAGATATCATTTGCCGAATACGCAAGCAATTTGTTTCAGAGCTAAAACTCTTAAGGAAGAAACCGAAATAAACTGTATTTCTTTAAAGGTTTCACACGTTTTTACCCCTTAGACGCAAGTGACAAAAATGAAAATGTTTAGATATTTCTGCTCAATTTTTAAGTAATACCTATATAAATTCTTAATGAAAAATCACATTGAGAAGATGGACAAACGCATGTTGTTATTGCAGTTACCGACATAATTAAATAGGTCAATAGGCGTTTATTATGAACCAATTATTTTGCTAATCATAGTAAAATTACTATAAATAGACATTTATTAAATTATGTATAATGATAAATGTAGACATTGTTTTTATCGAAGAAATAGTCTATTTGTTAACAAATTGTTGACAACTTAAATTACAAATAGGCCCCTAACAATAAAATTGGGTGGGTTGTATTATCCGATTAAAGGAATAACTTCAGTTTATTGTGTGCATGACTATAACTGGTTAGGTATGTAATACTTATTATTATTTATTAATAGTACAAATATTTAATAACAATCTCTTTTAATACAACAACAAAAAGTAATATAAAGTAAACCTGTATTACCGTTTCTGGTAATAAGTATATTTTTTATAATAGTAGTAAAGAATATATTTCAAGTGGGGGTCTAACCGAATCTTTAAAAAAGTTCAGTTAGGTAAATCCATGTGAGCCTGCTATATATTTCAAGGAACTGGTGGGTTCACTTTTCAGTAGCTTTCTCTGGATGAATACTAAATAGATTTCAAAAATGTACACATGTTAAGTAAAAATTGCTTCCATATAATTATCGTCCTAGTTATTCTTTTAAAACTATAATTCTTGTCTGCATAGTTCAGATAGGCTGTTCGAGGATTTGGAGGTCCGAGTAGTCCCTAATAATAAAAATAATGTATTTATTATTTGCTCAATAATAAATTACAATGCACATACATATCATATTTCCTATAACTACACATATTAACAACTAACATATTCGTTTATAATAATTGAAATAAATCTTATACATGAATAAAATATAACAAAAATTTACAAATCAGTTCATTATGAACAAAAATACTAAATGACCTACAAAGAAAATTTTGACTGTAGGCAGGGAAGGAACATTATCCAACTTAGCTTGGCATGCTTCACAAAATAATAGCTACTTTATTAAAAAAAGAGAAAAACAAAATATTTTTAAAAAATTGTAAATATCTAGGATGCAAGATTTCCTATGTCAAAGATGATGACGTGAGTGAAAAACTGGCAAAATTCAGCGTTGTGTGCGGTTCTATTCGCAAGACAATAGGAAAGAAAACAAGAAAGGACACCCAAAAATTTTATAGAACAATGGCTGTACCACTCATTACATGCGGGAGTGAAACATGGTTCTCATTACAGAGGAATGAATCTCGTATCCAGGCTGCTGAAATGAAATTTTTGCGGGGAGTCAAAGGTTGTACCTGGTTAGGTAGAGTACGTAATGAAGCTATACGCGCCGAGTTAAATGTTCAGTCACTGTGTGAAACGTTAAGAATATAAGAGAAATTGGTCCAACCATTTACTTCGCATGGCAGCACACAGACTTCCTCTACGAGCACGAAAATATAAGCCTAGAGGGAAGCGAGGCTTGGGAAGACCTAAAAAGAGATGGATGCCGGAACAGGCCATTGAGCCTAATCCTTGACAGATGATTATGATAATGAGAAAAACCAAATAAAAATAAAAGGGAAAACATACAGTCACACAAACACGCTCTCACACATTCACACGCGGTACCAACATTTACCTCGGTAGAACCAAATCATCATTGTGGATTTGAACGTTAACAAATAAAATCGTAAATGTCAACTAATCTTTCTAATTGAAGGGAAAAATCCAACGCTTAAGTTTCCTTCTAAATATAGTGGGTAGGAAGTCGGTCCTGTCAACCTTTAACAAATTGCTAATTTATAAACAGGTGTTAAAACCAGTTTGGACTTACGGTATCCAGCTCTGGGACTGTACGAAATACAGTAATATGAAAATAATACAAAGGCTTCAAAATAAAGTCCTAAGAAATATTGTCGATGCTCCGTGGTACATTCGGAATGATAACCTCCATCGGGATCTGAACATTGAAACGGTGGATGAAAACAGAAAAGATTCGCAAGGAGTCACGAAGACCGACTTCTACGTCACGTGAATGTTGAGGCCATGCAACTCCTTGATAACTCAGACGTAATGAGAAGACTTAAGCGCCAGAAAACCTTAGAATTGGTTTGATTTAGGAGATATATTAGTCTATTTTGCAATAATTTGTAAATAATCAATTGTAATAAATCATCCTGTAAATGAGTTATACATCAATTATCTTGTAAAATCTTATGTTTTGTTTTATAAAGTAAGAATTTTTTTTAGAAAATAAGAATGTTTTTTTTTAGAAAATAATAATAGTAGTTTGAAAATAAGAAATGTGTAGCCTATTTAGAAAATAAGATAACTGACTTATAGTTGTTCAATAAATGTATTTCGTGTATTTCTTGCAAATTTGATAAATCAGTTATAAATTTTGTTTTTTTCTTAATGATTATGTAAATGTGTAGGCTAATAATAAATAAGATAAACTTCAAATCTGTAGTCTACTTAAGTAAATTTAATATATAGAAAATAATATAGGAATAGGAAATACTCTAATCTTAAAAAGGTAGAGTATATCTACTCGTATATCTACTTATATCTACGTATATCTAAAGTATATCTACTTTAAAGGTAGAGCATTAGAGTTATATCTTAAATAATTGTTATTGTTAGAAAATAAGAGTAGCCATTGGGTTATTTCTCTTATGATAATGTAATCCTTAGGTAGTTTAAGTTTGAATAAAAATGTTCGTTAGTCTAAGACTAGATACAATAAATAAATAAAGTCAAAAAATTAAAAAAAAAAATTAAAAAAATGGTTGAGTTACGCACTTCATCAGGTATTAATTAAATTATAAAACTTTGGACCAAGAAAAACAAAACTTTTTTGAAATAAAGAACAATAAATTACTCTTAGGATGCTTAAATAATATTTCGATCGCTGCCTGGTCACACAAAATAATACAGATTCATCATCTAGATTAGATCCTTATATTACTATGCACTATTTTTTAGCCCGGATTTACTTATACTTATTATATTTTTACTTTCTCTTGCCTATATGAATATATAGGAAGGAAAGTATTGTTTTCATGTCGATTTTTCGAAATCGAGTTTTCACCAGATCTATACGTTTTCAGACCCCCTGAACCCAAAAAACATGTTTTTAGCGATTGGTCTGTGTGTGCCTGTCTGTGTGTGTGTGTGTGTGTGTGTGTGTGTGTGTGTGTGTGTGTGTGTGTGTGTGTGTGTGTGTGTGTGTGTGTGTGTGTGTACAAAATATCTCAAGAACGGAACATCGTACGAACTTGAAACGTGAAACTTAAGTTACATACCACTACCGGACCCGACATGAACATTTTCATCAAAATCGGTCAACCGGAAGTAGTAGTTTATTCGTGTAATGTTTCACTTTCATGCGATTTTCTCAAAAACTGGTCCTACGATTTTTTTAAAATCACCTCATTTACTCAATTTTTTATTCTCTACAAGATAGGGTACCACCATGTTTAGTACCGCCATGTTTGCTGAAATTCTGGGTGAGGCTGTTTTCACGTAAAAACATTTTCTTTTTAAGATTGCGGCTTTAATATGCATTTTAGCGCAAAACGTTATATAATAAAAGTTGTAGAGAATGTAAAATTCTACAACTTTTATTTCAAACATTTTTTTGTATAACGCTTAGTTTAGCGGTAATTAGCGATTTTCTGTTTTTTCTCACGAAAACGTGTGAAAAATCGATTTTTTTAAGATTTCGGCCTTAGAATGCATTTTACGACAAAAGTGTGTATAATAAAATTTGTAGAAAATTAAAAGATCTACAACTTTTATTTAAAGCTTTTTTTTGTACAGTGCCTAGTTTAGCGTGTAGGAGCGATTTTCCGTATTTTTAAGCCAAACTGAGGTCGATTTTAATTTTGCGTATTTCACTAATGTTTTTTGAGGTTAGTTTTTTGTTTATTTCTAATATTTTATTACTAATGTTAGGTTTATTGTTAATTATTTGCATTGGCAAGAGAAAGTTGTGTGAGTGTTTCACACCAGATTTTTATACTTATTTTGTATACTTTTGTATACTTATTTTGTATACTTTTGTATACTTATTATGTATGTTTCACTCAATCTACTTAATATAACACATGTAGTTTTCCGCAGTATAAAATGCAGACTTCTAAACGGAGATGTTATCTTTCATTAAAAATTCACTGTTACTTTCTCAGAACCAGCGACTTTCTTATTACTTTTCCAGGGGTTGGACAATAAGTCTTAGAATTAGATCCCTTATTTTTCTCAGTACATTATTTTTCTTCAGGGTTAAGATATTCTTACAAAATTGATCAATCGATGTAACTGAAAAATGATTTCCTAGTACAGTACTAAAATATTGTGTCGCCTTCCTCGACGCCAACACACGTCTGAGCGTCCGTAAAGTTCTTGACTATGATTCTAAATCGGATGAGTTTTTATTCGTTTGTTACGATAATCATTCTGAAATATTCATCGATAATCTAAATTGTGCAGAATTTTAAAAAGTAGGATTGTAATTAGTTATTTTTACTTTCACTTGCCTATCTGAATATATATAGGAAGGAAAGATTATTGTTTTCACGTCAATTTTCCGAAATCGATTTTTCACCGGATCTACACGTTTTCAAACCCCCTGAACCCAAAGAACATGTTTTTAGCGAATTTCCTGTGTGTATGTGAACAGAAAATCTCAAGAACGGAACATCGTACGAACTTGAAACTTGAAACTTCAGTTAGACACCACTAGAGGATCCGACATAAACATTTTCATCAAAATCGGTCAACCGGAAGTAGTAACCTAATTTATTCGTGTCATTTTTCACTTTTTTGCGATTTTTTAAAAATCGCCTTATTTACTACAATTTTTATGCTCTACAAGATAGGGTAGGGATCATGTCGCTGAAATTCTTGGTAAGGCTGTTTTCTCATAAAAAAATTGTTTTTTTAAGATTGCGACTTCAATAAAGTGTAATAATCAAAGTTAAAAACAATTAAAAAACCCACAACTTTTATTTTAAACATTTCTTTGTATAACGCTTAGTTTAGCGATAATTAGCGATTTTCTGTTTTTTTTCTCACAAAATTATGTAAAAAATTGATTTTTTAAATTAATATTTCAGTATTAGTATGCATTTTACGACAAAAAGTATATAAAAAAATTTATAGGAATTTCAAAGCTCTACAACTTTTATTTAAAGCATTTTTCTCTACAGAGCCTAGTTTAGCGTGAAAGAGTGATATTCCGTATTTTTAAGCCAAACTGAGGTTGATTTTCATTTTGCGTCTTTCACTCATGATTAAAATAAGTTTATGTTGTTTGAGGTTAGTTTTTTTGTTTATTTCTAATGTTTTATTACTAACGTTAGGTCATATTGTTCATTATTTTATTGGCAAGAGAAAGTTATGTGAGTGTTTCATACCAGATTTTTTTTTTATTTTGTTTTACGTCTGACTGTTTTGAAATTTCTGCTAATGTAGACGGTGGAGTTTGATTATATATGAAAATGAGTGTTGAAAAAATGCCAGACCTAACCGGGAATCAAACCCGAGACCTCGGCGTCGAAGCCAGTTGCGGTAACCACTACGCCAACGGGCCGGCCAAAGATTTTTACCGCAGATGGACTCGACCCACCTGTCTTTAAATACTTACATCAGAACTTTACCATTACTCCAAACATACAATGCCAACAGTTAGTTCGAATCATTTGGAATTGAGAAATAAAACAGTAATATCTGAAAAACTCCTTACTTAACCCTTTATAGGTCTTTGGTAAGCATACTTACTACTGGCAATAAGATCAATTTAATAAGCCATAGAGTTGAACCTTATGAGTTGACATTTTATGGTGTTATAGATGTTCTCTGGTAAGTAGGCTATCCACATTTTAAAATTAACGCGCAGCGACCATTCTCTTCGTGAGTTGCACAATTTGATAAGGATTCATAACAACGTACGCTACCACTTTGTTTTGTCGTTACTTTTGTACAGCGCTTAGAAAATTCTAGTTTTTTACGGGAAAGCAAGCATTCATGGTAATATAAAGTTAACCCATTCATTCACCTTGGCCATATACATGTACATAAAATTTTATCTATTCTTATGCACTAAACTGCGCACATATCACTTTGCGTAAAATTGGCCACATACATGAACAAATTCTTTAAAGAGTCCAGCAAGTGCTCCAATCTATTAGGACTTTTGAAAAGTTTTCATAATAAAAAAACGTACTTTAAGAATATATATATATTTTTTTAAATTCCTAATACGTGTACGTTGCAATCTGTTCAATTGAGAACAATAAGCAACCCAATAACAATAAGCAGACAATATGACATGTAAATGAGGTGTAGTCTTGTACAGAATCAGGCCGACAATTCCTGAGAGAGTATTGTTAATTGAACCCCAACTACCAAAGTACACTGGTAACCCCTGTCCAGCATTCAAATCATTATAAAAGTAACTACCTTTACTAGGATTTGAACCAGGAACCTTCGTCTCCAAAAATCAGCTGTTAAACAGCTGATTTTGGCGACGACTTTACCTCTAGACCAACCCGATGGGTAAGAATATCATATAATATTTTTCTTTAAATTCTAAGATAAAAATTCATGACTAAATAGGTTAAGATAAGTTATTCTACACATTATTTTGTTATATAGTACTACAAGTTGTTTTAATAAGCATTCTTACCACTAAATATTATGTGTTTCCGTTTCAATACACGTTCCTTGGTAAGTATACTTACCAGGACTTAACATCAAAACAAAGAAATATCTTACAGTTCTGGCACTAGAAATACATTATTCAAGTCCCTGTACAGAAAAATTTAACATTTAACAACATATTATATATTTTCCTCCCTAGTACTGCCCTTGTTGTTGTTTAGGTCATCAGCCGAAAGGCTGGTTTGAACCTGTAGAGGTTTTACTAAGTAAATCGAGGAGTGAAGTGGTTTACCATTGCCTTCCTCACTGAGTGGAAAAGTACACTTATCAGCATGCCAGGCCCTCCGAAAAACATATATTTTCCACTCTACAAATGACACTTTCACTTCATTCACCACAGGGTTTGGATGTATAATGAAATCCATTACTTTCAGACGAGATAACTCTGATTAGTGTCTTTTACATCTCTACCTCTTCTGTTGTTAAATGATTCAGTCATTTAATTGGCTGACCATGTGATAAGAAACATAACTATTTATTTTAGCCCTGCAAGAAACAGATTGAGTGTAAATAATTTGACACTCCGCCTGTCTGTTATGGGCAAAGTACTGCCCTATAAAGGGTTAAAGTTTAAATACAACTTTCTATTTTTGTATAGCTTGAATGATTATCAGTTCAATGTACAAAAAAGTACAGTTATCCAAATTTAAAATAAGGTGGTGCCGTGTAATTATAAACAGTAAGCTCTTAAAAGTAATACGTGAACTGGTTATTAAAACTTTAAATTATAAAGTAGGATATTGTAATGTAGCAAAGGATGAAAATAAAAGGGTGTGCAAAGTGTTGAGGTAGGTAGCTGCTTAAAAGCATAATGCCCTCTTGAGTTCGCGTGGAACGAACGGGTAACCGTACGTAGACCGCAATGAGAGCTCAACGTCTTGTCTCCAACGTCCAACCGCCTCCATCCAGCCTTGACAATGTCCTCTACAAATTCATATTCGCCCACCGAACTTTTCTATCTTGTTCGACCACACCACCTATCAGCACCACCCGAGTTTTATCCGGTCCGCTAACACGAACATAATGAATGAAAACGAACAGTTGTTGAAATTAATTTGAAAAATTACTTGTCTTTGTCATTAAAAGCATATAATACATTTATCATTTTTGACTGCTAATATTAAGAACTTAACCCACGTACTTTTCATAAATGAATTTTTAATTATGAATAACTATTTAAACTGGATAATATATCAATTTTACCAATTGTAATACACTGGCCTACCTACAGCAATTTTATATTGGTATACCGTTAAGCCTTTAGTAATAACTGTTTACATTAATTTCAATTTAACAACACTGGGGTTCGCTCGCTCATAATAATCTTTAGATAAACACAAAACAATTAAAAAATAATTACATACAATTTTAATCAATTATATTTAATAAAAAACGATTTAATCATTTTGTTCTTTTATGCTTATTGTAATAAAAAAAATTCTCATTTTCGATTAAAATCAAAATTTAAATAACTGGATAAATAATTTTTATCCCTCAAGTGAAATGATATTCTTGTCAACAGCCGAAATGCTGGTTTGAACCTCTAGAGGTTTTACTAAGTAAAAACGAGGAGTGAGGTGGTTTACAATTGCCTTAGGGCCTACTCACTGAGTGGAAAAATATGCTTATCAGCACGCCAGAGCCTCCGAAAAGCACCCACTTTCCACCCTGCAAATGACATCTTCACTTCATTCACCACATTAAGATCTTCTCGACCATGTGGTGGTCGTGGGGACCAACTAAGAAATAAAGACAAGACGGAACTGGATATTTACAACGTGAATGGGAAGATTACAGAATATCGAAATCGATAAAGGGAGCACGTAGAGAGAATGCCTGAGAGAAGGATCCCCCTCAGTATTTTGCAATACAGACCGGTGGGGAGGAGAGATGTTGGGAGGCCACGCAAAAAATGGCCATAATTCAATAGTTTGTAGCTGCTGAGAGTCGGAACAGGTGGAAAACTTATCCTTGATTGTGAGAAGAAGAATAAAATACAATTTATGTAAAATAATGTAAAAAATCGAACACAACTTAATCGTTTAAATTTATTGTAAATCACTGCAAACCTTTGTTATTGTAACTAAAGGTACAACATTATTGTAACCCTTTATTATTGTTACATAATGTGGTTACTAAAAACCAAAAATTTCGATGCGATCGTAATAAAACTTTTTGTAAAAATAGCACAATCGTGCCTCTTTGTTGCTAAGGTAGGCTGTGTAACTATGGAGAATTCACAATGTGGTAACTGTATTCGGATACTTCACTTTACATCATCTAAGTTTTATTTCTATTGGTATGAATTTCTTTGTTCAGAATCTTAAGGCGTCTGTGCCTTGAAAGTTACGAGATATAAGTAAAGGCTAGTAGAATAATAAAATCCTATTATAACAGTAAATATTTGTTACTGTGTTTATCACACTGAATTTATGAATTTAAAATTTCTTTGCTTAAATTTGATAATTTGTTAAATGTAAATTCAACAAAAAATCTAATATTCAATTTTATTTTATATTTCGTTTACAGTTTTCCAATTCATTGACCAATGAGCTTGTTCGTCCATTACACTATCCAAACGGAATTCTTAAAAAATCCTTTCCAAACTTTTACAGAATATTTTAAAAAAGTTTGATTGTTTTACACCTTTATAATCTGAACTATATATATATATATATATATATATTTATATATACCTACAAATACTAAACTTTGTCTTACTCTACATTTTTCAATTTAAATATTATCGTAGGTAAAAAACAAATGGCATTTACTTTTTTTGCGGTTCTTTACATGATAAATTATATTGTATCAATAAGAGAACAATAATGGAAATATAAAACAAAGAGTATAAGAAATAAAAATTAAAAAAGTAACAAAATAGTAAAGAAACACTTGAGTTAATTAACTGAACTAACACATAACATTAAAACACCGTCGCTATAATGGGATTGAAAATAAATTTTACCTAACTACCTACGTATTAAAATCATACTAATAAAATAAGAAAAATTAACTTATAAATAAGGTCGTTGACGAGAGAATAAATAAAGAAAGCGATATAATCCACATTATGTTTTACAACGTTCTGTCTCTCTCCGAATAAAACAAAATAGAACTATTTTATCAAAATTAAATTACATAAAAACTATTCTTTTATTTTCTATTAGTTTAATATATTTTACCTCCTACATTCGAGCAGAATTTATAATACCGTACAGTGAAACAAAGCGACTTTGGAAGATACAAGCAAAATTCGCTGTTAAATAAGATTAATTTTCAAGATTTTTTAAATATTCACATACGTTAACAGATCGCAGAATAAAGAAAAACAGTACCTAATTATGTAATATCCTATCCAAGAATCGCCTACTCACATTTATTATTGTCACTGACCTTCCGAAAGGGCAGTTACACTTCGCCCTTTTTCACAAACAAAAAAAGCAAGAAATATGACAAATCATCAGTCAATGCTAACAACCACGTAAACGAAAGTGTGTAAGATGTAAGAAAATAAAATAAACGGGATCATCATTCTTCAGGACATTTTCTAATAATCCTCATTCTTTCTCTCTCACTCTACCTCAAACATAACTCGCTCTATCTTACTCTCACCTCTCTCAATGTATCGTTGAACAAACAGCCTCCGCCCTAATAAATCATATTTCATTTGACAGCTCTTTCTACATCATCGATGTAGATAGAGGAACGATCTCTTAGCTGCTAACTAAAACAAATTTGTTTAAATATTTATGCCAAATTATTTTACCACAGTAATAATATCATAAACTTAATAGACAATTTTCAAAAAAAAAAAATGAAAAGGTTTGAACAGAAGTAAAAATATTAAAATTTTTATTTAAATTTGTAGGTACTGCTCAGAAGAAGTAGAATATCGTTTTCCACGATTTTTTTACAGTTTCAGTAACGGAAATTTTGAAGAAAGCGGAAATTATTTGGACTAAATTGATTGCAGGCAAATTAAATTATTTTTTTAGTATTTTTATGAGTAAGTGAATTTTCAAATATCTTTCAAAACAGGTAAAAATCTGAAGTATTTAATATTTCACTTCATAATACATTTTGCCGAAAGGAAAGAGATAGAATGCCTTGAGTCTAGACTTAAGTGTCGAGAAATTCAACATAAATTCACACTTACATTTTATATAAAGAAAGATAAAATACGACATCTTAAATCACACGAAAGAAGAAAACTGTTAACACCTGGCAGTTTTATATTTAAACATATTGGTAAAAATAGACCATCGCGTATATTTAAAGAAATACATCAAACAGAACCAATATAAAAATCTATTTTTACACAGCCCAGTCGATATTTTCTGGAAACTATTTACATCGAGTAGATTTAATGTAATTTAAAATTTTTATTATGATCAATTACTGTACATATACAATACTGAACGAGGTAAGTTAAGATGAGAGAATATGAGAGTTTTCGTGTAAGTTGTAACACAAACTTCGTAAACTAGGAAGACATATGGGTTTATTATTGGGATTCTGCCAAAAAGTGATTCAAGCCAGAAAACTGATCTGCAAATAATCATAAAGAATATACCAACAGTACAAGTGTTATCTCTAGCGTAAAAAATTGTGTAATAAACTACAAACAAATAAAATTTCAAACATTAGTAGTAAAAATCTAATTAAACGGTTGAAAAAATAAAGTTTATTTTTTTAATATGCGTTTTTATTAGTTGCCAAGATATTTTTTGTAAATGAACTACAACAGAATAATAAAATTTTATTACTAGACAATTCATAGACAAAGAATTGTCCTCTTTTTAAAAATTTACAATATTTTCCAATTTAATAATTTATGAATGAAAACGTTTATAATACTTCATCTGTTTCAGTTTCTATAAATTTAATAAATTCCCCTAAATTTTTTCGTAGAATACTTTTACGAGAAAAAACAGTGACGATTTAAAATGTAGGAAAACCAATGTTTTATTTCTTTGAAACAATACAATAAAGTTCGTCTGACCTTCAACTTGACAGAAGGGGTAACATCCCCAGAAACCGGAAGATTCGTAATCTTTGCACATTTTTAATGTACTTTATTCAGCTTTCATATAATATTTCAAATATTATTGACTTAACTTGTAAATACAGTTTCACAAATAAACCATTAGTCCTTAAAAAACTTTCGGGACTAACAGAACCGGTTATAATCGTGCGGACGTAGGGTAAAAGATCATTAGAAAAAGAAATTAAAATTTTCATCTTATTTCGGCGTACTTTTTTAATTCATCGACAAAAAAACTTAAGTATGTGCCATACCTAGTCTGAAAGAAAGGTGAAATCATGGTTTTCCTAATATAAGGGCGTGGCCCTTCCATAAGGACACTAAAGATCGTCTTTTATTAGAAAAATCGCCTACACTAACATCAGAATCTAGATTTATCCATAATTAGAATAAATCTTGATAAATCCTTACTAACAAGGTAGTTAGGAGACATTTTAAAACATTGTATAAATTTAACCTAATTATTTCGCCGGTAATAAAAAATTTTAAAAGTCAAGATTACAATATCTGTCTAAAACGTTCTTACGCTATTTATCAGAAACCTTTTAGTAAAATAATTTATATATTTTACTACCATTTCTGAACATATTTTATATTACGTCAGTCCCATAAAAATATTTTTATGGAATGTAAGATCTTAATAAAATTATACATAACATTTCAAAACGAGACTTTCAATTACGAACAGCTAAATTAAAAAAAGTGACATGCATGAATATCTTATACAATTTTGCGTATAACATTTATAAATATTCTAAAGAAGTAAAATCCAATAAAATGAGTTATTCAGTAAATAATTTCTGAATTAGAACGAAGAAATTAATTTTCCAACAGCATAAAATTTCAAACAGAACTTAAGTAACGTAAAATAAAGCAATTGTTTTTGAGTTTCCGTTTCGTAAACTTAAAGTAATTTCAACATGATGGAAATAAATGAGAAGTTGGAGGCTCAGATGAAATCAAGTAGGCTACATACGAAGAAGCTAATCAAGAAGGAACTTAGGGAAGAGTAAAAACATTTATCTGTGGTGTACATTATTACTCGCGAGTAAAGTTAATATTCTTTCTCCTAGTATACGAGAAAGTAGTTAACCCAATAATCAAGTTCTCTCTTTAAGAAGAAGTCTTCTTTTCCGCGGCGGGGGAAGAGTTTATAAAATTAAAACAAAATAATACAGTACGTCTATCGTATAGGCTTACATTTCGTTCCACTTAACCACTTTCACACACAACTGCTACTACAGGTAATAAAACGATGTTCATTCTATATTTAAAACATCCAATTCATGTAAACAATTTGTTTCTCTCTTATTTGATCGTTTTAACTGTAGTACTAACAATTAATTTAAAAATATAAAAAGTGTATTGTTTAAATAGTGTAAACAAACATACAAATTTTAGACAATATATACCTAATTAAAAATACACATACCCACTTAATCACTGCTTAGATATGTTTAAACTAAACTGGTTTAATGTACTAGATCAATTAAGTAACTCCACTTGAGTACAAACAAAATATACCAAATTTAATTAAAAGAAACTAAATAAAATATGAATGCAAAATAATTTTATTTCCATAACACATTCTCTGATGTATCACAACGAATCTAACAAATATATTATCAGTTTGTTCAAAAATATATAAAAAACTGAAAATACGTATGAAATGTATTTTTATAAATCTAAATAAATATGAATTATGAACGGAAAATATAATTTTTATTTGGAAAGAGTTACACGTATTCTCGGTATTAAGGATATTTTTTTAAATTATTTAGGTAGGGGTTTTATGCGGGTTGCTACCCTCAACCAAACATTTTTAATTTTCAGAAAGAAAATATCTTTTAACGACATTTTGTTTGGCGTTCAAAATTACATATAATTTTGGTACGCACGCCCTTTCCTAAGGTAGGTGGTAGTATTTTTTATCTCCTAAACGGTGCATCGTAGCGAAAACACAATATTACAGTAATATTATAAGTAGTCAACAATAAAATTATAAAAAAATAAAAACCGAATCAACCACATTCTCATAATATTAGTCAATTTACATTCATTGGTTGATTAGTAAATGTATCATCTGTTTTCGTCTTTAGTATTATTGTACATGATGGTATGTAATTATGTGGTTTTACGCTTGACCGGTGCTGAAGACCAACTCTGAAATCGGAGATCCAAGTCGGAAGCTAATGTGCATGTAGCTTTGCTGCGTATTGCATGTAATTAGTGAGTATGTATGTGTTTTGTTTAACTTTAATACCCTACTAATTTAGTTGCAATAAAAACATTTAACATTTCAAACTTTTATACAACGAATAGATGTTATGGTTCATGACTTAAGTTCGTAAAACCAATAACGGGAAGAGTTTTATGGGGAATTACCGATTACGTGATCCACCTTCCGCCATTGAACGAACATTACGATTTCATAAAGTATTTTAATAAATACAAAAATGCAAACAAGGTTTGTTTATTTGTTTGTTAGTTCGTTAGACGTACTTATTTTTGTACAACTCAATAAATTAAATAAGCTTAATAGTTACAACAGATAAGTATTACAATAATAAAATAAAATATCGTAAGCATTAGTCTACAATTTATCTAAGTACATAATTTAAAGCTACTTTATATTTACTTAAAAACAAAAAATTTCGCAAATAATCACATTTAAATGACATAATTATGCTGCTATTTTTACAGTATAATGATAAAAATATTACGAAATAATTGTGTTACGTATAACTTAACTTAAAATTCATAATAATTATGAATTGTAAGTTATAAGTTTTGTAACACTTGTTGTTGTTGTTTAGGTCATCAGCCGAAAGGCTGGTTTGAACCTGTAGAGGTTTTACTAAGTAAAACAAGGAGTGAGGTGGTTTACCATTGCCTTCCTCACTGAGTGAAAAATTACACTTATCAGCATGCCAGGCCCTCTGAAAAGCACAGATTTTCCACTCTGCAAATGACACCTTCACTTCATTCACCACAGGGTCTGGCTGTATAATGAAATTCATTACTTTCAGAGGAGACAACTCTGATTAGTGTCTTTTGCACCTCTACCTCTTCTGTTCTTAATTTTTTTTTTTTTTTTTTTTTTTTTTTTTGGTTTAACGTCCGACTGTTCTGCAATTACTGCTAATGCAGACGGTTCTGTTCTTAAATGATTCAGTCATTTAATTGGCTGACCATGTGATAAGAAACAGAACTATTTATTTTAGCCCTGCAACGGACAGATTGAGTGTAAATAAATTGACACTCCACCTGTCTGTTAAGGGCAGTTGTAACACTTAAACATTTATATAAATATACGATATATAATGAACAGCCAATTAAAAATATAACACTCACCTCGGAGTATTACATATATTCGAGATCTTTCGTCTCTCTCGGAGACATCCTCAGGAATTATTATACTAAACACTAAACACATTTAAAACAAATATGGTCGAAGACCACGTCAATTACTAAACTATTACACCAACCATGCCGCGCGCGATTATTCGGCCGAATGACGGTAAAAATACAAAAATAAAAACACCCGTAAACAGTGAAAACACCCGTAAACAGTGAAAACACCCGTAAACAGTGAAAACACCCGTAAATTGTAACAAAGTCGCGATAAGGAATGAAACTGGAACAAATGATTATACCGTCATTCGGCCGAATAATCGCGCGCGGCATGGTTGGTGTAATAGTTTAGTAATTATCGTGGTCTTCAACCATATTTGTTTTAAATGTTACATGTGTTCAGTGTTATTACAATAATTCCTGAGCATGCCTCCGAGAGAGACTAAAGATCTCGAATACATGTAATACTCTGAGGTGAGTGTTTTTAGTTATTTAATTAGTTTTGTTTTGGCTGTTCATTATATATCATATAATGTAGTGTATACAAACAAAGGAATAATAATGTTTAATGAAATAATATAAATATATCTAATTTTTTTTTTTTTTTTTTTTTTTTGGTTTAACGTCCGACTGTTTTGCAATTACTGCTAATGCAGACGGTAAAGGATGAAATGATTTTTGTAACGTATGAAAATATGCTGTGCCTGAGTGGGATATCTACTAATTAACTAATAAAGACGATAATTATATGAAAACATTAAATTTGTGTTAGATATGGAGACAACATGATCCATCATACCATCGTACATCTGCCCATAACTGACAGAAGGAGAGTCAAATTAATTACTCTCAATCTGTTCGTTGCAGGGCTAAAATAAATAGTTCTGTTTCTTATCACATGGTCAGCCAATGAAATGACTGAATCATTTAAGAACAGAAGAGGTAGAGGTGTAAAAGACACTAATCAGAGTTATCTCCTCTGAAAGTAATGAATTTCAGTATACAGCCAGACCCTGTGGTGAATGAAGTGAAGCTGTCATTTGCAGAGTGGAAAGTATGTGCTTTTCAGAGGGCTCGGCATGCTGATAAGCATACTTTTCCATTCAGTGAGGAAGGCAATGGTAAACCACCTCACTCCTCATTTTACTTAGTAAAACCTCTACAGGTTCAAACCAGCTTTTTGGCTGATGACCTAAACAACATCGTACATAAAAAAATAAAAATATATTTCCATATTAGAAATGTTTATATAAAAAGTTATCAAAGGTAGTTTCTGTATGGGTTCCCAGTCGTGTAAATAAATAATATATACGGTGCAATATTGTTATACAATATACCTAGACCGTGTTAAATTTGAAGTAGCCGTGCCATATTACGCAATGTCTTATGTTATAACATACTGTAAAATATAACAATACACTATACGAACAATAAAATTTTCATATCTAGTATTGTACATGATATTATGTAAAAATAATTCTAAAACAATCTGATTTTAAACAACCAAACAAATTTATTTAAAAAAAAGAAATAACTTTGTCCTCCAGTCTATTTGTATGGGCGCCACTTCCTCAAAATTACAGAATAAAGAATCTTGGTACCTCTACATTGACCAAAAGACTAACGTGGAACCTACATGTTAACGAAACGCGAAAAACTTTGGACGCTAGACGTAAACAACTGTATTCGTTAATTTCCACATCGTCTAAACTCCCACTTCATCTAAAACTACTAATTTATAAGTGTTACATTAGACTCGTTTGGATATGCAGCAGCCAAATTTACTGTTGTGCCAAACCTTCGGTCATTTTAAAAATACGAAGCTTTCAGTCCAAACTGTTACGACCGATAACTAGTGCTCCCTTTTACGTAACGAACGATAAACTACAAATAACTACACACAGACTTAAACGTCCCATACAACAACGATGTGTTTGTACGCAAATACACACGATTTAAAAAGAAATTACACAATAATCCGAACCAGCTCATCGTTGACTTAGACACACAAAGTTTACCAACTGTTCCTATACGAAGACTGAAGCGATTCTGGAGTAGGGATATCAAGAGATGTCAAAATTAAAGAAAAACATAATAAACAATTTAAAAAAATGAACTAACTTAATGATTTTGGTTGGTCAATGGGCAGCGATTTCCTCAACGTCATATAATTGTCAATATTTGTATCCTTTTTTATCAAATTTGCTTGTTAATTTTATACAGTTGCAAATACAAAATACAGTATCTTCTAAAGTCTAAAAAAGATATGATTAGGTTTCAACACCCGAGTATGTGTTTGGAGGTATTTTTAAAAATTTATTATAATCATAAGCAATACGAATTAGTACTTCTGACTTGCTCCAACTTTAAACTTAATAATCTTTTTTGACTTTAATTTTTATTACGGTGCTGTACCTTGAGCTAAACATTTACCGTATATGATATTTAAAGGATGGAGGAAAATTTCACGTTAAGGAGAAAAAGTACCCAGTGGTACATTCTCCGTTGATAACTACTATAATAATATTTCGTAAAGAAATTGGAATGTTCATCTGTACCAAGGTCGGCCTGTAAGTTGTCCGGTTGGCTTCTAAGTAAACACCAGTTTGACCATTCGATCATTTGGCATCCGCAACAAATCACTACACCAATTTTGTCATAGTGATTTGTTTGACCCCCAAAGTAAGAATGTATAAACTCCTTGATCGATTACCGGTTAGGAAATAGCTATATGTAAAAGTCAATCTACATATTAAACAGAAAGTTTCTAGCTATGCATAAAAATCTACGATTAACGACCTGGTAGTTTAAACTGCTTACTTTTTTCACATAAATACATTCATAACTAAAGTACGCTATTTCTTACTTAGCCTTATTTCTTATTCTTATTTTTTTCTTAGCCGGCCCCATTGGGGTAGTTCGTAACGTGCTCGCCTCTCATCATGCGGTCTTGTGTTCGAATCCCATTCAGGCACGGCATACTTTCATACGTTACAAAAAAATCATTTCATCCTTCACCGTCTGCATTAGCAGTAATTGCAGAACAGTCGGACGTTAAAAAAAAAATTTCTTTCTAAATAGCTTTTAAAATAATATCATTACTGTCTCATTAACAAACATAATAAAATTATTGTTAAATACACTGATAGAATGTATTTGGTGAATTGGACTTACACTCTGAAAATAAAGCTTTATAAATATTCAAACATTTAAGTTATTGTTTTTAAAGATCAAAGAAAATTATATTAGTATTTGTTAAAACACTCTTTGATCTTTAAGAATGAAAAATAAGAAAATTACCAAACTACTGATATGTAAACATCAAATTGTATTTCAAAATCATACATTTGTGTACTTATATTTCATGAAAAAAATAATAACATTCGAAATAAATAAGTAAATGTAAATATTTTTCGAAATAAATTATGAAATTGAATTTAATTAATTAACCTTTTACCGGCCGCCTTGCTTAAAATTTGAAAATTATGCATGATATCTTGTTTTCGTGTTAAATATAACTTACTATAATATGATCAATTTAAATTTTTCCAATCGAAACCCTATATAATAGAAATATGATAATGTTCCCAAAACGGTAACGTTGGCATGTAAAAATGCGGCACTGAGGAATCTAATATTATGTTCATTGCATACAATAATAACTAGTTTCTCAGTGAAAATCATTTATATCTTATTTTTGTTAATAATAGGCCTATTGATTTTTATACTACTAATTTGATTAATAAGATACAAATAAATTTAAGTAATTATTTATAAATATACTGTAATAAAGTTCATTATTGTCATATTAATTTTCATAACAGATTTTTTTATGAAGCCTTTTTCCACATTTATTTAATGCACATTAGTCTTATATTTTTCATACACTGCACACATCTACATTTCATTTCATTTAAAAAGTGGTTGATGCCATTGAAACGCATATCGTGAACTACAGGTGCTGTTGGACCGCCAATTTTTCTTCTTACAATATCTTTTTTTATGAGAATAATAGCAATAGCTCTTCTGTAATCTTAATAAATAATAAATCTTAATAAATTAATTAACTCCAATCAGGCTTTTGCCTTGGAGGCCCTAAATATTTCCATAACCTTGGTTTTATTTGAAATTTATTTAAAAAAAATATATAAGTAGCTTATATATGTGTATGTATGTTTATGTGTAAATTGTAAGATTGTCCTAACCATGAGATTGTCTAATTACAACGATTATAACAAGATTGATGAGTTTACTTATAGTTAGTAAGTAGAGTAAGTTATGTTGTATTTTTGTAAAAATATGTAAGATTTGGAAATATAATTATAATTCACAAAATATGATTTATGTATACTCGTTTCTTTTAAAACACCTTCCATTAAGACAAAAAATACCTTAACATAAATTAATGTTACGTTCTATTTGGAAATACGGACACCTATACACACACGGACACAAATCCTATAACCTATACGGACACAAATACGAACAAAATTCTCAGATCTTTAAATGTAATTTTTGAGGATTGTAACAGGTGTCATAAAGGATGAAGCAAAAAATACATGATACATTAAAGTGAACTCGATTAAAGTACATCACTCACTTTTTCGAAGTTTAAAGTGATTTTGAAGATTATGGTGTAGAAATCTTTAGCGGTATCAACAACTACTGCCTTTACATCTGCAATATATTTGATTTTATAAAATTAAAATATTGAACATAACAGGCAGTTGGAGTGTTAAATTAATTGCACTCGATCTGCTGGTTCCAGAGCTACAAAAAATAGTTCTGTTTCTTATCACATAGTCAGCCAGTTAGACTGAACTATTTAAGAACAGAGGAGGTAGAGGTGTAAAAGACACCATTCAGAGTTATCTCCTCCGAGAGTAATGAATTTCACTACACTGCCAGACCCTGTAGTGAATGAAGTGAAGGTGTCATTTGCAGGGTGGAAAATACGTGCTTTTCGGAGAGCTTGGCATGCTGATAAGCATACTCTTTCAACTCGGTGAGGAAGGCAATAGTAAACCACTCCTCGTTTTTACTAAGTTAAACCTCTAGAGGTTCAAACCAGCCTTTCGGCTGTTGACCTAAACAATAACAAAATTAAAATTCTTATTTTAATTTATTTTAACTAAAATAAACGTTCATAAATGTAAGAAACATTCCACTGAAAAATTCTTCAAATGTCACGGCAAGATACAAGTGACCAAATCTAAACTAAATCTAATGTGATTTAATTTAAAAATTAATTTTAAGGTGTATCAACAGCTGAGTCATTAGCGACTATCTGGGTTAAGGAAAGGTATGAATTTCAACATGTTATAGTTTTCTAGACCCTAGCGGGAGGAATTGAACCCAAAACCTTCCCTTTGCAGCGTAGCACGCTAACCACTACGCTTCAATGAAAATATTTTTTCACACAAAGTAAAATCTTGTTAATTTTGTAATAAAGAGAAAAAAATATGAACCAGTACGGCCAATTTACCATATGATACAAAAGATAATGAATTTTAGTGGGTTTACATACTATAATTAACAATGAAAACTAAAAATACAAAATAACATAGGCTTCTAATAATTAAAATACAATAACCCTGAGATTTTAAACCTTCTAAATGATTAATGAATGGTTAAATTCAAATTAAATAATAATAGTTTAATAAAAGTACCTAAAACTAATAAGAATAATAATAACAATAACAAAAATACTTAATAAAATAAATAATGTAGAAATGTGTGATATTGACCTAGAATAAGATTTGTAACATACAAGATGACAATACATAATTATCGTGTGAATAGGAAAGAGTTAAGTGGTTAACAAACTGTAGAAAAGAAGGTCAAGTAATAAAAGATTAAAAATAAGTCAACATAAAAAATAAATAATAATACTAATAGTAATAAAAAATTTAAACAAACAGAAGTACCGTAATAATGTAATAAGGTACTATAAGTATTACAGTAATATTCATTTTAAGAAACGGTGATTGACAAGTTTAATTAAAAAAAAAAGATAATAAATTGCCAGTATTGTAAACGTTTCCTATAAACAAAGTAAGTTAAATGAAAATTAAAGGGTGCCCATTAAAAAATCAGAACCAATTCGCAAATTTAATTATATTATCGTTACTATTTTTGAGCTGTTTTATTTAAACTTTAAAAATAAAAAACTAAATAATAACAAATTAGTGCTAAAATTACATACACATTATTTATATTTGTTATTCATTTTACATTGTTTACCAATGATTGAACATAGGTTATTTAGGTTTTATTAACATTGACAAGAGAAAGTTGTGTGAGAGTTTTCACAATTGATATTTTAATTTCTTTTGCCCTAGATGTATATTTCGGGAAGGCAATAAATTTCAAATTACAAAAAAGATTAAAAAAAATTACATAAAACAGGAGTTCAGAGTGTTATCACTACAGTTTAATTAAAGTTTTATGGGAAAGAAAGTGTTGTTATTGGTTATTGTTATTTTTATTAAGAACTAAATAACTTCCAAGCATTATCAATTACAAATTCCAGTGATAAGACAATAAATAGTTCATTAAAAATCATAAAGTAAATAAATCAGTGCAAACAAACAAGCACCAATAATTTGATTTTAATGTATTATTTAATTCATAATACATTTATTTACGTACTTACAGCTAAGATATCATTTAGTATTGTTTGCAGAAGAATCTGATCCGTACCTGAAACAAAGAAAATTACAATGAATAAATATCAAAGTATTTCAAGAAATAATTAAGGCGTGTCAAATTACTGCATTAAACTTGAGATTAAAAATATGGTGTGAAACACTCAGACAATTTTCTCTTGCCAATGCAAAAAATTAACAATAAACCTAACATTATTAATAAAACATTAGAAATAAAACACTAACCTCAATAAACATAACCTAATTTTAATCATAAAAAAAGACGCAAAATGGAAATTAAAGTCAGTTTGGCCAAAATACCGAAAATCACTCGTTTACGCTAAACTAGGCTCTGTAGAGAAAAATGCTTTAAATAAAAGTTATGCATCTTTTAATTTCCTATAAATTTGATTATATACACTTTTGTCGTAATATGCATACTAAGGCCGAAATCTTAAAAAAATCGATTTTTCACACGTTTTCGTGAAAAAAACAGAAAATCGCTAATTACCGCTAAACTAAGCATTATACGAAAAAATGTATGAAATAAAGTTGTAGGATTTTAAATTCTCTACAATTTTTATTACACAAATTTCTGCGCTAAAATGCATATTACAGCCGCGATCTTGAAAAAACAATGTTTTTACGTGAAAACAGCCTCACCAAGATTTTCAGCAAAGATGGCGTCTATCTTGTATGGCCCTATCTTGTAGAGCATAAAATTTTTAGTAAACCAGGCGATTTTTAAAAAATCGTAGGACCAGCTTTTGAGAAAATTGCAAAAAAGTGAAAAATTACACGAATAAACTACTACTTCCGGTTGACCGATTTTGATGAAAATGTTCATGTCGGGTCCGGTAGTGATATGTAACTTAAGTTTCAAGTTTCAAGTTCGTACGATATTTCGTTCTTGAGATATTCTGTTCACACACACACAGACCAATCGCTAAAAAAAATTGTTTTTTGGGTTCAGGGTGTCTGAAAACGTGTACATCCGGTGAAAACTCGATTTCAAAAAATCGACATGAAAACAATACTTTCCTTCCTATATATTCATATAGGCAAGAGAAAGTAAAAATGCAGCACAAATCTTTAGTTTCACCACAAGTTGCTTGGTATATAAATATTGAAAATATGGATATTAAATAGGATGGAAATATGATAAGTAAAATTAATTTTCTTTAATACAATAATAATATTAATAATAACTTCAGTATCATATATGTGCACAATAAAATTCAATTTTAAAATATTGTAAATTCTATACCAATCATCATAAATTATTCGGAAGGTAAATTTTATTTTCTTTCTTTTTTCTTAACGTATTAGGTAAGTTATTTAAACTTAAGTTGCAAACTATGTTATGTTATATTACGTATATACATAGAACGTAGGCTAGATACAAGTAAGTAATTCATGAATATGTAAACAAATTCCCTCGCGCTGGTTTGTCCTTTCCGGGCATTAGAAAATAATAATTACTAATTAAGTTACAGACCGGTTAAAATGTTTTAAATATAAGTCAAGTAATTGTTTAATAATTAAAATAATCTTTATTTTTTAAAGATAGTAAAGATTACATTTGACTCGGTAATTTCAGAAAGCCCATAAGTCAAAAAAGTAACTTTCGGAAAAATGAATAAACTGGTAATTTACTACATTTCAATAAAATAAAACATTTATATAATTAGTTCTGATAGTTGTCCCGTTTAATATAAAATATATAATTTTTTCTATTTTAAGATAAGGTACTTGTTATTATATTATATTGTTATGTAAATATATTTTTATTTTATTTAGAGATTCAATCAAACCTAATTTTAATTTGTTAACGAAGAAAATCAATAAATATTTATATGTTTATTCAGACAATTTAAAAATCATTCTGGGAAATCATCTGATACGTACATAATATTATGATATGATAGTAATATTTGGGAATCCAGCCAAAATTTTCTATTTGAATTAAGTCAAGGTTTACAGAACATTATTTTGTTAAAAATACTTAACATAATATAACTTCAGATCTAAACTGATTGTGTCTGTTATGTATTTTATAGCCAAACATCTGGTAGTATTACTCTATAGACGTTAATATATGACTACTGGTCTGTGTTCTCGAGTTAATCGAACAATTCAACCTCTGAGTAACCAAACAGTAATATAATGTAATGAACTTTTATTATATTTATCCGACATGTATTGAGTTTACTTATTCTGAATCAATTAGATTTCTGTTTTCATTCTGATGTGTTTACAAACTGCAGAATTCAATTCAAATCTATTCGATTACAAAAGATATATTTGTATTTAATGAACTGATCTGTTTTTAAACGTTTTATATTTAAACCTGAAATTTAGGAATGAAAAGTTTAGTTAACCATGACGTCTGTGTTAGTTGGTTTAATGACGTATTTAATGCTAAGATTGGCTTTGCACATCTAAATTATTGTCTGTTCTAAAACAACTTTTGATGTCCGTCTCGAGCGTAAATATCTCGGGCCATTACTGTGTACCTGTACCGCTATCATTTGCGATTAGTTGCTTAGCAACCGTGGATAATTTTTATAAAATTATCTAAAATTTTCTACGAGATATTTTGAAATCTAACGTATCCCTCAACACACCTCCATTTTTTTTTTGTCGTTCTACTGCAAGCTGTTATATCTTGTGCAAGTCGTTTAATGCCTACATACCTATACCCTACATTTTTTGTAATTGCTTTAAATATTCTAACCTTTACCTTCGCTTACAATTCACTCCCTCAATTTTACCCTCCATTATTTATAGAGCAGTATCTGGATGTCCCACTAGCCTATCCCTTCTTCTGGTAAGATGTTTCCATATACTTTTTCTTTCATCCACACGTCTAAGAACCTCTAAATTGTTTTGTCTACTTTGATATAACTTTTTATTTGCTAAAGCTAAAAATAATATTCTTTAAAAAAATGGTAATTTTAGCTTGTTAAAGTTGTAATCTGTTTCTGTGTAATAATGCAACATACCGTAATATACTGAATTCTTGATTCTTCAATAAGTAACTTATGATTCATTTTTTTGGCACAGTAAGAGAGGAATAAATTGCAAAGTCCTGGGTTCGATAACAGGTTACGGTACTAGACCTAATATTTAAGAACTAAAATGTTACTTGTGATCTTACCAGTTTGTGCGATGATACACTATTTTTCTTCATTTTTTTGTTTTACGTTCGACCATTTTTTGCACATTAATGGTAATGCAGACGATGAAGTGTGATAGTTAAAAATGAACGATGAAATAATTTCAGACCTAACCGGGAATCGAACCGGGAGATCCCTGGCACATTAGCTAGCTGAAGTTAATCATTTTTGCACTAGTAAATAAGCCAACTTAAACTAAATACATTTTATTATCACGTATAATAATTATACATTATATTTATGATAAGTCAAAAAAACTTGGAATAGAAAATGGGAAGATGTACTAATATACAGAACGTGTAAGTGGCCGAGGAAAACTGTGCGAAAACCTTGACCAGGACAGCCAAACATTATACTAAAACTAATTGAATACAAATTACTCTTAATAGTTTTCAGTGTTCGTATTCACTAATCAACTAGGTAGTTAATGAATTAATTCATATTCAGTCAAAGAGCTGGCCAAATCACAAATCACAAGAAAACAAATATAGATTATACTGAACTATGAGTTCGTATTGTACACAATGAAGTTCGTTACTGTGTGTGTGAAGCCTTGAAGTAGCTACTTGTGTATAATATTCCAGAGACTTAACTTTTTTTGTACGGGTTTCAGAAACTAGGTAATGAGAATCGATCGTTAAAAAGCAACAGGAAAATATCGGCGTATAACATTTAATTTACTTCTTTTTAATGTACTACATGTTTCCTCAATATTACTTAATTGGGGATGATTTATTTTTATCCTATTCC
Organism: Catonia carolina; assembly: GCA_035578175.1. NCBI lineage: Eukaryota > Metazoa > Arthropoda > Insecta > Hemiptera > Achilidae > Catonia > Catonia carolina. Next base: position 55,603,719 of record JAQMRL010000002.1, read on the forward strand.
ATTTTGTATTGGTGTAGTATTTTTATACAATATTTAATGTCTCAATATTTACCAATTGAAAATAAAATAATAATTTTATTTCACGCAATTTAAAATGTAGGTTGCACGATTTAAAAATCAAAACCTAGTACATTATTTATCTTTTATATGCAAAGGTTTGAATTACAGAAGAGAAAAACGACTAAACATTCTCTGATGATAACGTATAATGTATACAATATTACTTTATTATTGAGATTTTTACAAAATAAAATATGTATTGTTTACTTTTTATTTGATTATTAGGAGCGACTGTTTACTTATTACATGCTTCATGAAAATGATTTCGAATAATAAATACAATAATGCAGATTTTAGGCTTTTTGTACATCATTGTGATGTTACTGGTTGTTACAAACTTTCTAAATAACTATACACAGGAATTAAAGGAAATTTGTTTATTGCATTATTGGTTGATGCTGCACGACAAAGAATATTACCGCGACCATCGCTAAAGAGATTCCTTGCTTGTATTGATGCCGCGTATTACTGATTTTCTATTTATTCACAATATTGCACGCGCTTCTCTTAGAGAAACTAATATCGATATAATCTAGTGATCATATCGATATTGCGTTAGTTGTAATGAAAGTTGATTCAATCTAAACACTAGTTGACAATATGTACGAGTACCAATATAAAAACCTGTAAATATAAAATATAACCTAACATTAGTAAATAAAACATTAGAGTTTTCACTCTTGATTAAAATAATGTTATTTTAATTATGAGTTAAAACTCGATTTCGAAAAATCGACATGAAAACAATACTTTTCTACCAATATTATCATAGAGGCAAGAGAAAATAAAAATTTATACAAAATTTTATTGGTACAAATATCTGATACAAATTGAATGTACAAAATTTACATTGGTGGACCTACTAAATATCATAAAATTAATATAATAGTGTATACATTCATACATAAAATTGCTACAAAATGATTGGGACAGATATTTGATAAAAATTAAAATTACTGGTAGGCTACAAAATCCATTGATTGATACAAAATTACAGTGTTTGATTTATCTATGATAAAATCTCAAATGAATGAGGTCATTTTAAAAAGCCCATAAGTCAAAATTTTACATTAGTTCTTTAGTATATATTTCAGGACAAACAATATTTCAGCGTGAAAGAGTGATTTTCCGTATTTTTAAGCCAAACTGAGGTTGATTTTCATTTTGCATCATTCACTCATGACCAAAATAAGGTTATGTTTTTGAAGTTATTTTTTTGATTTTTTCTAATGTTTTATGTATTACTAATATAGGTTTAGTGTTCATTATTTGCATTGGCAAAAAAAAGTTGTGTGAGTGTTTCACACAAGATTTTTACATAATAGCCTAGCAAATAAAAAACGATTATATTAAACCTTTATTTTTTTTATTTTTAAGTAGGTCTATATTTATTAAAACTGGTCTGAAAGATGAACCATTAATTTTCCTTTCATACTGTCTTAAAAATAAACACTTGAATGCTATTATAGTCAATCCATGAATGCCCTGTAACTCAACACTGAATTATAACTCAATCTCTCTTAATGCTCTGCTTTCTATAAATTCACCTTCACTATTACACTAGTTCGAAGGGCTTGATTTTAGAAGGCTTAGGCCATCTAAGAAAATTTGCGTTTTCGAAAAGTTAAACTGCTTAACTGAACGATCTTCATGTTTAAAAGCAAATTCTAACTCTCTGGACACAAAATATTTTACCTATGACGAACAAAAAAGTGGTTCATGACCCATAAGTTTTATAATTGCATGCATCTATTTATTTTATTTGAAATTAAAACGAAAAGTGTACATACAGTGGCTACAACAATAAAATTACTATACAGTTACGTTACAACAAAAACAATAAACTTCAAAAATATTTTTGTACTGATAGATTTAAAAACGTAAGTATTAGTGGAATGCTTCAAAACTATTTTACGGTTTTCCGACAAAGTACAAAAAACATTAATACATCGCATTTATACCTATATTCTAAACATTTACCTATTCATTTATTTATTATATTTATTTATGTATTTTTTATTCATTTTTTCCTATTGTTTATTATTTATTACTTTCTCTTGCCTATATGAATTTATAGGAAGGAAAGTATTGTTTTCATGTTGATTTTTCGAAATAGAGTTTTCACTGGATCTACACGTTTTCAGACCCCCTGAACCCAAAAAAACATATTTTTAAACAATTGGTCTGTGTGTGTGCGTGTGGGTGTGTGTGTGTGTGTGCGCGCGCGTAAGTGTGGTGTAAACAGAATATCTCAAGAAAATAACATCGTACGAACTTGAAACTTAAGTTAGATACTACTAACGGACCCGACACAAACATTTTCGTCAAAATCGGTCAACCAGAAGTAGTAGTTTATTCGTGTCATTTTTCACTTTTTTGCGATTTACTCAAACACGGGTCCTACGATTTTTTTAAAAATTGCCTCGTTTACTAAATATTTTATGCATCTATTTATTTACCTTACCTTGGTAAGGTAGGCGTCATGTCTGCTGACATTCTTGAATAGGCTGTTTTCTCGTAAAAAAAATTGTTTTTTTTAAGACTGCGGCTGTAATATGTATTTTAGCGCAAAAACGTACATAATAAAAGTTGTAGAGAATTTAAAATCCTATAACTTTAATTTTAACAGTTTTTTGTATAACGCTTAGTTTAGCGGTAATTAGCGATTTTCTCTTTTTCTCCCTTTAAATCGTGTAAAAGTCGATTTTTCAAAGATTTCAGCCTTAGTATGCATTTGACGACAAAAAAGTATAATTAAATTTATAGGAATTTAAAAGATCTACAACTTTTATTAAGAGCATGTTTCTGTACAGAGCCTAGTTTAGCGTGAAAGAGTGATTTCCCGTATTTTTAAGTCAAACTGAGGTTCATTTTCATTTTGCGTCTTTCACTTATGATTAAAATAAGGTTATGTTTTCAGAGGTTAGCTTTTTGTTTACTTACAATGTTTTATTACTAATGTTAGGTTATATTGTTTATTATTTGCATTGGCAAGAGAAAGTTGTGTAAGTGTTTCACACCAGATATTTTTTTACCTTCATTTTAAAGATATCGTTTTACTTTGTGATAAATATTAAGATAAAAGTAAATAAGTACGGTAACGATCTTAAGACTGATGAGTGGAGGGTTTACCAACGTTTTTATTCTTTAATTGCACTGAGATCTGAGAAGACCCAGTTCAGCAATTGAAGGGAACAGGTTGATATCGTGTACACCTTTATATACCTTTTCTTACCAATTAGTATCCAAGTATTTTCTATTACCAAGTCATAGACTTCTTTATTATTTCACTACCCTCCTTTGGTAACGTGTCAAGCAAACGTAATGAAGATACTATTTATTGTATTGTTATCTTCACACGAAACACCCATCATGCCATAAGAATAAGCCCGGATTATAATTTCTAATTACTACTCTCTCCGATTTAATAATATTAAAACCAAAAAATCCTACGCTGGATTTGTTTTGAGTTAAGAAATAAAAATTAATTAATCGTAGGTATAAAAAAATAATAAGATTTTCCAACGTATTAACTCAAGTAAATGGCGTAAAAAGTTACACTTAAATATCAAAGACCGACAAACGAGATTTGTGATACCAAAAAAAACTATATTTTACGTAAAAGTAATATTGGAATGTATAACGATAAATCAAGTTATCGATTTCTTAACAAATTGATAGCCTATTAAATTAATTATAATTTTTTAGACTACTAAAAACCATAATTAAATTATGTGTAGATAAATAGCCGATAACCTACCATTAGTTTTACTTGGAATTGTCAAAATTCGGGTCAATAGGTTCATCTATTTCTTTGTTACTTAGGTTCATCAGTAAAATAATTGGCAACTTAATATTATACACAAAAATATCAAAATAGGTTTGTAGTTAATTCTGTTTAAAATAATCAAACATATTATAAACTAATACAGACAAATATTTATGAAACCTACTAATATAAAATAAAATTTAAAATGTAATAAGTTAACAGAATTAAGTATATGTGTCAATGTTATTACAAAATATTAGGGTTTCTTTAATTGAAGACCTCGGTGCAAAAAGTAAGACAGCTCCCATTTTACAAAATTTTCAAGAATTGAATAAAACGTTTTTTGAGCTGCCTCAAAGTAAATATTGGTACTACCAACAATAAAAAACCTAACCTTCAATATAAAATAAAATTATAAATCTCAATTGTAATAAGTGAACTGCAGATTTTTTTAAATAGATTCATTTATAACATGTAGGTAGAACTTCAAATTGAGATTACTTTGCAAAAAAGCAAATGTTCCTAAAAAAAATAAGCTTATATCCCAAATTAGAAATATTCAGCCTTTTCTGAGAAAAAATTAATAATGTTATTAAGAAAATCAACATCTAAAACATTTTATAAAGATTGCTATTGTTTAGATCTTCAGCCGACAGGCAGGTTTGAACCTCTAGAGGTTTTACTGAGTAAAACGAAGAGTGAGGTGGTTTACTATTGCTTTACTCAATGAGTGGAAAAGTATGTTATGCATGCTAGACCCTCCGAAAAGCATCTACTTTTCACCCTAAAAATGACTTTCCACTTAATTCACCACAGGGTCATGCTGTTTAGTGAATTACTCTCAGAGGAGATAACTGTGACTAGTGTCATTTACACCTCTACCGCTTCTGTTCTTAAATGCTTCAGTCACTGGCTGACCATGTGATTTATCACTTAAAAATAAATAAGAGGGTTGTTCATAAATATACACGGGTACGAAAAATTGTTCTGTTTCTTAAAACAGAACAATTTTTTGTACCCATGGAACTACCAGATCGAATGCAAAGATTAAAGATTAAAGATTATAGATCATTCAATTGTCAAGAAGCCAGAATAGAAATAAACAATTTTAACAACATAATTTTTATTTTATGAAATAAAACGTAAAACGTCTACCGAAGTCATTATTATACTGGTCAGTAACTTGATCCGGTTCAATTCAGGTTAAAACTAGAATAGGTAATAAAATAACGCGGAAAATTTTTAATCCTAAAATCAGTAAACTTTTAGATTCAAAAATTAATTTGTAGATATTGTAGAAAACCTTGTTCGGCAATTAATATTAAAAAGTTGTTCAGTTTAGGTAAATAAATCACCGAGTTGTACAACACGTTTGTTCTCCACGGACAATAAAATTTGAATTAATTTTTTATGCTGTGAATTAAAGTTGTAAATGTACGTAAGTTACACACATAATAAAGAATATTTTACTGTACGAAACTAAATTTAATAAAAATAAAGATAATAAACTCCAATTATTACGATTAGGTACTTCAAAAGAATAATATTACAAAAGCTGTAAATGAAAAACTAAAAGTAATAAAATATTTTTATTAAATTAAAGCCGTTAGAATTGAGTACAAGAAACCACTATAAACGCAAAGGTTAAAACATTCATGAGAATAACCGTAATAAATGAGGAATGAATACAAATTGAAAGCTGCAGATTTACGGACATAGTTAAAGAAAATTAATTATTCTTACCTACTCATCTGCAATTAAAATAGGCTAACGTAATTTGTTTCTTCCTATGTTAAAGAAGTAAAGAATGGCTTTTGAATTCCACCCACATGTTCTTTATTCAAACTGTACATTGATAGGTATCTAAAATGAAAACTCATGTATTGCAATTACGAATACTGTACTGAATTTAACTATTTTCCAGTAAGAAAACAATGAAACTACGGTGTCATTGTTACAATTTAATTATGGTAGAAATGTTTTAATAAAACAAGCAGCAGGAAAAACTATATTGTTAATCATGCTTGTATAATTTATTTTTATTTGACATCCGTTACAACTGATAAGGTAATTTTATTAGTGATTAATTTTTATTTAGAAAGGTTTAATAAACTTGGTTACTTTCAATGCATAGCAGAGACATTACTCGAAACCTTCAACTTGACATAAGTGTATGCCAAATTAAATGATAAGCCACCAAAGCAATTACTTTTATAGGTAATTAGTTATTTTTGAATTTCAGCTTTGTAATAACGTATTTCTAAATTCATTGCTGTACGCAGATGACACCGTTATTATCTTTGACCCACAAGACAGGCTCCAATTTGCCATTTATAAGTTGCACAACATTAGCGCAGACTATGGCATGAGAATATCGGCGCAAAAATCAAAGATTATGGCATTCAAGAAAAGATGGCCGGTTCGCGCAAAAATTATACTTGGAAACCGAACTATAGAACAAGTTCAAGATTTTAAATATTTAAGGTGCATGATTTCCTATGACAAAGATGATGACGTGAGTAAGAAACTGGCAAAATTCAGCGTTTTGTGCGGTTCTATTCGCAATACAATAGGAAAGATACCTAATGAGGAAGAACACCTAAATGAAATTTTATAGAGCAATGGTTATACCGCTCATAAAATATGGGATTCATAACAAAGAAACAAATCTCGTATCCAGGCTGCTGAAATGAGATTTTTGCGGGGAGTCAAAGGTTGTACCCGGTTGGATAGAGTAGGTAACGAAGCTGTACGCGCCGATTTAAATGTTCAGTCACAGTGTGAAACGTAAAGAATATATAAGAGAAACTGGTTCAACCATTTACTTCGCATGTCAGCACACAGACTTCCTCTACGAGCATGGAAGTATAAACCTTGAGGGAAGTGAGGCTTGGGAAGATATAAAGAGATAAACGCCGAAACATGCCACTGAGCCTAATTTTTGACAGACGATGATGATTTTTGAATTTTCACAATTGTACTGTCACTATGTTTGGAGTGTAGCATTATGGGAGTGAAACGTGGGTGATAGGGGCTGTAGGAAGGAAGAGGGTAGAACCTTTGGAATGTGTTATAGGAAAATGTTAAAGATTAGGTGGGTGGACAAAATAAGTAATTTAGAGGTTCTTAGACGAATGGATGAAAGAAGTATATGGAAACATCTTACCAGAAGAAGGGACAGGCTAGTGGGGCATATATTAAGACATTCAGGTATTGTTTTATCAATAATGAAGGGTAATATTGAGGGAGTGAAATGCAGGGGGAGTAAAATTTAGAATATTTAAAGCAAATTACAAAAGATGTAGGGCGTTGCAGGTACGCAGATATGAAACAACTTGCGCAAGATATATCAGCTTGGAGAACTGCATCAAACCAATCGAGAGACTGATGATAACAAAAACTGTCAAAACCACAAATATTTCAAAATAACGTTTTCTTGACGATAATAATATTTTTGAAAATAATGAATACGATTTAGATATGAAGGAATTCACAAAAATCTGTTTTTAAGTACTGATGTAAGGACTGGAGGTAGAGAGAGGAACAAATTTCCGTTGGCAGAAGTGAAAATGAAAACAACGGGTCTGTGCGAATAAAACAGCAAATTCGTTTTTCATGTTGTTATTATAACTAAGGTGGTATATTATCTTCTTATAACAAGGTAATCACATAGCGCCTTCATTACTGAAAATTTAAGTTTTTGAAAAATTGTTACATAGCACCTTCATTCGCTCATACTCTTATTTGCACAAGAAAAAGCATCATATTTTCGGATGATGTATTATTATTATTATTATTATTATTATTATTATTATTGTCTAAGAAAATCTAAGGGAACTTTTGGTCAGAATCTGTCAAAACAGGTGGGACACAAAACGACAACTGAACCTTTAAGAACAGCTGATTTTCAATGAAACAAAATGTAACAACCTTTTGAAACCCAATGTTCACGTTAAGTTCAAATAATTTAATGAGATTAATTAATAGCCTGTACAAACCCGAAGGAATTGTAAACGACTACGTGAACTACCAAAACTAAAAATTTTTAATTTCATTATTTTTTTGTCTGACGGATAAAAATGAAGGAATTATAAAATTATTTACTATATTAATTATGCAAATATAGTCGCATTGTGCATAAAAGTATTGTAATTTCTTCTTTATGACAACAAATCATGCAAGCTAGAGTTTTCTGAAATAAAATTATTCCTCTGTGTCCAGTTGGCTCGTGTTACAAGGGTTATGAATCGTAATATAAAATGTAATTCATGTAGTACCTAAATTTATTGTCATGAATGAAGATTAAGAGAGGTGGTTTGCCCTTGGTTGTTTCCTCGTTTGATTTCCCCCACGAAGATCTCCGGTCAATAAACAATGTCCAGTTGTTCATCGCAGTATAATAGTAAAATCGCTTCATAAATATACACAATTTATGCAGCCATTACGGTGTTGTTTTTGCAACAAAGCCACGGAAGGTTAAATTATTCGAAGATAATATACAATATAAATATTTAAATCTAGTAATAACGGTACAAGTTAAAATTAATGCGTTAGATGGTTGTTCATAAAAACAACCCCATTAATGTTTAAAAAAAGAAAAGGCTATTCCATACGTCAGAAAATAAATTACGTAATTTTCTATTCTAAAGAAAGTAATTATTTTAAGAATACAGTCATTACAATTATTTCCATAGAGAAGCTTATGGTGAATATATAAAAAATATACGAAAATTTAGTGATCTGCTCATAACAGACATGTGGAGTGTCAAATTCGTTACACTCAATCTGTTCGTTGCAAGGCTAAAATAAATAGTTCTGTTTCTTATCACATGGTTAGCCAATTACATGGCTGGATCAGAAGAGGTGTAAAAGACACTAGTCACAGTCAACTGCTCTGAAAGTAAGGAATTTCATTATACAGCCAGACCCTGTGGTGAATGAAGGGAAGGTGTCATTTGCAGAGTGGAAAATATTTTTAGAGGGCCCGGCATGCTGATAAGCGTACTTTTTCACTCAGTGAGGAAGGCATGGTAAACCACCTCACTCCTCGTTTTACTTAGTAAAACCTCTACAGGTTCAAACCAGCCTTTCGGCTGATGACCTAAACAACAATCTAGTGATATTCGAGTAGTTAATTAATACCTAATTTCCGAAAATCATGCCAACATAGATGTTACTTCTTGTCCTTTTTGCGAGAAAAGTTTCTACAAATGATTAATTCTTTCGATGTTTACAGAAACTAATGAATTTATTGAATTTAATGTATAGTTATCTGTTCAAAAAAATTATAAAGTATTAATGTTTACCATACATGACAATAATATGATTAAAATCACTTTCGTATATACAACCATTCAATTTTTTTAACATCTGCATTCATAAAACCTATCGTTTATCAAAATATTTCTTCTTCACCTTTGAGTAAAATTGTAAGACCATAAATTTGGTTTCTTAGCTTTTGAACAGAACATTGGGTACTTCAGGGTACACCAATACCTAAATAACCTACTTACATCGACTAATTACGCTGTATCAATAATAAACCAATAATTATATAAAATACAATAACTATTATTTTATTTAAAATTGTAACCCACATAAATTCGGTTTAATTTATTTATTTACCTACTTCTTCATTTTTTATTTATATCTTAATGAAATAAAATTTTAGTAGGCTATAGTTAAAGTAATAATTATCTATTTATAATAGCTAATTATAAAATTATTAGTTATAATAATAATAATAATAATAATAATAATAATATAGTATTAAGTAAGTTTATAGTGTAATACAAAAACGAATCTAGTTCAAATAATTCACATAACTCATTTAATAATAACGTAATTCAAATAAAGTACTCTATACCTAAATTGTTGGTAATAATTAGAGTAACTTAATAAAAAACCTAGAGATTGCTTAGTTAGTTAAGAATACGAATGCCAATTTTAAAAGTTTACGATAGTCACTCCCTTTCTACCCTTCACGAGTTGAAATTGAAATGTTTCACTACTCCTAGGTAACATAAAACTTGTGCCGATTTATAGAAATTTAGGTCTTCCGGAAGTTACACAAATGTTTTATTATTCTATAATTGTAGTCACCCTCCTTTTTATCCATAAAGCACAAGTAAACAAAATTCAAATACAAATCTGTTTAATCCCTGAACAATAAATGTGCCGAATTTTGGCTCTCTATATGATCGGTTGCCTATAACGGGCAGGTGGAGTGTAAAATTAAAAGGTGGTTCGTTTTACTTAGTAAAACCTGTAGCTAGAGGTTCAAACCAGCCTTTAGGCTGTTGACCTAAACAACAACACATAATTATGATCGTTAAGTTTTTTTTTAATCCGTAATGTGTGTACTGGTAACGCGCTATAAGTTGACGATTGATCCTATTGTGCAGAGAACAGTACACTATCCTACTAACATCAGCCAACATGAAAACAAAAGTACTAGTAGCATAACACGTATCAAGCGTGCAACTCAAAATGTAACTGACGGACTAACTCATCTATCACTACAAACGACAGTATGGAATAATTCTGTTTCGGCTGATAACTAATAAAGAATACTAAATACACAGGCCTAGTAGTATGGCTTATGAAGGATCAATAAAATAAATAATACAATGGGATGTTTAAAACGACATAGTTGTAAACATACACAAATCGATGTAAGAGTAAATAACTACAACATGATGTTATGGTTAGAGCTATTGCCATGATGTACTATTTAGAAAAGCACACATATTAGCACTTCCACTCCCCGTATAGTCCACTCGTACAGTCCCTCACGATCGTCAACTTATAGTGAGTTACCAGTACGTTGCAATCTGTTCAATTCAAGAATAATAAGCAACCCAATGACCCAAAGAGATAACGACAATGATATGTGTGACATGTAAATGAAGTGTATTGCTGTACTGACTCAGGCCAACCATTCCTGAGAGAGTATGGTTAATTGTACTCCAACCATCAAAGTACACCAGTAACCACTGTCTAGATTTCAAATCCCTATAAAAATAACTACCTTTATTAGGATTTGAACCAGGAACCTCCGTCTCCAAAAATTTGCTTTTAAACAGCTGATTCGCAGCGATGTTTTACCAACAAAAACCGGTGGCTTAAGGGTAAGTTAAAAGAATAAGTTTTTTTTAACTTTTTTATTTGTTATCGGGAACTGTACATTATTGACAACTACCCAGTTTGATCGCTGCTTTGCTGTATTATTTGACGTGATTAGGCATGAATTTGACAGGGACCATCAGTAGAGTTTGTTCACGGATGCCTGTCAGCTAGTCATCATACAAAGTTGCTTGCCCAACCGGTGTTACTTAACAAATAATAGCGACTTTCAACCAGCTGACTGACTGGGCTGGCCCGAAGGCCGAGAGAATAAGTGATGAGTGAATGGTAAATAACAATTTAGGACTAAAAATTTGTGATATTTCTCAAAAGATTTCAAAACGAAATTAATTTTTACATACTTCAGAGAAATATGTTTAATGTTTATAACCGATTGTTTCACCAGAGACAGTTCCGGTGATATTGATATGTATCAATTACGCAGTTTTACAAGGAAAGTAAATTATTTGTGATTAGTGTGGTGCGTTTAAACAGTGTGGTGTGCGTAATAGTGCGTGGCGTGTTTTAAAAAAGAAAAAAGGTTTTTGGTTTTAATAAATTTTAAAATAGCAGTAACATATTATTTTATATCAAGCTATTGTAAGATAGCGTAGTAATTTATGTAAACAGTACTACATTTGTCTCGGTAGTTCAGCGTTCATACATAAAATTCACTTACCATACGTTGTTAAGATAATTTTCTACCAGTTTTTTAAGAGGAAAGAAAAATACCTAGAACAAAAAGAAACAAATATTTTAGAATACAGTTTTCCCTATGTTATTGACAATATTATTATAAAAGTCAAAAATTTACATTGCATTTTATTAAGGTAGTACTTCATATCAATATTACCTATGAATAGACTAAAAAATGTTTACTGGTGCACGTTTGTTGTTGTTTAGGTCATCAGCTGAAAGACTGGTTTCAATCTCTAAGAAGCTTTACTAAGAAAAACGAAGAGTGAGGTGGTTTAACATTGTCTTTACCACTGTCAACATTGTCTTTATCATTGGAAAAGTATGCTTATCAGCATGCCAGGCCCTATTAAAAGTATCTACTTTCCGCCATACAAATGACACATTTACTTCATTCATCATAAGGTCTGGCTGTATAATGAAATTCATTACTCTCAGAGTAGATAACTCTGATTAGTATCTTTTACACCTCTACCTCTTCTGTTCTTAAATGCTTCAGTCATATAATTGGCTAATCATGTGATAAGAAACAGAACTATTTTTTTAGCCCTGGAACTAACAGATCGAGAATTCAATACTCCACCTACCTGTTATAGGCAACTGAAGCACTAAATTGCTAAAAATAGATAGTGTTAAAAATTCAAATTTTCAATAAAATTTTAACAAATTTAAAAGAGTGAAATAACCGGAATAAATAAACCACCCAGACGACCTTAAATACAACACGCTGTATTTAAAGATTACAAGTAAGGTCATAAGCGTACGAAAATATAATTTGTAGAAGAATACAAATCAAATACCTAATAATTTCAAAAAAACAAAATATGAAATGATTAATATTTTTAAAAATTAATAAGGAAGAAAAATCAACAAGACAACCTACAACTAACAGAAAGTATATTTAAAATTAGTTAAAACTTATGAAAATAAATAAAATATATCACACTTAAATTACGAAAGGAAAAGTTTCAAAACAGTTAATTACAGTTTGCAAAGTACCTACGCATAAGTTAAGAGTTAACTCAAGGATTGCACACCTCAACTTGTACAAGAGATTTAAATATATCAATGTAATACAAGATTAAAATAAATAATATAAAATGAAATGAGTTCACGAATAAATTTAATTTATTAAATTGTTAACAAGGATAGAGGTGTTAATTACTGCATATCATAATAACTTGAATCGATCAGCTTACTTTATATAAAAAAGAGTAATAATAATGAAGTTAAAAATCGAGTAGGTAATAATATGAAATCTGTTAACAAGTGTCATTCGTTCACGTGGGTAAATCATTGTAAATCAGTTTAGGCCTATTTCTATTTTAATTGATATCAAATAACGATATTGTTTGTACAGTTTTATTTAGTTTCATTAAATATCTAGCCTAGTAAAACAATACAGGTATTTAATATTTTGTAATTACATAACGAATTGCATAAACGCTATTTAAGTAAAAAATTATGAATGAAAAGTAAAGCTTCATAACGTTTCAAAAAGACGATAACGGTAAAAAGTACAAAGACAATCGACTTAACGCTTTAAAAATTAAGTAGAAAATTGAATAAGTGGTCCAAAACGATCACTGTTTTAATATTTTTAACCTTGATGTGTGTACGTTGGGATTGTTCAGTTTAGAACAATACTCAACCCCATGACCCAATGAGGTAAGAATGATATGTATGACGTGTAAATGAGGTGTAGTCTTGTACCGAGTCAGGTAGACCTTTCCTGAGAAACATTAATTGTACCCCCAACCATCAAAGTACACCGGTAAAAGAGTATATGAAACTAAGTAAAAGTACTACCAAAAAGTAAAACTATAACAGCTATAAAAACTAAAAAAAAGGTATGTAAATATTTGCCGGTAAAAAAGTATACTAACAAAGAATGCCCGTACAAAAGTAACTACTTTACTAGGATTTGATCCACGGAACGTTCGTTTCCGTACATCAGCTGTCAAACAGTTGACTCGCGGCGACGACTTTACCACTAGACCAACCTGGTCGATTATTTCTGATTTTAATTGAAAAAACTCATAAAAACATGACGACCAAATGAAATTTTATAGAGCAATGGCTGTACCACTCATAACACATAGGAGTGAAATATGAGTGTCATTACGGAAGAATGAATCTCGTATCCAGACTGCTGAAATGAGATTTTTACGGGGAGTCAAATGTTGTACCCGGTTAGATAGAGTACGCAACAAAGCTATACGCGCCGAATTAAATGTTTAATCACTGTGGGAAACGTTACAATATATTATAAGAGAAACTGGTCCAACCATTTACTTCGCATGCCAGCACACAGACTTCCTCTGCGAGGTTGGACATATAAACCAAGAGGGAAGCGAAGCACGGTAAGACCTAAAAAGAGATGGATGCCGGAACATGCCATTGAGCCTAATCCTTGACAGATGATGATGATTGACAGAACTCAGTAAATATCGACCTATAAGCGGATATAATATCTTCCGGACTGTACATACTACAGCAGTTATAAATGTTATAAAAAATCTAATTGTTTGAAAAATAAATAGAGTAGCCAAAATAAATCAATATTATAATGAGTTTTGTACATGATTATGTAAAAAATAAGAGTAAATTTTTTTCTTCATAGGTTGTACACTTCTTCCCCTAATAGGACTCACAGTTTTCTACAACCGACCAGAGCCTTTGGTTCGTCTACAAAGAAAAGACATGACATACAAACAAATATTAAAACCACAAAGAGTATCATGACGTCTAAACAAATCATGTTAATCTATACATTCTTGACTAGGACTGAGACGCTGAACTTTAAGGCATGTTCTAAAATTGCTTTTAAATCAAAAGCTTTAATTTCTTACGCAAGAACGAGTGTTCATAAATACAAAAAAGGTTACGAACCTGTTACGCCCGCGAACATAAAAATGGGGTGGTGGTAGATTCATTGTCATGAAAAAATAACTTAAAAGTAAAAATTATCTGCTAGAATTTTAAATATTTGTAATATTAGAAAAAAAGCATTGTTTAACTGGGGAAAAAATCATGCTAATATATTTATTCATTGTGGAAGCTGATTTCCTGAAATAGGTCCTTTTTAACTTAGTGCGGTTTGGAACCCACCTCTTCAATTACATTTACATTATTACAGTAAGCAAAACAGAATTTTAGCTTAGATGACCTACTTTATTTTGTGACCATAATACTACGGTCTAATTCTTAAAAGAGAAGTGGCTGACTACATGTAAGTGAAACGAATTTTCCAGAAGGACGTTTGTTAAAATAGTTTAGAAATACTGTAGAAATGTGACTGATTACCAGTTTTTGTTATGTAGTTTTCTAAGCAGGATATTTTTCAGAGTAGGTATTACAAATATTTATACAACGTAGGATCTAATTTTTTTCTTTCTGATAAAATTAGCAAATATTTTACAAGGTACAATTAATAAACATAATAAAATAAAATCAAAACAAATAATAGAAACTATCAACAAAGCCATTTAAAATACCTCATGCCTAAATAATAAGGAAGTTGTACATAAACGTCCAGATAAATAAAATTGACATGTAGGCGTGGTTTTAATACAAATACATTTACAAATTATGAAATTTCAGAAACTTAAAATGATTTTCATCCGAAAATAAAAACAAATTCCTAACGATAAGGAAACAAGTAAATAACACAATATTATGTTAATTTATTTGCTTTAAACAAACGACATAAATTTACCAATGATATTCGGAAGAATAAACAGGTTTTTGTCAGATATATTAAAAATTTCTTGATTTATTACTAAAAATCTTCCTCTAAATAAGTAATAAACTAAGTTAAAAATACAAATATAAATCTACTGAAAATAGAAATAAAAATTGAATCATACAGTTATTTCTTTGTTAAATGTCCTTCATTCACTATGTATAGCCTATAAAATCACACTGTATTTGCAAAGTCAATCTTCCTACATTAAATAGATACTTATAGTTAATAAGTAACACTTAACGTAATGGGACACAGACATAATAATCTATTTGCTATATAGTTGGGATATTAATGTTACATAGTTTACCATTTTTGCGTAGGGTTACAAATATTATATGATAGTTAAACCTATATGTTCAATATAGCCTATCCATATAAAAATATCGTATGCTATAAATTCATCTATGTTATAAAAGAGTGAATATAATAAAGCAAGGTTATATTATACATTGTGTTAGGCCCCATGTATATATGTGGTTTTAGACTAATGTATCTATTTTATGCGGTAGGAAGCGACACTTGTCCGTGGAGCGGTTCAAGCGAACAACCGGTTTCATAAAAAATAAACCGAGGATGCATATTATTACTACAGTGTCATTAATTATATGCAAAATCTAGGGTGCAAAATATTTTTAAATATACTGCATTGTAAAAATACATTGTTGTTTAGGTCAACAGCCGAAAAGCTGGTTTGAACCTCTAGAGGTTTTACTAAGTAAAAACGAGGAGCGAGGTGGTATACTATTCCCTTCCTCACTGAGTTGAAAGAGTATGCTTATCAGCATGCAGGCCCTCCGAAAAGCACCCACTTCCCACGCTGCAAATGACACCTTCATTTCATTCACCACAGGGTCTGGCTGTATAGTGAAATTCATTACTCTCAGAGGAGATAACATTAACTAGTGTATTTTACACCTCTACCTCTTCTGTTGTTAAATCGTTCAGTCATATTAAAATTGGCTGACTATGTGATAAAAAACAGAACTACTTTTTGTAGCCCTGGAACCAACAGATCGAGTGCAATTAATTAAATACTCCACCTACCCGTTATGGGCAAAAAATACATTAATGTATATAATTTTTTGCTTTACATATTTTTTTTATATTTAGAACTATACTATACAATAAAGTACAACCACTAGAATTGATGAAATTTTTTGTTAGGCGTGGAAGGAGGGGTCACACCCAGCAGCGTATCTTCGAGGATGACATAATAATAATATGATAAAGAGAGAAGATCTTGATAAAAATGAAAATGACAGCGCCAACGTTGAAAAATTAAGAAGATTTGTGTTGATCATGATAATGATAGAATGGTAACAGAATGTTATTGACGAAGATTCCTACACGACAGACGGCGAAGACGTCGAAAATTTGGAAAATTTTGATTGGCCGTCTGTCGAGCGAGATCGTTTGGATGATTTTGCAATTTGTCAAAGAATCTTTTATAAAGTTGTCTTGCAACGTCTTTTACTTAGAAAATATGAAGGTCAGAATGAAGGATATCGTTTCTCACGTACCAAGATGCTCCATTGGTGAGCCTTAAATATTTAGATTGGAATACCTGGATTATGTTTAAATTGGTTCGAGTAGCAGCACCAAAAATCTGAATTCTGTACATCCAGAGTGGTTTCAGCAAAGCTATGTATATGGAAATTTTTTTCAGTGGTAGATAAGAACGCGGTGGAACCTTTAACTAGGTGGAACAAACATCTGAGGCGATTGGTTAGTAATAAACGTTTTCTCTTGAGGTGTTCACTCCACGTAAATCGCCTGTCTAACCACACTCCTATTACTTACTTTGTAACTATAGTCCAATTCACGAAAGAAAACACCTGTTATAAACAGCAATATCTTTTGAACCGTTGTATGTAAAATCAATTATGATACATCAAATTAAAGCTTATTTATTGTTGGTTACAGGATATTAGTGAAGGGTAATAATATATAGAGAAGGGTACGTACGGGTGAGGTATAATGAATGAGTGACGCATGTTGGGAGAACGATTGTTGTATTACTCTTGACACAAAACATTCGTTTTTAAACTTTCTGTATTTAACATATATGTTTGTACTACTTATTACATTTATTTATTTACATATTTTTATATAAATTGGTAAGTTAAATATTATGAATCCGACCAAGTTAATAACCCGGTAGATATTTGTTAAATTAATGCGCCGGATGATAAGAAAATTTTTAAAACTAGTTAGTACACGCTACCACTACAAATGCATCAGCTATGAAACACTACTAACTCATTCATTCTCCCACTACTATAACAACGCACTGCATTCCTTCCAACTACACGGAGCTGGGCTCAAGCAATACATTAACATTTTTGAAAATTTATAATGTAAATAATGTAATTTTTTGAAATTTATGTATAAAATATAACAAATTACGCATCAAAAGTACGCTGTTTTTAACCACTTTTCCAGTATACCCAACTTCAAGGTACTATTACTTTGTTCACCCGTACTTTAAAATGTATTGGGGTACCAAGTATTATGTGTTAATGTAATCCTTTAACCAACAATAAAAAAAGCTTTAATTTGATGTATCGTAATTGTTTTTACACACAACGGTTCAAAAGATATTGCTGTTTAAAGACAGGTGTCTTCTTTCGTGAATCGGACTATAAATGGTATGTTGAACCCACCCAGAGTTACCGGGGAACAGCTCTCACTAATAATATTTAATATTATTATTAATAATAATATAATAATTAATATTTAACGTAATTAGAAGAGGTACATCTTACAATTGTTGTGTTATTTAGAAAAAACCCGATCAACACGGAAAGAACACACGCAATATGATCATTAAAATATACCGGAAAATTATAGCAGTAAGTTTAAAAATCGTACAACTTATTATAGACTTAAATCGGATATCTATAGAACACTATCATACCTGAAAAACTTAAAATGTAGTATCGTTCAATTTGTATAAGATATACTCACAACGAATTTTATATTTCCAACTTCTGAAGTAACACTTAAGTTCTATGGAATTTAGCATATAGTTATTAGCAACATAGTATTAAATTTATGTTTCTTGTGTTGTAATTGTAGATATAATGATTAATTATAAATGCATTTTTCCTGACGTACTCGTACACTACTACTTCAATAAAATGAAGTGAGGGAATTTTAAGCTATTTAAGGATGTTAGGAAAAATACACAATCGTAATATCCACAATTAAGACACAAGAAACAGAAACGATACTATATTACTAATCACTAAAATAAATTAAATTACAATAAAACTTACTAACGCAGGGAGAAAATACAACATCAGTATATTGCCAATATTTAAAAAAAGTTGTGCTAATATCGATTCGTCCAAACAAATTTGAAAAGTTATTTGATCGATGAAATATTTTACAGCGTACAAGAATTATTTACAAAATATTATTTTATTTAAAAAAGTAAAATAAATAAACTGCCTCCGTGGCCCAGTGGTTAGCGTGCTACGCTACAAAGTAGAGGTCCCGGGTTTGATTAAACCGGCTAGGGTCTGGAAAATTATTACAAATTCAAACCCACCGTTCCTCAACCCAATGTAGTCGCTAATAACCAAGATGTTAAAGCGATTTGAAAAAAAATAACTAAAAAAAACAAATTCATAAACATCCTGGCCGCCTCCGTAGCGTAGTGGTATCACGCTAGCCTAAAACGTGGAGGTACCGGGTTCGATTCCCGGCTAGGGTCTAGAAATTTGTTGGTTAGGTCAACAGCCGAAAGGCTGGTTTGAACCTCTAGAGGTTTTACTAAGTAAACACGAGGTGTGAAGTGGTTTACAATTGCCTTCCTCACTAAGTTGAAAGAGTGTGCTTATCAGCATGCCAGGCCCTGCGAAAAGCACTCACTTTCCACTTTGCAAATGACACCTTCACTTCATTCACCTCAGGGTCTGGCTGTATAGTGACAAGGTCTGGCTGTATTCATTACTCTCAGACAAGACACCTCTGACCAATTTATTTTACACCTCTATCTCTTCTGTTCTTAAAAAGTTCAGTCATATAATTAATTGGCTGACTATATGATAAGAAACAGAACTATTTTTTGTAGCCCTGGAACCAATAGATCGAGTGCAATTAATTTAACACTCCAACTGCCCGTGGTCTGGAAATTATAAAAGTCAAAACCCGCCGTCGCAGTTACATAACACTGTAGTCAATAACCAAGCTGTTGACTTCAAATAAAAAAAAACATCCAAACGAGTGCTGAAAAAACTGTACGATACTAATCGGTAAATATTAGAGATAAGCACGTAGTAGTTGGTTAATGTGTAATTTTAGTAATATGTGTATTTTATATAAAATGTATTGAGTTAAGATATAAATTGATGACATGTCCTGAACTTCGTTTTGGAGTCTCTTGAATGCAATCCACAAAAAAAATGTATCCACAGTCCTAGTTGCGCCTTGAGTTAAAACAATATTTAAAATATGTCCTTTTAAAAAGGTACGGCATATAAAATCTTGAAATTCTCTCTTTAGCGGTTAATATTGTGATGAAATAAACTACAAGTTTAAACAATGTGATTTGTAAAAAATTGGAAAAAAATATTCTTCGAAAAGTGAAAACTCTTTTAAAAATTGTAAGTTTCAGACTACTTTACTGCCTTATTTTTTAATAGATTAGGACAAAAATAAAATGTTCATTATTAAGCCCAAATGACAAGATGTTTTATTTGGAAGCATCACCACATTTCTAGTTCAATATTTACGGAAGAACATAATCTTAATATAGAACAGAATGCAATCTCTTAAAAACTTGTATTTAATATGTATTCATAATACATCAATCTACTCGTTTCAAATAAATTTCTCTAACTTTATGATATTAATTTTGAAATAGAACAACAAAGGTTTGAGTACGGTTGGCCTAGAGAGAGAGGGGGAGAGGGGAAAAAGAGAATGGACCAAAAATTATTACAATGTCAACTTTATTGTCTTTATTGGCATTTCACCAGAATTTTGTAATTTATAAAAACATGACATGAAATAAATAAAGAATAAATGTGGGGAGAATATACAGAAAACATAATCAAGTTATTTTGTAAATTAAATTTCAAGTCAGAAAATGTCATCATCTTCAAAGTGAAGACTTTTGTAGGTTAGATACCAATGTTCCAAAAAATAGAGTAAGATCTGTGTTGAAAATACATTCGGGAAAAAAATTAAATAACTGAAAAAATACTACAAAGATTTTAAATAAAGAAAAACTGTGCTTAAAATGGAAATCGGTATGAATTCCCAGATCCAATAAATTTTTCTTGTCTCTCGGCTGGTTTGCTGCAATTCTCCAAGCTGTTCTATCTTTCGCAAGTCGTTTCATATTTACATACCTGCAACACCCTACAAAATCTTTTGTAATTTTCTTTAAATATTCTAACCTTTGTGTCGCCCCCTACAACTCACTCCCTCAGTATTACCCTCCATTATTGATAGAACAGATCCAATGCAAAAAAAGAGAAGAGATTTTGGGGCAGTTAATAATTTGGTAGTGATACTAAGTCTCCTGTTACAAACTGGGTAATTTATCTTTCATATATAACCCAAAATAATAGGACAGATTATGTATGCAATTGAATTACTGAATGGTACACCACAAAATATGTTTATTTTCATTGCAGTTCACGTACTACTTTTCTGTATTTCCCTTAGTTTTTCTAATTCATGTAATTCTTGGTACGGTACAAGTACACAAATGGTTACAAAAAAATGAGCTGGTTTAATTTTTTTTTTTGACTTGTACTGAATGATAAAACTTAAAAACAAACTGGTTCACAGGAAATATTAAAGACGTTCTTGATTGTTGTATACTACCTGTCCAAGGGACATTAATAATTAACTAAAGTTTTTGTAGAGATTAAAACGATTCCTTCGATGACAATGAAACTTAATTACTTTTAAACAAAAACTACAGTAATATTCAGACGTATGTCTCAACATTTTGTGAGCTTTCTGGACCCCGCAACGTAGAAGTTTTTACCTTTATGTTTAAACAATTTATGTACCATTTTTGACTGTATTGTTGTCATCAAACTTCTTGCCCCGTAAAAAGTCTCTAAGCGAACCGAACAAATATAAATCGCACGGAACGAGGTCTGACCTGTAAACGAGGTTGTAGCAACACCTCCCAACCCAACTTCTGGAGCGTCTGTCTCGTTCTCTAAGCAGTGTGTGGTGCAAGAGAATCACACCTTTTAAGAGAGCACCCTTACGTTTTCGCCTTATCGCGGGTATCACTTTCAGTTAAAGTATGTTAAAACAATACCCACTCACTGTTTTTGATTCGTTGTTCTCCTTAATAATCACAATAGATTTGGCCTTGCGAGTCCCAGAAAACCGTTGAAATCACTTTACCGATTGACTCGTAAGTTTTGAATTTTATTTTGTAGGGAGTTTACACTCAAAACACCACCCACTTTCATACGACTGTGGTTTAAACTTTTTCACCACACTATTTCGGCATTCTTGAGTAAATTTTCCCCGATTTTACATCTTCGGATAGAAAAATCTTATCATTGAACGTGATTCTTCCGACGAACATGTTTCAAGCGGAGCTAACATTTTGAAAAGAGCAAAGCAAGTTAAGTTTATAAGAAGTATGATCAAACAGCTGATTAATAGTGTTCCCAAAGTTGTAAACTTGACCCACAAAATATGTAAACACAGCATTTTCGTACAATAAATCGTTTTTCTCTACATTAATTTTTCTCTTCAATTATTGAACGTCCCTCTTATTACCACAAATATTAATTCGGAAATTATAACGGTATTTTTATAACTATTCAATGACGCTTGCCGGTAATCTGATTGAATTATGTCCAATTTACTAAATGAAAAATATTATCACTAATATTATTTGCGTACACATTAAAATTACAATTAAATTATGGAAGAAGATCGTTAGGTGTAAAAAATGATGATGCAACAATCTCATAAAAAAGTAAGAAATAAATAAAATATGACGCCGAATTTTAAAATTAATTCACATTTGCATAATTCTCTGAATAAATAACTTATGAAACAGTTAAATTAATTTTACGGTGAATAATATAATATATTATGTATAAAATTGGGCGTTTCAAGATAAAAACAGTCCGCCTCCATAGCTAGCCTACAACGCAGAGGTCCCGAGTTCGATTCCTGGCTATGGTCTGAAAATTACAAAAAGACACAACCCACAACACTGTAGTCGCTAATAACCAAGCTGTTGAGGGGATTTTATAAACTGAAAAATGTAAAAAAACAAACAAAAATAAAAACAAATAAAGTCCTGGGTTCGAATCCCACTCAGGCACGGCATATTTTCATACGTTACAAAAAATCATTTCATCCTCCATTGTACAAAAAAGTTACACCCCAAACGTCGTCGCTAATGACCGTGCAGTTGATGCGACGTAAAATAAATTAATAAATTAAAAAAAAGAAGTTTTTTAATAATGTTCACTACAATGTTTACAATGATATACTAACTTTTCGTGCTTAATTTAAAATTAAGTTACATAATTCAATTTTTATTTTACTTTACCATAAAAAACCATTTAGTTATAGTTTTCTTTTTGGAGAAATTAGTAAAATTTCTGATTAAAACAATTGTATAAAGTAAAATCTAATGCCTTTGAAAAACGTAAAACAAACTTTATTGTCATGTAAATAAATATGACTAAGAAGGCATTTACTTGGAATGGCAAAAGAAAACTGTGCAAACATTTTGAACACGAAAGCCAAACATTAGGCCTACGCTAAAATAAATTATTAAAACTATTTCTAATAGCTTTCATATTAAGACAATTTGAATATAATTTGATAAGATAATTCATTTTTGAACATAAATTTGAATAAGTTAGAACATTAATTAATAGCCATTTGATATTAAATTTAAATTGAAAAATAACACTTGGAAAACTTAATATGGTTAAAAAATATATAAGTTGTTTTTCCGAAGGAAAATATAAGCCATCATAATCATACTCAATGAATATGAACACTCAAACGAGACTGTTGAATTAAAAATTGATTAAAGCTGATATGAAAGAATTCATTTATGTTATAAAATTGATTTTCTAGCAGAAACTATTTGAATTTTTTTTAAAGTAACTAAGTGGAACATCTTTTAAATGATTTTGTAGGTTGTAATAAATTTTGACAGAATCGTAGTACGATGCTTTTTCGTATCCGGTTGTTCTATGTCGCACAGTTCTAAAAGAATTTTTTTGTATCTGGTTGGGTACTTATGGATATCAGCTTTAATATAAGATTAATAATAATTATTTGATATTTGTATTTCATATAAATTACATGATGAGAACAAAAATATTTAGTAGAAATTTAAATGTCTTGTCATAGTGGTATGATATAAATTGATATGTTACAAAGTAATATTAAATTTTCAATACGTTACAGAATATTGCTGAGGTTTATAAAGGGACAGCATTAAATGACTAAAAGCGTATATTTCAAAGCGATGTATATAAATTGATGTAAACCGCTAAAACTACATCATATCGTAACCTAAATACAAAATTTTGTCACGTCCTTGAAAGTAAACTGTTTAGTTGTTTGATGTTTAGATGAAAATCGGGTCGGAGAAATCTCCCAGAGAGAAATTAATTATTCACAAGGGCGAGCGAGGAAAGTGCAGGACCCGCGTACGGCCTCTAATCTTGGTCACCGCAATGCTACGACCTGCTCATATTATAAGATCAGGAATTTATTAATAAACAATAAGCTAATTTGTTTAACTAATGTATTATTTGTTTATCTGTTAACAATTCATTGAATTCTTATCGTTTAAAAGTTTATTAATTACTAATTAACATACCTGAGTACAGCAATATATAATTATTAATTATTCAAAAGTCGTACAGGGATAAATAAAATTATTATCTCTACAAAAATTATCTATCTGTATTGGCTACAAACCTGTTATTTTATAGTTAATACTACTTATTTAAATAATACTAGGATAGATTTTACAAGTGTCATTTTAAAATTAATTAGGTACCGTATTTAATAGGCTTCATTTTCTTTTTAATCAAATTTTATACTTATCATGGAGACTGAGTGAAAAACTTAAAAACGTAAAGTATAAAAGATATTTTGCCACAAAAACTGTAATAGGGAAAACGAACTTTGAGATGGACGGAACCATTAAAAGTTTGTGTAAGAAGTTATTCAAGATCTTTTTTATCGTTCTTACTTCAAAATTATTCATCAAATTTTGAACATACATAAACTTTTATGAAGTTGCTCAAAAAGTTTGTAACAAAAGTATATTTGGTAAACTAATTGGCATACGTATTTAAAGTGTTATCAAAGAAGTCACTTCACTAAGCTTACTGTAATTTGAATTTCATAAATAATTTTCTTTAATAATTATTGTAGGTAGCAATTTTTTAAATTATCATAATTTTGTTTTGTCCGTCCGCCCGTCACACCCAGGTGTCAGAAACTACAAGAGATACCAACAAACGGTTTTTCGATTCGTAATCAACACAAAAAGTTAGTAAGCCTGGATTGGGTTTGAAGTTTCGATTTCGACCGGAAGTGGCCCGAAACCGCAAGCCAAGAAATCCAATTTGGAATTTAGAAACAAAAATAGTGTCATTCGATTCCTCTTAAACATTACATACAGAAATCATTTAGTTTGAAGGTCCGGTTTCGACCGAAAGTGACCCGAAACCGTAAGTCAAGAAATCAAATTCGTAATTTGGTAACAAAAATAGTGTCATTCGATTAATTGGTGATTTCAATTAAGTTTTTTGCCATAAGTCATAAAAAGTAAGCTTATTTAAAACTGCACTAGCCATGAGATGCGTCGTCTCATGAAAGGGATTGTTATAAAATGAGTTAGTTTTAGACATATGTATAAAGAAAAGTAAATTGGTTTATTATTATAAATAAAAGTAATAAACAATCAGAAGATTGGTTAAATGATGTGTGTATTAAATAGTAAAATACTGCACGAGCTGTACACACCTACGATGAAACATACTATTTAAGTTACATGCTTACTCATTCGGGAAAATTGTAGAAGAAAATATCTATGCAGTACTGAGGTTGGTATAATCCGATAAATGCCTGAAACACCTACATACTTTGAAATCGAATAAAGAGTTCTACAACCTTTAACTAACGGGTGGGAGAATTGACAACCATAAAGAAAGGTTAGAGTGAAAGAGAAAGAGAACAAGATTGATCGAGATAGAACGAGAGGAAACGGTTAAATGAGTCAGAAAATAAGTGAGAAAAATAAAACAAGAATGTTAACTAATATAAAAAGATGAGTCTATGACTCATTAGATAACAGAGTGGTAATTTAAACGTTTAAAAGATACAGCACGGCATTATAAAACTTTCCTTAATGGAAAATATGCTTAATTCTGCAATTAAATATTAGTAATTTAAAAGGCCACTACTTAAAACTGAATCACAAGAATTATACGAAAAACTTTTTTATAACATTAACAAATATAGCACAGTATCAAGTATAAATATACATAACGATTTTTATAGTTTAATATCAAGATTTACACATTCAGATCATTCAACAACTTTTTAGTAGGTTAATGCTGTTCACTTCTACCTACATAGTAACGATTTCGAATCTCGACTCTTGTGTAGGCCTGCATAAAAAGAGACAATTTTAATTCATCTAGTGACAAACACAAATTTCTACTGTACATCTAAAAAATGCAGATTTGACAAACAGTCGACCAATGAAGTCAATTATGAAATACTAATAATTTAAAATTGTGAAAACACTTTGAAATCTAATAGCGTAACCTTGTAAACCAAAATTAAAACCATTAAGTACATACGAATTTTACCACTCATGAAAACCATTCATAATCTACGGCGTTTACTTCTCACTACAATCATTTCATTACCCATTGTTTACGCCCAAAATAGGCAGGTGGAGTCTTAAATTATTTGCACTCGATCTGCTAGTTCCAGGGCTACAAAATAGTACTGTTTCCTGTCACTTGTTCATCCAATTATATGACTGAAGCATTTAATAACAGTAGAGGGAGGTGTAAAAGACACTAGTCAGAGTTATCTCCTCTGAGAGAAATGAATTTCATTATATAACCAGACCCTGTAGTGAATAAAGTGAAGGTGTCATTTGCAGGTTGGAAAGTAGATGCTTTTCAGAGGGCCTGGCATGCTGATAAGCATATTTTTCCACTCAGTGAGGAAGGCAAGGTAAACCACTTTACTCATCGTTTTACTTGGTGAAGCCTCTAGACTAGAGGTTCAAACCAGCCTTTCGGCTGATGAAACCTACACAACCATTATTTAGATTATTGCATACTTATTCATTTTCTTATTTTTCATAATCCTTCTAAGTTTTGGTTCCTTAGCCTTCCCTTTCCTTTGTTACCATCAAAAATCCAGCACCTTACCATCAAAAATATTCACAATGAAATCGTTCTGTCTCATGTTGTACCGGATACATTTCGAAATCCTACTGTTTAAGCTTACAATGTCCGCTTTTGCATCCTATTCACAGTCATTATTTACTTTTTTCTCAGTTCAACTGATCTTCTGTATAAATTCGTCTCCATATTCATTACTCCATCGGTTATAATCTTCTTTATTCTGCTTTCCAACTACATCCATATTTTACTTCAATGTCTTTTCTTCTTCTTCTTACTATCAAGGATTAGGTATAAGCCTGTTCCGAACTCACAAACCATCCTGTACGTCTACACAAACACGAGACACTCCAGCCCGTACATCTCGACTACTGGCATCTTCTTCGATGTCTTCTCACCTCCCTTCTTCCAACTGGAACATATTCCGTCACCTTTAAATGTAGACTATTCTCTCCTCTGGCATCCGTTCCAAATTTTTCCTCCATTGATTCCGGTACTCCTCCACTTTTTCATTCAAGCTAAATACATGTATAAAGAAATATTCCAAATAAATGTTTTCACAAACTATAATCTGTCTCTAGAATAGTCT
Source organism: Catonia carolina (assembly GCA_035578175.1). NCBI lineage: Eukaryota > Metazoa > Arthropoda > Insecta > Hemiptera > Achilidae > Catonia > Catonia carolina. Next base: position 55,631,108 of record JAQMRL010000002.1, read on the forward strand.
ATCAGATAAATGTAATGAGAGCTACTTGAAAGAACCTGTTTAATTTATAATTTTCCGTGAACTACACTACGGAGTTCGTGTGGATGTACGTACAACAAATTAACACTAGAGCAACACAAATAACTGTTGCAGAGAGTTTTATACATCGAGGGTCGTAACAGAAGTAATAAGTTAATGACGAAACGAACACTGATCGATAATTATTTTTAAATTCATGCATCCTAACATTGGAATACGATACTAAAGTAAAGGAACAAAATCAGAATAATTACAATAATAGAAATGAAAAACCTAATTAGTGTACTTTATGTGAATAGCCAGAAAAATGAGAGCGTTTTATGCGGACACTAAACGCATCAAAGTTTGAAAATTCAATTAAATGTCGACCAAGAGATCGTGATAGCTTAAATATAGCTAAAGAATAGGCTACAGAAAAATAAACTGTAAAAGACGACCCGTGTATCTGACGTATGATTTTATATCAAATAAAAAATATTAAATACAACATAAAAATAAACGCTGAGTACATACATAAAGAAAAGTCTTTAATGGAATACGAATATCAAACACTATAAACCAGTAATAATATGCGACAGAAACACTAGACTATAACATAACAACTAAGCAAACTGAACAAAATATAACTGAAACATAACACTAAAACTGAAATATAACAAGGATAGAAAGAATAATAATGGGTTCAACAATACAAACTGTAATTAAAGATGGAAAATAATGGCAAAGAAATGCCGAAAAAGATATTAATATACACACCCAAAACATATTGGTTGAAATAAGAAAGAGAGGATGATATACTGTACATGGAGGTCTGGTAAGGATAAACCAAGAAATACTTAAAAAACTGAGAAAATAAAAACTACCAATATGATTAAAAGAATGAGAAAAAGGACCTAATGAACATAAGGCTTTTCCAGACGTAAAGCTAAGAAAAACAAAATACCAAAGTAGGGCGATAAAAAAGAATTTTCGGAATTGATGATAGCAAAATTTGGATGAAAAAAACGAACTCAAAATAAGAACTCGAGCAAGAAAATTAGAACGGAAACAATAAATGAGAAACCGACCTCCAATTCCGATTTTATTAAATTCTAACACAGGACAATTAAAAACAATGAAAATTTTTGATAAATACCAACTAAATTTGTTAATTAACATTAAAATTGTGTAAGGTAAAGAAAGGCAGTGAGGTTATGCTAAATGATCTTCTAAATATACTTCGATATAAAAACTAAAACAATAATTATACAACCTAACAAATAATAAACTGGCACAATTGGATGGACGCCTCCTAGGCATAATGGCGTGGTTGACTACGAAGCGAAAGGTTCAGGTTTCCGGGTTGGAAAGTTTAAAACGTTAGAACTAACCATTTCGTAACCAACAGTACTCGTTCATGACCAAGTTGTTGATGCGACTAAATAAGATAAAAAAAAACAATAGGAGAAATAAAATCATAGGCTATCTTAAAAGTCCCGAGGGGAACTTGTCTATTATTTCTAGAGTAATTGGATAGGAAGGGTGTCAAGAGCAAGTTGACAAACAGATCCGTTCATAAAATATCACTAAATTTATTAAGTTTAAATCAACGACATGAACAAGATCAAAGTTTATAAAAATAGAAAAAGTTTAATAACTACAGCATATTTTTAGAATAAAAGGAAAACTAGTATACTATAAATATAAACTTCTAAAACAATGAAACAGTAAACAAAAAAACCACTTAAATTTATTAATAAATTGTAATTAACGTATCTAAGTGCACGTTTACGTAGAAAAACAGTCTAAAAATAACGTTTACTGCGTATTAGAATTATTCTTGTAAATAAAATTACGTGCATTGATTTTCATAAGTACAAGCAGGAGACCAGAAAAATTAGCATGCAATGACGGAAAATGCAACTGAAGGGTATTATGAAATAAACCGAAAAAACTACTCAAGAGTTTTTTTATTCTAGAAAATATTTAAGTGTAACATTGCGTGTAATATTTGCGATAAAGAAACCGTTGTTATTGACAAGGTCTCCTGCTTTTATATTACACAGTACATTGCATGAAAATAAAGAATATTTTAGAGAAAGTAATATCGTGTAATATAAATTTATCTACACAAATACACAAAAGTCAAACATAGATATAAATTAAAACCTCCTACAAAGTATAATTATAGTTCTCTGCTCTAAACGCAATAGAAATCGAAAGCACTGAGAACACTCCACTTAGTTTAACTTCAATTACTTCCAAAAATGAATAATGAAAAAGAGGTAAACCCCAGTAATATAATCAAAAGTTTGAATTCATAAATTTCGGTTACAATAATACATCATAGTCCCTATTTTTTTCTTTACCATAAGTGATTGTTTTGGTTTTACGTCTCTTTGTTATGAATATTAAAGCGAATACAGACGGTGAAAGGTGGTGACAAAATCCTACACCTGAATTGAATGAGGGACCCTCGGCGTAGAAGGCAATTGTGATGACCGCTATATCAACGCACGAACAAATTACGTAAGAGTGACAACAGTATAATAAGATGTAATACATCAAAGTTTTCAATTACGGAAAATTTATTTCTAATAATAATATTATTTATGTTTATTTATTATCAAGCGGTAAGTTAATAAATTAAAGTCTCATAGACTCTTGGTCATTAGGTTAAGAAACTAAAAAGAGGTTAGGTTAAGGAGATTAGTGGTTTTCAACGATCGTAAATCTCCATACTATAGCTGGGATTCGAACACATATCCTACAATTTTACAATCCCGTCCAATCTTACGTTCTACCGCTGTACTACTGGAGGTGGCGATTCTGAAGTTTGCGGTCGACTTTACTAAAGCTTCAATAAAATGCCTTATAAAATTTAAGTAAAAAGGATTTTTTTTCGTGAAACATGCTTGACTACAGCTGTACTACTGGAGGTGGCCATTCTGAAGTTTTCGGTCGACTTTACTAAAGCTTCAATAAAATTCCTTTTAAAAGTTAAGTAAAAAAGATTTTATTTTCGTGAAACATGCTTGAAATAGCCAAGATACTAGACTATATAAATAATTTAAAAAATTAACGTTTTAAAACATTGACAGAAATTAAATTTTAAAATTATTTCAATTGAATCTCAGTGTTTTATTTTAATAAATTTCAAAGCTGGATATCTAAAACCTGCCTATGACGTAGAATGCTAAAATATATTAGAAAAAACTGGCTAACTAGGACAATTTGGAGAAAAATAGTATTAGATAGATTATACAGTCAAACAAACAACCTCTTACCCCAAATAAATTTTCGTAGCAAAACAATAATAATTTATTTCGAATGGTGTATTACATCAACAAAACTACTAAAAATGCTTTTGTCCTACATAAATGCTCTTGAGATGGTTAACAAAACTGAAATTCTTTTAAATTGAATATACCAAGAATAATAGTTGAAGTAATATAGGTAGTACATAATCGTGCAATGCTGTATAACGTGAATAATTGAAAACCTTGTACTACAAACACAAAAAATTATTATTCCAGTTTTATCAATTGAAATGTATAATTTTCACATCAACTTTTCTCGCCCAACATAATATTAGCAATACGTTACAGTTACGGTATTAATTGATAAACAAAATCCACATTAAACCTTCCAAGAATTAAGAGAAATAAAATCAAAAAATTAAAACTATAATTTAACAATTTAATTTAGAAGGATTTTCCAATAATCACATCTAAATTTTGTTTTTCTTGAAATTAGTTAATTGGGTTTCCCAATCTGAAGATTAATAAAATACATAATCATAAAAATTTTTAAATTGTATACGTGATAAACCGATTACGTTATTTTTAAAAGAAAATGATTTAGGCTATTATAATATTAGGTAGAAGTTCAACGAATTTTATTAAAACTAAAAATTTCAGAAGTTATTAACAAAATCATAGTAATTTTTAAATAAATTAATGACTGCCTTATAAGGTAAGTATAATTTAATATAAGTATTTCAATAAACTTGTTTAAGTAAAACAATTTAAATTGTTCATGCAATATTAAATAGTATTAATGTTCAAGAACAGTAATAATATTAAAACAATCGGAAATTAAATGAATAAATTATTATACTTTTCTTCCTTCTTCATAAAAAATAGTAACATGAACAACAAAATGAATATAATGAAAATTTTATCCGTGTACTAATCACGGACTTTTTAATCGGTTGATTTAAAAATCTATTCACCTTCAAAAACCGAATACTAGTAATAAGGAATCAAGTTAATTATACGGAAAATGCGAAAAAATCAACACTGATTTTTAATAGATGTACCAGGAATCTTTTGTATTTTTTTCTGTAGGCCTGTGTTACTTCACGTTGGTAAGGCTGAATCCTTTTTCCTCCGTCAGTTAACAGTTACGTTAACTTTGCAACCTTAGGTTTTCTAAATTAAATTTTTCACTGATATAAACTATAAAAAAATTAATTTAAGTAACTAATATGACATCACATTACGTTTACATTTCGCCGGAAAACTTCTCCACCTATACTACGACAAAAATCCAATATCTCAGACAAACAAAAGTTTAACTTTACACTAAGCAGAAAATTAATATGAAACAACCAAACATGATAAAATTAACTTTGTCAGTAGACCACACTTACTACCTGTGAAATAAAAACTAAATTGCTAGTTTACTACCTAATTCGACTGAAGTGGCAGTACAACGGCGAAAAAATTAAATATAAACGGAATACCTTCTTTTCAAAAAAGAAAAAGCAAAGCCACAGTCATTTCACGAATACAAAGTCTCCAAAGTAAGTTGTTACGACTGGTTACTAATTACCCGAGTTACGTATCCGATAGAACACTACACGATGACTTACGCGCTCCTTACGTCGACAGTATACATCTAAAATTGTACCGTAGGTTTAGAGACAAACTTCAAAATCATAACAATTCCTTAATATGCAACATGAATTCTGCAGACCTGCTTGGAATCACACAAAGACGACTGAAACACCAATGGAGTAGAGACAGTATGCATTAACGCAACTTTTAACATTAATTACGTGTACAAAAATACAAATTAAAATTTAACACAATTTATCGTTATCTGAGGAGCTATCAATGGGTGGTGTCCTCCTTAAACCCATTAACGCGTTAGCTTTTTTAAAAAATTAGTTGTAAACAATTTTGCTAGTATTTTATACAGTTGCAAAATAAATGAATTGAAAAACAACTTTTCAAAACAAATTTTTACGTTTAATTACTAATACGTACAAAATTCTATCATCATGACCTCATCATAGATATAGTATACATGCCCATTAAAAAGTGATACACTCATTTTCAATAAAAATTAATTAATTAAATAAATCCAGAGATACGTACATTGTCACACCCACACCTACCAAAAAAATCCACAAAGGAAATTGAAAAAACTGCTGGTATATGGATCAAATACCCAAACCTTTGACTAGGGTTTTCCACTGCATGATTTCCTCGGTTAAGACAAAAAAGGAAATTATACACGTACATTATTATATATACTGCTGACTGCATTATTTACATATTTTGTAGTTTCTAAATAGAGAAAAAAAAATTGTCAATTGCCTGAATTTATCACCTATTATGATTTTTCTAGTAAATTCTGTTCACAATTTCACTGGACTTTATTTATTAATTTTCGATTTGTTTATAAATAAGCTACATATAATTAGTTACAAGTTTTGTAACATCCACTATATTTTCTTCTCTGATTATCAGTCTATTGTTTTTATTTTATTACCTCGTAGTAAGTTAAATAGAAAATTATGCAGTTCTGATTGTAATCTCCAAAACAGGATTTCCTAAGGAGATATGCCTACCTAATTTCCATTTACTTTGTTCATTAATAATTACAATAATGAATATTACTGACATGTCAATATATTTACTGTTATAATTAAGTAGGTTTATTATTTTATATTGTACTTTCTCGTTCATTATTTTTAGATTTTCTGCATAAAATTGTAGCCTATGTAACTTATGTAATGGAAATAAAATATTATTATAATATTGTTTCTTTTATGCAAGCTATGTCAAAATTGATGTACGGATATCAGCCAGCAGATCCATCCATATTATCGGTCTATAATAAAACAATTTCAAACTATATTTGATGTAGACAAGAGAACTGACTTCTGTACTAATAAATTATGTTCTCAATATTCCTACATCTCTTTAAACTCTCCTTAACCTCTCAGGGAGTACGCCTTCAGCCAATATCATTGTTCGTATTATCCTAACTGATCCTGTTTCTACAATTTCCAGATTTCTTCATTAAGCATGTTTGTTAATTTTTTCTTCAGTAGTTTTTTGGATGTTGTGAGCTGATGACTGCTATGTCAGCTCGATGTGTTCGTTTCTCTACTTGGCCGTACAACACTGGTTAAGAGCAATCCTCCTGTTCTTAATGATATGGCGGTCCCCGTACAAACGATACAGCTAATAAGGCGTTGAGCGTTTAATGAGGTCACAATAAAGACCCATTCGCTGATGAATAATACTTTATTATTATTTAATTTTTCTAAACTTTATTAAAAATATCTTAGATTTATTTCTAAGTCCACTCTGTCAATGTTTTATCATCTCTTGGCTAAAATAAATAGACGAAAATAGATGAAAATAGACGAAAATTAAAAATGAAAACTAATCTTTAGCAAAAATTTAAGTTATTTTTAGAATCTTATACTTACATATTTTTATAGTCTGTAAAACATCAGAAATAACTTCAAATTAGTTTGCAGCGTAAAAAGAAATAATACTTAATGAAATCCTATAATACATTATATAATTTACATTGCTTTCAGATAATCTTATCGGGAAAAAGAAATTAATGTAATCCAATTAAAATAAAAATTATTAGATTTATCTTCACTATAGGTTGATTAGCACATAATTTGAAGATTCATATGAATTTACCATGTGATTAATGATAAACGTGATAAAGCATGTGTCTGGGTTACGACCTTACATGAACACTGCTCAGTTTTTTAGTAGGTTGTATTGACCTGCAATAAACAATAAAGAGGGCTGACAAACGTATGGGTATTATAAATTGATTAAACTAGGATAAAAAAAAATCTTTAATTTTAAACTCGACAATATAATTATAATAAGTTTGTGTTAAATAAAGTGTTAGCTGAAACTGTCATGTTATTTTAACTTGTTAAAATTCTCAGACACTAGTTGTTCTGAATCGAACCCGGGAGTTTCCCTTAACAGTTGATAATCTAGCATGCTGTCACTAAAAAAAGGATATAATACATGTTTTTTTATAAATATCCTTTGATAATTATTCATATAACTATCTATTGATATATATTATTGATTATCAATTGATATTTAGCATATATTTTAAATATAGCCTTTGATATTTCATTTAGATCTACATGGTGGTGCTTATGTCACTTCCTCTACGAAATGCAATCGCCTATCATGCCGTCCTCATGAAGAGCGTGGACGAGTAAAGGCTGAAAGCATACTGAAGCAGCGAGCAGAGCGACGATGATAGAGTCGCAAACACATACTGGGGAGTTCAGTCAAGCAAAGCATGGATTTGATACTACAAGAAAGTTCTTCCTTGAAAATATAGTATTTGTTAAAACAGTACAAGAAAACTACAAAATATAATGTTCAGCCGATATAAGAGTCGACGTTTGTATGGCGAATTCCATAATTTATATCAGGAGTTTTGCGAACATCCTGAGAAGTTTCAACGTTATTTTCGAATGTCAATTTCTACATTTACTTATATTTTGGACTGGATGTAGTCTTCATTTCATCAGCCACTTCATCCCACAGTTCGTCCAAAACGAAAACGGTTGTGATGTGGTACATCCTTCTGATTCCAGAGAGGTTTTGTTGAATAACACTACTTATTAACTCATCGACGTCCATGTTTGTTTTGGGCGAGCTGTGATGAGAGCAACGATGAAAGCAGAGAAAAAAATCTTGCTTGAACGCAAAGCTTTGCACTACTGTAAAACCTTCCGAGCCTGAATAGACTGTTAATAATAGGTGGCTGGTAAATACCAATAAACTATTATTGGGTTTCTCCATTACGAACAGATTTTGGCCGACCAAACTTTTGTGCATTCGCAACGGTTCCCATTGTTTCAAATTTCTTATTTAAGTTTCGAAAATATTGCTCAGTCGGTAACCGCACACCTAGAAGCTTAGTACTAAATTCATTATGAACTTCAGCGGCATTTTTATGATACTTCCACCACAATTGCAACTTGTAAATTCATTGCTCTTTAATGAACAAGATACTACAAAACAAAACGATACAAAGATTAACAACGGAAAAACCCTAACAAACCAGTACTTATATAGAAAACAATAGAATGTTGCTTGTGACGCTGCCAACTAATCGAAAAAATTATCCCATTGCGTAGGGAAAGTATTGTATGCGCCAATCGATATAAATTTATTACTTTTTTGAAAAGTTAGGTATTTAACGTATTGTCAACAGCTTGGTCATTAGTAACTAATATTAGTTAAACAGTATCAATAGATACTAATGAGTTTAAAAATATTTCTAGACCTTTACTGAGAATCTGATCCGAAACGTTCTACTTTGAAGTCCAGCCAAGCTACCACAACAAAATGAAGGCGGCCTGTACGTCTGGTATTAAACACATTTTTAAATAACTCTCACCGGTTATATTCAAAATTTTGATAATAAAAGTATTGTTAAAATGTTAAAAAATTGATGAAAATTTTCACATGCAGATCCATCTGAGAATATCAGATAGAATTTGTTGTAGATATGATCAGTACATCTAAATCAATGAGTAAGTTTATTCGTCAATTTATTACACCCTGAGAGCATATTCTAAATCACAGAGTGTAGAATACTATATCTAAGTTATTATAGATAAGATTGAATTTTTATTCGATATTTACTGAAATATTAATCTCCAGGGATCCTTCAAGTAAATATTATTATAGTCACTTCATTTTCCTTGGAGGAGGTTTTTGCAGATTACTTTTACAGTGATGAAACCTATATTTAAAAGTGAGGAAATTGTAGTTTTACTCAATATTGGATGGGAATTGATAAATATTTCTTATATTCTTTCATTACTTTACGCGAATGATAAACATTTTTCACGGAATTTTTATTAAGTATTAAAACATTTTATTAAATTGTAAAGGTGTACAAAACTCGTTTATTATAATAATATAATAGTAAAATTTTATTTTATATCGAATTTTTAAGACCGCCGAACGAACTTAAAATCTAAATATCACAAGAAAAATGACCGGGATTTCATTCTTTGTTTTTTTTTAAGGTAATTTATGTAAAAAAAAAGAAAATAAATACTCAAGTAAATACCTTTCTTTCATTTCAAAAATGTGATTTAAAGTCCCTCGTTAAATATTTAAGTAATAAAACCTTGCCTGCTTCCCACTCCTGTCGTTCACGATATGTTTCTCTTTTAACAAAACATCAACAGCTTAAAAATGCAAAGAACTGCCATTATTTTTGTCAGATAAATGAGACCATTTAGCAGTAGGTACAAATAAATCTTAAAAAAGAATTTTCACCCAGATAATTAAAAATATGATTTTTCATAAGTTTATCAGAGGAATATTACTAGAACGCACGATAGACAAAGAAATAAAATAAAATATACTATTATATAATTACAAATATATAAATTAAAAGATTTTTTTGTATTCGTCCGACAGTTTTTGACATTAATGCCAGTGCATACGATGAAGGGTGATAGGTGAAAATAAGTTATGAAAAAATACCAGACCTTACATACAATAATCGAGATGAGACCCCTAATGTAGAAGCCAGGTGAGCTGACCACTACACCACGGTTCGGCCAAAAATGAAAGGGTAAACTTTTACTTAGTATATTTTAATTATAAATACAGAAAAGGAAAAAAGAACAATATCAATAGAATTAACATTGGTTATAATAAAACCTTTTTTAAGAGCCACGCATAATCTTGAAGTTGTTCTTTGAACGACATCTAGTATTACTTTTTCATGGACAAAAGTAACCCTTCCGTAAAACGTTCTCGGTGAAAAGGTTACTGCACAATTATTGAAAGTGACTTCATTAATCTTTTACTAATTTTCAACAGGTAATTATCGTCGTCATCTTCTTATTATTATCATCAAGGATTAGGCATAAGCCTGTTCCAAACTCACAAACAATCCTACATATATACACAAACACGAGATATTCCAACTCGTACATCTCGACTACTGCCATCTTCTTTGAGGTATTCCCATCTCCCTTCTTTCAACTGGAACATATTCCGTAACTTTGAAGGGTATTCTCTCCTCTGGCTTCCGTTCCAAATGTCGCCTCCATTGATTGCGGTACTTTTTGATTACACTCATTGATTAGGTAATTATTCATAGTAAAATAGGATTATGGTACAGTATTACAATATTATCTTATCTCTGTTATATTCAATCACTTGCAACTTAGTAACCAATATGCAAATGTACCATATTATCACAGCTTACAAATTTACGGTCAAATGAACGTTCTTTCATTTGTACGAATAATTTTACACATTTTGTATTCATGAGGTATATAATTCGTAGAACAACAAGCCTAGCCTATTAAATTAAATAAAATTAGGGAGCAAAAACAATTATCGTTTTATCTTTAAGTGGTCTATAACTGGAAAATTTCCGCTGTTTTGATAAATATCTCTGATGACTAAGCACCTATTTATCATAGATGACTTCTCTGCATTCATGCTAACGCTTACAATAAAGAGTAATGAGAAAATGTGAGATCTGACCGGGGATCGAACCCGGCACCTGTGGCTAGGAAGCCAGTTGCTAACCACTGCACCACGACCCGGGCACATAAATGACAACAAAAAAAATTATTCTTAACTTTTACTACTTTTAAATAAATTTTGAAGAAACGTATCGATAAAAGTATTATAAAATAATGCTCATACTTCTCACAATGCAAAACTTCTCGACGTTTTCTTGTGACAATTTTTTTTAAAATAATTTGATGAAAATTAATACGATGAAATGAGCATCAAATAAATTCGATAGGTGTAATAATTGTCTGATTAAAAATTTAACAAATTAAGGAAAGGCTTTCTTGAGATATTTGCATCAAATACAAATCTACTGTCTGCTTATAAACTCCTTGTAATCGTAGTACTGACTACTTAGCATTTTATTAAGAATATCAGTTTGTATACCGAGTTTAAGCTATGGGTTATTTTCAGACCCTAGTTTAGAATCGAACCTGGAAGCTTCATTATGTAGCTTAGCAATCACTACAATAACGAGACGGTCGAAATCCTTCCCATTTTGATTTGTTGTTGGGTAAAGGAACGCGTAAAAAACATCTTTTTTATAAAAAAACAGTTAATTAAAGCTTCATCATTCTATTAAAAATTTAACCATAGAATCTCTTTCGACTCAAAAATTTCTCAAATAATTCTTTTAACTTAAACAAATTATGCTATACAGGAAGTCACATATTTTTTATGTTTTACGTTAAAATGTTTTGCAAGTTAAGATAATGCTAATGGAAACGGAATAATAAAATAATGAAAAAATACACCCTGAATAAATTTTACACAGGTCTAATTAATTAACCAAACCACGACAGGAAAACTGCTCATCATCTTATATTTATTACAATTATGACAAAACAAGGTGTCAATTAAAAAATATTAGCACAATTAGTTACGAGTAGTACAAAGAATTATCTAATTTTTATAATTAGACATAGTTGAACAACTGACGTAAAATATTTAACAATGTTTAACAGTACGTAGCAGGAAAATTAGCGAAGTATTCTCGGTATAAATTACTATCACCCGTGCTTTGATAGGTAATAATTATTGTTGTCAATAGAGAAAGAAGGAGAATAGGTAGGTCAACTAGAAAAACCATACGAAATAACATTAAAATTTTCAAAACGATCCCTGAACAAACCTGCTATTACTCAATTTTTCAGTCCTATGTTTAAACGGTTAATGTACGTATTTTCAGCTATTACATACATAAGTAATAGCAATATGAAAAATCTAGTGTGAAACAATCATACAACTTTATCTTGCCAATGCAAATAATGAACAATATAACCTAATATTAGTAATAAAACATTAGAAATAAACAAAAAACTAACCTCAAATAACATAACCTAATTTTAATCATGAGTGAAAGACGCAAAATGAAAATTAACTTCAGTTTGGCTTAAAAATACGGAAAATCACTCTTTCACGCTAAACTAGGCTCTATAGGGAAAAATTCTTTAAATAAAAGTTGTAGATCTTTTAATTTCCTATAAATTTGATAATATACACTTTTGTCGTAAAATCCTAAGGCTGAAATCTTAAAAATTTGATTTTTTAATACGTTTTCGTGAGAAAAAAAACAGAAAATCGCTTTTTACCGCTAAACTAAGCGTTATACAAAAAAATGTTTGGAATAAAAGTTGTAGGGCCGGCCACATTGGCGCAGTTGGTAACGTGCTCGCCTCTCATCATGCGGTCCTGGGTTCGAATCCCACTCAGGCACGGCATATTTTCATGCATTACAACAAAATCATTTCATCCTCCATTGTACAATAGTGCAATCCCAACCCCAACATCCCAACGTCGTCGCTAATGACCGTTGTAGTTGATGCGACGTTAAATAAATAAATTTTAAAAAAAAGTAGGATTTTAAATTTTCTACAACTTTTATTATTCTTTACGAGAAAACAACCTCCGCAAGAATTTCAGCAGACATGGCGCCTACCCTATCTTGTAGAGCATAAAAATGTAGTAAACGAGGCGATTTAAAAAATATTGTGGGAGCCGTTTTTGAGAAATCGCAAAAAAGTGAAAAATGACACGAATAAAATACTACTTCCGGTAGACCGATTTTGATGAAATGATTGTGTCGGGTCCTCCAGTAGTATCTAATTTAAGTTATGTTTCAAGTTCGTACGACGTTCCGTTCTAGGGATATTTTGTTCACACACACACGCGCGCGTGCGCACACCCACACGCACGCACAGAGAGAGAGAGAGAGAGAGAGAGAGAGAGAGAGAGAGAGAGAGCGAGTGAGAGAGCAATCGCTAAAATCATGTTTTTTTGGGTTCGCGGGGTCTGAAAACGTGTAGATCCGGTGAAAACTCGATTTCGAAAAATCGACATGAAAACAATAGGTACTTTCCTTCCTACATATTCATATAGGCAAGAGATACAGGCCTCATATAGGCATATTCATATAGGCCTAATACTAAATTTTTAAAACGATTCCTGAACAAACCGGCTATTACTCTATTTTTCAGTCGAAAGTTTAAACGATTAATGTATTTTCAGCCATTACATTCACTACGTAATAGCAATATCAAAAATAAGCAATAAACAAGCCAGGAAATCAACAAATTTGCATTGTACTTTACTAAAATAAATAATATAAACTGTATCGGTTTTGTCAACAAGCAAAATGCTGTTGGGGTAGTTGCTGCGCATTTACAAGGTTGAAAGATCGATTCGGAGCATGGCACGCAAGTTGTGTAATACCTCAATTTGGAGGAGGGGGCTCATGAAAAACTTAGGCAACGTTAGGGTGGGTCAGCTACGAACTTCAAAAGAAACATTTCGAACGGTTGTTTTCAAAGCGTAGACTACTCAATTTACGATTTATATCAAAGAAATTTTATTTCTCATAAAAATTTGAAATATATTTTATAAAACAGGGCTATGGGACGTAGGACAAAGACAAAACTAAACGAAATGTTTTATTCCTAACATGTGACATTACGTCTAAACATCATTCGCGAAAAAGAACGATTCAACTAGTACTATAAGACAAATTCAGTCACTATCACACTCATTGTTCTTTGTAACATAAATAGTAAGTTTAAAAGTAAGAGTAGCTTCAGTTAAATCAAAATAATAATTGTTATTGTTAGAAAATAAGAGTAGCCATTGGGTTTTAATTTGCTTATGTTAATGTAATCCTTAGGTATAGTGAAACCCACGAAAGAAATACTCAATGAAGGCATCAACCAATTAAATAGATCTTCTATTTACATCACACGTCCATTTATGTTTTATGTTTTATTTGTAATTATAAATACAAAAGGTTATACAGTACTTAGCACAATACTATTGTAAAAATACATGGTTTAGTCGAAAAACCATTTTTCTCTATCTTTACGTGGAAGTAAAATAACACTTTAAAAAATGGCCGCCATATTTAAACGGAACATCAGATTTTACTTTTAAAATATTCAAATTATAGAGAAAACTGTGATCGTTAACATACTTAAACTCCGATTTTTTATGTAAAGCCTGGATGAAGTAACTGACGATTTTAAAAAGCACATTAACAGAAACCCGATTAAGAACCGAGTACTTTTTATGTGTAAATTACTGTATCTCCGACAAATTTTTAAATAAAAAAATTTAAGTTATACAAATCAACACAGGAACGAACAGGCTTTAATTTGGTGTAGCATTAAAAAATTTCTATTCGGTTGTTTTTTAAATAAGCTCTTCAAACACAACGAACTTCCTTCGTCGCGGGCACAATAGTTTAAGATTGAATAAATTTGTTCGTTAGTAAGACTAGTTACAATAAATAAATAAAAAAATAGTAAATAATTTGTAACAGAAAAATAAGTCTTAAATAATAAGTCTTGTAAATAATAACTTTAATTTATATTCTGTATAGAAAAGTTATGTACGAATTCTACGATGGAATATCTGTGCTTGAAAAATGTGTAATTTGATTTCACTTTAATTAACTTACTTTTATACAAATTTTAAAAGTCCGAGCAAATGAAACCTTCTTCTTAAGTTGATCGACAAACGTGAAACATACTCCTAAATGTAAAGAAAATAACTAGCTATATTAGCGCTTTTAAAATTAATTTAATGTATTTCTCAACAAACAATAACATTGTCGAACAATAAAATTTACCAATTAATTTGATTCAATAATTCTAAATCTAAACCAAGATTCTGAAATAAAAAACTAATTAAATACAGTATGAAGAAAAATAATTTAAAAAACAATAAATCTAAATAACATCTAAACACACATAAAATAAAACACATTTAATGAACACATAGTGTAGGTGTTTATGAGTAACCATAATACCTAGAAAAATTATAAGTTTTGTGGAAAACAATAATATTATTCTACCTAAAACAATTTAAAACTCAAATAAAAACGGAATCTATTTTCTGAGTTCAAGTGTAACAAGATATGTAAGTAGGCTACTTTAAACAACCATCTACAAACAAATTAGTTAAGTCCCAGGCAAGGAAGACCGTAACACAAAAAGAAGTTTTTTAAATACAGTAAACTTGCGAACGTAGAATATAAAATAATGTATAGGAAGCAAAGACGTGCGTAATTATTTTGTCGTTATAAATAGATTTGGTAATAAAATATTCTAATTTAAACGGTACAGATTTCAACAAAAATCTGTTGGTAATTAATTTTCCGAGCTGCCCACGCAGAAAACATGTAAACCAAATTATATTGGTATATTAAATAAACATTGTACGTTTAATGAATTTTGATGAACATTTCTGGTGTTAGTACAATCAGAAAGAAATTTTTATTAACTAAATACATTACTGAATTATAGTTGGTCTTACTTAAAGTAATGTTTTATTTGTATTACTTATGCAAAAAGGTTCGAGTATAAGCAAGATTAAAAATTACGAGAATGAGTGCAAAGGAAAGTTGAAGATAACGGTAAGACCAGAAAGAGGCTAAGGATTATCAATGGTGAAAATATAAGCAGGATCTAACTATCGATCTCGCTTACCAACAAACAAGTCATTTCTTTCGCTCACTCTTACATTTAATGCAAAAGAACGGTCAGAAGAGTTTGTTTTGTCAGTAATAAAACAATAAAGTCTGTTCTCGCTTTCACTAATGATTCAACTAATACAATGTTTGTTAACGCCGTGTTTGGCTGTGTTAACAATACGTCGTAATGCGCAATATATCCAATATATTCCCTCATTACAAAATAATTAAAATTGTTTCTAAATGTATTTTCCCATAACAGGCAGGTGGCGTGGTAAATTATTTGCAATCATCTCCTAGTTCGAAGGCGACAAAAAAAGTAGTTCTGTTTCTTATCACATGGGCAGCCAATCATTTTATGACTGAAGCATTTAAGAATAGAAGAGGTAGAGAGGTGTAAAAGAAACTAAACTTATCTCTTCTGAGGGTAATGAATTTCATTATAAAGCCAGACCTCGGGGACCGATGCAACCGGGTGTCAGATGAGCAGGGCTCAAACTTATCAAGTTTTAATTGATTGTCATACATCAATCCAAGTAAAAGAGATAAACATTCATTCTATAAAGCCAGACCCTGTAGTAAATGTAGTGGGTGTCATTTGTAGGGTGGAATGTACGTGCTATTCAGAGAGTCTGGCATGCTGATAAGCATACCTTTCAAATCAGTATACCACCTCATTCCTCGTTTTACTTAGTAAAGCCTCTAGAGGTTCTAACCAGCCATTTGGCTGATGACCTAAACAACACTAAAGGTATAACATTTCCTTTTTAATTATCTTCTTCCTGTCATAGATTAGACCTTCCTACCTGTTCCGACTTCTTTGCCCATTTTTCGCGGTCTACCTACATCTCTTCGTCCAGAATGTATGTAGCCTAATGCCCGTTTAATCCATCTATCTTCATTCATGCGAATAAATGTTCCTCATACTCCTCTCAGTATTTGTCAACTGTTTCTAATAGAGGGAGCCATGTAAACGGGCCCGGATTTCCTCATTTTTAATGTGATCAATCAAATTACACTCCTGAACTTTTCTTAAGAACCATATTTCGCCCGCCTGGATCATCCTTCATCCTTCTTACCAAGTACCCAGGACTCACGACCGTACTACAGCAATACTGTAACATCCAATCTTGTAAACTTCAACTGAACATCTTTCCGAACTCTTCTACCCAGTGACCTTTGTTGGCCGCACTCTTTAATTATAATTATTATAATCTAATACATCAATGAATTCCAAATTGTACGCTTAACTACAGTAGACTACAAAACCGTTTATAATCAGGTTGTTCAATTTTTTGTTTTATTACCGTAAATCTACGATCTGCTCTCATAGTAGCTCTATGAGTAGATTTGTGGTGAGTAATAATCTTGAGTGAGTAATACCCTCTGGTATCACTCTATAAATTAATCATTTTGTTGTTTTTTTCTTAACCCTGAATGTAGAATAAATAAAATAATGTCGTATTAAAATAAATCTGTAGGATGTACTTTATGTAGTTTTCTGAGTGTTTCACTCATAGTGTTTGTTGTCTAGGAGATTGATGGCTTCTGAATTCTGAAGGTCGTGTTTTCAAGTCGTGTTTGGTAAGTGGTACAAAATTTATTTCTTCTTGTTCGTGTCTCTGTGTATTTGACACACAGTAAATCTAATTACTCGAGTAAATTATTACTCAAAATTGTTTGGTAAATAGTGAAATAATTGTTGCTTAATAATTAAATTTTATAAGTGTTGAATAAGTACCAATCTAATCTCTAATGTTACTACGTTGCTCTAATGTTACACTATGTTGCTAATCTCTGATATTGCGGAGTATTTTGGATTGAAACCTTTGAAGTGATGTCACTGTGACTTGTACCCCAGAGTTGTATCTTGTATGTCCACCCAGGTTTGAGTACTGTTTTATATATTAATAATATTATGTTTTGTGCCAATCATTTGGACTTTTTGTTAAGCATTCAATACAGCTAATGGTAAATAGTGAAATAATTGTAGCTTATACTCATCGAACGCATTAATTTAAGATACAGAGTAAATAGCTAAGAGAAGGTTGAAAATCGATACAGATAAAGTTTTTCCCGTAATTGATAGTCGCAGTTTAATTCTTCGCTGTTTGTCACAATTATGACTTAATAAGGTACCTAAAGATGTAAAAGTTGCAGTAAGTTACAAACATCAAACTAAAGTTTGAAAAACTTTCACTATTACAGTACCTATACATTATTATGCAGAAAAATATTCAACCTCTTCATTATTCTGAATTTTTTTTCAAATTAAAAAGTAAACTTATTTAGACTTCAAAGAAACCTGTCATTAGTTAGCAATAATTAAATTAAAATAAAGTAAAATAATTAATCATATCAACGAATGGTTTTAACGTACGAAAACATTATTATCTCAACGTGACGGTGAAATCATGTGCAAATTCAACCAATTTTTTTTAAACTGATTTAAGAAAAGCAAAATTAAGAAAAAGTAAAGGTTAGACTGAACAGACAACTTCTTGAAAGCGAAAACCGTCCATCCTGCCTCATAACCTGGTTTCTAATCCGTTCCAGACAAAAATGTGAAATGTTGTGGTAGTTTCTTACATAATTATTATCAAAGTAACCTCCGAGAAAACTTCTTCCGTAGCTCTTTTAAAATCCTGGGAAATTTGAAAACGTTATTCAAATATTTTAACTCCTTCGTTGATGGAGACATTAATTAGGGACTTTCTTTGAACAATTCCATGTCATTGAAAATTACTAACTCTGTGAATCTTAATTTAAATTTTTATTGTTGTGGACAGACAGAATTCAGCAATCGTTTGTTGTTCTTTATCAGATAATATACGCAACTGATTAAGGTTTAAAATACCTCGTATTTCAAAATACTATAAGAACACATTTAAAATAAAATTTCTATTGTTCTTTTAAATATTTTATCCAATTCTTACTATTTTATTTTAAACTTTTGCTTTGAAATTTTGAATTTTTTTTTATAAATCCGACACTCAGATTGTCGCCTTTGGTGTGTGTTAATGGAAGCCTAATGAAAAAAGAAAACATGGGGAATTCATGGGAAGCTGTTCTGGGATGCATTCTTTTAATTAAATACAGTCTTCCAGGAAAGTCAATGATGTATCAATAAGCATACAAATGTAGCTCGAAGGTACAAGTATATGACAAAAACATAGCATATTATGTACTTCTTTTGTTTTCTTGCACTACTAATACTTCCGCAAACCGACTCAATTCGATACGTCGGGCTGTGCACAGACGCTTGACCTGGAACAGGTAAGTTCAAATAAAACAGCAACTCTAGTCTAACTGATGAAAACAACTATTTTCCTGTAATATCCCTAAACAAATATTTTCCAATATACATCGAGATAAACAAAACTCCCAATTCACCAAAAACTACTTATGCGGTCTTGGGTTCGAATCCCATTCAGGCACGGCATATTTTCATACGTTACAAATATCATTTCATCCTTCACGGTCTGCATAAGCAGTAATTGCAGAACAGTCGGACGTTAAACCAAAAAAAAAACCATTGCACAATGATTCATATTTTCCACACATTTTTTTTAACAAGGCGTAATTAATTGATGGCAATTTTTTAAATTGTCATCTATCATTTTGTTATTTTGTTTTGTCCGTCCGTCCGTCACACTCAGATTTCAGAAACTGCAAGAGATAGCAACAAACAGTTTTCGAATTCGTACTCTACATAAAAACTTAGTGGGCCTAAATTGGGTTTGAAGTTCCGGTTTTGACCAGAAGTAGACCAAAACCGGAAGTTAAAAAACAAAGTCAGAAACTACAAGAGATAGCAATAAAACGTTTTCGGATTCGTATCTACAAAAAAGTTAATTGACCTGAATTGGGTTTGAATCTCTGGTTTCGACCGGAAGTGCCCCAAAACCGGAAGTCAAGAAATCAAAGAAGGAATTTGGAACCAAAATAGTGTCATTCGATTCCTTTCAAAGAATATATACAGAAATCACTAATGGTTTTTCCCGTAAGCAAAAGTAGCCTTTTTAAAAATTGCCACCAGCCCTGAGACGCGTCGTCTCATGAAAGGGATTTTTAAAGTTAAGTTTGTAAATGTAGAAAAATACATAACGAAACATTTTATCATATATAGTCACGGTTTAAACGCAATCTTGGACGTCATAAAAATTATCTCAATAGAAGATTAACATCCAAAAATTTTCCCGGAAATCACCAACGAAGATTGAAACAACGTTAGATATCATAGTGCAATATAGTTATAAATTTGTTTTTCAGTCACTGACATCATAACAATCAATTCATAGTTGGAAAGGCGGTCTCTCTAATGACACAATGGCTGGCCTGAGGTGTAGTGGTCAGCACAATAGGCTTCTACCCGAGAGGTCCTAGGTTTGATTCCTTGTCAGATCTGGCATTTTTATACTTATTTTCATTTATCAACTTTCATCGGCTGCATTAGAATTGTTGTTTAGGTCAACAGCCGAAAGGCTGGTTTGAACCTCTAGAGGTTTTAATAAGTAAAAAACAAGGAGTGAGGTGGTTTGCTATTGCCTTCCTCACTGAGTTGAAAGAGTATGCTTATCAGCATGCCAGGCCCTCCGAAAAGTACCCACTTTCCACCCTGCAAATGACACCTTCACTTCATTCATCATAGGGTCTGGCTGTATAGTGTAATTCATTACTCTCAGAGGAGATAACTCTGACTAGTGTCTTTTACACCTCTACCTCTTCTGTTCTTAAATAGTTCCGTCATATAATTGGCTGACTATGTGATAAGAAAAAGAATTTTTTTTTGTAGCCCTGGAACCAACAGATCGAGAGCAATTAATTTAACACTCCACCTGCCCGTTATGTGGATGCATTAGAATTAATGAGCCAATTATTCACAGAACGGACATTAAACCTCCCACCCCAATATCATTGACGATTTTTTCAATGTATTTCACTTGACATCATAAGATTCACTTTTGTATTTTTACAGTTGTGGATAATATTATAAGTTAAGTATATAATAAGTTAAGTTAAGGTATAATAAGTTAAGTATATATTAAGTATATAATAAGTTAAAAACATTATTTCATTTTTTATAGTAAACATGAAATTGGAGGAAATATTTAAAAAAATTTACATTAATAGATGGAAAAATTACCATAAATGTGTTTTAAATTAGTATTTACTTAATTTAACCATTGTAATAATTTATTTTTTATAAGTGGTCAATTAATGACACCGTAAAAAATTGACAAGAGAAGAGCGAAACAATATCCCTACATATTATACCACTTGTTCATAGCGGAATAAGGTAGATATAGATGGGGGTATGTATTATAAATTACTGTTGGTAATGATATCGAACAAACGCTAATGTTTGTATCACAAACATGCAAATTACAAAATACAATAATTAAAAAATAATCTTTCATGTAAATTATTAATGTAGAGAGTAATGTACACTAACTACAACAAATAACGGTTGAAAATTTTGTTGTTGGAGGTTGTAGAATTGGAAACTGTGTTTTCCAAGTTGAAAAGCAAAAGCAATGCTGTTTTCACGTGGGTGGGTGTCCATGGTTACGCATATCGGCTCTGCGGCATAACCGAACGACCCCCCAAACTCCTGTACGTTGCCGGTAATGTAAATGTACTACAATAACACAGACCCACAACCCCTCATCCACTGTTGTATATATGTTTGTATACATTATAACACTTCGTATTGTGATAATATTATTTACGTTTCCCTATTTCGAGACTGACTACAAAAAGTTCAAAAAATAAACTTACATCAAAAACATTGATGTATTGAACCCTTTCTATAAACAAAAATAATATTATGTTGAACGTAGATTTTATTTTACATTCAATGTTTTCATTGATATTAGCAATTCAAAAAGTTAAGTTAGACTTACAAATTATTTAAATGTTATTCATCAATACTTTTTTTAAATTTTATTCAAATACATGTAAAGTAATATCATGTTATCCCTATAAATAATAATCATCATCACAATTTAATAAATAAATAATTTTTAAGAATTATAAATATTTAAGGAATATTTAAGAATGTTAAATATTTTAAAGAATGAAAATAAAGAATTTTTAATAAGAAATACCTAACAAATTAAAAAATGTCTGAGGAAAACCGTCCATGTTTACTAAATTATTAAGAGCGGAAAATAAAAGATAAAATTATTATTTATAACGAGATCCATTTATACAGAGACTTTTTCTTTGCATACGTAGACCTACGTAGCCCATACGTAGCTGTGTCTGAATTCTTTCCCTCTGCTAGAACACATGCATTTTATAGACACACACATGATTGGGAGCTCTACACACAAATGAGGTGTTCAGACCAACAATGATCGAAGTAGAGGGATGAGTGAAGCAGGCAAGCAGTACAATAAATAGTCACCGTGAAATGTATCTATGACTTGGTTTGTACTATAGCCAATTTAATAAAAACGGAAAAGATGATATTCAATAATCGATATTTATTTAATTTTCAAAAAATAATTTCTTCCAAGGTATTGTACAGTCAAACTTCTACCCGTATCCAGCCACAATACCTGTTTACGATTAATTCTTTGAAAAACTCATTTTATTTTGCCTAAAGCCTATGTAGGCTATTTTTTAACCCAGTTAAATTACCCCTCCCTTCAGACCAACAACTGAATTGTTGCTGATATTTAGTTTTTGTTGCGAGCATATTTAAATTTAAATCTCATTTTAAGACACGTTAAATTTTATAATTGTTTGACTGATCAGAATTTTGTTAGAAGAACTATAATTTCTCAGTGAAGGGAAATTGAGTGATAGAGTAAAAATAAACAGGTTTGTTGACAACACTACATGAGTTTACGACGAAATTCAGAGCTCAATGTCTTTACGGTAGAACTTTGTATTTTCAACTATCTTGTTTAAAAAAAAACTCGATAGGCAGTGAAATTTTTAAGCAAAATGTGGTGAATTACACCACCTGTGATTATTTTAGTAAAATATGGCACATTCATCATTAATACACTAATAATAAAAATAAATTCAGAACTTTAAAATTACATTGTTAACGTGTAGTTAACAAAATTACATATAGGCTTACCGGATAGCTTACAATAGTGTAGCCTATTAAAAAATTTTATTTAGTTTTTTCTAAACCTTTTTTTCTAACGTACGACCAAAATTTAATCTCTGCTCCAAAATTTCAATATACAAAATCCTTTTGAGACCAATCTGGACTTATGGTGTCCAGCTCTTTGGAGTAGCGGCAGAGAGTAATTTAAAGTCGATCCAGGCCTTTCAA
Organism: Catonia carolina; assembly: GCA_035578175.1. Classification (NCBI taxonomy): domain Eukaryota; kingdom Metazoa; phylum Arthropoda; class Insecta; order Hemiptera; family Achilidae; genus Catonia; species Catonia carolina. Next base: position 55,654,212 of record JAQMRL010000002.1, read on the forward strand.
TCGAAATTCTTAAAACTTGCTTCCGGCGCTCCTTTTTATGTAAGCAATGAAACCCTCCACGACGATTTCAAAATTCCGACAGTAAAGGAACTAACCGCGTCGTTCTATTGTAAATTTCACAAACGACTATATGACCATACAAGGAACTTCCCAACTGTGCGACGTCTAAAGCGAAAATGGAGTAGAGACTTCTTGGTCTGAATAACGGACAACACCCGTATTTATCAACGGAGAATGTACCACAGGGTACCCCTCGTCTCCTTAAAATAAAATTTATAAATACAAAGTAAATTTTATTAATTAATTATTACCGTTAACGAATTTTCTGATAAGCTTATTTCTATTTCGTAAACATACTTTTAATTTGGCAATACACCAGCGGTATTGCATAAAGTAATATATTTTCATTCAGGCTTCCCCTCTATTTAAAGGCCTCGCATGGTAATTTTTTAGCTTAAGGTTTGGTGGTCGCTTAATGGAAGTTTGATTACATTATCTATATGTTGAAAGACAGTAGCCTACGAAAAACCTAATAAAGTTTCGGTCAAAAATTCCTTGACTGAAGCAACCAGATGTTTCGGTTATCGGCCAAAAATATCTAGATTGAATTTCTAGAAATTTTACTAAATCAAACGAGGAATTAGGTAGTTTACCTCCCTTTTCTCAGCTTAAGCGAGCAAGTGATAGGACAAAATTTAAAGTAGACCTATTAGTTAAAATAAACAACAAATAAAATACAACAGAAATTAATATACATTTAAATTTACCATTTATATAATAAAGTTAATGAAAGCAATGTTATAAGTATTATTTAAATTACTAACACACTTACACACCCACACTTCTGATAAGAAATTTGTGATAATATTTTCAAGGTTAGTTCCTTTTGGCAAACTAATTTTTTTCGTTTATAATGATGCAATATTATTTTGGCTGTAAGTTCATCTGTTAGTAAGATATTTTGTTATCGTCAACATAATGTTTAGCTAACAGACCTAAAACACAGTCTGTTAACTGAAAGTATTGTATTGACATTTTTATGAATTAAAATGCGATTAAATTATAATCTTTGACCTTCATTTGATAAATGAAATATCTGGTTTTTCTTTTAAGATATTTTAATATAATGTGATTGAAACCCGACAATATTTTTTTGCAATAAGACAATTCAAACAATTTTCATCAATATTTTTATCAATAAACAAATTATTAAAAGTTGGAAAATTTTTGAGCCCTACTTGTGAAGCTCTTTACAAACTGGAATCAATAATACCTGAGAGTACTCCATGAGTTAACAATAACAGAAAAAACAATGTAAAGTTATTTACACTAAACAAAAATATTAACGTTGTTAAAAAGTTTTGTCTAAACTGAGAGGACAATTAGCTTCAATAAAATCCATTTCCCAAATTGTTAAATCATTTAACTATAAGTTATTTGTTTTCAACGTTTACAATTTATAACCGGATTTCCAGAAAACAATGTGTAAAAATAAATTTTAATATATCAAAGATCTCTAAAATATTGACTTTATAGACAAAAATTCTGCCCATAACAGACAGGTGGAGTGTTAAATTACTTCCACTCAAACTGTTAGTTCCAGGGCTAAAAAAATAGTTCTGTTTCTTATCACCAATCAAATAATCTAATCAGCCAATTAAATGACAATCAGTTAAGAACAGAAGAGGTATAGGTGTAAAAGACACTAATCAGAGTTATCTCCTCTAAAAGTAATGAATTTCATTGTATATCCAGACCCTATGGTGAATGAAGTAAAGCGTCATTTACAGGGTGGAAAATATGTGCTTTTAAGGGGCCCTGGCATGATGATAAACACACTTTTCAACTCAGTGAGGAAGGCAATTGTAAACCCACTCCTCGTTTTACTTAGTAAATCATCTAGAGGTTCAAATCAGCCTTTTGGCTGATGACCTAAGCAAGAGACAAAAACTACAATATTATTCATTAATACAAATAGGGATTTTCTGAAACAGAATTAACCGGCATGCCAACTGTAGCTATAAAGATAATAGATAAGAAAAACACCAAAAATAAAACGAAAACGATGTACGTAAAACTGAGTTTTTTGTTGTGGTTAAACAAATATATTTTAGTAGGTTTAAAACAAAACGAATGGATTCTGAAATCTGCAATATATGACATGGACAGCCTGTACTATTCCCCCAACAAGCTTATAATAAGCGTCATGTCATTTTGAGCCTGAAGGTAAAATTTAGTTAACCACAGTATTGACAGATCACATTTTCCATGTGCTACTTATCCGATTACCTCACTCACAAAAATACACGAGCAAATTTACATACATAAATACTATTATTAAATACGAAAGTTACAGATGTATAATGTAATAGTTCTGTTTTGATATTTAGCTGATTGTATAAGTTCTTATAGTTTAGGTGCAGATCCGTTATAAATTTAGGCAATCATCATAGCGATTTTCACATTGTTGCACTGCAGAATACGTCTTCTGACTTTTCCTTACCAAGTTCTCAGACTTCAACGCCACAACACCTTTCTTCTGCCAGGTCCTTTTTATCCACATATTTTCCGTGGCAGAATGACTTGTATCTAATATCTGGATTTGTTCCTCACAATATGTCCAAAGTGTTGTATAGTTTACTTTGTTTATTTATCGTAGCCTATAACATAAATTTTTAGTTGTCTTTAGGATACGCGGCAACGCTGGAAGGCTAAGGGATTGGTAGACATAATAATGCTAGATGTTAAAGCTCACAATGATATGACGCACACTTTAGTAACAAATAAATCAGTATGCCCATCCGGTGTCTGTTTATCGAACCAAACTTGTCAGGATATGTAGCGACAACTTTTAAATATCTAGACAACGTATGATGTCTTACCATTTTTTACTTTCTCTTGCCAATATAACTATATAGGAAGGAAAGTACTGTTTTCATGTCGATTTTTTGAAATCGAGTTTTCACCGGATCTACACATTTTCAGACAGCCTAAACCCAAATAACATGTTTTAGCGATTGGTCTGTGTGTATGAACAAAATATCTCAAGAACGGAACATCGTGCGAAGTTGAAACTTAAGTTACGTAGGTACTACTTACTACCGAACCCGACACGAACATTTTCATCAAAATCGGTCAACAGATTTTTATTTTTTTGCTATTTTCTCAAAAACGGCTTTTTCGATTTTTTTTAAAATCCCCTCATTTACTAAATTGTTTATGCTCTACAAGATAGGGTACGCGCCATGTCTGCTGAAATTCCTGGGGAGGGTTTTCTCGTATAAAAAAATGTTTTTTTTAAAGACTGCAGCCTTAATACTATGAATTTTAGCGCAAAAATGTATAACAAATGTTGTAGAGAATTTAAAACCCTACAACTTTTATTTTTAACATTTCTTCGTATGACGCTTAGTTTAGCGGTAATTAGTGTCTTCTGTTTTTTTTTCATGAAAATCTGTAAAAAAAAAGTTTTTTTTAAAGATTTTAGCCTTAGTAGCTATGCATTTCACGACAAACATGTATATTATAAAATTTATAGGAAATTAAAAGATCTACAACTGTCATTTCAAGCACTTTTCTCTACAGAGCCTAGTTTAGCGTAAAAGCGTGATTTTCCCTATTATTAAGTAAAATTGAGGTTGATTTTCATTTTGCATCATTTACTCATGATTAAAATAAGAAAATGTTTTTGAGGTTAGTTTTTCTTTGTTTATTTCTAATTTATTATTACTAATGTTAGATTATATTATTCATTTTTCCATTGGCAAGAGAATGTTGTGTGAGTGTTTAACACCAGATTTTTGTAATAGTTATACAAAACAATCAGTAAAGTACAGTAAAACAATGAATTGAGTTTTTCGTAAGAGAGGAAAATTCATAATCGTGATTAGGCAAAGCTTAGTGTAAACCACAATTAATATAGCTAAAGCTCATTAAATGAGACGGTTACAAGTATGCAATATAAGAGGCTACAAAATAAAAATAGCTAAACAAATTTTGAGATAATAAATTAACTATGAAAAGTAAATTACAAAAAAAAATGTTTATCTACTTCAAAATATTGTCACCAGTTTCTAAAAAAATCAAATTAAAAATTTAATAATCCTCTGATTAAAGCTCGTAACATTACACAACTCGAAAAAACCGCCGTCACAATGTACAGTAAACATTATTTTAAATTTAATTACATTCAAGAACTCATAAATAATTTTTACGGCGTAAATTTATTACTTAATTAGCTTTGTTAGCAGAAAATACACGATTAAATACTACATAATTTTTCAAATGAAATATTTTTACGTGATATCGTTTAAAAACTTACTGAGAATCATATATTTTTATTTTATTTAAGTCTTTCTAGTTTAAAGTAAACATAATTACATTCATTATACATCTGTTTGCATAAAGTCGTGAACAAATATAATAAATATTTACATCTTTAAAGAGTTTTTCCAATTTAATTCTAATAAGTTGATTAGTCTACAAAATAATTAATGCGCCGTCAAAGTACTTTAATTGGTACTGATAAAAAAATATGTTACTCCTTTTTTTTAATCGATACGGAATAAGTTATAAAACTAGAAAAAATAATAATAATCCGTTATAAAAAATAAATTTTTCACGTTTGTATTGTAGGCCTGGTGCCCAATTTTAAAAACAGAAGTAAATTGTAGGAAATGTGAAATATGCAGCATGATTCGTTTTATGAATCCAAGAAAGTTTGACCAGTTGAAATTTACAAGCAAATCACCGAGGTTTACGGCAATGCAATGGACGAAGATTCTGTTCGAAAAATGTAAATCATATTGGCGGACGAATGAATGTTTAAGATGAAAAACGCGCGGGCCGTTCTTTATTAGTGACTAACGAAGTCAATTAATCAAACGCATAGGAAACATTCAAGACGATAGACATTTCAAGCTTAATGAACTAAGATTTTTATTTCTTTATGAAATTATTAGAGGAGATTTAGGCTACAAAAAAATGTATGCAAATTTTGATACGAAAACTTCGCCGCATGATGCAAGACTTTAGAAATCTAAGAAGCTTCAGAACTTAAATTGGAATATTTTTTAGCACCACCAAACAGCCCCGACTTGGTACTCAGTGCTAACCACCTTTATCCAAAACTGAAAGAGATATAGGCGGAATACATACTTTGCAAATGATAATGAATAAGTTCTTTTTGAACAACTTATTAACAGCTTTGCGTAAACTGAATACGAAGCAAGGAAACAAAAACTTGTACAAAGCTGATAAATGTTTGATACTGAATGCCGATTACGTAGAAAAATACTTAAGACTCATTTAAGTAGCAAAAAAAATTGTTTTTATATCTCTACATTAAAGTGTACAAAAACCGTTCATTACTTTCTATCATCTTTCTAATTCTTAACGAGATGTTATCACATCGCTAATAAGTTGAGTAATAGATTTTTAATAAATTTCATATTTAATCTAAAAGTAAAAAAAAATTGTCTAAAGTGATTTAAACCGTTGGCTACTTTTAAACCATTACTTTATTGATTTTTGTTTTGTTTTACGTTTGACTTTTTTGCAATTACTGCTAATGCAGACGGTAAGGAATGATGATATGTGAAAATGAGTGATGAAAAAATGCCAGAACTGACCGGGAATCGAACCCGGGACCCCAGCATAGAAGCCAGTTACTACGCCACTTATATAATTACATACTTTAGCCTTTTACTTTATTGAAAATAAAAATTTACCAGTAGAAACTAATCTCGAACCAAGATACCAGACAAAATTAAGTGCAGCCAATAAAAAATTTAATTTAAATTTATAAATTATCAGTAACTGACCCAAGAGATTCGATTTATAACTAAATCGCAGACTCTATATGGAACTCCCTCCTAGAGATAGAAAAATCTAGTCTATACCTTAGATATATATACCTATCTTAAGTTTTATAGCTGCAACTCCTTGGCATATGTAGACACCACCTTATCACTGTTATCCATGACGTAGGACAAGATTCAAAAGTATAATTAATTGTTTAGTTATCAAACAACAAGAAACGTTGTTTTCACAACAAAAACCAATTTTATTAACAGTAGTTAAAAACCAATCTCAATCGTGCCACATGCACAAAGTATTTAATTTACAGAAAAATAATTAAATTATTAAAACATCTGTGACACGTGCAGGCCAAATTAAATTTAGAGGCGTGAATAATAATTTAATTAAAAGATGACGAACATATTAAATTAGTATAAAATGAGACAGGCCAAATGATAGTAGACGTTATTAAGTTGTTTGTCATATCGCAAGCCTAAGAAAATTAAAATTTCTAAGAATAGGTTAACTATTTATTTATTTGGACACCTGTATAAGAAAAATAGGCCTGCATTTTAACGACACAAGAAATAATATTGACAATCAATAGTATTTGTTAAACTAAAATAAAAACTAATTATTATTATTTTGTACTGCTTCCCATTGATCACTACTTCCTAAATTACAGTTGTTTACTCCTCAGCAAGACAACACAGGTGACCATTTAGGAAGAGACAAATCACGAAATACAATAAACACAGTACCTATTACATTATTGTTCCTGAAACAGGAAAAATAAATGAATGAGAAGATAATTACTCTTATAGAATGACCAAAATAAGGTACATACTAATGTACGTATATGCACATGTACGTATGTGCGTGTATGTATGTATGACGTAATGACCGTTTGTAGCTTGGTAAGATCATAAGAAATCTGGTGTGGAACACTCACACGACTTTCTCTTGCCAATGTAAATAAGAACAATATAACCTAATATTAATAAAATACATTAGACAAAACAAAAAACTAACCTTAAAAGCATAACCTAATTTTAATCATGAGTGAATGATGCAAAATGAAAATCAACCTTAGTTGGGCTTAATAACATGGAAAATCACTCTTTGACGCTAAAATAGCTCTGTAGAAAAAATGCTTGAAATGAAAGCTGTAGACCGTTTAATTCCCTGTAAATTTAGTTATATACACTTTTATTGTAAAATACTAAGGCTGATATCTTTTAAAAAAACATCTTTTACAGATTTTCATGGAAAAAACAGAAAATTACTAATTAACGTTAAACTAAGCGTTATACAAAAACATGATTGAATTAAAAGGTGTAGGCTTTTAGATTTTCTACAACTTTTATTCTATAAATTTTTGCGCTAAAATGCACATTAAGGCCGCAATCTTAAAAAAAAAAAATTTTTCTACAGCCTTTCCAAGAATTTCTGCAGACATGGCTCTTTCTCTATCTTGTACAGCATAAAATATTTAGTAAATAAGGTGATTTTTAAAAAATCGTAGGAACCGTTTTTGAGAAAATTACAAAAAAGTGAAAAATGATACGAATAAACTACTCCTTCCGGTTTAATGATTTTGATGAAAATGTTCGTGTCGGGTCCTCTAGTGGTACCTATCTTAAGTTTCAACTTTGTACGATGTTCTGTTCTTGAGATATTTTGTTCACACACCAATCGCTAAAACATGGTGTTTGGGTTAAGGGAGTCTAAAAACGTGCAGATCCGGTGAAATCTCGATTTCGAAAAATACTTTCCTTCCTATATATTCATATAGACAAGAGAAAGTAAAAAGACATGCCAAGTCTTCAAAATAAATTATTTTACCAAAAGCTCATACCCTAAGCTAACCTGCATGGATAAAATAAACGAGCAATGCTTTGAACTTAGAAACATGCATATTTATTTACACCGACTCACTTCCTTTACTATATTCTCTCCTAAAATAATGCATTTATAAGATTCTTGATAGCCAAAACATTATAGTGGTTGTGACAAAAATAGGAAGAAAAGCTAAAATACTTAAATAATAAAGAAACATCACATGCAACTTCGTTCCACAGGCAGCGTTTCATCATAAATTCTATTAAAGTTGATACATATTTACACTTATATTTCAGATGCAAACAAACACACAGCAAAAAAATATACGATTTTTTTTTTATCTTTTCACTTGACGGGTGGACCACTAGGGAAATCAGTCGACCATAACCTCCTCTTCCGGTAACATGGTATAAAAATAGACCGGGCAGTTCATTTGTTAAGCGCGTCATACATAATGCACTAAAACCATATGGACTAGTATGTAATAGATACCTATAATGGTACCTGTAGCGTACCTAAAACTCTACATTTTAATTTAAGATTCGCTTTACAATAAAACTTCCGCGAATCTACGAAACGCTCCAATGAAAACTTGTTTTAATATCATGACGCTAGTTTACTAGCTAGATAACTACCTATTGAGAAAAATAAATTAATGCGGACTACATTACCTATTACCTACACGTATAAAGCTAATGTACTACTCCTAGTATACTATCAGCTGGTACACTAGCAGCTAGTATTAGCATCGTGGGAACGAATAACTAGCAGCTAATTCAGTTAAAGCGCTATAATATTTTCACGGTTGATGAGCTCTGCTGTTCCACGCTTTTAGGCCAATCAGAACGTTTGCCAGCGTTGTCAGATCGTACGAATGTTTCAGCCTGACAAACATAATGCGCACATACGTGTAAGAGCCGCAGTGGTTCACTCGCGTCTTGCATCTCGTACTGAACACATCGATTATAGAGCGCGTTAACAAGCAATACTTTACAATATAATCAGCTGGTTGTATGTTTATAGGTTATAATTGTAATTGAAAGACCAAAAAATGGCTGACGAAATAATATAACAGAGCTACGAGAGGAAGCGATGGCAACGTTGCTGGCAAGTCATTAGCTAGCTATAAAGGAGGTAGGGGACAATACGTACGTTCAGAGCTCATCAGCCCTGAAAAATAGTATAGTATTCATTAGCCCGAAAGTGACTTTGAACATGTTTGATTTTACTAACGCTAGTAAGGGAAAAAAGGTCACAAGATTGACTAGCGCTAGTAAACTAGCTCGGTGCGAACGTTTGGAAACGTTGCTAGTTACTAATAAACGGCTAGTAAACTACCGTCGTGGGAACCCTCACTGACACGCGCTTGTAGGTCCTGCTAGTAATTTGAAAGTTTAGAAACGTTGCTAGTTACTAATAAACTGCTAGTAAACTACCGTCACCGACGAGTTAGTAGGTCCTGCTAGTACTAGCAGCTAGCAAACTAGCGTCGTGGGAATAGGCCTTTAGTGATCAAGACTAAGTGCCTGTGTAGTAAATATATACAATTTTATATACAAAATAAAATGAAAGACTAACAAAATATTCCGTCTCAATAAATCTCTTAATAGAAATTCACAGGAATACGTAATTGAAATTCTTACAAGACCAGTTCAGTCTTTGAAGTTCTCAAAGGCACTAAGTAAAAAGTTTAACACTAAAATAACACGTCATACGCAGTCGTTAACTAAGCACAATAAAGAGCAATAAATCTGCATATCTTATCTAAAAGTCACGTGAACATTTAAAACTACAAAATGACTCGTGAATTTTCCTTTTAAATAACAAACATGTATTTTGAAATCAGGATACTTAATTGAACTGTAATAAAATTGTTACAAACAAGGGAAGTGAGGCCATCGCTGATAACGTGTATAAAACTTGCTTTATAAAGAACGACATTTATACCGCCAGCAATACCACTGTTTCAACAATTTTCTCTCATTCGAGACATAAAAAAATTATAGCTTTAAAACAATATTAGTAGGCTACATTCGCGTATACCAATTCAACCCTCAATTTTTATAAAAAAAGATGCACCTTTCTGAAAATATGACAGCGTTGAAACAGGTTATACAACTCGTCAATTCAGACGTTGAAATTTTTAAGATTTTGTTTCAGAATCTACAATAAGTTTAACTCCAGAACTTATTACATTTATCAACTACCACAAAAGAGAAGCTCAACAAACGATGTGTGTTATATGAAATCACGTGCAACGCATACACTAACACAGTATCTTCTGACGTGTCAGTTTGAAAAACATCAACCAATCTTCTGATAGAAAATGGAACACCATGATGGGATAACGTGGACCAATCGCGGGAAAGTTTGTAGAGCAGTCTGACTAGACAATATTGACCAATCGTAGTAAAGTATTTAATATTATGTCACTGACTGGACTAGCGGAGTCTCAATGGATGAAAATCGGTTTTTTGATAGGTTTGAGTAGTAGTTTTCTATTGCGATGTCGCAAGCATCATCACAGAGCAGCCAGCAGGTGCTATGCAGATTTTTAACTTATGTTTTCATCGATGAAAGTTTACTTCCAAACGCTCACAATAGATTATTGATGGAAATTTTTAAAATTATCATCTATCATTTTGTTTTGTCCATCCGTCTGTCACATACAGATATCAAAAACTACAAACGATAGCAACATACGGTTTTTGAGTTCGTAATCTACACAAAAAGTTGGTGAGCCTGTTAGGTTTTTTATGTTCCGGTTTCGACCGGTGACCCAAAACCGTAAGTCAAGAAATCAAAGTCGGGATTTGGAAACAAAAATATTGTCATTCGATTCCACTTAAAGAGCAGATACAGAGATCATTAATGATTTTTACCATAGGCCAATGGTAAGCCTTTTTTTAAATTTCCACCAGCCATGAGAAGCGTCGACTCATGAAAGAGATTTTAGTTATATTTTATGAAGATTTGATAGCTATTTTACAGGTAAACCTATTCTCGTAGAGATCTAGTCGACATCTTGTAATGACTTCCCAAGAAAAAGTACCACGGACATAACTTTTCCACGCTAAATAATAATTTATTTAGTTTGGCTGAAATCGGACTTTGATGTTAATTTTATAAATTAAAAAAACGGAACTAATTTAATAGAACTTTAAACAATATTGAACACTAAACTTTGACCATTTCAATTTTACTCTTTAATAGATTTCGTCTAAGTTATAGTTAAATTGATTCAATATACACCTAAATTTTAGTTGTCATTTTAGTATAGAAAAATAGCTTCTTGTAGGGGTAGTTTTAAAGTAATAAGGTGTAGTGGTAAACTTAATGAAATGTCTAAAACCAAATTATTGGATAACATATCCTACCTTACCACGTTAAAATACGGAGTTTGACAAATGATACATCAAGTTTTAAAGCTGTCATATTTGTGGGCGTTATCGGGGTAGTTATTGTAGAGCTAAACGGATGAAAAGATAAAAGCTTATACAATGTTTTTGTCTTGGGGTGACAATAAATTCAATACCTTTACTAGATTAAGGTATTAATCTATTAAAGTATTAATAGATTATTAAGCTTGAACGTGAAATTTAGTGTAATATGTATATTACCGTGGCATAGCGGTTTTTGTTAGTATTCGAAAGATTTTTATGTATATACCACCTGCCCTTCCACGCGGCGAGATTGTTAAGTCGGCTGATGGACTAATTTAAGCGCTCATCGCCGTAAACATACACAATTTTATTAGTTGTTCTTCTAACTTAATTTAATGAGGCCAGTACGCTATAACGTGTAACTTGGAAGGCATATATAACAAATCTAGAAAGTAGAGGCCTACTAAAATTCCGTACAACATATTTCAGCGCCAGTTATACTAAATTACTTTTAAGTACAGAAATGGATTTAAATAAGTCTGCATTAAAATTTAATGATAAAAGAGATTAGAGGACCCTGTCAACTAAATATAAAGCATTAAGATCATATCTAAGCAATAACAGAAAAAAAATTACTTTCCTCGCTCTATAAACCTTTTAAGAAATAAAATAATAAAATTTAGAAACTATATATAGTAAATTTTCACGGCACATCGATAAAATGTTTATTATTCTACTGGATAATACGTTCATAGTTTAAAATTTTATTAAGCATAACTTAGAGTTGGGGATTTAAACCAAAATTTTATGAAAGGTATAGTGATAGAACAGCGTTGTGTTTCGCCTCATGTACTATTTGTTATACCTGTTCTATTAACCAACTGGAGAATACAGATTGCTGGTTTAGTATTATGAAATGTTCAGGTACGGCTCGATGTTTTTTTCTCAGGGTTTTACTGTGCAAGGCATCTATCGACCAATCTGACTAACTACTCGTCACTAAAACAACCACGAAAACTTCACAAAAAATACGAAGGCAACAATGTTACAGCATCTAGCCATTTGAGCACGTACAATCACAGGAAAGCATCGTTTCAAATACTTCAATATCAAATTAATAACAGGCAGGTGGAGTGTTAAATTACTTACACTCGATCTGCTAGTTCCAGGACTAGAAAAATATTTCTGTTTCTTATCACATGGTCAGCCAATTATATGACAAACATTTAGGAACAGAAGAGGTGGAGTTGTAAAAGACACTACTATCGGTTTCATAATCATAGGCACCCGAGTTTGAACCTTTCCATCTCCAAAACTATGAATCGGATTTTAACAAATTTTACATCAAAATTTAGCTCATTTTACTCTGCGTTGGCCCTTAATAGTCCTATATTTTTAGTGTTGTTTAAAAATTGCTATATCGTGGTTGAAAGACAAAAAGACCCAGTTTCTTGCTACCGTAAAATATTTCATGCGATTAGAGACGTGTAAATCGATAATTATTCGACCGAAAAGTTTGAAATTTTAACAAAACATAGAAAATTATATTTTTACAGCGTATACGAAATTTCAAATTCGTACATTATTTAAATTTTTATTTATTAACAATATTCTGAACTCTTGCTATCTCGGTAACCGCTCGATCGTTCGGCACGGGCAAACTATCGTTTTATTCAGCGTAAAACTCTTAGTACAAATATGTTATAACATGAAATATTGATTGGCCAATGTTGTAGTAGAATCTTTAAAATTTTGAAAAATAGACTAGGTAATGCGGGGGTTGGGCGCTACTATCCATGTTGCCAGTTTGTGTACGTGACATCCTGTCGGACTGTCTACTTGAACTGATAGACAGCATTGTCAATATTCAGGTACAATCAGATTCAGGCAACTTGGATAGTAGCGTCCACCCCCGCATTACCCAATCTATTTTTCAAAATTTTAAAAATTGTACCACAACATTGGCCAATCAATATTTCATGTTATTAACATATTTGTAATAAGTTTTTTACCCTGAATAAAACGATAGTTTCCCCGTGCCGAACGATCGAGCGGTTACCGAGATAGCAAGGGTTCAGAATATTGTTAATACATAAAAATTTAAATAACGTACGAATTTGAAATTTCGTATACGCTGTAAATAATTACAAATAATAACATAATTTTTTAATGTTGTGTTAAAATGTTAAACTTTTCGGTCAAATAATTATCGAGTTACACGCTTCTAAACGTATGAAATTTGTTGCGGTAGCAAAAAAACTGGGTCTTTTTGTCTTCCAACCTCGATATGACAATTTTTAAACAACATTAAAAATTTAGGTTTATTATAAGTCAACGCAGAATAAAATGAGCTAAATTTTGATGTAAAATATGTTGAAATCCGACTCGTAGTTTTAGAGATCCAAGGGTTCAAACTCGGGTGTCTATGATTATGAAACCGATAGTAGTCAGAGTTATCTATTCTGAGAGTAATGCATTTCATTTTACAGCCAGACCCTGTGGTGAACGAAGTGACGGTGTCATTTGCAGGATGGAAATTATATGCTTTTCAGAGGGCCTGGCAAGCTGATAAGCATACTTTTCCACTTTACGAGGAAGCCAATTGTAAACCACTTCACTCCTCGTTTTACTTAGTAAAGCCTTTAGAGGTTCAAGCCAGCCTTACAGCTGATGACCTAAACAACATCAAATTAATAAGAAAATAAAACAATTTTAATTACATGTCGCAATTTAAAGAGGGAGCTAAAAACAGTTCAATTTAAATTCTGCAAAAACCCGTAAAAATAATAAAAATACATCAAAATGTATAATAACAATAATTTCCTTCAAAATTTTTTTACACCTGCCACCACTTGTGGAATTGTATTTAATAAAACTTTGTGATAAATATTTAGTTCAGTATATTTCTTAGCCGATCACGCTATCGGTGCTTAGCTGAGTAGAATACTCTTTATGAATTGACCTACCGTTTAACAATTCATTCTTAAATGCATTTCCATTCCTAGAAAACTGGGGTTTCCCCAAGGTTAAGGTTATACTTGTATAAATATAATTCTAACCTTGCACGTTACTGGGGAACATTGTAATAGTAAAGTATTTGGATTTTTATCCTTCACCTACCAACCCAAAAAACGAAATACTACCCCAGCAAATCTATGAATGAAAGGTTAACGGTAGGTCTTATTTCAATTTGTTGCACCTTTTCCGGGATGGCCTTCAGAGTAGCTCAACAAGTATAAACGAAACATGTAGTAGGTTAATATATACCCAACGCTAAAAGTCACGAACAGATTTAACATTTGAGACAAAAACAAACCAAATAAACATTTCGAGACATATTTAGCAAAAATATACCTTAAAAGCGTTTACTACATTAGTGGAATTATGATACCTGAGATTTGTAGCGCCGTAGAAGTTTGTTTAATAATATTTCACTTAGGCCTACTGTTTACGTAATACAGCATTTTTACGTTATTTATTATTTTAGGTACTGTATAATACAAAATTATTATAAACTACTCATTTTAACACCCGCAATAAGTTCTAAAAACATTCAAATCTACTAATTTTTTAAATCGTCAATCAACTGAAAGATAATTTTTTTTTTTTTTTTTTTTTTTTGTAAAAGATTAGAGTGTTAACAATTAACGTAATTGATTGACGATAACGTGATTAGGTTACTATAAAAAAATTATCTCGTAGGTTGTTTTAGACGCCTCCTTTCGGCGTCGAAAGGTGGTTCGAATCCCATTCAGGCACGGCATATTTTCATACGTTACAAAAATCATTTCATCCTTCACCGTCTGCATTAGCAGTAATTGCAGAACAGTCGGACGTTAAACCAAAAAAAAAAAAAAAAAAAAAAAAAAAAAAAAAAAAAAAAAAAAAAATCCTTTCGGCCTCCCAGGATTTCCGATTTTTCGGATCTTTACGTCTAACTATTTCGTTCATTCATTTCACAGTTCAGAGATAATTTTTATCATTTTTTTTATAATTTTAATGGCCTGCCAACGAAATTTGTACTTTTGTGACATTATTTTAAACATATATCTGTACCTAAGAGCAAGAACAACCAATGTCATTCTTTTATAAAAATGAGTTAAACACGTTATCAACGTAATTTTTTGTGTATTTTTAATGCAAGAACAACCAATGTCCATTATGTATAGTTCATGAGATTTATTGTATATATTTAGTACCATTGTCAGTCAGCTGCGTGAAAAATATTATTGCAAGAACGACCAAACACAAAATTGGTTCTCAGATACCATAATTTCTTCATGCAAAAACAACCAAAGTCATAATTGGTTATTATTGCAATAAAAATTTTCTAAATAAAGTTCGTTAGCAATAAGAACCATTGTTACCGTTGGTTGTTTTTGGAGTGACTTTTCTTAAATTTTTACTGCCATTGTAGCTGATTTAGGTGAAATTACTGGTGTTGTTTAAAATTTTGCACAGACCTTCCTTCGCTCTTTTCTCAAAACTGTTTTTTTTGACATTGGTTGTTCTTGTTCTAAGGTACAGATATATTACTTTAATTTGAAACAATTAAAACAGATGTTAGTGAATTTTCAACTCGTATAATTCTGTTCTTCATCTTAGAAAACCCTTTCATGGTATTCAATTAGACAGGTGGAGTGTCAAATTATTAACAATCTGTTCGTTGCAGGGCTAAAATAAATAGTTCTGTTTCTTATCACATGGTCAGCCAATTAAATGACTGAATCATTTAAGAACAGAAGAGGTATAGGTGTAAAAGATACTAATCAGAGATATCTCCTCTGAAAGTAATGAATTTCATTATACAGCCAGACCCTGTGGTGAATGAAGTGAAGGTGTCATTTGCAGACTGGAAAATATGTGCTTTTCAGAGGGTGCGGCATGCTGATAAGCGTACTTTTCCACTCAGTGAGGAAGGCAATGGTAAACCACCTCACTCCTCGTTTTACTTAGTAAAACCTCTACAGGTTCAAACCAGCCTTTCGGCTGATGACCTAAACAACAACAACGGTATTCAATTGATCCTTTTTTGAGTACAATTTTGTATCTTCATTTTTTAAATTTAACACGAAAGAAACCCTTCCACCTTGTTAAAACTTATTGATCAGAACTTTTAATGAGTTGATTGCTCTAGGTTCTATTTTGCCCATAACAGGCAGGTGGAGGGTTGAATTATTTTTCACTCAATCTGCTAGTTCCAGGACTACAAAAAACAGTTCTGTTTCTTATCACATCGTCAGTCAATTATAAGACTAACACATTGAAGAACAGAAGAGGTATAGGTGTAAAAGACACTAGTCAGAGTTATCTCCTCTGAGAGTAATGAATTTCATTATACAGCCAGACCCTGTGGCAAATGAAGTGTAGTTGTCATTTGCAGGGTGGACAACAGATGATTTTCAAAGGGTCAAGCATGCTGATAAGCATACTTTTCCACTCAGTGAGGAAGGCAATGGAAAACCACCTCACTCCTTGTTTTACTTAGTAAAGCCTCTAGAGGTTCAAATGAACCTTTCGGCTGATGACCTAAACAATAAGTTTTTACTAATATATTGCGGATTTTCACTTCCTTCAATCTCTTAAAATCCTTTCAACTACGTCGTCAAATTGACCACTACTTCACGTCTATTACTTTTGAAAGCGTAGCTGAAGGTTAATATTATCGAAAGTACAAGCTTTTTTTATAATTTGATTACTTTATTGATTTATTGTAAAAACTTAAGCTAAATCTTTAGTACAAAAATTCCTATTGGCATGCACACATTTACATGGACCCTAATTAATGTTTTAAATCTTCATCAGAAAGTTGCTTATTTATTAAAAAGAAATGTTGCCTATTTTAAAGAAAGCTACTCCAAAGTAATTACCAAAAACTGCTTTGATTTAACCTTTTACGTAGTTTAGGTTTTTTTTATTAAACTTTTACATAATATTTACATATATATTGACCAGTGCCAAACTAACAGATTTAGTCGCACTCAAAAAGGCTCAGCGGTTTACTAACACGCAATATCAAAATCAATTTGCATTATTTTTTATACTGGCCCAACTCAAGCTTCTTTCAGCATTTACAACTTTTTATATACTGAACTATGTGGTGTCACCGCCAGATATTCATGAATAATTCTATAGTTTAAAAAGTTCATGTATTATGCACCACCGGTTTATAAGTAGTACAATATTCACAAGTTTTATTTATTGTTTAGAAGACATTTCTACAACGTTTTAATAACTGAACTTGAACCAAAATAAGTTACACTTCGAGTAGCTCGAATTTTCAAATTATATAGTAGTAGATCTGCCCATAACAGACAGGTGGAGTGTCAAATTATTTACACTCAATCTGTTCGTTGCAGGGCTAAAATAAATAGTTCTGTTTCTTATCACATGGTCAGCCAATTAAATGACTGAATCATTTAAGAACAGAAGAGGTAGAGGTGTAAAAGACACTAATCAGAGTTATCTCTTCTGAAAGTAATGAATTTCATTATACAGCCAGACCCTGTGGTGAATGAAGTGAAGTTGTCATTTACAGAGTGGAAAATATGTGCTTTTCAGAGGGCCCGGCATGCTGATAAGCGTACTTTTTCACTCAGTGAGGAAGGCAATGGTAAACCACCTCAATACTCGTTTTTACTTAGTAAAACCTCTACAGGTTCAAACCAGCCTTTCGGCTGTTGACCTAAACAACAACAATAGTAGTAGATAAAAGAGAATAAGTACCTAACAATTTTTTATTTTTTACGTTTCAAAATAAATTTGACATGGAATAAGTAAGTACAAAGGCCATAAATCAAATAGTTCTAAATTTTTGGGGACACTTTTCTATGTAAGAGTATTATGCCTAATCATATAATTAATTTAAGCATACTGTATTATTTTAGAATGTATTTTAAAGAAATAAAAATCACCAACCTATTGTTTTGATGATGTCGAAATCATCTAAGCCCCAATCTTTTTCACTGTCAGATGAATCACAAGTGTCTACCGAAGACGAGAGTTCCTTAGGTAAACTTTCCTGACGGCACCTAACAACTTTAGATGAAGCCATCATAAAATATAACACAACAAACTATGAAAATAAAAGAGTAAATATATCAACTACTTTTCTATTTATCAAGCAGACAATAAAATGTAATTAACAAATAAAATTAAGGTAAAATCGATCATTATTTGATAACTGTAACTGACATAAAGTAATCAGCAGCAGCAAGCTACAAAAGACGCGTTAGACTTAAATGATCCCGCTCTATCCGACAAGTTCGTTCAACTTCTAACGGAGTACTAACAGCTGCATGCTGAAATTACTCTATACTTCTGCTCACGCTTGCTGGATGCACATCAGGTTACGGAGAAATTGGAAGGGGTATCAACAAAGCAACCTGCTAACGCTGTGCCGCAGCTAGCGCTACCACGTGAGCATACTTCGAATGATTAAAGAATCTGTTCTGCGCTAATGATGCAGCTAAATACAGTCTTTTAACGTTTCGTTGTTTTCTTCGCAATATTTTTGTTTCTTTAACTTTCAATGTGCAAAATAAAAAAATAGTGTTTATTTTTTTATTCTAATTAATTTCCATGAATAAGATTTTACTTGTTTGTAATGTTTCTTAACGAAACTTATTTCACAAGAATACATAAAAATGAAGTGACTTTACCATTGTACAGCAAAACTTGTAAATTGTACCATACTATTAAACTAGGCCTACTTGAAATATTCTTTTTATTGAAATAACTAAATATAAGTACAGTAATTAAACGTATGCTATTAATTTTAATTTTTAGCTGAGGTCAATCATTTTGGTTAAAGTAGTAGGTTGAATGTGTGGTAGCTATGGCAACTACTACAGTACAAGTAAACAAAAATATTATTGTATTAATGGTCAAGGTGTCAAACTAAACAAAAAATACGTGAAATCGTTTAGTTAAGAAAAGTGAACTAATTTTATTTAGTTTCAAGATAAATAACAATAATACAATGTCGGATATAAAGTTTATTGTAAATGAATTAAATAAACCACCATTTAATAAAAATTACAATTTAATATCATTTGATTCTCTTAGTCCAGAGGATATTTTACAGGTTTGTAGAATTTATAGCTTTTTGTAAGCATTGTAATCAATTTCTTTGGCATAATATGAGTATATCAAAATGTGTTTCTTTAATCTACAAATAAAAGGTTTTATTGGGAATGGAAACGAGGGGAATCTTGATTTTTCCAAAGCAAACAAATAATATCTGAGAGGAAAAACGGAAAGACAAGTGACTAGAACAATAAATCTTTCGCATCGTTAAAGAAGATAAGTTTTAAAATAAATTTACATTCCGTTTTCATCATGAAGTTGTAATTTTAAGGAGTATAATCATTTCTTAAATTTACATTCCGTTTACACCATGAAGTTGTAATTTTAGGCTAGTACTATCATTTCTTACAGTTACATCTTTTTGTAGGTTATCAGCTTTCAGGTGAGCACTCTCCCCCAGAAAAATCCAACTCTGAATGTAAATGGAGATTTCCTTGCTATGAGAAGAAATCTAATTTTACTTTAATTTATGAAAACTTACTTTGAAATACTAATTTATTATTTTGTAAAAAAATTTGCCTATTTCTAGGAACAATTTAATTTTCCTCATCAGTTACACAACATATAATGAAAGACTTAAAATTGGATACTAATTTTTCCACAACTGCTGTTCCAATCAGAGTTTTCATATAAAAGATATAATTTTGAAAATTAATACCCTCCCTTAATATTGGAATAATTTTGTTAAATAAAATCCAATCTTATTTACATATTTATTAAATAAAGTAAATAAACTTTTCATTTCAAAAAATGTCAAATTATTTACACTCAATCTGTTCGTTGTGGGCTAAAATAAATTGTTCTGTTTCTTATCATATGGTCAGCCAATTAAATGACTGAATCATTTAAGAACAGAAGAGGTAGAGGTGTAAAAGACACTAATCAGAGTTATCTCTTCTGAAAGTAATGAATTTCATTATACAGCCAGACCCTGTGGTGAATGAAGTGAAGGTGTCATTTGCAGAGTGGAAAATACGTGCTTTTCAGAGGGCCCGGCATGCTGATAAGTGTACTTTTCCATTCAGTGAGGAAGGCAATGGTAAACCACCTCACTCCTAGTTTTACTTAGTAAAACCTCTACAGGTTCAAACCAGCCTTTCGGCTGTTGACATAAACAACATTTCAAAAATAAATTGTAATGACTAATAATATTATAACAGTAAAAATGTATGGCTGGTGGCAAGTTTCAAAAACCTTTGACCTATGGTAAAAACCATTAGTGATTTTTGTACCTACTCTTTAAAGGAATCAAATGACACTATTTTTATTTCTAAATTCTGACTTTGATTTCTTGACTTCTGGTTTTGGCCACTTCCGGTCAAAACTGGAACTTCAAATCCAATCCAGGCCCACTAACTTTTTGTGCACATTATGAGTCCAAAAACCATTTGTTGCTATCTCTTTCAGTTTCTGACAACTGGGTGTAATGGACGAATATAGAAAAATGATAGACGACAATTTTTAAAATTGCCACCAATATTTCATAAAATAATTGTAATTTTGGTACTATTATAGCACGTATTAAAATTTTACTTTATTATTTTTTGGACAGGTAATAACAGATGTATTTGCAGAAGTGGACACTAATAATAAAGTAGATGTCCGGACAGAAGAACCAGAACAAACTGTAATCAGACTTTTACAAATGTTACGCGTTTTAAGATACAAACCAAATTCTGAAATTTCTGAGTAAGTTAACTCTTTTACTCAATTAATAAATACGTATTTTGGTTATAAAATACTGCATTTGTTTTTCACGAGCAAAGATAACTAGATATTTTAAACTTTCATAAATAAAAATAGATCCACTGACAAAACTTATTTTGGAATAAGCGATGGCATAAAATTAGAGGGAAATCCAGACTTATATTTAATAAATAGTCATTTTATGTTAAAGATGTACTTCAAAATAATGTATACCTAAGGGCTTTCTTGAGTGTTATAAAAAAGTTTGTACTTTCTTTTGTTGTACAGGAGTATTTGGATGATTGACCAGTCCAATGTGAGATTTTGTATTTGTTTAGTAGGCTACAATATGGTGATTGGAGTTGGTACACATTTAACTATTATATATTAATTGTTTATTTTTATACATAATTTGTAATTATTTGTGACAAAGCCTCAGTTTAAAGCAATTTATGCTGCTTCTATGTAAATATTATGGGTCAATAAAGATTATTGTTATTGTTAAGGTAACAATGTTCGAAAAGTAACTTGACTGTGGTTATTACAATTATAATTCAGAGTGGTTTTACACTGATTCAGTGTACGGCAGGCCCATTGGCGAAGTGGTTAGCGCAACTGGCTTCTACGCCGGGGTCCCGGGTTTGATTCTTGATCAGGTTTGGCATTTCCTTATCACTCATTTTCATATATCATCATTCTCCACTGTCTGCATTAGCAGAAATTGCAAACAGTCAGACGTAAAACCAAAAATAAAGTATACTATTAATGTTCATCAGTGTGGTTTTATTATATCTATGTTAATAAATAATTCTGTGCTTACATTAAATATGTTTTTACTTTAACTTTTCAGAGCTACATTTCGCCAGGGACTAGTGCAAGGAGATAAACAAGTAGTTCATCCAATTCTAGAATGGGTTTTAAAAAATCTGGAAGATTTAAAAAAAAGAGCATATCTTGCACAATATCTTGTAAAATTAGATGTACCAACAGAAATACTAGGAGATGTTGATATTGCTAATCTTTTTGAACAGGTTTGATATTACAATTAATTTTTTTTTGTCATCAGTCTCTCGACTGGTTTGATGCAGTTCTCCAACCTGTTCTATCTTGCGCAAGTCGTTTCATATCTACATACCTGTAACACCCTACATCTTTTGTAATTTGCTTTATATATTCTAATCTTTGCCTCCCTCTACAATTTACTCCCTCAATATTACCCTCCATTATTGATAGCCCAATACCTGGATGTCTTAGGATATGCCCCACTAGCCTATCCCTTCTTTTGGTAAGATGCTTCCATATTAATTATATAATAGTATAATATATACCATATAATAGTATATATTGTAACAGTCAGCCGATGACGGACGACAAAAACAAAAACAATGGAAAGAAATGGACCACAACATAGGACAGAACGAATCAGCCCCACGTTGGGCGCCAATTTAATGTAACAGTCAAATGCCGACACACCAGCCGACTGACACATCAAAAACAGGTGTTGGGGTGTCACCTGAAAAAGAAACTTAAAGTAAACAAAAAACGACCACGGTCAGGATGCCAATATAGACCGAACTTACCTTGGTTATCATCCAAGCAGGGCAACTGGAGACCCATTAAACATCAATCCAAAATATCCAAGTCGAAATTCCAAATTGTATTCCAAATAAAAATAAAAAATAACAAAAAAATAAAAAAAAAATAAAAAAAAAAAAATCTTAAACTCGCGATTTTAAAACAAAAACAACATCACAATGAAATAATATAAATACGAAATGTGAATAAAATAAAACAAAATATAAATTAAAAAGCAGAAAACTCAAAACAAATATAAATTTAGAAAAAGGTAAGCTAAATTAAACAAACATACAGTAAGGTTACATAAACCTATATCTGCCTTGTCAGCTGATCATGTAAACAAATCGATCTGACAGAAAACAGCTGATTCGGTAACAGAACAGTTTGACAGACGACAAGCGGTCCATTCAATCAAAATCCATTCTCCTTTACCCCAATGACAGGAACGCTGAAAATAAGCTTAATCTAAATAGATGTAAGGATTGTGATATATAAAAATCAAATAAATAAAAATAAAAAAAAACTTTCTAGACTCAAGTTCTAGAAACAACAACCATTTTGACAGCTCGAAAACCCTCCGAATACAATTAACTAAATATTATAAAACAAAGTTCATATCACAATGCTTACATACAAGGGATATTGGAATTTCATCAATCAATAAATCAAACTACAATTTTAAAAGGTAACAAATTAATCGAAATTTATTAAAAATATTAATAAAAAAGATAAAACATAAACTTTTTAATTTACATTTTACTACTTCAATAGAGTTAGAAGCTCTATAGTAGTCTATTAATAAAACTACCCTGATAGCCGTTACAACAAAAGAGAATAGAATCATAATACCAAAATCATTTATCATAATGAAACAATAAAAGTAAGCCATGATCAACATTACAAGACAGAACTTGCCTAAAATCATTTAACCAAAAATAAAACAAATAAATAAAAAAAAATAAAAATAAAATTCTTTAAAACAGACAGGGATGGGAACTTTGAACTCAGTGAATTAGATCATAGACAAACAGATCTTTTAAATTATTAACCAATCATATTAAATTTGTTAGTAAATGCTAAATACAAATTAGGCATATAAAATTTTGTTACAAAAATTGCTTAAAATTAGTTACTTATCTTTAATTTGGATATCCATAAAATTAACAGGTGGTTATTATACGCAGATTACCCGAACACATTTATAAAAAAAAATATTTAGCACAAAACACTATTTGCTTATAAAACACAGAACACCATTGAAACACTTGATGTATTTAATTCCACAATTGACATCACTTCCGTTAATTTGCATTATTAAAATAAATAAATTTTTTATAGTTGACACTACTTTAAATAAAATTTAACAATTTATTTCTCTCACATATGGCCTAAACATATCGGCCCTAAATACAGAATACTTGATCCCCTCCATACTACTATATAAAACATTTTACGAGCAATTTTAAAATACGTCAGTTACGCATCGTGTCTAATAGAGGACTCCTTGAATTTTTGGTTGAAAATTACATCTACAAAAAGTAAGTGCCAACCTGTGCAGATTAATCATTCATTTTTTCCCAATGAAAATTGCTAATAACAAACAAATTAAGGTGAAACAAAACAATATAAATAAGTGATAACTTAAAATACACAATATGTAAGTTTTTCTTATTACAATAAAGCTTATAGAACATAACTTAACATCATTTGACATTTATATAATTTTAATACTTTATGTGATTTATTACTGTGCGTGAGGTTGGCAATTCAACCATGAGAGAAGTCCATCCCCACTATAACATTATTTATAACAAAAATTTAAATTTACAAGAACAGCATTGAGCCCTACATCAAATTCAAGGGTTTTTTCTGCTGATTACAAAGGTGTTTTTCTTTTTTATATCGGATCGTTAGTTTTTTAATAATCACATAATTTAATTTTGTCTAAAATTCCATAAAATAATTGTTTTATGAAACCGTAAAATATTTCAAATAACTTTTTATTATTAACATTTTAACATTTCTAGGTATACGAATCTTAAAGATATCAACAAAATACATCTTTTTATCTAATTACATTTTAAAAATACTCATTAATTAAAGAATAATGACACTAATTAACATTGTCTTTATCATACGATAAAAGCTTATTTTTACGGCTTAATTACAAAGTTACCATACATATTTTTGTATCTTAAAAAATATCAAACTATTCAGCGGATCTTTATACATTAGCATATCCTTTCATTTTTTTTTAAATTATTAACCAAACTATTGTAATTAATTAAAATCTGACACACTGTTCTCCTATATTTATACATGTGTTTTTAATTAAAATATCAAATTTGTCGTTCAAATAAATTCTCTAAAATTTTTAATTACATTATAATATTCAAAACCACATATTACATCGAAATAAATCGTTCTATGCTTCAAGAATTATTCCTACTTCGTGTAATTAACGTAATTAGCTTAATAGCCGATATACGCATTTTTATAAGAAATTAACCTAATAATCTTTATACTTTACAGAATTTTATCAAATTTGGATTCAAATTGCTTAGAATTTCATCCAGAGTTCAAATCTTCCATTCAAATTAACATAACAAAATTTTTAACTTACTTATAAGGAATAAAATTTAGGCTTAAAAAGGGTCTTTCATTGTTCGATTGGTCATCTAATATTACCGGTAAAAGTTACTTTGACATGAAATATTCTGATCTATTGTACAAATTTTTCACAAAAGCTATAAGTAACATGAGGTATAATTCTTGATTACCTCCTAATATCAAATATTACTCTGAGATAGACCTTAAATAATTTCAAATTAATTAAATTTAAATTTTTTCCGAATTGCACCTTAATTCAAATTTTATATGTTTGTACTAAATAAGTCAATTTCATAACATTTTGAATTTTGTTTCTAGCCAAATTTTTACCTGTCTTAATAAAATAACAAAATTATACATTTACAATTTATTTCAAATACCGGGCGGAATATGAACATCACAATATATACCATATACAATTAATATAATATTTATATTTTTCGTTTTAAATTTTTATTTAAAAATTTATGATTTTTCATAAAATGTTTCTCACAATATTACTTTTTATTTTTATAAAATTCATATTTTTATTCAAAATAAAACAGCAAAAAGTTACTGGAAATATATGTCTCACAATTACTTTAAATTTGTACTGAACAGGAAACAGAGGAAAAAATATATTTTGCAAAGAATTCTTATCAATTTAGTAATTCAAATAAATCAGATAGGCTGATGTTTTTGACACAGTACTTTACTTAACAAGATATAATCTGTAAAAAACGCAAAACACCCAACAAAATGACTCAAGAGTATTTTAAAGAAAATAGTTTATAATTTTTGGATAAATATGCAAGTTTTTTGATTTTGGTTTGAGTTCTCAGTAAAATATCAACTGAATTTTTCAATTTAGGTAGAATGTTACTCACTTCTGTATTGCTCTAATGTACTTATTCATAAGCGAGTAACAGGAAATAGACAACACACACACACTTTTATTAGTACTTTCTTTACAATGTATATATTCTTCAGCAATGAATTAGAATTAAAATTTTTTCTAATACTTAACATTATCTTTATAACATTCCAGTACGAGCGACTGATAGAAGAGTTCAAATCTGTTCATAAGGAAAGTGAATCCATAAAACTGACAGGAAATTCCACAGCTGAATTAAGAGCTGATATTGAATCAATAGACAAAGAAAGAGATATTGTCTTAAAGAAGATTGAACGAATGCTTCGCAAGGTATTGTAAAAATAATTTAATTAGTCTAATACATAACTTACGTGATAATTCATTTTGTTCAAATAAAAACTGTTAAAAATGTAATAAGGTATGAAATATATTTGGAATAGGATTTACCTTACTTGGACTGAATTTTATTTGAAATTCTGTTAAAAAGGAAATTAAAGCTGAATCAACAACATTAAAAAGTGACCTTAAAGAAATGTAGAAATTAAAAAAATAACATTGAATTTTATACAATAAAAAGAAATTCAGCAATACCCACAATTAAAGGACTAGATTATAGGCCTTTAATTGTGGCATTTCCAACCTGATTTTTGAGTATTAAAACAAATTACAAAGCAGTTCACTGATGAGAAATAAGCTATTTGTTTATACACATAATAATACCCACTAAATTACTTTTTGTTATTCAGATAGAAAATATATCAAACAAAGAAGCAATGTTAGAAGCCGTTCACGAATTAAGAGTAGAAAAGGAGCGTAAAAAAATATTAAGTAACCAAAAACAAAATGAGACAATAGCAGCCCATCAAGCACAACAACGACTCACACTTTTGACACAACAATTAAGAGAACTTCGTCAAGCATCACTTGGAGCAACTCCAGAAGGTAAAAAAAATCATCAAATTTTTAAAAATGTAGTTCTGTCAATGATTTTCCACTGATTTTAAGTTGTCAATGATTTTAAAAAAGTAGCACTGCAAAGTTATTATTCATTTATTAATGTAAATAACAACTGTTTGAAAATTTAAAACTTTCTTCCAGGTTTGATACAACGATTAGAAGAAGAGGTTAATATGACTTCATACATAGTGAAACAGAAACTTCCTAAAGAAATTGAGGAAAAGAAAAAAGAAGTTGACATCTTGACAAATGTAGCAAGTCAACCAACAATCACAAGAAATAATGTCGACCAAATTCATTCAAAGGTAAGTAGGTGTAAATTGATGACATTTTAAGTTTTTTAATCATAGTATCCTAAAACAGATGAATGTTTGCACATTCCATTGTACCTTTGTCCACCTGATAGAGCCACCAAGTATGGTTAAACAGCGTCAAGCAATAAACATTTCAATTTCAACGTTTTTGGTGACAATTTTTAAAATTGTCATCTACCATTTACCTTTGTCCGCCCGTCACACGCAGATGTCAGCGACTACAAGAGGTAGCAATAATCAGTTACCAGATTCATAACTTACACAAAAAGTTAGTGGGCCTAAATTGGGTTTGAAGTTTCGGTTTCAACCTGAAATGGCCCAAAACCAGAAGTCAAGAAATCAAAATCGGAATTTGGAAACAAAAATAGTGTCATTCGATTCCTCTTAAAGAGTAGATACAGAAATCACTACTAGAATTTGCCATAAGTCAAAGGTAAGCCTTTTTTAAAATTCCCACCAGCCATGAGATGTATCGTCTCATGAAAGGGATTTAACATTAATTAATGTTTAATAAAATTTACTTCATTGTTTCAGTAAATTAATTTAAATCATAAACAGACTAATTGCCGAATAACATGTATACAGAATGCTAATTTAATAGGTAATAAAATTTTTTTAATACATTAATTTTTAGAGCTCTTGTTAACGCTATGAATAATATGTATTGATTTCACATACATTTGAGTTTTATAAATTCATCAGTACACTGAATTGTAGGAAGCAGTGAGAGATAATCAAACCCCTCTAAAAAGGGACCACCCCTCAACTCAGTAATGTAATTATACTCAGTACAAGTAAGTATAATAGTTTCTGTACACTTGAAAACCTGTTAGTATCTGAACTAATTTATACATTAACAGTGTATTTTATTTATGTTTAGATACAGTCGGTAAGTGCGGAAGTAAATGAGTTGGTTGAACAGCATCTCCAAACTTCAAATCCAGTTGAAGATAAATTGGCTCCTTTTAGACAACAAGCAGCTATAATAGCGAGAAAGAAAGACTCAATTGCAGAAGAATTTTCACAGCTAAAAGGAAAATTAAACAAACTTCAACATGAGATTCAGGTTAAGTAAACAGCATAAATAAAAAAAAACATTCCGTTTAAAATTGTACAACATTTGTTTTTTCGATTCATTATTGGGAGCTTTGACAAAGACATCTTGGGTGAATTCGTTTTGAATGAACAAATTACAAGTATAAGTAATTGTTATAAGTACATGAACAAATTTTTTATTTAGTCAAAATTACTTACCATGCATATTCAAATTATGTACCCATTTACCTAACAGTCTTTCAGACAATACTGCTCAATTTTAAACTCTACTGAGTTGAAAGCTTTCTGCCAATTTTTCTTATAATGTCTATTCCATTAATGAAGATTGGCTACAGATCTCTATCAAGAACATCCCTCAAAAGAGTGTGTACTCATATTTGTCCAGTCTCTAATATTCCTCATCAATGAATTTGCATCTTCTTCTTCCGGGTCAGCACCTACTATCTACTTTGCCTTCCGGAATAAGTCTTTAGAATTTCATACTTACCATCCCTGTATAATTGACCAAGGTAGACAGTCTTACTTCTTTTACGCTCATCAACTCACAGTCTACATCCCTCTCAAAAAACATTAACGTTAGTAACATGATCAGTCTATAAAATCTGGAGCATTCATCTGAATACCTACATCTCAAGAAAAAGCTTCTAAATGATTCACAGACTGCGTACTCAAAGTTCATGCTTAAACACCATATTATAGCAGGCAGGTTAAAAACCTGCCTTTACAAACCTATATCTTACACAAAGTGAAATTGTATTATTAACAAACAAATGCTTCATGTTAACAAATGCCAGTCTTGCCATTTTA
Organism: Catonia carolina; assembly: GCA_035578175.1. Classification (NCBI taxonomy): domain Eukaryota; kingdom Metazoa; phylum Arthropoda; class Insecta; order Hemiptera; family Achilidae; genus Catonia; species Catonia carolina. The sequence goes on from JAQMRL010000002.1 coordinate 55,683,185, forward strand.
AAATGAGCTCTTATTTCCACTGCTGGCTCCAAATCCGCTGTAATTTAACATCCCAATTTTTTGAATCGGCTCAATACGTTAATTTTCAATTATTAGGTTGCTTCAAGTGTAAGGACCCCCACTGACTATCAATGCCTTAATTTTCAGTGGATAATTTTCAGACCAAGAGCCTCTCCCTCTTCAGAAATTCTATCCATCAAGTGCTGAAATCCCTATGCTGAGTATGCAAAAATGACTGTTTCATTAGCATATTGTACACTGTTAAGAAGTACTCAATTTAGTTTAATCTTATCAAAAGGTGACTGTCGCCGTCACAAAGTTTTATAAGAGTTCTTAGGAACGGCCTCCAGGTCTATGCCTTCCGGCGACCAATTGGAGGGGAGGTGGTGGGAGAAATGCCAGGAAACCATTTATCAAAAGCATTACTAAAGATTAACTTAAATACTAGATCTACAGAATGTTAACAAAAGTGGTGAAGAACACAACCCTGTCGCACCTCTTTCTTTATAGGGAAGGGTCTACGATCTGTTTATTTACTGTATACCACCAGGTACCAACAGATTTTTAATTAGATTTATATCTTTTGTCTCAGCTATACCTGTTCTAAACCTAAAAGTAAAGCACTACACATAATAACTTTATGAAATAATCAAGTTTAATACGTATTACATTGATAACAATATTTTTTAATTTATAAATGAATACTTGCCCATACCAGGCAGGTGGAGTTATTTGCACTCGATCTGCTAGTTCCAGGGCTACAAAAATTAGTTATGTTTCTTATCTCATGGTCAGCCATATGACTAAAGTATTTAAGAACAGAAGTGGAGAGGTGTAAAAGACACTAGTCAGAGTTATCTACTCTGAGAGTAATGAATTTATTTTTACAGCCAGACCCAGTGGTGAATGAAGTGAAGGTGTCATTTGCAAAGTGGAAAGTAGATGCTGTTCAGCGGGCATGCTGGTATACATACTTTTCCACTTAGTGAGGAAGGCAAATGTAACTCACTTCTCACTCTAGAGGTTCAAAACAGCTTTTCAGCTGATAAGCTAAACAACAAATTAATACGTTTTGAAATTTTTTTAAAATAAAATTTATAATAAGGTATTTCTTTTGATTTAAGGAAAAGCAAGATGCAGTTCGTGAAGCTGGAGGTGAGGGAGGAGTTTTACGAGGAGAGGATTTTAAAAGATATGTTAGTAAATTAAGAGGACGCAGCACTCTATACAAAAGAAACAGAGCTGAATTAGCACAATTAAAAGCTGAAGGGGGAGTACTGGCACGAACTTTGGACATACTAAATGCAAAACAAAGTGAACTAAATAGTTCCGAGGTATAGTACAACTTGTAATTTGTAATAAAACCACTAGTAAACAGTGACCAAATAAGGTTTTTAAAAAATTTGAAAAATTTTTAAATTATCCAAATTAGTAAACATAAAGTTAAGAAACTTTTCTTAATACTTAATTTTCTATGTTTTTAATATTGTTCTGTAACTAAAAAATAATTTGGAGAAACAAAAACATAAATAAGGTACATTTTAAAATTAAAGACAATAGTTTTTAAGTGACTATTTCAAGCTGATTATGCAATGAGGCGAAAATAACTCTCCAGACTTACTGTGATTGGTTCAGTGAATGGCTGTTCCTTACATGGATGAGATATTTCCCATGGTGAAAAGGTTATATGTTTGTATGTCCATTTATAAATAGTTAGATGAATGGTTTAGAAATAAGTTACATATAATTTCCGAATATTTAAAACGTTTCAAAATGATTAGCAGAAAACCTTAATAGAGAAATTACAACAAAATATAGAAAAGTGGAAAGGAGTCGCATAATTTCACATTGACCTCCAAATTAATTGGAATCTGGATATACTTGAATAACTAAAAACCTTGTTAACTTAGAAATTGGTGATTCATAGTAAGAAAACAAAATTTATCTCGATAGGACACAAAAAAAACAAAATTAATTACACAATGAAACTAAGTAGCAGAATTAGTGTTAAGAATGCAACAATAAATTTGTTTATTCAATAAGCGAAGTAAATACAGTACTAAAGGATTCTAAGTACAACTAGTCATTTCCAGTGCGTAATTTTATGCACCCATTAAAATAAAGGAAGCGCACAGAGTCAGAACTGCTTGTTTATTTAAGTCCCCAAAGAAATTGATCATTAACTTTTTATCACAGATGAATTTTAACAATGTAATGTAAAAATTTAAGATATAATGATCACACATAACCAAAATCCATATAAACCATTAGGTAACTTAGGCATGTTAGCAATCAATCATAACCCAAGAATCCTTACACATAATAAAGCACTGTATAAGAAAACCAAAATGATAAATCTAATATAAATATCAAAAAATATAATTTATTATAGCTGTTATTATCACATAATATCTCTTGTTGGTATAACAGATTTTTTTTTTTTGCCCTTTTAGATACCTGTAACACGCAATGTTACTTCAAAAATGATAAATTTAATATAAAATACTTGTCTCAAAACAAAAAAGATTAATTTTTGGCATATTTGCAGGTAAAAAGTTTAATGTGACACACCTTAATCATCAGGATGAGCCCCTACAGAAACAAAATGCATAATTGGCACAGAAAGTTTTTAGCAAATTAAATATAAAAGTTGATAAATTATTTGATCACTCATCCCAACAAACTGGGTAGCTTAGCTAATAAATTGTACTTACAAATAGAAATTTGGAATTGAGTAAACTGTGATAACGTTGATTTCAAGAAAAAATCATCAATAGAAACAAATACATTTCCATTCATTAATAAATACAATACTGTTGTTTAAAATACATAAAACCTAGATAAAAGTATTTTATCACTGATATTCATCTCCTTCACAGGATAATTTACAAGGAATACAGAACCAACCACAGGATATAAAAGGACATTCTGTGGAACAATTGGTTACAATGGTATCGCAACTACAAGCACAGATATCATCACGAAAAACAGAATTGGCACCACTTATCAATGGTAAGGTCACATGATACAATGTTTTACGTATTACTTTTAAGTAATTATAACAAAATAAGGTTAAAATTTTTAAAAAACTTAGTGAAATATTTACTTTGGCAAACACAGGTTAATGACTGAAGAGTAAAAGCTAGAAGTTATAGAAATAATAAAATATGACATATTTTATATTTTGCAATTTCTCTGGACAACTACTACTGACAAAATTATCAGCAGCGATTTACTTCATAAAAAAGTAAATAATTTTCTTATATTTTGTCATAAAATTTGAACAATCACACAGCAACACTAATGAAAATTAAAAAACAAAAAAAAGAAGGATCAGAAGTAAAAACATTACGCTTAAAGTACTTAGCATTATTTTTTTATTTCTTTAGTACAGTAAATAGCTCTGTGTACCATCTGAGAATGTACAGAAAAAATTTAAATCCATTTGCTGATAGGCACACAAGTTTATCAAAATCCGTTGCAAATTGTAAGACAGTACAGTGATGACATGGGTACAGGTAAATGACCATAGCAGATGTAAAAAATTGAAGAAATCAGAATTTTACTGAGGTAAAATAAAATTACAAATAGATAATTTTTCTTATAGTATTTAGTCGTTCCATGCTGTCAACTATCCCAACACACAAACTTCATTATACCACTTGCATTATATTATTATAAATTACCTAAAAATAATAAAAGTATTCCATATTCTTACCAAACCTTAGAAAAATCATGAAAATATGTTCAGTATTAATCAAGAATTTCTAAATACATCACAAACCCTTTTGTCATTTTAGATTTACGACCACTTAGAGACCAAGTACAAGAAACGACAGAAGTTTATGAAGAACAGAAACGTCTGTATGATCGTACTGCAGCAGCTCTTGACAGTGGATCAGCAAAATTAGAACAGGTATGATTAACTTACTGATAACTTATTTCTATTTTTCTGACTCATGTGTAATCAGGCATGTACAAATTAGTTCAATCTTTTAGTCAGTAAAAACAAATCATTCAATAAGAGCTACAAGCTTTGGTCAATGTTTTTAACAATACACTCCTCAATACTGTTTCTAATTTCTTTCAAGGAGGGTGAAGAATACGCGAGAAGATAGCTGAAGATTTCTGAATGGAGACCTGCTTCTCAGACGTCATAAGTTTTGTTATGAAAAATATGTAGCAGAGAACACCAATTTTTTATAAAACTTGTAACTTATAAATTATTTAAGTGATTAGTTAGCATCATAGCAGCGGAATCCATTAATATGAGTTTTTAAAAAAATTTTAATATTCACCTTTTTTTCACTACTTCCTTTTCTTTTTTCTTTAAAATCTCATCAGTACTTTTGCGATGCACACTGCTTCAACAGGTAATTTCATAAAGCTTCTAGAAATATTGTGAAGAATGCAGCTTCCTTTGCCAAAGAGTTGAAAAGGGTCTGAATCCAAACTTTGACAAAGGAAGATGCATTCTTCACAATATTTTTAAAAGCTTTATATTACCTGATAAAGCGGTGCTATTGTATAGAAAGCCATGATATGCAACACATGCATTATATTGATTCAGAACTTAGTTTTATTTTATAAATGATTTTAAAATGTTAAACAGGAGGTAAGGGTACTACGAGAGGAACGTGAAAGTGCAGAATCACAGCGTTTGTTATTATCAGCAAAGAGTACTATTCTGCAAGTTCGCCTACAACGTTTATCTGAAGAGATGCGATTGTATGTTGAAAAAGGAACAACTCAGTCACTGAGGTACAAAAAAGCATAGTTCATTTAGTACTATTACTATATATTATTACCACATAGTACATTATCTTCTTCAGGTGCCTTCTCCATTACGAAGGTTGGCTATCATCATGGTCAGTCGTACCTTGTCCACTGCTGCTCTGAAAAGGTCATGCGAAGAGCAGTTAAACGCTTCTCTCAGGTTTCTTAACCAGGATATTTGTCTGCGTCCCACTGAGCGTTTACCAACGAGTTTCCCTTGAATTATGAGATGCAGAATCTCATATTTAGGCCCCCTCATGATGTGTCCAAGGTATGTCAGTTGTCTTATCTTTATGCTCTGCAGGATTTCCAGCTCTTTCCCCATTCTTCTGAGGACCTCCATACTTGTGACCCTGTCCGTCCACGGTATTCGAAGCATTCTCCGGTAGGTCCACATTTCAATCGCTTGTTGACGGGTCTCACATTCTTTGGCGAGTGTCCATACCTCTACCCCATACAAGAGGATGGGAAAGACGTAGCACTTCAAGAGGCGGGTCCTGGTTTCGAGGCTCAGGTCGCGAGCCGATAGAAGAGGTCTCATTTTTGGGAATGCTGCCCTGGCCTTTTCAATTCTGATCTTTATTTCTGGCAGGTGGCTTGCACTGCAATTGACTCGGGTTCCCAGATAGTTATAGGCTTCCACGTGTTTGATTCTGTCTTGCCCAGCAAAAAGTTGTTCTTGTGGATTGTCTCACTTAGTAATGACCATGTATTTTGTCTTCTTAGCGTTTAATGTGAGCCCATACTCTTCACTGGCTTTACATTGTAAGTACATTATAACATATAATAATATACTTACTACTATAAATATTACATAGATAAACAGATTATAATATTGAAATATATAATTCTAAACCATTATAATACGGTAATAGTAAACACTAACCAATCTTTATAGTGCTTTCGTGTATCTCATACCTATCTTCAGTCATGCATTTTGAAATATATTAACACTTAAAATTTCCTACTGCTACCATGGCAGATAAGGAATAACCGAAAATTAAAAATGCATTATTGAAGATGTATACGAGATACATGAAAGCGCTATAAACATTGGTAATTTTTATTACCACATACAAAGATAAGTTAAGCTTATTATTCTTAAAGAAACCTTAACCACTTATATCTTATTCAAAAATTAGAGTGACTCTGCACATTTGACACTTTGTAGCATCAGACCTCCTATAAACATTGGTAAGTGTTTACTGTTACCATATTCTGAAGGTTTAGAAATAAATATTTCAATTATAAATATAATACGGCTGTTGACAATACCTACATAGGATGTTTGATAAAACATTTTATAAAATGATGTAGATAATAAAGCTGGACCATCATCTGAAATAGTCAATTTTGTTGCATAGAAATCTCAACACTTGTTAGTTTAACCACACACAAGTTGAAACCTACCCACAAAACATTGGATTCATAATAAAATATGTGGAATAATATGATTCCAGTCAAAGCTAATGAATTCAAATCAAAATACATAATAAGAAAAAGTCCTATGATTTCCTTTATAGCAGTGCGTTATTCATCTTAGTTTTTATAAATTTAATCAAAAATGTACTTTTTATCTTTCTTAGCACCAAGTTTTAGACACACAGTTTGTTATGCCAACCAGATCCCAAAGTCAGGTTGTCTAACAATAAATTTTTGGAGTATTTTCAAGTATTGTGGAAAAAGATGGAGAACAAGAGTTTGGGAGAGTCCAGGAAAAATTATGAATCCAGAAGCACTTTTGTGGTTGACAAACTCGAATTTTACGAATTATCAGAGGTTTTAGAAAAGTTCATTAATAGGAATGCAAGTGGAAGTGATGGCATCAAGATAGAAATGGTGAAGTTTTATACTTCGCTAGAAGTGAAATAGAGATTCCTCTGGTTGCTGAAATAAGTGTTGGAGAAAAAAGACTATGTCATCATAATGGGCAGCTGATTTTAAATGTTCTGTTTTTAAAGGTGGCAACACAGCTAGCTATAATAGTTATAGAGGAGTATGTCTAATAAACACGGTTTGCAATATCTATTAAAAAATTATAACTTGAAGATTGCGACCTTTAATTCAGAGCAATATCCTAGAAAAGGTCTGGTTTCAGGGGAGGAATATCAAGTTCATATAACATTTTAATTTTAAAACATACAGGGAGACTCATTTCACAGTCGTAGATTGTATTAAGGTTTTTTATATGGTGTGTTGTTTTACTTTAAATTTGACATTATTTTTCTAAGTATTTAAATATGTCATTATTTCTTAAGTTATAATGTTTTAATATCCTACCCATAACTTGAGGGGTTTTACATTTATAATGGTCAACAAAAATCTTAAACAAATCTAAAATATATCTATTTTAATAGAATGTGAGTAAACGTTTTTAATCTCTTTCAGGGACAAATTAGGTCAAAGGATAGTAGAGCAAGAAAGAATAAGTCGACAACTACGAGAAGAACAATCGGTTGTACGTGAAACTCAAGAGAAATGCAAACAACAACGTCTGATGTGGTTAAATTTAAGAGAGTAAGTTAAGAGTTTTGTACAAAGTTTTACATAATATACATAAATTTTCATTTCTAACAGTCAGTTATACGTGAAACTCAAGAGAAATGCAAACAACAATGTCTGATGTGGTTAAATTTAAGAGAGTAAGTTAAGAGTTTTGTACATAAAGTTTTACATAATATACATAAATTTTCATTTCTAACAGTCAGTTATACGTGAAACTCAAGAGAAATGCAAACAACAACGTCTGATGTGGTTAAATTTAAGAGAGTAAGTTAAGAGTTTTGTACATAAAGTTTTACATAATATACATAAATTTTCATTTTTAACAGTCAGTTGTACGTGAAACTCAAGAGAATCGCAAACAACGTCTGATGTGGTTAAATTTAAGAGAGTAAGTTAAGAGTTTTGTAAAGTAAAGACAGTAATAAAAATTTACATTTTATTTACAGGTTATTGGAATGTAAGAAGCGTTGCATGGAAGAAGCAAAAAGAAATTATGGTATAGTGCATGTAGAAAAAGGAGCTGAAACATTAGTACTGCAGTGAACATTTGTATTAAATATCTACTTAAAGTTTGAATACAATAGATAAAGATTATAACAATTACGAGTTCTATAGCATCCATGATATTTACATTACTGTTATACAAATTTTAATACAGCATGTAAAATAAATGTAACAAAAAATGAAATAAAAAGCATATCACTATTTTTTGAATTAAATTTATTAAAAACTTGTATAAAATAGAAAAATACCAAAAAGGAATTAAAAGGTACAAAACATGGTTCAGAGGATGGTTACAATTTTCCAAATTTGTATTAAAATTTAGGTTTGTCATTTTATATATTTTTAACTTGCCCATTACAGGTCACCAGCCTTTATGCTGATGACCTAAACATTATACAATCAGACCCTGTGGTGAGTGAAGGTGTCATTTGCAGGGTGGAAAATAGATGCTTTTCAGAGGGCCTGGCATGCTGATAAGCATAATTTTCTATTCAGTGAGGAAGGCAAGGGTAAACCACTTCACACCTCGTTTTACTTAGAAAAGCCTCGATGTTCAAACCAGCCTTTCCGCTGATGACCTAAACAACATATTTTTAACGCATGTTAAAATACAAAAATATTTACTTTGTGTTTACTTAATTTTTTGTCACCGACTCCACAGTTGTAAGTTTAAACAAATATGTATAAGAAGTAACCAGCATCTAAGCCATGTTAATAAAAACAACAAAATATACAAAAATGTAATACTATATTTAATTGTTCACAAGATTACAGAAGTTATCATATAAATTACTACTTGTATAAAAAAATCATCAGAAAATAAATTCAAATTAAATAAATACAGTTACATTCTACAGCCCCATGAGAACAGTTGCTGCTGATACCGGTGTCTGTGTAGGAGCACAAGCTTGCCGGACACTCATCTCCCATGTATCAAGTAATTGAGAGACTGAATATCTTCCAGGTAGTTTCCGCACTCTAGATTCAAGCGCTGATTGAACAGCAGCTAAAAATTTTGTGGCTGAGTATTCATGAGGTGATAAATGACATCTAGGTGGGCTTGATGGATAATCTTCAGGTACTGATAACGATATAGGAGGTACACAAGGAAGGTGACGATCATCCAACCAACATAACAGCTGGACACTCCTTGAACCAGTTTGCTGCGTTGGATCCAGACTGACCTGAACATTACACATACAATCACAATTATTCAATTATTACCTACTAGACTAAAGAGACAATAATAACATATTCTTCAAAATTATCCTCTATTATGTTTCAATAAACATTCCTCCACAGTTTATTCTGATTAACTCTTACACTTAAACTTAAAAAGGAACAATGGCGTCAGTTAAGAAAAAAGATTGCATGATACTGGCAAATTGATTTTTGAGGTTAGTTTTTTGTTTATTTCTAATGTTACGTTATATTATTAATTATTTGCATTGGCAAGATAAAGTTGTGTGAGTGTTTCACACCAGATTTTTTTTTGAAAATTATGCTAAATGTAATTGTTTTATCTCCATTTAAAACATGTTGAGGTACTCAGTCATTTTTATGCACAATTAATATTAGTTGTAAAATAATATCAATGTTTAATGTTATAAACTTCCATTCCTAATCTAGAGTTATCAACTGAAAAATAACTGCTTATCTTTAGATAAGTAACAACTATTAAATACAAGCAATATAAAGTCAACATAAACTGCAAAGGAGACCCATTTTGAAAAATATCTTACAGTAACGACTGATTTTCTGTTCTCATAAGTTTTGCCAACTACATAATATAGTTCACCAGTAATAAGGTACTAAAAATAATTTAGGAAATTACCTTAAATCTTTGGTCCAACCGAGCGATTTCTCCTTGAAGTACTTCCGGAATATCATCCAGAGGCTCTTCCAATTTTTTCTTTTTCATTAATGGTGGTAACATCCTGAAATAAAAGTGTATATAAAAAACTACAAAACTAAAATAAAATTGAAAAATACTAACAGATATTTATTATGGAGAGAACAAATAAATATTCTTTACACAAATAACTCAAGGAACTGACTTTCAAAAGAATTTATTTTTCAAAAAACAAATTAAGTTGTACTTTCTTACTTAAATTTTGTTATCCAAAGGAATAAACTGATAAGATGTAAAGTAAATGAGGCAGAGGTACCTTACCATCAATCACCACACCATGTTTCTCTGAAAACTTTTACAACACAACCAGAATCTCATAAGAGAGAGTTGACTAGTCAGATAAAGGGATAAACTGTAAAATCCTTTCACTCCATAAGACAAAATAATATGCTACACTGATTAATAGCTCATTGGTATGGATGGTAAACTGCTGCATTCATTAATTCCGTTTAATCGCTTAAAGTTTCAAACTTGAATTGGGAGGTTTAAAACGGTTACAAAAAATGTTAAGATAATTTCAGATGTCTTATGGTCAAACAGCACTGAAATTTTGTAGCTTCACTCTATGTAAAGTAATTAAAGTAAGTGTTTTCTGCAAGGACAGGGTATTTCTGTAATTAAAGTAAGGGTTTTATAATTTAGAGAGTGTATTTTATACATGAAATGGAAATCCATTATGATTCTTAAACAAAAAGCATAATTTAGTAAATTGCTCAAATAACGCAACACAGTTTATAAAACAGTGTAAATATTTTCTAATCTGGGCAATAAAAAATAATTTGTTCTTACTTTATATCAGATCCAAAAAGGGCATCTAAACAAGGTCCAAATGTTCGTTGAAGAGTATGATTTATTAAAGGACTTTGTAAATGACTTCCTACGGCTTCTAGTAAAGGATGTTGTTCACGCAATGCAGTTGGTGCTGTTGGTCCAGTTTCACTCTACCAAACAAAAATAAAAAATTTATCAATCAATGACAAACGAACTACAATATTATAATTATATTGAAATGAAATGAAATAATATAAAATAAAAACCACTTTACAAATCTCAGTTTAAAATTGAACATGAAAGGTACATACTCTATTTTTGTTAAGCTAAAATGTCTGTAACTTACTTCCTTTTTTTCTAACCAGCCCTTACAAAAAAAATTCAACGAAAACAAAATGTAATATGGTTATTAGTACTGTTAAAAAAATCAGTTTTGGAGATATGGGTACATTCATACTTCTCATAGATTAAATTTGAATACTAGCAAATGCACTGTGAATTACTGCAATAAAGTACAACATACTTTTAACAAGCGTAAATTACCCTACACGTACTGAGACGATACAGCAACAGCAGGTACGGAAGTATTAATTCCCTGACAAAATTTTTGAGATTTTTAAAAAAAATTTATTTAAACCTTCACGGGCCATCAATAAAACTAGAGTGGTATCCATAAGGGCCACCAATCGCCCACTTTTATAAAAATAAGAACTAGTTTCCAGAAGGCAAAGAAGCAAAAATTATCCACAATTAGAATCATTTACTGGAAGAAAGAAATCAAAACGATCGGAATAGCCAAACGGAGAACATTGGGTGTTTGTAAATATCTTACGGTTACAGGACGTAATGTTAATGGGGAAAACATAATAATAAAATTCCCTTAATTATTCTGACGAAATTGATGTATTACATTACATGGTTTGATTCAAGAGTTATAAATCTGTAGTGCACCAAAGTTTAAACTGCATATCTCTTTGGTTGCTCTGTTAGTGCAGTGTACGGAAGACAAGATATCTTGTTGATGCCTGCAAAAGGATTAAAGTTGCACTAACAGGTCATTAGCGACAATGGTGAGTTATGGAACTGAAATAATGGGTTGTAACTCAAAATAATTTCCTGATCCTATACACAAACCTAACTTGGGACCTCTACTTTGTAGACTAGCACCCTAACCACAGTACTATGAAGGCAGCCAGATTTGTTTTAATGAATAGCAGTTTAATATCTTCAATTACAGTAAGACTCCTCTAATTCGGACTATATGAGGGGAGGCCTAGTCTGAATTAAGGAAAATTCTGAATCTTAGAATACTTCGTGAAAACTCAAGCCAAATGACCAATAGTTAAAAGAGAATGTTACATTTTCTTTGTTATCCGAGGAAAACTTAAAAGAATACAGAATATGAAATAAATTCAATAACTGATACATTTTTAATAATAATTAAATATTTCATTTTTTTTTATTTTATATTATTATATTCATATTATGTATACCTATTTTCTTCTAAAAGCATTTCGAATTGTCTCAAATTCCGAATAACAGAAATCTGAAATAGAAGGGTCTTACTGTAGTATAAACTAAACTAAGGACACCTTAGAACACATAAAGATGGAAACAAACGTCAAGTTAATTAAGAAAAAGAAAAAGGTAATGAAAATTGATTGAAGACTGTATATACCATTAGTCATATGAAAGTTAGAAACCTAGAAAAATTAGTAAGATTGTGAATCTACAAATGAAAAAATGATATATAAATAACTAATTTTATGTAAATGAATAACACATACATACCCGCTTAAAATCGAGTTTCTCAAGAACAACTTCACATTTCAATAATGTTTCCAATGGCATTCTTTTATTTGGATTTGATAAAATTTCCAAAAGTTTTGACATTTTGCTCAATTTTTCAACGTCTGAAAAAAAAACAAAATTAGTTTAACAAGGATATCAACTAGTTACAAATTTTTTTAAAAATAATTTAATAAACGAGTCTGCAAGAACAGAACAATCAATAAAAATCTACATCAACTGAGACTAGTCACAATCTGCTGGCAAGTAATAAAAATAGAAAGATATTTAATGTGCTTACCATCATTTCCCATTTTGGCAATCATTCTACGTAATGGTTCAATATACTTGCTTAACTGACGAGCCTTTTCACGGTACGCTTGATCTTCTTGAATACTACACGGACTTGGAGTTGGCACAGCCTGACCTGGAGTGTTCAAAGAACTACTTGGGGAGGGTGCCATTCCTACAAAAAAATACAATATTTCAAAAATTACATCCCAAAAAAATAAACGAAAAAATTAATCTTAACACTATTTAGTATCAAAATTAAACTGAAGAGCTTGGTGGATGACAAGCTCTCCAATTTAGTCCATAACAAAACTGCAATAACCACAGTACTATGAAGCAGTACTATGAATGTTTGGCTGAACAAAAATATAGTTTTTGAAAAAAATGCGATCAAAGTTCTAACGCCCCCATATTTTGTGTATTCTCTCATTTTGGTATACTTCCATTCCTTTATACCAAGATTAGCTCTTACAATACATTATAATAGCCCTTATAATACAAGTCCTCAAGCTCTTTAAGCCAAGATTAAACATTATAATGTGATAAAACCTTTAAATTTGTATGCATGTGCCTTTTAGAATAACTGGGAATGCTGGTCTAAGAGAAGCAGAAATATTTTAGAGAAAACTCTCCGGAAGGCGGGTCCGAAGATAGTAGACAGACATAACAGTTACAAAAACGAGAAGACTGTACAAGGAAAAATGAACGATTAATATAAACGATTAGAAAAAGAAGACAAATTTTATAGACACCTGGATAGAATGGATGACAAATGATTGGCAAAACTAATTTTTTAAGGTGTTGAACAATACACCTAAGGGTTGGATAAATGGTTCAGAGTCAGAAAGGATATTGAGAAAACTTAACAAACCAAATTCAGACTAGTCGCAAACTTTAAGGGTTCCATGAAAAGCAAAAACAGAACACAGAAGAAAGGAGAAAAAGCCTGCAGTGAACGAATGCTGAGAATGTGGCCTGCAAAAGAACTTCCAGAACCGTCTAACGCCACCTTAAGAGGACTTCTAAAATTAGCTTTATATGAAAAAATATCCCTTTATGAACATGTATACTATGCAGTTAAAAGTATTTCAAACGTTACAATGTCATTTTTCTTACATTTTCTAATGCACGTTGAAGAATACTTTTTATACTTTTTACTCATGAAGACAAATGTTTATTACTACAGTTAGCTACGGATGAGTTGACAAGTCATCTTCACTACATGTAGTTAAGAAGTATAAAGTAATAGATATAATGAATAAATATTATCACGGTTACTTTACTAGACAGTAGGGATCATCAACAATATGTGCAGTGACAAGCCCCGCCCACTGGTCACTCACGACAGCTGATGCACGATACGTACCATGTCGGTCTGTGATGTTTACTAGTCTCAATACAATCAGTAATACTTTACTAGTTTTACTTTCTCTTGCCTATATGAATATATAGGAAGGAAAGTATTGTTTTCATGTCGATTTATCGAAATCGAGTTTTCACCGGATCTATACGTTTTCAGACCCCCTGAACCCAAAAAACATGTTTTTAGCGATTGGTCTGTGTGTGTGTCTGTGTGTGTGTGTGTGAACAGAATATCTCAAGAACGGAACATCGTACGAACTTGAAACTTAAGTTACGTACCACTACCGGACTCGACACGAACATTTTCATCAAAATCGGTCAACCGGAAGTGGTAGTTTATTCGTGTAATTTTTCACTTTTTTGCGATTTTCTCAAAAACTGGTCCTAAGATTTTTTTTAAAATCGCCTGGTTTACTCAATTTTTTATTCCCTACAAGATAGGGTAGGCGTCATGTTTGCTGAATTCTGGGTGAGGCTGTTTTCACGTAAAAACGTTGTTTTTTTAAGATTACAGCTTTAATATGCATTTTAGCGCAAAACTTTATATAATAAAAGTTGTAGAGAATTGAAAATTCTACAACTTTTATTTCAAACAATTTTTTGTATAACGCTTAGTTTAACGGTAATTTGCGATTTTCTGTTTTTTTTCTCACGAAAATGTGAGAAAAATCGATTTTTTTAACATTTCGGTCTTAGTATGCATTTTACGACAAAAGTGTATATAATTTAATTTATAGAAAATTAAAAGATCTACAACTTTTATTTAAAGCATTTTTCTCTACAGAGCCTAGTTTAGAGAGAAAGAGTGATTTTCCGTATTTCTAAGCCAAACTGAGTTCGATTGTCTTTTTGCGTCATTCACTCATGATTAAAATAAGGTTATGTTTTTGAGGTTAGTTTTTGTTTATTTCTAATATTTTATTAATAATGTTAGGTTTATTTTTAATTATTTGCATTGGCAAGAGAAAGTTGTGTGAGTGTTTCACACCAGATTTTTTAATAATGGTATGTTGTGCGATTGCTGGGTGTTCTAATCACAATAGATACCAAAAGGAATTGGGCATTATAAGTTTTACCGTTTTTCAAAGGCCATTGAAACTAGATTGAAGTGGATAAATGCTTGCAAGCAGGCCGATTCATTTTCTGCTGATAGTGGTCGTGTGTGTATAGCACATTTTGATGAATTGGATTATGTACGCGATTTAAAGTCTGAGTCGCTACATCTTCCATTAAAACGTGTCTGAAAGACGAATTCAGTCCCACATTTTAAATTAGCCGATTTGTATCGCCGTTCTACGTCCGGTAAACCCAACTTGTAGTGAACGTAAAAATTGAGCAGAGAAACAATATGCTTGCAAGGAAGTTTATAATATTTTAAACTCATCAACCAATTACAATACAGGCAGTTCACAGAATGAAGGGATAGCCGTAGAGAAAAGTAGGCCTCGTTTTAATGAAGTACCACCAAATTTTAATGTTGCGCAGTCAGAGGAAACTGATCTCTTAAAATGTGAAAACACCAAATTAAAAGAAGAAAACAAGTTACTAAGAGAAAAACTTCAGGCCGCAAACGAAGAATCATTAAAATTAAAATCGATTTCCCATGTAAATATACCTAAACCGCTATGTTTGTAAAACGATCCAAAAATCCTACTATCACTATCCACCAGCTGAATTATTGGGGACCAGACTATGTCATCTTATATCACAGCAGCTGTGCGTGACCGCTACCATCTAGTATAGTAACCGCGGATATTATACGAAAATGAATACTATAAATATATTACATTTTAACTGAAACAATTGTTTTTAAAATGATTTAGCTTGTATAAATCAATTAACTTTCAAATTTTATTCCAGTGCGGTAAGTTATAGATGCATTATCATTTATCATTGTTCTTTTTTCAAATCGCAGAAAAAACAAAACACAAATCTATAACCAATAATAAAGAAACAATATGTTCTACATTTACAATGAAAGATAACCTCACATACCCACTGATCGCATTGAACCACCCATACTTGGAGTCATCTGAGCGTTAGGTGAAGGAACTAGAGCAGGTGAAGCTACCATCTGATTACTGAAAACAAAAATAAGAATTTATGAATAAATCTGCATCCTGCAGCTTGTAATCAATCCATATAAAGAAAATACTTTTAACATTCACTGTGACCTGTACTCTTTTTAATGTTAATTTTATATTCACTCATTCATTCGCTTTTATATACTGACATGTTCCAGTGGATTCGCTATCTCACGACAAAAACCATAAAAAAGGAACTAATTTTTTTATTTAAAGCCATTTTTAGAAGATGTTATATCTTCAATCATTTGTATAATACTGTTTAATTAATTAATTCATCCTTTTTTATATTTTGCATAGCTGGCAGCAGCAGTCAATACCACTTCATCATTTTTAAATTAAATAAGTTCTCTTTTAAAAGTTTATTCCCTTATAATACGCATAAGATACTCCAATTGTGTTGAAAATTTTCTTGTATATTATTTAAAATTATATAATACAGAAAAAACCACCAATACACAATAGATTATTCTCACCTGATTAAAAAAGTCCTTTCGGATATCATGTATCCATCATCAGTTACAATATAAATAAATTAATACATGTACCACTTTATCAGTTTGTCATGATGAAAAGGTGCGTATATTGATTTATTTATATTTATATTTCAACTGGTGATAGATACATAATATTATCTGAAAGGAGCTATTGATTTATTTCATCAGGTGAGAATCATCTATTGCAGAAGATTGATATCTTTCTACATTATTATATAAAATAATTTAAAATTATACATTTAATTTGATTTATTTAAATAAATAAATAATATTTAAAAAATGATTATTTCAAATAAAAGAAACATTTAAATTATTTCAAATAAAAAAATTAAAAAACAGGTATTTAATTTTTTTAAACAATTTATTTTAATACTAATGTTAAACAGTTGATTTATAAAACCTAATGAAGAAAGGACGATAGAACTATGTCCATCATATACAAATATATTTAAAGAAAAATAAAGAATTCATTACTTAAAATATTAATAATGATTATTATTTTAATCTATAATAATATTATAAAGACAGCGTGGTTTTTGTGCAGGCTAACTGCCGAAACTACTCTACGGATTTTCTTGCAATTTTTACACCATATTTGTATTTATTTTCACAGCAAAATTTTCATAAATACGAGGGCCATCCGGAAAGTAGTACCCGTTTGTGAAATAAAGACACAGAAGTAAATATTAACAAATGTAAACATTTTTATTGAAAAGAGCATACCTTAAACTACTTCTCCACATAATCTCCAAGCAAATTTAAGCATTTGTCATAACGTGTGACGAGTTTTTGTATTCCAGCATCATATTCCTCCGCCGCCAGCCGATCGAAATACGTAGTCACACCTTCTTTAAGTTCTTCATCGCTGTCAAATCTTTTTCCCGCCAAAAACTCTTTAAGTTTTGTAAAGAGATGAAAATCTGAAGGGGCCAAGTCCGGGCTATACGGTGGATGGTCGAAAATTTCCCAATTGAATTGCTGCAGAAGTTGTTGTGTTATCCCCGCTGCATGAGGCCTGGCATTGTCATGGAGGAGAATGACGCCATCAGACAATAGACCTCTCCGTCGATTTTGTATTGCCCGCCGTAATTTCTTTAATGTTTCACAATACGCATTAGCGTTAATAGTGTCTCCACGGGCCATAAAATCAATAAGCAGTATACCACGTCGATCCCAGAAAATGGTTGCCATAAGTTTCCTGGTGGACAGAACAGTCTTGAATTTTTTTGGTTTCTTTGGTGAATGAGGATGATGCCACTCCATTGACTGTCGTTTACTCTCAGGTGAAGCATAACAAACCCACGTTTCATCACCAGTAACTATGCGATTCAAGAACGCGTCTGCTTCATCAGAATAACGTTCCAAAAATGTTAATGCAGCAGCCATACGCTTGGTTTTGTGCTCATCTGTAAGCATGCGAGGGACCCACCTTGCGCAAATTTTTGAATAATGCAGATGGTCTTTGACAATTTCATGAAGAATTGTGCGAGAAACATTAGGGAAATGTTCACAAATGTCATCAATTGTAACGCGCCGATCGTGCCTCACGAATTCGTCTACTGACCTCAGCAGTTGATCTGTAATGACAGATGGTCTCCCTGAACGCTCATCGTCGTGTGTGTTCCCCCTCCCCAAGTTAAAATTACGACACCAGCGCCGAACAGATGACTCATCCATCACATCGTCTCCATACACTTCCTTTAATTGGCGATGAATATCACAAGGTCGAACGTTTCTTGCATTGAGAAATTTTATTACAGCCCTCACTTCACAACTGGCGGCGTTCTCAATTTTTTTAAACATTATGAACGGTCACAGAAACAAGACAGGCAATGCTAGCGTCGCGGAACTTGCAACAGACAAGGCAGACAAGCCACTGAAGCGATCTGACCTTGACCGGCGGCTGCTCGCCTCGTCAGCGTCTCATGCGGCGGAAACGGGTACTACTTTCCGGATGGCCCTCGTATGTATGTGAGCGTGTACATGTGAGTAGGTATTGCTGTTGATGTAGATGAAGGGGTTTGATGAAGATGAGAGACACACGCAGAGAAATTTATCAAAACGTTGTGTGTCTGTACATTCGAATAAAATATATGCAGGGTGATCTAGCAGCCAGACAATTTCTGTTACATATTTATTTAAAAAACATTGATTAGGTCCTACACATGTTTCGCGTGCAGATCTGTGCAGGCCATGCTAGTATAAAATAAATGTAGAAACACCAATTTTTCTACACTATTCTGCATTTGGTTTTTTTTCTGTATTACAAGATATTCCATGCATAAAGACATTTATATGACCAGAAACAAGACATTTTAAAAGACAAAATGAGATGTAAAAATTATACAGTGATATTGACTGCTGCTGCCATCTGCACAAAATAAGAAAAAATGATGAATTGATGTAATTTTACAGTTGTAAACCAGTAATTAAAGATATAACATCTTCAAGGAAGGTTCGTAATGAATAATTAGTTTCAATTTTTTATCGTTTGTATATTCTAATGGTGGATCTAATAAAACATGTCGGTATAAAGAAGTGAATGAATACGTGAAAGAACATTAAAATAGTATTAAAAGGAGTACAGGTGAAGGTCAATAGAATTTTTTTTTATTACAATATGGTAAGAATAATTACAACAAAACTAAATAACATAAAATAACATTTAAATAAGACAACTTATTACCAACTAATAGAAGAACCAACCTAGATAGTCCAGCAGCTGAAGCAGGTGACTGTGCAGAATGTGGAGGTGTAGGACTTTGGCGCAGAAAGGTATTTGGAGCAACACTACGAGGTGCAGCATATCCAGGTCCTTGAGCTCCCATCATCATTCCACCTTCATTCGGCTTCAGCGCACAAAAGATAATTGAATAAATTATAACATCACTAAAAATTTTTTACTCAACTCAGTACATAAACTTTCATTCAAATTTACATATAATGAAATAAATACAAATTATTTCAAAATCAATTATAGTTACTTATTTACAGTAACAATTTTATTTGAATCAATAGACAAAATTAATAATTAATTATACACACATTTTTTTTCTATCCCTAATGTGTGTACGTTGCAATCTGTTCAATGCAGAATAATAAACAACCCCAAGACCCAATGAGATGGGGATGATATGTAATGAGGTGTAGTCTTGTACAGACCAAGGCCGACCATTCCTGAGAAAGTATGGTTAATTGAACCCCAACCTTCAAAGTACACTGGTAACCACTGTCTAGTATTCAAATCCATACAAAAGTAACTAGGATTTGTAACTATTTGTAACTAGGATTGATTTAGTAACTAGGAAGTTACTAGGATTTGAACCAGAAATCTTGGCCTCCCAAAACAGCTGACTCGCGGCGATGACTTTACCTCTAGCTAGACCAACCCATTGGGTCAATAATACACACATAAAGTAACAAACACAACCACTAGGTTCATTTAATAACAATCTTATTCTAACGTTTATGTTTTAAGTTTTTTATATAACTGATTTGTCCATTACAAAACCTCACATCTAAAAAAATATTTTTTTAAATACTAATTTGATAAACAAGGAACAAATGAAGCATTTGAGAAGATGTTATTATTTAACAAAAATGTGATAATAGACAGTGCAAGAGCACTTTCAGCAGTAAAAAAGTTTCACAACTCAACTATCTTACAGCTTTATGCTGATTTTTCAGTTATTTTAAAATCGTTATGCTAAAAAAAACTTGTTCTCTAATAACAAGAGGTTTTATGCCAAGATTACTTAGTTGGTGGCCTCACACCAATAACCTTCAAAAGCAACAACTACAATTTTTAGTGAAAAATAAAATATTCTGTCTTTTTGTTATAACTGCAAGTTAAAATTACCTTTCTTTGTTGCATGTGACTCATCTGTCCACCCATTGGCCCTCCAATTTGGTTAGAAATTGGGCTACCCATAGGACCGCCCATTTGATTAGGCATTGGTCCCCCTAAAGGACCTCCCATTCCACTCATAGGACCACCAATTTGTGCGCCCATCTGTCCACCCATTGGCCCACCTAATGGACCACCCATCTGACCCACCATTGGACCAGACATAGGACCACCCATTGGTCCTCCCATGGGATTGTTCATCTGACCCATTGGTCCACCCATCTGTCCACTCATTGGCCCCATCTGAAAACAAAGAAATTATTTATTGATAATATTCAGTTTAATATTTTAATACTGTTCGTGCTATTATTGTCATTAGATTTTGAAAAACTAATCTTAATTAATCAGCTGTGTTCATTTTTACAAACATATTTGACATATCCAACATAAATGTACAACTAGTGGGTAATAAATCAACATTAGCCTAAAAGGCGATTAAATCCTAAATCTGGTCCAGTTAGCTGTTCAACAATATTTCAGGTAACAAACATTACAAAATTTGTGAAAGGATTTTTCTTTAAAAAAAAATTTACTAAAATAATTTATTTGTAGAATTTTTAAAGAGATTAGTTACAAAATTTTGAATAAAAATATTTTTGATAAAATAAAGGAGTACTATTAATAAATAAAAACAGAAGCAAATCACAAAAAATATGTATAATAGGCAAATTCCTCTCTATTCACATGAAGTTAAAACATTACAAAAGTTCATTTAGATCTCAAGCACTATACAGTGGCAAAATTAGCTTCAACCTCAGTGATTGAGGAAAAGCTGAAGACATCAGAAAAATAGAGAGAAGAATCTTCAGAAGTTGTATCAATAGAAAAAATATAGTGGATGGGCAACACAGACTGCTTAAGAACAAGCAGATCTGCAAGGAAATAGAACCTATCACAGATGCGATGAGAAAAAAGATGATCTCTTTCTTTGGACACATACTCCAAAAGACAGAATGGCACGGAAAATAGTGGACAACTGATTAACTCCAAAAACTTAAACATCTAGTGGATAAAAGAAATTAAAGATGTCGCGGCAGGCGAAGCTCAAAAGTCGGTTGCGTTAGGCAGCCGGAGTGGCAGGCATTCGGCGGCGTAGCTGAGTTTGAAAAGGAATTGCGGGAAGTGTTCACTAATGCCTCAAAGAGGACCGGTTGCTGACTAGCGAATATTGTCTACACCGCTGCCTGAAGCCAGGAGCGGTCGCCGACGCAGCATCACCTTTCGCTGCTGCCTCAGTAGGAGGAGCAGCCGTTGGTGAGGCGAGTACATACACTGCTGCCAAACTAATAGGAGCGGTAGCCAATGTGGTGAACACCGTTTACCGCTGCCTCAAAGAGGAGCAGTCGCTGGTGAAGTGAAGGAAAGGGATCAGTGTGGAGCTATGAATGTACTCAATATTGAGTGTTCAATTTCTCTCCATCTCGACCTTCTTATAGAGACCACTGATACTAACTGACTGACTTCCTTCAACTATCCGAGTCCTGCTGTAGGTGTTGGCTAACCGCCGTCGTACATGCACTGTGAGAAGTTTTGCTGTCTGCGCTATCTACTGGCAGCAAAAGCAACTACCTCACAATATTCGCAGCACCTAATGGGCAAAACACCAACAAAGGACCAGCGTAAAAATAGTACAGTATCAAAGATTTAACAGAACTTGAACTAACAATAAAGGACCTAAAAGAAAATCAGTAAAATACAAGCTAATAATTAACAACAAAAATAAACAACTACATGTTAAAACAAGAAAACTACCGATTAGGGTTTATCGAGATGAGGAAAGACAGAAAAGTACTGAAAGAATGAAAAAATACTGGTTACAGAAATTGGAGAAAACCTAAAACTGACTAAAGTGATTCAATGCAGTCATAGAAGCGTAAAAAATAAAGTCCTACATCAGCAGCTTCATAGTTAAACTTTTATGGATAAGAAAGTTATCTATAGGGCAAATACTTAACATTATTTATTACTATTTTCATTATAATCTGTTAAAGGAATTTTTAACTTACCGGAACATTACCAGGTTGTAATTTCTGTTGCAAGATTGGACGTTGATTAAGAGTCTGCAACACTAGAAAGACGGCAAAAATGTATTAACTACTGCTACGCATATACTTGTACTTAATTTTAATAAATAAAACACATTCATTTAAATTATTCTAATTTTTCACTTAATCTTACAAGATGTTACTTGATTTGGTATGTTTACATGGTTAAATTAAACTTGAAGAGCATTTATTGTAAAATAATTTAAAAAATATTAACATAAATTTAATAAATAATACATGTTTTGTTAAAACAACCCTTTAATTTTATATTTATAATAAATTTAAAAAATAATACTTCACCTGTAAATATAGGAGTAGAATTTAATAAAATAATTGTTCTTTAGTATTTAGGCCTACATTAATGGTATTTGATGATGTCTACCGCCCGATAAATTCGGTGAAAAATAAAGATTTATTAATTTATATATTAAAGTCTTCATGCAAATGGCAAAGTTCCCAAAAGCAGCAGAATGATGTATGATTGTACAGAATGATGTACAGCAGTGATATCATGGCCCACATTCATTTGACTATGCCCAAGAAAAAACTTAAAAAGGGAAAAAGAAGAACATCAGATGTAAGATTCTTGATGTGTTATCCCAAATGTTCAATAAAGCTCTTTTTCTTACTAGTTTTACTAAGACAGAATTCTTTATGTAAAAAGTACTATAGCTATTGAATATTATTTACAAAATTTAATAAAATATCGATATTGTTTACAAGTTGCTGTGCAGCGTTCAGCACCACTGGTACAAGGCCCTAAACCAGAGCTGAATTTCCCTAGTGGTAAATGTAGTATAGTTACTTGAGTCACGAGTTCGCCTTTGTTTGCAACGAGGGTAAAGAAAGAAGCATCAGTGCCCATCTGCGACTGCTTTAATTTCATTACAACAATCACAACAACACAAACTATACCCAGAGCACATACAGTATATTGCGGAACCTTTTGTAGGTTAATTGTATGAATATAACTGTTAGTTACTGTAAACAGAAATGTTAGTTTCTCGAAAACGTGGGCAGACAATGCTGAACGAAATCTAATATGCAGTGTAATTAAATGCTGTGATGAAGCTAAACAAAAATGCATTTCCCTGCCTCTTAACAAAAGCCATTGGCAAATGGCTAACTACAGTGATGTTTCTCTCTCCACAATTCGAAAAATAAAAAAGGAAACCAAAGATATGAAGAAGCTATACTTTAACAGTTTTGTTGACACCTGGTAAAAAAAGGAAACGGTTAGGTAGATACTAGTGAGACTGATAGTGAAGACGCCGATGACAACAATAGTAAAGAAGGCGATTCATTCATACAAAATTTTGTTCCAATGGAATAAGGTAGCTGGTAATTACAGTAAATCAAACATTTCTAGTCATGTAATTAAGCTATAGGCAATATTACAGGTCACATTTATTTCTCATAAGGTTTATGAAGAAAACATTTTCTCGGAAAAACCATAGCTTACGAAATGTATGTAGAAACTGCACGGTAGTGAAATGTACGAGTAGTCTCTCAGTGTTGAGGTTGGCAGCACTTGTCAAATTTTAACTTTTCTTCCTCACAGCCCATCCATACGCAAAAGGCAATCTCGTGGCTTCAGTATCTACACTAAGGAAGTGCTTAAATTGTAATTAACAGATGCAGAAATCGAAGGATACTTACAGTTAGTGGCTGTCACTTGTGGTTGAGGTTGTGGTGGCCCTAAACCCATCATCTGATTTCCTGTGCCTGAAAAATTGAAAATTCATATACAGTATAGCAAAAATTAAACTGATTCACTTTAGTACCCAAATGTAAATCAATACCAAAGTAAATATCAATCCTTTATAACACGAAAAAGACAAATATAGTGAGAACTATTCCATTCACAGAACCATGATTAGCAGTTTTATTACAAAAAGTAACTCACTAAACACTTGTTTAAGTTCCATTAACACATACAGTAAACTGCCAATTTTCGTGGGGGTTCGGTTCCAAAAATTCGACGCCAACACGGAAAATAAATTGATAAATTAATAAGCAATGCCTATACGTAATACCTACATACATACTGTAGTGTACATACTATATTTTTATAGGTACATATTAATATGTTATTTACATAAACATCCACAACTTACCAGTTCTAAAACCAGCTACTTGATGTTTCGTACGTACTGTATTTATGTACGTAATACAAGCCAGTTATTCAGGAATGATGTACAGAACATTTTATGTTCATAATCATCTTAATCATGCATTTTTATCATTGTTTTTCAAATTCTTTTTCATTAGGAACAAATTGCGGATACTGAATTTAGCTCACTGCAAATACCGAAAACGGTAACAAAAAATGGAACTGCGATTATGGAGAGTAGACTGTACTTTTCTGCATGTGAAAGTAAAATATAAAACTAAAATACCAAACAGCAGATGGCTTTCAGCCAACTAACTTGTAAATATTTAATCAATGCTGATCTAGTAGAAATCATCTGTCAACCAAGTAGTATTTGCTACAAAATAAAAACACAAAATGGAGACCAGATAGTTTGTATAGTATGAGTATGTCCAGAGAATGGAAATGGATAAATGGTTACGAAAACCATTCATTTGCCGTATGAAAAATAGGAGGAAAAAAGGTCTTCCTTGAACAACATGAATACCACGTGTCCAAGACGCAATGGTAGCAAGGAATCTCGGGGAGGATAATTGGGAAGACAAAAAAATGGTGGGCTAAAGGATACGAGAAGCAGAGAAATCAGTAGGACCTCACAAAAATGTAAACAAAGTAAATATTGAACAGGCTGTTTTTAAGAAATTTAATGAAACTAAAGTAAAATAAAATTAACATTCATTATAAACCATTTAAAACATACAAGGACAAGGTATACGCAAACACAAATTACTTTCGTAACAACATTCATTTATGTTTTTTTAATAAATTACACACTAGTCATTCAAAATAGTTACAATAAAATTGATGATATCATTGCCAATATATTTTCAATCTTTTCAGCTACAATTAAAATTTTTCTCACATCAGAACACAAGATCTACATGTTCTGGTGGTTAAGTTTTACAAGTACTACTTAGAAGATTTGGCATTTAATTTGAATTGTCAGATATTTTTTTTTAACGATTACTCTGGTAGAAGTTCAAATTATAAAACTTAATGAACAAGCCAGACCATGTTGGTTTATCATTAAAGCAAACATGCATATTCAACTGATAAAAACAGTAAAGTAAAATTAACTCACTTACTGATAAAACAATAACCTATTCAAATTCATTATTTCATTACAGTAGAAACATTTTATGCATATAATTTTTCGAAAAACGAATGACACCTAAGCTGAATTCATAATTTAATGACCAAAATTGAATAACAAAATATACCTTGTCGAGCTAAAGTCTGAAGAGCATTTATTGGATCTTGCATATTTGGACCACCACTTGGACCACCTGGATTCATGCCAGATGCCTTCTTTGAATCTAAAACAATGAATGAATAAACAAATAATTAAATATTAATAACTTATCAGAATTTAAAGTCAAACAATATTAAACAAATAAATGATATGCCTACTTAATTTATACACTAACCCAAAAATGTTAAAACTAATTATAGTATTTTGACTAATTAATAATATACATATAGAAGTGATAACACTAATTCTATACTGTATTCCAAAAAAAGAAAATTTTCTATATATTTACTACAATACTAAAAATCTGGCGTGAAACACTCATATGACTTTCTCTTGCCAATGCAAATAATTAATAATATAACCTAACATTAGTAATAAAACATTAGAAATAAACAAAAAACTAACCTCAAAAAGCATAATCTTATTTTAATCATGAGTAAAAGATGTAAAGTGAAAATCAACCTCGGTTTAGCTTAAAAATACGGAAAATCACTTTCACGCTTAACTAGGCTCTGTAAAGAAAAATGCTGTAAATGAAAGTTGTAGATCTTTCAATTTCCTATAAATTAAATTATACACTTTTGTCATAAAATGCATGCTAACTAAGGCTGAAATCTTAAAAAAATTGATTTTTTACTTGTTTTCATGAGAAAATCACTAATTACTGCTAAACTAAGCGTTATACAAAAAAAAGTTTAAAATAAAAGTTGTAGGATTTTAAATTCACTACAACTTTTATTACATACATTTTTGCGCTTAAATACATATTAAAGCCAGTCTTAAAAATACAATTTTTTAACGAGAAAACAATCGCCCCAAGAATTTCAGCAGACATGGCGCCTACCCTATCCTGTAGAGTGTAAACAATTTAGTAAATGAGGCGATTTTGAAAAAAAATCGTAGGACCCATTTTTGAGAAAATTGCAAAAAAGTGAAAAATTACACGAATAAACTACTTCTTCCAGTTGACCGTTTTTGATGAAAATGTTCGTGTTGGGTCTGGTAGTAGTACCTAACTTAAGTTTCAAGTTTGTATGAAGTTCCGTTCTTGAGATATTCTGTTCACACACACACTCACAGACCAATCGGTAAAATCATGTTTTTAGAGTTCAGGGGGTCTGAAAACATGTAGATCCGGTGAAAACTCGATTTCAAAAAATCGACATGAAAACAATACTTTCCTCCTATACATTCATATAGGCAAGAGAAAGTAAAAAGATACACTTCACTACAACATGACTGACATTTTTAAGTAGCTCCAATGTTATGGGCTATTCCCACAATGCTAGTATACTAGCTGTTACTATTAGCAGGACCTACTATCGCAGAGGTGACAGTTTTTACAGAGCTAGTTAATTAATGCCAGTTCTCTGATGACATACATGAATTATGTTGTGTATTGCTGTAGCAGCAACATTTCCAAACGTTCTCACTGAGCTAGTTTATTCTCACCGAGGTAGTTTACTAGTGCTACTCAATCAAGTGACCTTTTCTCCCCTACTAACGCAAGTAAAATCAAACATGTTCAAAGTCAATAGCGTGCTAGTGAATACTAGCACTTTCACTAAACTAGCTGCTAGTTGTTCGTTCCCATTATGCTATTTTACTAGCTGCTAGTCAACTAGTAGCTAGTACTAGCGTCATACGAATACGCCTTTACAGGTTAAACAACTGTGTTTAAGAAGTAATAAAAGTGAAATTTACATTGGAATTGAAAAACTCAAAAAAACAACTGAACTATTAATAACTTTCATAAGTTATACTAAAGGGGAACTGCATTAAATATTGCACCTCTTTTTTACTTTCTCTTGCTAATATGAATATACAGGAAAAAAAGTATTATTTACATGTCGTTTGTCGAAATTGAGTTTTCACCGGACATACACGTTTTCAGACCCCCAAACCCAAAAAACATGTTTTTACCGATAGGTCTGCGCACGTGTGTGTGTGTGTGTGTGTGTGTCTGTGTGGTGGAAACAGTATATCTCAAGAACAAAACATGGTACAAACGAGAAACTTAAGTTAGATACTACTACCAGACCCGACATAAACATTTTCATCAAAATCGGTCAACCGGAAGTAGTAGTTTATACGTATAATTTTTCACTTTCAGCGATTTTCTCAAAAATGGCTCCTGTTTTTTTTAAATTGCCTCATTTACTAAATTTTTTATGCTATACAAGATAGGGTAGGCACCATGTCTGCTGAAATTCTTGGAAAGGTTTTTTCTCATAAAAAAATAGTTTTTTTAAGATCGCGGCTTTAATATGCATTTTAGTGCAAAAACGTAATACTAAAAGATTTAGAGAATTTAAAATCCTACAACTTTTACTTCAAACATTTTTTTGTATAACGCTTAGTTTAGTGGTAATTAGTGATTTTCTGTTTTCATTTTTCATGAAAATCTGTAAAAAATAGATTTTATTAGATTTCAGCCTTAGTATGCATTTTACGACAAAAGTGTATGTAATCAAATTTATAGGAAATTAAGAGATCTACAACTTTTATTTAGCACATTTTTCTGTACAGAGCCTAGTTTAGCGTGAAAGAGTGATTTTCCATATTTTTAAGCCAAACTGAGGTTGATTTTCATTTTTGCATCATTCATTCATGATTAAAATAAGGTTATGTTTTTTGAGGTTGGTTTCTGTTTATGTTTAATGTTTTATTACTAATGTTAGGTTAAATTGTTTATAATTTGCATTGGCAAGAGAAAGTTGTATGAGTGTTTCACACCAGATTTTTAATACTTAAGTACAAGTTGCTGGCTAACTTGAGTCACATGAAAAGTGTACTAGAAACTAGAACATTATCATTTGTGATAATTAGCCACTACAGTGGATGTTTTACTTGTGTTACCATTCTTTACATTGTTTTCAACAGCTAATAGTATTTTTCACATAGAATAACTTCATCCAAATTCACCATCAAAATTAAGTAGCACATACTTTTTTATGTGCTACATGATTAACTTATGTTTTTACCATAGTTTCATTAGTTGTAAGTACGTTTTTCTTATTGCAAGTTACGTTATCAAAAAATCACCTTGATGTTTATTTTCTCTACCGTGTCTAATAACACCCTGGGTGCGATATTAGGAAAATATTACAGTAAAAATTTACTGTTTTTTTGAGTAATATATTATATTTCTCTTGAAAACTATGCCACTAATATTTTACGTTGCGCAGCAAATTGTAACACTATAGCAAAAACAAGCTGATTAAAAAGAAACTCAACCTTCACCTCAGGACTGCAGCAGTTCCTTTAAAAATTCCCAAGAACTAATTAAAGAAATGGATTTGACAGAAAAATGGTAAATTTTTATTTATTAAATATAAATGTGCTATTTCATATACACTAAACCCCCTTGAATGTCCACCAATAATATTATCTTAATCTATTCTAAACAAAATAAGAAACTACCCTTTACTAACAATCATTTTATGTTTATAAACTTTCAGATAATTAAAAAAAATATATACATTACAATTTCTGCTAAATCTATGCTCCTTACATACTAATAACAAAACACATTAATTAAATCCTTTCAACTTACTCATTTCTCTAACATGAAGAATAAGTCGAGCGACAAACCCCAGGTATTCTTCCTGTAAAAAAATTGTTACTATTAATTACAAAGAATAAAACACAAAGTAAGTTATTATGTGAACATCTCGATAATCTGTCACACATACATTAAAAAAAAAAAAATACATCCATTAATACATTACATGTCGTTTTAAAATACATTACATCCATTAAATACATCAAAAAGCATCCAATATAATTAATTAAAAGCATCCATTAATTTTATGATAACCATAATATGTACCATATCATGTAAAGTAATATATTGTCTTCACTGGCTAATGCGATATACTGCCCCACTAATTTATTAATTTTCTTTGTACAATATAAAATATTAAAGAACATTAATATTTTATATGTGTAGCATATTTGCATTTTGAAAGGAACCTAATATATAAACACAATATTGAAGACAATAAAGTACATATTTAGAAGTAATTATCTATATTACAGAGTAGAAATACTCATGAAATAAAAATGAACAAAAGAATTTCAAAAAACTAAAACAAAAAATTGACTGAAACTTGGAGTAAATTATCTTTACTCTCTGAAACAATGAAATAAAATATAGAAAATAAAGAAATTTAAATAAATTAACAACTAAAATATGGCCAAAAATTGATCTGAAATATTTTTAAGCAAATTAAGTATGAACAGTGGCTACCATGAAATACAAATTCCTATGCAAAACACAAATATATATTAAAATAAAAATTTATTTTATTACTTCAAATCATACCTTGATGATTACCTTTAATTTCAGATAAGATAATAAACTGTTTGTAATCTATCAAAATGCATAACTAATCAATACATACTCAATTAATGCAATTCAGTCAAGTATTACCAATAGAAAAATTAGATAACAGTTTCATTTCTTCAGCTACTGGTAACAACAATCCAACGAAAAAAATCTGGTTGAAAAACTCACACGACTTTCTATTGCCAATGCAAATAATGAACAATATAATCTAACCTTGATAATAAAACATTAGAAATAAACAAAAAAAAGTAACCTCAAAAAACATAACCTTATTTCAATCGTAACTGAGGACTGGAATAATTAACAATTTTGTAAAACGAGAATTGGTGAAAAATTTGTTTTTCAAATTTAAAAAAATATATATATTTGCAATAAGGTCCTTACAAAAGGATAATAAATCCTGATTTTTTTTTAACCCGAGGTACCCACCAGGTTGGTCTAGAGGTAAAGTCGTCGCCATTTATCAGCTGATTTTCAGAAACGAAGGTTCCAGGTTCAAATCCTAGTAAAGGTAGTTACTCTTATACGGATTTGAATACTAGACAATGGTTACCAGTGTACTTTGATGGTTGGGGTTTAATTTACTATACTCTCCCAGGAATGGTCAGCCTGGGCCTGTACAATACTCCATCTCATTTACACGTCACACACATCATCCTCATCTCATTGGGTCATACGGTTGCTTATTGTTCTGAATTGAACAGATTGCAACGTACATACATTAGTAATAAAAAAACAAATCTGAGGTGGTCAGGTTAATTTGGATTGGAATGAGATAAACTTACGATAGTAACTTAATATTTTCATGTAATTGTATTAATTTATATTGCAAAAATAAGTGTACTACATAGAAACACCATCTTATCGATAAAGAATAACTTAAAATTTAAGCAATTAGATAATATACAGAGGATAAACTTTACCTGTTAACATGAAATAAACATTGTCGGTAAAATGAAGAAGTCAAACTAAAAGTTATATAACACAATATGCATACAAACAGAATACTCACTTCACGATCATTAAATTTTATGTACAATGCACAACACACAAACTATTACAATACACGTATTGTATTTATTCATAAATTTATTCGATATTAAGTACAAATAGACAGTAATAAAAGAAAACTAATAATGATGATATGTAATTTTCTTAAATGACACTAAATTGCATTGAACTGTTCATTTCCATTATTTTATAAAATGTATAAAGCCACAAAAAATTGATGCATTAATAAAAAGAAATTAAACTGACTTTATCAATTTTATATTCAATACACTATTACATCATACGATAATAATATTGGATTAGAAAATAAAAAATATAGTAATAAAAAAATAAAATATTATTCATCAGACGATTAACAACACAATGCTTGAATTTAATTGGAAATTTAATTTATAAATACAATAATAAAAATAATAGTAATATTAATAATAGCGGTTTCACATACATTAACCAGGCCTGTAATACTACTACGTTATCCGTTGCATTAATGCACTTCTGTACACTATTACAGATAGCAATAGTAATAGAAAATGAAGGTCAAAAAATCTTTAAACAAATTACATTTGTCATCACTCATCAATAATATTGACATCCTTATGACGTATTTATGAATTCAAGCGACGAGTGAAATAATAACAGATCATAGGTCAAAAAATGAGTGAAATCATTTCAAGTTATCAACAATACCATATTTATAACAGATTTTTGTTTATTAAAAATATATTTCACATTAGTTTTATCTAATAATAATATAAAATAATACAGCCTGTATTATCTATCAAAACGGTTAAAAATAAAACGACACTGTGCAACAACAAAGTCAAAGACCTTCCAGATTAAATATTTTTAACTTTACTACATTTAGTAGCAATAAAAATGAACAAAATCTACAATCTAAGATAAGAATGTAATTATCAATAGAGGATATTCTAATTTTAAGGAAAACACAAAGAATATCAACTCATGATTACTGACCACAAATAAAACTAATGAACATAGTTTATTTAAAGTAAAATATTTTCCCAATCATTTTTATTAAACTTAGATAATTAATTTACCTTAACAAGTACATAATTAAAAATGGTAACCAATGGTATTCATTTAAAAGGGTTTCAGTGAACAATAAATACCATGGAAGAAAAATCCACCTATAAAAAAGAGCCATGAAGATGAAAACCAAGGTAAATACACACAAAACTTTCATATTATAAGAGCATTTAAGGGGGGAGTCTTAAGATAAAAAATTTTTTAAGGAGTAGGAAGCACATATTTTATAAATTAATCACGACCACATAGGAGATTTTTTTCTTAAATGTTCGCAGTTTAATAACCATAACAACCTCCTTAAAGGGGGGAAGGGTGACAATACAGTGAAAACAACTTCATAAAAACAATCGTACCTCAGTTCATTTTTCTTTAATCATATTTCGAACTGTATGCCTTTAACAGACAGTTGGAGTGTTAAATTATTTGCACTCAATCTGTTAGTTCCAGGGCTACCAAAAATAGTTCTATTTCTTATCGCAAGATCAGCCAATTTAATGACAGAATCATTTAAAAACAGAAGAGTTAGACGTGTAAAAGACACTAGTCAAGAGTTATCTCCTCTGAAAGTAATGAATTTCATTATACAGCCAGACACTGAGGTGAATGAAGTAAAGATGTCATTTACAGGGTGGAAATATGGGCTTTTTAGAGGATCTGGTATGCTGATTAGCATACTTTTCAACTGAGTAAGGAAGGCATGGTAAACTATATCACTCCTCGTTTTGCTTAGTAAACATCTAGAGGTTCTAACCAGCCTTTTGGCTGATGACCTAAACAACAACATTTCAACCTGATTCAAAAACAGGAAAAACAAAATACCTATTGGTAACTGCACTGACTATACAATGCACTTTTAAATTATGAAACTTTTTCTACTGAGAGTTATTCTACATTGATGCAATAGTTACTAGAGAAAAACATGCTGAATCAGCCGACAAAATAATTATCATTCATTTATCTTAATTATAATTCAAGTTATGGTTAATTTAGTATTTACAAGAAAACGCAATTACAATTTTCAGAAACAAGAAATTAAAGAGCCAGCGGCAGGCTGTGAAATGTGAAATCAGGACCACAAACCTGATTTCAACACCTGACTAAAATTTTCATAGTGCTGCAATCTGTATTAAATTAATAATACTATTAAAAAAGCCAAGCTTTTGAATGAAAAAACTACATTGAAATATCTCTACTCAAAAAGAAGGTTATTGTTAAGAAGGTAATTGTTAATAACAAGGTTACTGTTAAGTTTGAATTCAACAGATTTTCAAGAAAAAAATCAAACAAGTTACCATATTGTAACATAAATTAATTTTTTAAATATTTCCATAAGGCATAGGAACAAAGTAAATAACCACATCATCCAGAACAATTTTTTAACCAAAAAACTAAAATTTTCTTAAAAAATTTGTTTTCAATGCAGACTCTTCCCTTCAATAAATTTCAGCAAACTGTTAAAAAAATCAGTGATTCAAACAACTAACCTATACCACACAAACATCAACTGATATTCCTCCAGACTAGTTTTGTTTTAACAAATACGAAATGCTTACAGAAGAATCAATAACTGATATTAAAATACAAAACACTTAACAGAACATTAAGTTAAAAAAAGGATTTAAAACATCATCAAACTCAAATAAATTAAAAACCTTATCAATGTACATCATCAAGATTTAGAAAAAACAAGAAGACAAACAACACTATCTGTTCAGGAATACAATAAAATCTGAACATAAAATCGAACCGACCAAGGTACAAACAAACACACTGGATAAAGAGAAAGGAAAGAATATAAATTTTTGAGATAAATATCAATTCTTGCAGTTCTTATTACCAAAGTTTATATATAATTTCTATACAGAAGTATCTGAAAGCAATAGCAATGCTAAGAATTTTGGCAATCTCCCAAAGATTCTTTATGGAGCCCATTTGTTTTCTTTTCTATAGCCCAATAAATTCATGTGCAAAGTTAGTTGCAAACAAAAATGATAATTTGTTTCAGAGAGACCCATTACTGCCGCCACAATCTGAAAATTTTTAAATGGAAAAATATAACATAAATAAATACCACAACACAGAGTATTAATTTTCCAGCACTAACTATGCTAACTTAATACTTCAATTAACACAAAAACAGAGGATCTCCAAGACCAAATAATCTAATAAGATAAAGAATTTAAAACAAGTAATTGTTTGAAAACTGCTCAACCAATTTAAGTCTGATGCTCAATAAAGGTCAGGAAATAATAGACGGTTCTACAATAATTATTATTTGACTAAGAGATGGTAAAACATTCCCAAGACAACACATCAACTATTTCCATGGGCAGAATCGTAGACCTACTCTATTTCCACACGAAGTAGTTCCCACCAAAACCCGCTAAAATGACATCAAACAGTCGGTCGTCTCAGTAGCTGAACATGATAGTTGGCGCCTTAAGTAATAGCGAGAAACAATTTACTGCTGTTCTTTCATACTGATTTAATACCTATTAAAAAACAAATATTTGACAAAACTAAAGTTAATTTTTTATTAGTCTATTGCAGTGTTAATTTTCTCTTTTTGTAACTACCGATGGGATTTACTTTAAAAACCTCTCTTGCCTTATTTATCTTTTTACTTTCAACGGATTCATTACTTTTCATTTTTATTAGTACTTAGACAATACAATGTTACACAAAACATTAGATATTTTTGACAAAACTGATGATATTTTAGTACCACAAGCATATGTCACTAAAAGTGTTTAATAAACCATTATGTCAATTTTCTTTATTACTTTAACATTATTTGAGACTTTAACAACAAATGATGTTTTGGTACTGTTTAAACAAACATTATCCAATTCGTTTGATAATAATAATAACATAGTTGGGAAAGTACGCTTGCTAAAATCAATAACTAAATTGGATGGAATTTTTCTGCCACTGTCAATCATTCCCACATACTCACTAATTATTACATTTTGATTTGTTTACAACAGTTTCACATATCTAACACAAAATTAATAGCATCCGGCACTTTTCTTACAATGTAACCGCATATCGGAATTAACCCATCTTCATCAAAGACAATGTTTAAATCTGTGGTTCTCAATGGGTTACCATGAGATTAGCTGGGTGTGCTGCGAAACTTCTGGGACTATGGGTTGTTTGTGATAAAAAAAAATAAAATAATTTCACTCAATATTTATTTTTAAAACAAGAACAAGAGAATAATATCCAAGAACTTAAACTTATCTTATTGGCTAATGCCTTACAACAAAAGATTAGGAATTCTGTAGTGATAGGTATAAAGGTCTTAACTTGAAAATAGTCATTTTTCAGGAAAAGCAAATGAAAATTTGAGACAGTACTATTTATATATTTTTTATTATTTAAAGATAGTTTTTCTAATTGTCTCTTCCAAAAATTGTTTTTAAAATTTGTTATAAATTTCTTTTGTTTTCTACTTAATAACGAAAATAAAAATTCCGTTTACGTCTACACTGTGGCCCTTTTTCGGGGGGCAATTCACGACTTAAGACCTTTACCGTTTACAGTGTAACTTAATACGTTTTGACCTGATAAATTCTTACTACAGTTACTTAAGTCACGAGTTTGCCTTCGGTTTCTTGTCATTTTGACCATTTCAATTTGATTTTTTTCAGTTGATCTCAGCATTGATATTGGTGAAATAATAAACTACTTTTGGTATAAAGGTTAACTCAACTTAAGACCTTTAGCGCAACTAAAAAAGACTGTGAAACTAAATAAACTACTAATGGTATAAAGGTCTTAACTCAACTTAAGACCTTTTGTACTAAGTTACTAAAAACGACTGAGAAACTAAATCTAAAGGTATCATTTACAATTAAGACTTTTATACCGTTATGCGAAGAGAAAACTTTTATAAAGCCAGCCAACATAACTCACTTCAGGAGTTAGCTACACTTAAGCCCTTTGCACCAATTGAAAGAGAAAAAGTTTCTAAACTGGGTAGTACACTTAACTCAAAATCGACAATTTTTGACTTAAGACCTTTATACCTATCACTACAAAATTATTAATGAGAAACTTGAGCTTGTGGCTTCTTACATAAAAGTTCAATTTGTGGAGGAATTGAAGATAAACACACACACACATTTCCTGTCTAACTGAGAGAAGTCTCTCGCGCTTATTGTTTTTTATGTTTGTGTCGAAAAGCCATTGTTAATCCTGGGTACTCTTTCAGTCTTAACTCGTACGTTAGTGTGTCACAACAACTCTCTACATAGGACAGTGTGCCGTAACCAAAAAAAGTTGAGAACTACTGGTTTGGATTGTGTGTTTTAAAAATGTCTGAAGAAGTTTTTTATCAATTTTCAAATTTTGTAGTGGCTCTTGTCAGACTTGTAATCTTTCAAATCCCTGAACATAAAATTTCAGCGCCATCGTTTTAATCTAAATAAACTGAACTACTTACTTACTTAATTAAGATCATTTTCTGTGTTAGTTATAACTAATGCTGTTAATGTTAATCATAAAAAAATGGACACTTCTTGCATAATTAACACAAACACTTAAACATGAGCAACATAACCACATTTACAATTTTTAATCACTTCACAGCCATTAATTAACTAATATATACATGCACAATTAATGCATGACACACTGATCAGCCAAATGATACCATCACCTCTTCCACTACTTCATCACCTGGAAATAGAGTATACCCAGGCAGAATGGTACCTCTAATGAAACCTTAACATTGATCAGTTAATTTTTGTTTAAACCCTAACAGGATCCTGTACTCTCTCTACGGAATTTTTGTAAAAACCGTTTTACAAAAAATCGATCTGCTAAATAAATAGCAAAGCGTTACTGCATTTAACACGTCTGGTAACATTATCACAATAATATTATCAAATATGAATCATTAGTCATATCCTGTTGATTATTTCCTTCGAAAAATACAAAAACCATGCACAGTAGTTCTGTGGCCTGTGTAAATGGGACAGTAAAACAGTTTAGAACATTTAAAAAACTACAACTTTTATTTCACGCATTTTCTTCTACAGAGCTTAGTTTAGTATTAATTAGTAATTTTCTGTATTCTGGTCATCATAATTGGTAAAACGTGCTTTAAAATTAAAAAATCTACAAGTATATTATAACATGCAGTTTCTTGTACAGAAACATGCTTTAATGTAACACTAATGCTATCAGCATAGAATACCTGCAAAGAATGCTGAACAACATAATTAAAGCCAGTGAAGAGTATGGGTTCACATTAAATGGTAAGAAGACAAAATACATGGTCATTACTAAACGTGACAATCCACAAGAACAACTTTTTGCTGGGCAAGACAGAATCGAACAAGTGGAAGCCTATAACTATCTGGGAACCCGAGTCAACTGCGGTGCAAGCCACTTGTCAGAAATAAAAATCAGAATTGAAAAATCCAAGGCAGTA
The DNA here is from genome assembly GCA_035578175.1 of Catonia carolina. Taxonomy (NCBI): domain Eukaryota; kingdom Metazoa; phylum Arthropoda; class Insecta; order Hemiptera; family Achilidae; genus Catonia; species Catonia carolina. The sequence continues at coordinate 55,720,880 of JAQMRL010000002.1, forward strand.
TTCCTAAAAATGAGACCCCTTCTACCGGCCTGCGACCTGAGCCTCGAAACCAGGACCCGCCTCATGAAGTACTATGTCTTTCCCATCCTCTTGTATGGGGTAGAGGCGTGGACACTCAACAAAGAATGTGAGACCCGTCTACAAGCGTTTGAAATATGGACCTACCGGCGAATACTTCTAATACCATGGACAGACAGGGTTACAAATACAGAAGTCCTCAGAAGAATGGGAAAAGAGCTGGAAATCCTGCAAAGCATAAAAATAAGGAAACTGACATACCTCGGACACATCATGAGGGGACCTAAATACGAGATTCTGCATCTCATAATCCATGGAAAAATCATTGGTAAACACTCGGTGGGACGCAGAAGAATATCCATTAATACTAATATTTGTGACCTGTTTTCTTCATTATTATTGGTTTGTATACACAGCACATTGACATAATCATCAATCCCCATAATCGTTATATATTAATTTACATTTAACCAATAACAAATACAACTTACAGAACATATTAAACATATAGAATACATGAAACTTTTATAATTAAATTATCAACATACTCTGGTTTTAGCTTTTTGAAAAACATGTTTCTCCATTTCCACACTATTTTTCGATGTGGGCATGCCTGAACTACGAATAGCTTCATCTCTGAAAAAGATAAATACATTTAAATATATTTAGATACCACACACAAATCGTATAAATGCATTGTAATTGGGCCACTAATTGTATCATCTCTTTGTTTATTGTTATCATTTAATTGGTCAAGCAAAAAAATACACTTTCACTAGAATAGACCAAACGAAAATGTTAAGACATGTTGTCACTTCTGGAAATCAGTTTGGTGACATGGTGACTCATATCCTGTTTGTATATACAGTATGTACATACTTTATTTACATAATATGTCTTATAGGTCTCATCAGTAGTTTGCTCACCTAGTTAGTTGTTTGTTATGTTATTTGTTCACGCGACTACTGCACAGTACTGCACGGTTCATTTTCCTTTTTTCATTTTTACTTTCTCTTGCCTACATGAATATATAGGAAGGAAAGTATTGTTTTCATATCGATTTTTTGAAATAGAGTTTTCACCACATCTACACGTTTTTAGATCCCCTGAACCCAAAAAAATATGTTTTTAGCGATTGGTTGTGTGTGTGAACAAATATCTCAAGAACGGAACATCGAACAACTTGAAACTTACGTTAGATACTACTACCAGACACGAACAATTTCATCAAAATCGGTCAACTGGAAGTAGTAGTTTATTCATATCATTTGTCACTTTTTTGCAATTTTCTCAAAAACGGCAGTATGATTTTTTATTAAATTGCCTCATTCACTACATTTTTAATGATCTACAAGATAAGGTAGGCGCCATGTCTGCTGAAATTCTTGGAAAGGCTATTTTCTCGTAAAATAATTGTTTTTTAAGACTGCAGCTTTAATATGTATTTTAGTGGAAAAATGTATACAATGAAAGTTATAGAGAACATAAAATATTAAAACTTTCATTTCAAACATTTTTTTGTATAAAGCTTAGTTTAGCGGTAATTAGCGAGTTTCTATTTTTTTCCACGAAAATGAGTACAAAAATAAAATTGATTTTAAAGATTTCAGCCTTAGTAAGCATTTTAAGACAAAAGCGTATATAAATGTAGCATATATTTATGATAAAAGCGTATAGGAAATTAAAAGATCTACAACTTTTATTTAGAGCATTTTTCTCTACAGAGCCTAGTTTAGTGTGAAAGAGTGATTTTCTGTATTTTTAAGCTAAACTGAGGTTGATTTCCATTTTGCATCTTTCACTCATGATTAAAATTAGGTTATGTTTTTTGTTTATTTCTAATGTTTTATTACTAATGTTAGGTTATATGTTAATTATTTGCACTGGCAAGAGAAAGTTGTGTGTGTTTTACACCAGATTTTAATGTACGTTTATAATTTCAGTGTGCTTTTACATAATTTAATTTTGGAAGCTCTTTTTACAAATTTGTTTTGTGTCACTTGAAGTTTCAAAGTGTAGCAAGATATCAGAAACTCAAAAAAAACCGCGTGATTTAAGTTTTAAATAAAAACTTGACATTTTAATTGATACAGTAAATTACCAAAAATGAGTCAAAGAAACGCTGCTTGTCAACTTGGCGTTTCTCCACTTCTCTCACGTGAAATTTTAAAGAACAGAGACACCTTCCTGTCATTATCAAACTGCAATGATAGGCCTACATACCATTCAGTAAACACTTGTGACCATAATGGAGTTTAAGTTCAATGCGGTACTTCTGTACATCATGATTAAGCGGTCGGTTATCGTTACCAAATCTACTTCTGACAAATGTGATTACAATAAGCGGCGCCAACTGTACTACAAAAATTATAGCAATGCAAACTTAAACATAACAGCACACGTTGCCACACATATGGTAGCTACGTGTAATACAATTGCTCCCTGGAGATTACTAATGCTATAAGAATATTACCTAACCATTTCTGTTTTTACCTTAAATGTACAACAGTACAAATTCTTCCTAATCAATTCAGTTGTGTTCTAATCAGAACACAACAGTTTGGTTTTTGTGGTTTGTTGAATTTTGGTTCATATTAGTTTTAGATATTTTAAAATTAATGGTGGGAAAAATGTATGATATTATAAAGACACTTCGTTTAGCAGTAATTAGCGATTTTTTTTTTTATGAACATCTGTAAAAAATGGAATTTTTAAGATTACAGCCTTAGTATGCATTTTATGACAAAAGTGTATATATAATCAAATTTGTAGGAAATTAAAATATCTACAATTTTTGTTTACAGCATTTTCTCTACAGAGCCTAGTTTAGCATGACAGAGTGATTTTCTGTATTTTTACTTCAAACTGAGGTTGATTTTCATTTTGCGCCTTTCATTCATGATTAAAATAAGGTTGTTTTTTGAGGTTAGTTTATGTTTATATCTAATATTAGGTTATATTGTTCATTATTTGCATTGGCAAGAGAAAGTCGTGTGTGTGTGTGTGTGTTTCACACCAGATTTTTTATTATATTTTTTCGCTTTATTTTTTTAAACTGGTACAGTACCTCCCTATAACATGACATTTAGCCTACTCTTACTTTTCTCAAAACTTTTTTAAAATTATTTTTATGAGACAGATGTCACAATCAATTTCTGCATGGAAAGTTATGTAAATCTTCAAAAAATCAAAGAGATCATGCAATTTTTTAGAAAATGATTTTTATCTACTTTTTCTTATGACATAAAGATTCATAAATTCTCACCTTCCACTGGTGATTCACACTGATTTTAACAAATTTTATTTCCTGTACTAAACAAATCTAATTACTTTTATTATTTGTATAGTCATGATTTTGATTTCAAAGTGACGGTTGTGTGAGAATTTAAAGGTTTAAGTTTAATTTGCCATAAAGCACAGCAAGCAAAGGGCTGCTAATGAAATAGATTTCTCAAAATAATAAATATAGGCTATAGGGAGCAAATGGAATTTGTTGTGTACATATTCCGTACTGATATAGTACCACAATATTGACAAAGCAATAAGTAATAACATTACAAAGTGCATCATACAGCAGTCAGCTGTTACACCTTTCACTTACCCCAAAGCTAAGACAAAAATTTTCTACTAACAGAAAATACAAAAGGGTAAAAGTAAATAATTTATTTTATGTAAGAAATGCCTTTATGCAAAATTATAAAACATTTAAGTTTTTCAGTAAGGAAGTAGTCAAATACTACCAGCAATATAGGTTAACTTTGTGCAAGTGCACAGGGGCTACATGTAAACTTACCTTAGTAAGTACTTGAAGTAAGATAAAAGGGCACTACAAAATACTTTCACACCAATAATGGGGCAAAAAAGAACTGAAATGATAATCCTTAAAAACACTACCCATTTCTCCAGTAGTTAAAAGAATACTATGAGTTTTTGTTCTCTTTATAACAATAGTGTGATAAGCTGTTTTCCTACGATTAAGCGCATCTCATAATAAAAGTATTACCACACAAACACTAGTAATTTTGGTTACCTCAAATATTCTAAGAAATATAATAGCAAGAACGAAGGCAAAGAAGTGCAAGTGTTCCTGCGTTCATCAGTACAAAGCACACGCGTGAATAAGAGCGTCCGGCCTATAAAAATGAAAGATCAATTTGTAACTAGTTATTTCAAACGTAACTTACATTTTTTGTACAACACTCTGCCTGAATGCTGGAGTACGCCACGAATTTTCATCTGCTGCCATTGTTGGAATGAATGAATAAATTGAACTCGTAAAGAAAGAAAGTAATTCTATGTTAATCCTTTACAACTTCATTACCACAGTGACTTAATGTATCGGCAAAAAGCAATATTTATAAACAAAAACTTCAACATTGAACACTAACACAAATTAGCTTTACCGACAACATTCACACCAAAAACACAATTCCCAGTCTAGCGTCAGCTGTTATGCTGCCTTTTGAATAAAATTCTATCAAGGGCGAAACAGAGCACAACAGTCGCTTGGTTGAGTACGTCGGCAGTCTAAAATTAATGTTTTAGAAAATAATATATATAGAAATAATTAGAACAGAAGTTTGAAAATTTACTTCACGATAAAACTCTCCAACTATTGTATATAATAATCCTTAAAACAAAGTACAACTGAAGCCCCTTTACTGATATGATGACGTCACGGAATAGAAGACTACGATTAGCAACGATACATTAATGATCATTTTTACACATTCACAAAATACAAAATCAGTGAACAAATTTAGGTTCTTATCTGTTATGTGTCCACAAGCAGTATTATCCGATAAGCCTACTTCTGTAGCCATAGATGTACAGTGAGTAATTAACTCCCGTCATAACAAAACTAATACATGTCATACTTCTTTCATGACTTCAATCCCTTCACAACTCGCATCATATTCTCCCAAGTTTATCGTTCGCTTAATTTCAAAAATCAGTTTGACCTGATCTCAGCTTATTTATGGTCCACTTGCCGTTTCGTACTTACGAATTTAATTTAAAATAAAGCATTTGGAGTTAGCTGAAGTTTCGAGTAAGAAGCTGTGCTGTTTTTCCAAGATAAAAGATTACCTTCATAATCCAAGGTGTGAAAATAATAGGTACCTAGTACAATTATTTCCGATGAATGGGCTACGTACCGGTAAATTGTTATTTTACCTGGTTATGAACGTTTAACCGTAAATCACCCATATAACTTTACGTGGCGGTCTTAAAACAAAAATGAAGTTCAATGTAGGGCAAGAAGTAGAAATTTAACAGTTTCCTAATGGTGCGATTTTATGTGGAGGAAGCGATGCCATGCAGACGAAAATTAGTAGGCATTATGTTTTTATTATTTTATGTTTTTGGCCACCCGGGTTGTAGGTAGTGCTTAGTTTAATAATTTATCAATCATTTGTATTATAGTATTAATTTGTTAATTTAAAACTGTACGCACATAAATTGTAATTTGTAAATAAATAAAACAAGTTATAAATTTAAATTTATTAATATTTAATTGTAAATTTGAATGTTATAGTGTTGGGGAATCAAATGTTTTAGTTGTGTGTGTAGCAAGTACATCTGTGTGGTTCCAGAAATAGGCTCCGCTCTATTCTTGTGGACACATAAGACCCCAAATTTACTTTAAATTCATTGAATGATCAGAATGAACAATGTCAACTAATTTTCTGTCATAATGTTTATGTAATCAAACGTACTATATAAAATAGTCAACTGTTTTTTGCTGCTTCTTAAACATCTGACAGACTTTCTTGAGCCGCGACCGCGTAAAGAGAATTCTATAGTACCCCTGCTACATCTCATTACGTATTAGTTTCTTATACCATCTCATTTTTGTATAAAATCTAGCCTCAAACAGGGGTCTTAGTTCACTACACATCTTTCAAACAAGGTCCAGAAAGTGACTGAGATGTAGAACATAACAGCTTGTAATATTAAACCAATATAATCAAGACTTCTAGATTATAAGGCTGATCAAATACATGAGAATTTTAAACAAAGTTTAACGGCTATAATCAAAAATAAATTGTTCTTTTAATCTGTATATCACCCTCATACCTACACAAAATCTTAGGCTCATGTAGGCATCATCACAAAAAGAAATGTGGAATGCTCCCAACACTCCACACATTTTTACTACCTAAAATACAACATTCAAGAACAAATTACAGACATAATATCATCTAGAACTGGTCCATGGTGAAGTGGTGAGGCTGGCAATTACAATAGGGATTTCTGGTCAGATCTGGCATCTTTTCATCTATCACACCTCGTCTGCATTAGCATTCATGTGAAAAGCAGTCAGAGGTAAAATAAAAAAGTCATCTTAAGACCCAATCAGAATGTACTGATATCTACAATCTAGCATATAACAACTACCTAAAAATTGTCGACACCCACATAATTCCAGCAAGTCATCAGCATTGACAAGCAATCTGGTCATACACAAATTTTCACTAGTTCTAGGAATTGCAAGAAAGTTAAACCCTTCTAACCAAAATACAACCTTACTGGCATAAAGCTTAACTATAGCTAATCCTTTAATTATTATGGTATATACTTTTTTGTATTATTACTAACTGACGAAGATATGTAAGGATACAAACTACCTCACTTGTAGCTTATTATGAAATACTGCTGAGGATGGTCTACCTGCAGCAAAAAATACTTATGAATCAAGTATATGGCACCAACAGCAGCAGCTAATGTGTCAGTACACTATCAATGACGATGAGTCATAATATCACAAAAGTAGCAATATATTCCAGTATTGAGTATGCAAGGTGTTTGGAGTAATTTACAAAACACTTTTTTCACAATTATTTTATCATCAAATTTATTATCTAGCGCTTGGAATTGAACTTTTAATACAACCTATCTAATGTAAGCTGGCAGGTACAAAACCTGTATTTGTCATCCTGAAAACATCAACTACTGTTGACCACCGCTTCCAACTGCATGAAGCATGATAGTAAATTCAATAAACCCGGTGAGTAATCCGGATTTGCTTTAGTTAATGTATTTCGAAAGCCGTTACAATGCATACCCCCACCTGTCCCTTGCCATATGACTGCCACCTACTCTCTCCATACTTAAGTACCAGCTTGTTATAGTTACTTGAGTCACAAGTTTGCCCTAGTTTGGAACGAGGGGTAAAGAGGGAAAAGCATCAGTGCGCATATGCAACTGCTTTAATTTCAGTACAACAAACTTTTTTAATTCCTAATATGTGTACGTTGCAATCTGTTCAATTCAGAACAATAAGCAACCCTATGACCCAATGAGCTGAGGATGATGTGTAAGACGTGTAAATGAGGTGTAGTCTTGTACAGACTCAGGTCGACCATTCCTGAGAGAGTATGGTTAATTGAACTCCAACCATCAAAGTACACCGGCAACCACTGTCTAGTATTCAAATCCGTATAAAAGTAACTACCTTTACTAGGATTTGAACCAGGAACCTTCGTCTCCGAAAATCAGCTGTTAAACAGTTGATTTTGGCGACGACTTTACCTCTAGACCAACCCGGTGGGTTAACAAAATTATCCAACTTATTTATAAGTTATCAACTTATACTATACCCAGAGCATATACAGTATACCTCGGGATCTTTTGTAGGTTAACTTTACGAATATAACTGTTTGTTAAATGTTAGTTTCAACAGAAATGTTGTTTCTCGAAAATGTGGGCAGACTATTCACAGTGCTGAACGGAATCTAATATGCAAAGTAATAAAATGCTGTGAAGTTGAAGCTAAACAAAAAACATTTCCCCTGCCTCTTAACAAAAACCATGAGCGAGTGGCTAACTACTGTGATGTTTATCTTTCCACAATTCAAAAAATAAAGAAGGAAATAATTAAAGGACGTGAAGAAGCTATTCTTCAACAGTTTTGTTGACACCTTGTAAAAAAAAGGAAACGGTTAGGTAGACCAATGAGACTGATAGTGAAGACACTGGTGACAGCGATCGTAAAGAAGGCGATTTATTCATAGAAAATTTTGTTCCAATGGAATAAGGTAGCTGGTGATTACAGTAAATTAAATATTTCTAGTCGTGTACTTAAGTTATAGGTAATATTATAGATCACATTTATTTTTACATTTTCTCGGAATAAACCACAGCTTACAAAATGTATGTAGAAACTGCACTGTAGTGAAATGTATGAGTAGTGTCTCACTCTTGAGGTTGGCAGCACTGTCAAATTTTCACTTCCCTTCTTTACAGCCCATCCATACGCAAAAAGGCAATCTCGTGACTTCAGTATCTATAGAAACACTGTATTTTCAGCAAAAGAGCAGTTCCAAAAGAAAGACACAAGACTTTTAAATAAAAAAAATCATGGAATATTTTAAATTGTAAATTTATTATTCACATATACACAAACGGTAATTACAAATTACTCTATTACAAGTACTGTGATACAGTATTTTAATGAATGTATTAACAATAAGAAAATAGGAAATATATTTTTAATATGAAACAGAGTGTTAAGTATTTCAAACCATTTAAGACATGAAACCTAATCACTACAGGCCAGTAAAAATTAATAAAACAGTGAACTTGGTTAAGTTTAGAAACACACAAGTTTTATCAAATCTCATTATTACTCGTTGATTAGAACTTAATCAAATAACACACAACACAAATTAAATTATACAACCACAAGTAAATTATTTAAAAATTCAATGAAAATTTACAAAATACAAAACATACAATTATTACTTTTAAAAGATTAAGTAAATTCTCAGAAAGCTAACAATAAACGTATTCAACAGACCTTCATTGTGTCTATGTGATAATTTAAATATTAACACATTCAATGCTGAGCAATTATTATCAGATACCTCTCCCACCAGGCTGCTTACTCGTGCGACAAGGGTTCCGCTGGCTTTTTTTTACAATTTGTATGTTACTAATGGTTTTTATAGAATTTTTTTTATTTACGACCTATTATGTGCATAGTTTGTTGTGAATTATCGAATAAAACTTCAGAACCATCGGATAATAATTAGAATTATATATTAACCACCTATAATAATAAATGCATTTTCTAGTTTACTCCATTTTTATTTACTGTTACGATTTACATATAATTATCATACAATTTTAAACAACAAATAATATAATTTTAAAGTAAATCCAAAAGTGTAAGCTATTTTTCATAGATACCTGCAAAGATATTAAATTCACAACTTCAACTGTACCCTGAAAACTCATTAAAAATACTGTAAGATAAAACTATATGAGCTTATAAGAATGTGTGTTGGAAATTCAAAAACGAACTGCATGATTACAAAGAAAAAACCTTTCTGAAGGCTACACAGAAGCAAGAAACTGATATCCAACAGGTGATCTCCCTCTAGAATTACTTAAAATGCTAACAAAACAGAATGCACTAGGCAAGAAAGCAGCCGGGCGGTAACACCTACCCATTACTTACTAGGCGAGATCATAACAATGAATCTGTTAATTACCCATTTTTAATCAGACTACAAAAATGCAGTTGTCTATCCCCAAAATAATATTCGCCCATAAAAGACAACTGTTCAGAGCAGAACCTCTGAACTTAGGAATTTGATGCTCTGGATCTAAAACACCAACACTTTGTGTCTGAAACTAAAATTTAAAAAATAATACATGAAAAAGTTATTACAGACTAAAGAATTTACATGATCATCACTGATAACTGAGAAATTACAAATTTTTTAATAGTAAATTAATTACAAAATTAGATATTTTCCTAGTGGTTTATTAATAATTTTGTTCCGGAGGTAAAACAGTTTTTGAGGCGAAAGAAACTGCTTCATGAAGTAGAGGAGTACAGTAGTATTTCAGTTGAGCATTTGGTAACACAGTACAATAAATTGAAACTAATAATACAATTATATAATATTGTAAAAACTTACCTTAAATTTTTAACATAATACAATGTGAACGAATAACTGGAATACTGTATTTTTATATTTCTAATGTGTATACATTGGAATCTTCAATTTAAGAACAATGTCCAACGCCATGACTCCATGAGATGAGGATATTATGTATGGATGTGTAGTCTTGTCTCAGGCCGATCATTTCTGAGAAAGTATGGTTAATTGAACCTCAACCATCAAACTACACCAGTAACCAGTGCCTAGTATTCAAATCTGTATAAAAGTAACTACCTTTACTAGGATTTGAACCAGGAACCTTCATTTCTGAAAATCAGCTGACTCATGGCAACGACTTTACCACTAGATCAACCCAGTGGATCTTTACACATCATGAGGCAGTTTTCTTTCTATTAAAAACTGTTTTATTACAGTAACACAACCCACAATGATTTCATTACAAATATTTTTGATAGCAAGATGCTGAGTAAAGAGATAACAGGGAAGACCATGGAACTTTAACATAGAAGGGTTAATGAATGATATGAAATTCAACATATATGTAGAGATGAAAAGAATGGTTAATGAAAGGAACTCTTGGCTGCACCAACCAGGCGAAGCTTTGAGGATATGAAAATGAGACCAAGACAAATACCAATGAGACCAAGACCAGAAAAGGTGAATCAAATCAGTAATTTCATAATTTAAATGCATTGCATTTTTGAAACAAAATTTAAGACACTATGAAATTCCACTAAAGCAGCATCAAGCCATGTAAATTTCCATTATTACAAAACCAAACTATATGATTGTAATAAAAAATTAAATCTGATATGAAATGAGATCGATTCTGAATATTAACTGCAAAGCACTGGATAATCTTTGTAAATTCAATAGAAAAGTATCAATGTTTTACATATTTTCTTCCCTCTCTATTTTTGTTTTATATAATAAATCTATACAATAAATTTTACTACCCTTTTTAAGCTGCCTTGATTTCTACTATCTGTTACTTACATGTGTTTTGGTGGATCCACCATCATCACAGTTCACAATATCATTTGAAACTAAAATTTTTTAATTGAAATCATAAAAAAATAAAAATTTATATAGATGACTGAAGATAAAATATCTTCTACAGATTTTAAATTAAAAAAATTTAGTTTCAAATGATATTGTGTACTGTGATGATGGTGGATCCACCAAAATACGTCTAAGTAGAAGATAATAGAAATCAAGGCAGCTTAAAAAGGTTAGTGAAATTTATTGTACAAATTTATTATATAAAATAGAATTGATTTCAAACTGCAGAATGCACAATAAGGATTTACTTTTTTCCTGCTAAACCAAAACTGGTGTTATTACAGTTAATATAACATCTAGGATGTTTAGAATTTACAGATGTACAAATTTATCAACTACATAAATGATTCACTGCATGTCGTCATACTTAACCATTCCTAAATCAAATATTTCATTTTATACATTGCACAAAATAACGGACTGCCTGTTCTTCATGTGACTAGTACAAGCTGACAAAATTATTAAGAAATAAATAACAACGACATTATGACTAGATTATTTTGAGATCATTCATCATGCCATAGTTGTATGGCAAAGAGGTATGGTGTTTTTAAGTATTTTAGCTACACTAAAGGTTCAAAAAAATTATGCACTAACTCAATTATACTACAAAACATATAGGAAATTATTCGCATATTATATTGTAATGTTATATATTTGTATTCAAAGAGAGAAACTGGAAGACCTATGAAATACAATGCTAATCAGTAAAGTGCACAGATCTATGAATATTAATATCAATAATAAAACATCATCAATAGGATTGATTACAAAATGAAGCAGGTATCAGAATATGTGAACGTAAATGGGTGGATCTAAAATTTTGACTGCTTGACCAGGTAAGATACTAAAACATATAAAATTTTTATTTACATTATATGATTTTATCCTTAAACAATTATTAAACTTTAGTTCCTTCGTGTACTTGGAAATACACTTAATAAGAGAAAACAAACAATAAAAAAACTACAGTACACTACAGTAATACCTCATTAATCCGAACCCCATTAACTTGGACTTTGATTCATCCAGGCAGCCATTTGACTGCAGGTTATAAAAATTATATACTGCTATGTTAGGAATATGAGGCTGAAGCAGATGAAACTAACAACTCCAAACTGAAACTTAGTTAAGTCAAAGACCACTTGGATTTTGTCATTAATAATAAGATGCTGACAATAACAATGAGAACATATCTGGATATTATGAACATTTAAGGCATCTCAGTCAGCTGATTGTTCAAGAAATCAACTCTAAAGGAAGACAAAAGAAGATCAGCAATTTCTTCAAACCAGTGAACGTGTCATATGTAGTCAGTGCAAATGAGCCTGGACCCTATGTTCTAAGTTGTATTAGTTTTATGTCTTCGGTGTGTTGTAAAACCTAATGCTGTAAGTATATGTACATAATGGACAATGAATATTTAATAACTTTTACTGCATTTTATATCACAAAAGTAACTTAACTCAATCACAAACAAATTTATTTTTGCAATTGATTATTGATTTTTTTTAGCAATTTAATTTTAATAATATTGGTCTGAAGAAAGTGTGGTCACCGAAATGTGTGTACATTTTTTAAAGTTAAAACCAAAGGAGATAAATTTCATTTATACTGTAATTCAAATAAGTACCGGTTTGTATTTTTAAATTCAAAATACATTATACAATTTCTTTTTTTCTATACAGAATGTTTACTGACAAACTACATGTACATTGTATTAACACAATATTTGTTAAAAGATAGACACAGAGAATTAGAAAATAAGACAAGACTGAAATGATTACATGCTCATAATAAGGTTATTTCATTTAATCCGGACGACTTACAGTCTAATTAGTCTGGATTAATGAGGTTTTACTGTATATGTGTGTCTAAGGGCCCCAAAGGTTTACTTATGCTTCTTTTGAACTCAGATTTACACAAAGTTAACTGATATATTTTTCAAAACCACTGAACTCACATTTACGATTAATTTCCGCATTTACTGAACTAGTACCCTTAATAGAAATTAATTGGTATTTCTATACTGATTTGTACATATATTTCCCCAAACTGTATGGTGGTTGGAAGAATTTTCCATGTTTATAACTTAGATTGTCAAATAGGTCACACAACCATCAAGTACTTGATAAGAATCAAGCTGTGAGGAAACTGAACAGTTGTTTTACTCACAATAAACTATATTTTCCAAACTATATCATTCTGCGCTATTCACAGTAAAATTTCAAGAAACAAAACAATGCAAATAGTGACAGGCGTTTTAAGAAAATTTAACACAATATCTGTTAAAAGTTAAAAACAGAAAATTTTCCTGTTAATTTGTAAGACAAGACTGAAATGATTACATTTATTCAAAACTTAATCTTTTGAATCAAATGCATATGTATCTCTTCTTATATAGAAATCTCATGAATAGTGACAAATTGATGTGCTTTTTTTACTACAGTTAAGTGTTATTATTAGATTATCTAAATTTAACTAGTTAAATTAATGATGCACTATTTGCATAACATAAGCGAATAAATGTGGAAGTAGGCCGCCTACATAGCATAGTGGTAGCATGCCAGCCTACTATGCAGAAGTTTCAGGTTCGATTCCCGGCCAGTGTCTGGAAATTTTCACGAGTTAAAATCCACCGAGCTGTTGATGCAACTTTAAATAAACTAAAAAATAAAGAAAAATGTGGAAGTTTCACTCTCACCATTTAAAATTGGTTGGTAAAAGATAGAAAATATTTTGGTGGAAGATAAGATAGTAAATAACTTCAGACCCATAAACTGTGCAGAACACTGAACATCAGTTTTTACATACTTTTCTGAAAACACTAATCTCCTTCACTAATTAAAAATATTTTTTTTCTCATTGTGTAATTTTATGTTCATTGACTTTAATTTATTCGTTCTTAAGTGATAATAAAGCACTTCTGCTGTAGTTTATATTTGTGCCAGTAGTTTATTATCTGTTATAGTAATTTGTAGTACAATGGTTAATAATAGTGCAGCAGAAATAGATTGCATTTAGTTTTGCCAACAATTCATTAGTTTCTACATTTTCTTGAATTCAGTGGTTTATCAATAAATGTATAATGCAGTTTGTTGTGAACTGAATAATGTGTGTAATGAGTGTTAATCAGAACACAAACTGTAAAAACAGAAAATATTGGAGGTAAAATTATACACAGTGAAACAAGAGAACTTATTGACAATATTTATATGACTATGAAAAAAGTCATTACGTATAAGAGCAGCTTTAGCAGTTTTCAAAATAAAAAAAACCAATAGAGAAGTATATCATGGATTTACTACGCCTCAAAGAATGGTATAAACAATAAAAAAATCTTTCACATAGTAGTTAGAATTATGTTTATGACTACAGTAGTACATATGCGCTCCCTTCTGCCAGCCAACGTCAGTACCCACTCTGTGTACCATGCTTCCCTTACAAGCTTCACTACATTTTGCATTTACTATATTCAGGTTTTAATACAAAAAATCTGTGCAAATATCAGATATAAAAATGGTAACCAAGTAATTCACAATTTTAATACTTGCTCATATATACAGTTTCTTACCAGGCAAACAGTAAATGAATATCAGATTCACATACAGACTACACTTGTTTTAACTTTCACACATAATTCATGGATGGCATTAAACAGCCAGGATTTGAATCTTTAATGTTTTACACTATGGTCAAATATAAAATTTAGGAAAGATGCAATGTTATACAGACGTAAATACACAAATATCTAAATGATATTTGAAGTTGGTTGTAAATAGTACCCCTGGCTAACTGATATATTACTCTCATAAATAAAAAAATTATACTAACTACACCTTTAATTAAAATTTTTCTAAATAAATACAACAGGGATTCTAAAATGACAGCAAATAAACAATAATGTTGTACAATAAATTTCAAAAATATGTAAATATTTTAAATATATTACGCTAATAAAATTAACGGTAATGAAGAATATAATGGATCCGTTACCTAAATAAATAAATAAATAAAATTAATCTTAATTAAACTTAACAGCTATGACATAGTCTCATAAGAAGTATCCAACTTCTTATATTGATTGTAACTCCTTGAATCATACTGCATAGGAGCATTAGCTTCCTTCGGCACAATTGGAAAACAGCACCACAAAATAAATGCTACAAATGCAACGCATGTACCAACAAGAAGAATAAAGTCTTCAATTGTCTGCAACAAATTTTTAACACAAACAGAATTTTATTAAGCCTTGTATTATTTCAACAAGATACAAATTTACAACAACTTCATTATTATAAGGTAATATAGAGAATGGTTTGATACAGCATCTCAAAATCTATTGAACTTTTCAGAAAAATACAGCAGACTACCATAAATGCAATTGTTACTTATTATTTGCTGTTCTCCAGATTCATCGAAACAGTAAACAAGAATTTAATTACATATTTGAAAAAGTAGGTTTTTCATTCAAAAAATTTCATTGCTTTCAGGTCAGTTTATTCCTGTTTATTATTATTATTATTTGGATGAGATCATGAGAAAGGATTACTTCATGAAAATTAATAAGAACAAAACGAAAGTATTGTGCAGCAGCAAGAATGGTTTAGAAGAGATGGAAAATTTAAAAGTAGGCAATGAAAACATACAGGACGTTGGGGAATTTTGCTAGTTAGGGAGTAAAATAACAAAGGATGGTAGAACCACAAAAGATATCAAAAGTAGAATTGCTCAAGCTAGAAAAGCCTTTGAAATTAAAAACAGCTTACTGACAACAAACATTGACTTACAGATTAGGAAAACTGCCTTAAAACACTATATTTGGAGTGTAGCATTATACAAAAGTGAAAAGTGGGTGATAGGGGCAGTAGAAAGGAAGAGGATAGAAGCTTTAGAAATGTGGTGTTACAGGAAAATGTTAAAGATTACGTGGGTGGACAATAAAGATTACGTGGGTGGACAATATAAGTAATTTAGAGGTTTTTAGGTGAGTGGATGAAAAAAGAAGTATATGGAAGCATCTTACCAGAAGAAGAGATAGGCTAGTGGGGCATATCTTAAGACATCCAAGTATTGGTCTATCATTAATGGAGGGTAATATTGAGAGAGTGAATACTAGGGAGAGGTAAAGATTAGAATATATAAAGCAAATTACAAAAAATGTAGGGTGTTACAGGTATGTAGATATGAAATGACTTGCACAAGATAGAACAGCTTGGAGAACTGTACCAAACCAGTCAAGAGACTGATGACAAAAAACATTATTATTACAAGTTTCAATCGTTAGCCAACCAAAGTTGGAATAGATCATGTCAAATAACAAATACATAAAATACAAAAGAACAAACACAACTAAAGAAACATAAAACAAATGAATTGAAACTTAAATTTTAAAACAAAGGCCATCAATCACCATCAGTCTCTCCCACGATGTGATCATTTAAATATTATTTAAATAATAGGCTTTTTCTGTTAATAATATACTCAATTTTTTTATTAAGTTCCTTGTAATTTAAGTTTCTAAGGGACTCAGGAAGCCCATTAAAAATATGTATAGATATTATTTTGGCACTTGCTCAGTCTACTAAAAGGCACAACTACATCATCCCTGCTAAGTGTATTGTAGTCATGAATACCTGAAATTACTTCATAATTATTTAAATTCTTTTTAACCTGAAGTATATTCATAAATACGTATAAGCAAATAACTGTCATCTATACTAATATTATAAAGACAAAGCATGTTTTTGTGCAGGCTAATTTCTAAAACTACTGAACAGATTTTCATGAAATTTTGACAGCATATTCGCATTTATATTCACAACATTTTATTTTTAAATTTTCAAAAATGATAACCCTAAGGGCCCTAATGGAGATTTCCATAAATTTGTGTGTATGAGTAAATGTGAGTGCATATTACTGTTGAAGTAGATGAAGGGTTTGATGATGCTGAGAGATGTATGAGGGGGAGTTTATCAAAACGTGCGTGCACCATGCGCACATAGATACGTTGGAGTATACAGTCAATCTAGCAGCTACACAATTTCTGTTATTTTTAATAAAATGAATAGGCCCTACACATGTTCGCGTGCGAAGCCCCGCGGAGATGCTAGTAACACCATATTTTCTAAAAATTGGCTTACAGCGCTCTACTGGAGATGCATTGTCTAGTATTCACACTACCTTTTCTTATAATATGTTGTTTAGGTCATCAGCCGAAAGGCTGGTTTGAACCTCTAGAGGTTTTACTAAGTAAAACAAGGAGTGAGGTGGTTTACAATTGCCTTCCTCACTGAGTGAAAAATTACACTTATCAGCATGCCAGGCCCTCTGAAAAGCACAGATTTTCCACTCTGCAAATGACACCTTCACTTCATTCACCACAGGGTATGGCTGTATAATGAAATTCATTACTATCAGAGGAGACAACTCTGATAAATCTGATAAATCATATAATAGATTTATTTCTGCCCATAACAGACAGGTGGAGTTATTTACACTCAATCTGTTCGTTGCAGGGCTAAAATAAATACTTGTGTTTCTTATCACATGGTCAGTCAATTAGATGACTGAATCATTTAAGAACAGAAGAGGTAGAGGTGTAAAAGACACTAATCAGAGTTATTTTCTCTAAAAGTAATGAATTTCACTATACAGCCAGACCCTGTGGTGAATGAAGTGAAGTTGTCATTTACAGAGTGGAAAATATGTGCTTTTCAGGTGGCTCGGCATGCTGATAAGCGTACTTTTACACTCAGTGAGGAAGGCAAATGTAAACCACCTCACTCCTCGTTTTACTTAGTAAAACCTCTAGAGGTTCAAACCAGCCTTTCGGCTGTTGACCTAAACAACAACAGATTTATTTATACAACTTAATAATATTAACGTAATAATCTGGGTAGTTATGTTATTTCAGTAATGTTCATCGTATTTTTTTTACTTCAACAATTTGATCCATGCCATATTAATTTAAGCCTTATTTTATTGTGTCTGGATATGGGAGGATCCGGATAAGGGGGTTTCGACTGTGATAAACTGCTGTGCATTAATTCTGGACTAATAGAATTCTATTTACATACCGTAACATGTAAATATTAACAATACAAAACTTTATCCAGGTTCAGTACAACCCATACAACAATATGCAAAAAGTGGTAAAACAAAAGAAATATATGAGGCTAACTTTAGAATATTTCTAAGGATACAAAATGACTAGCACCAACATTGACCTTTACTATGTAAAACATTCTGTCAAGCTATAATGCAGCTTCATGTATATTAACCTACTACCCGGCTACGTTAACTTTAAATCCGGTGAGGAGAGGTAGAGCAGCACTATTGAAACGGCTGCGGGTGTGGAGAGCGTGCTCCCCACCGCATGTAGTAGTCACTTCTCCTACGCGCCTGCTAAAAGTACAGTCAGATTCAGCATTGACAAGCACTGAAGTATATCCACAACCGTTTACGCAGTAAGTTTTAGATACGCTAATAATTGATGTATCTAACCTAAAACCTCAAGCGGGATTAGTATAAACTCTAATAGAATAAACGTGCTATACGTATTACGTTATAACGTAAACGTATACGTTAGATAAATTATAAGTAACAATTGAATTATAATCTAATAATGTGAATTGGTTACAAATATTTACCTTTTTACAAAATATCGTAGTATGTTGTACGGGAAAAGGCACCTGAGAATGTTCTTCCTTAGTGTTCTTTTATTAATAAATAATGATTATTAATGCACCGATCTTACAAAAAACACACGCACGCACCCACAAAAATGTTAAATTAAAAACTGGTTTCATATAATTTTCTTATCTATACCAAATTACCTTTCATTTAAAAAAATAACATTATTTTATCATAAAAATGTTTCTGTAGCATTCTAATCTAAATCCTCCACTCCAGACATTGCACATTCATCTGAGGATCGTGCAAAACTGTCGTCGTTTGAAAATTCGCCATCACTTTCACTCTCAGTCTCCGAGCCTTCACCAAACGAGATAATAATTTTTTCTATTTCGTTTTCAAATAAAGCATCACTTTCCCAATAACTTGCCTCTGCCTTCTTAACTAATGCTATTTCTTTCTTCCAGTCATTTTCAGTAATGGAAGAAATAATATTCTGAGTTATGTCGCAAATTTTAGTAGTATTCTGGTCAATGTTCAATTTTGCTACCCGGCCTTTTATCACGTTCCATGTATACTCAATGGCATTAAGATTGCAATGATAAGGTGGTAATCTTACCACTTCATGTCCATTCTCTTCAAATATTTGATCTATTTTGTAAGCCGGCGGTGATTTTCGTAAACGAACTAGTTCTAACAGTTCGCTTTTCGTAACTTCATGCGAAAAAGTAATATTTTTTTTTTTTAACCACTCCTGAATTTCACCTTTTCGCGATGCAGTTGATGGTGGTTTGTTTGCCTGCACACTATGATATGGCGTGTTATCCATTACGACCAAAGAATTTGTGGGTAGGTTTGGTAGCAGCCTTTCTTTCACCCACCGAGAAAAGTTTTCAAAATTCATTTCATGGTGGTAATCACCTTTACTTGATTTCGATTTGAACATAAGAAAGGCTCCTGGAATGAAACCTTTCTCCCAACCTGCATGAACAATGATCCAGCGTTGTCCAGCGCTATCATTTTTTAAAACACCATCAATTTCTGGATGCTGCCAACACTTACTCACTGTGTAAGTTGGATGGATAAATGTCTCATCGAGATAAATAACAGGACGCTTATCATCAC
Organism: Catonia carolina; assembly: GCA_035578175.1. Classification (NCBI taxonomy): domain Eukaryota; kingdom Metazoa; phylum Arthropoda; class Insecta; order Hemiptera; family Achilidae; genus Catonia; species Catonia carolina. Next base: position 55,740,634 of record JAQMRL010000002.1, read on the forward strand.
TAGTGTCGTTTTGTCTCATTCTTCTTAGATACTTAGCCCTCCAAGCAACGATTTCATTTCTTTCCATCAGGACAAGTCTTTTATTTTTACACTTTTTGAAGCGAAATCCCAGTTTCAAAATTATTCTCCGTAAAACTTCCTTTCCTCCAATAAAACCTATCTCTTTTTTTAACTCTGAGAGAAGGGATCGTAACGTAGGTACTTGTTTTTTCACATTAAAAAATTTTTTTACTGTATTGCGAACTACACATAAATCGAAGTCATCCAGAACAATTTTTTTCTTACTATTTTGCCGAGTTTTCCCGGGAGTGATAATTTTTTTACCTGCAGATTTTCCCGTATTTGCTTCCTTTCGTATACTACAAATTGTTGCTTCTGATTTTCCAGTTGCAGCAGCAGCTCGCTTAGTCGCGTTGTTTATTGCAAATTGATGAAATCCTTTAGCCTTTTCTTCATCAAAATACTGAATAACATTCCCTATTACTTCGCAAGCCTGACTGTGAATTGTCGGTCTCTTTTTTGCACTAGTACTTGCCATCCTCGCAAAATTTACAGTTTGGCAGAGTAATAAAAGCACTAATTAAAAAAAAACACAACAAGAGAAAAAAGAACACTATCACAAGACTATTAAAACACTATTAAAAGCAAACACTATTAAAGAAAAAAAAGAACACTTTAATAAAAACAGTTAGACAGGGGCGGACGTGGAAACGAAACTATCACCGCGAGAACTAACAACCAACTGATTAACTTTTTGATGCTACTGTACATCAGCTCGGTCAGAGGGAGTCATAGGCAGTGCATGCTCAGTGCTTGTGTTCTCAGTGATGAATTCCAGTAGTTCACATATTTTCCGCATCAAATGTTAACGTAGCCGGGTTATAGTTAATTTATTATTCATCTATTAATTCCAGACCAAACTATTCACAATACTTATAACAATTACTACGTTTGTTTTGTGTTGAATTAACCACAAAAAAAACATAAATGTTAAAAAAAATCTGGTGTGAAACACTCACACAACTTTCTCTTGCCAATGCAAATAATTAACAATAAACCTAACATTATTAATAAAATATTAGAAATTAACAAAATACTAACCTCAAAAACATAACCTTATTTTAATCATGAGTGAATGACGCAAAATGAAAATCGAACTCAGTTTGGCTTAAAAAAACGGAAAATCACACTTTCACGCTAAACTAGGCTCTGTAGAGAAAAATTCTTTAAATAAAAGTTGTAGATCTCTTAATTTTCTATAAATTTTATTATATACACTTTTGTCATAAAATGCGTACTAAAGCCGGAATGTTAAAAAAATCGATTTTTCACACGTTTTCGTGAGAAAAAACAGAAAATCGCTAATTACCGCTAAACTAAGCGTTATACAAAAAAATGTTTAAAATAAAAGTTGTAGGATTTAAAATTGTCTATAACTTTTATTATATACATTTTTTCGCTGAAATGGATATTAAAGCCGTAATCTTAAAAAACAAAGTTTTTACGTAAAAACACCCTTACCAAGAATTTCAGCCAAGATGGCGCCTACTCTATCTTGTAGAGAATAAAAAATTAAGTAAACCAGGCGATTTTAAAAAAAATCGTAGGACCAGTTTTTGAGAAAATCGCAAAAAGTGAAAAATTACACGAATAAACTACTACTTCCGGTTGACCGATTTTGATGAAAATATTCGTGTCGGGTCCGCTAGTGGTATGTAACTTAAGTTTCAAGTTCGTACGATGTTCCGTTCTTGAGATATTTTGTATACACACACACACAGACCAATCGCTAAAAACATGTTTTTTGGGTTCAGGGGTTCTGAAAACGTATAGATCCGGTGAAAACTCCGATTTCGAAAAATCGACATGAAAACAATACTTTCCTTCCTATATATTCATATAGGCAAGAGAAAGTAATAAGACCAAGTTCTAATTCAAAAATTTTCAGCCCATAAAAATTATCAGAACTAAACCAGTCTGTACATCGTAATAAGGTACATAATACTTATCTTAATAAGGCCCAACCATTTATTAAGAAGTACAGGTATAGAGAGAAAGTCCAACTGAACACAAGAAGATCTTTCCCTTGTAAACCTAAACTACCGCAATTGTTATTTACTTCAAATATCTATATCATTTCTGTAACTCCTTTACCCTGGCAATGGTTTCCTACACTGAAACTAAACTTTTTCCCGTGTTAACCTGGTATATTTACTCAGTGACAAGAAAAAACCAAGTCAACAAACTAGAAAACCATTAAGGATAAAGGAACAAAGAAATCTGAGTTGAATAACAAATACAGAGGAGCAAGAGAAACCAGAGGCTGAGTTAGGTTTACAAAGGGAAAAGCCCTTTTGGGGTATGTGGATTCCACCTGTCCTGAACAAATAGATTGCCCTTAACTGATTTAAATCTCATAACTAAACTTTTACAATTTAAAGACTTCAGATAGGAACACGGTCTTATTTTAAACGTTCATATTTTTTTGGGGATTTCACTTCTTTTTTCAAAGTTGAAAGTTTGTTTTCATTAATTTAAGTATTAACTTTCATTATAATAAACATCACGCTATCATATTTATGAGATTCAAGTACTGACTTTTAGTAATGGAAACAATTAACTGAGTGTAAGGATTGAATGCTTTTTATGGAGGTATTTTTCAAGTGTCCCCCTCATGAGAAGTAGCTTATATATTTAATAAATGAGTCAGCATGTTGAAAAACCTCTAAAACAGGCCTGGTATTGAACCTTTGATGAAAATATTTTGGTGTTTCCGATAGTTATCTTTTATTTGTACACTAAGACCAATCATCATACCAAATTTCAAGTCTCTACTCCTATGGAAAGTGCCTCATAATTTTGAAGAGCTAGTTAGTTATTGATAACACTCGCAAATTTAATAAGTATATTTATCAAAGTTCATAATAAAACTTTCACATTTTACATATGATATCGAACCTTAAACTAATTTTTGAATGTAATAATATTAACAAAAAGGACTACTATGAGATTAAAACTGGTTTTAATAGGTTCATGTAACATGCACACTACACTACATGCTTAGGCAGAAACTTTCCCTGGGGCACTACCATTTGCCTTGATCATATCAATATTATATTTATCGAACAGATAAGCTGCAGTAGTAATAACGTCAAATTTAAGAGATTTACTTATTAACTAAAATGATTACTGTTGTACGACAAACTTAAACAGAGAGGATCATATAAAAAACTTACAGGTTCTTCACCTAACAGCACTGAATTGAGAAGATACATGAAGTCTTCTAGAGGTGTCATAATGAGGATATCAATCAAATAATAAATTGTCATGCCACTCACATTCTCTTGGATATGTGCCTTCTGTTACCACATATACACAAAATTTAAACCTATACAAACAAAGAACAAGAAGCTGTCAATAATTTATTGGGCTAACACACATTTTACCTATTATATACCAAGCAATATAAGTGTATACATCTTAAATGTTATAACTGAAATGCATTAAACTCACTGTCAAAAAATTACACATTACATTTTTCAACTTTTTTTATAAAAGAGATGGTCTCCTTCTTGACGAATTCGTTCGTATCAAAGTCAATATCTGCAAAACGCCGGTTAATAGAACACATAGAACCATAATAGTATTAAATTAATAGTTATATTAAAAAGCCTTTAAAATAGACTACTGCCTTCCACAACATTTACTTCGTATACCTTTGAGAGTAAAATATTCGATTGCACTCTTTTTAAAAGAAATACATCACAAAACTTCAGTAAAATCCGTCTTTAAAATCATGTACTCGGAAATGGGGAACTAACAAATAAAATTAATTTTGTCACAGACACATTAATAAAAAATTACCCTAAATTATAACTCAATCAATTAAAACAAGTGTGAAAAATACTGGATAGAACATGATACACACTCCGACTGCAAACACACGGGTGAAAATCGTTTATCATTTAACTTAACCTAAAACAACAATTTACAAGACATGAAAATAAAAAGTACACTGTTTTATGTAATTAAGTTAACATTTCACAATATTTTCACAATGTTCTATTAAATTTACATTTAATCATTTAAAACATTCATACCTTACATTCACGATAAAGAGCAAAACACAAACTATTACTCAAACTTCATCCCTTAACGGCTACAAAAACGTATAATTCGATAGCGAAGCGAAGGCTGCTTAGGGTATGTTCCTTACCCTATAAAACTTTACAAGTGCACTGAAAACGTCACAGTATTGCGTCATCTTGGCACCAGCACTGATTCTTCACATTTGTTCTTTTAGGTATTTCTGCTTCCAATTTAAGTAAATTATTCAGACTCTTTGGGATTAGTCTAATAAGAGTCGTCTTATTATAAAAAAGTCTCATTATTATTATAGGACTGCAGTTTTTTTTGAAGGAAGTTTGTCAATTTCGTAGTCACACGTAACGGTACAGCTCGAGAAAGTACTCGGTTGGTATAAATCATTGTTATATGCATAATCTGTGGTAAAAACATATTACCGAGTGCTCGGCCGAGCGTTCGACCAAGTAGGATGGCGAGACGTCACTCGAACCCTGTTCTATTTAGTAAACCGAGTGCTTAACTCCCTTACCGTTATCTTGCGGCTCGGACTCGGTAGCCTGCTCGGCAAGTACCCACCTCGGTGATAATACTCGCCACTCTTTCACATCCACTTTGTTATTGTTCCTTAGTACCTCTTGTTAATGTTAAAAATGACAAATAATAAGTGGGACTGTAATAAATCAATAAACTTCATTAAAGCCTATATACCCAGCAGAAATGTATTTTTGGTTTCTTTGCAAACCATGGCGTCCTATTTTATTGTAATTACTAAGGTAAGTCAGTTTAATTTTGGTTTGATTTACCTTATTTTATTAAAACATAAATGACTGATTCATGTGGTTGCAATGATTTATTGTAACAATACAAGTTAAAGGAAACTGTTAGGTTAGGTTTCATTTCGATTCGTTTGGTTTGATTTGGTTATTTATACTCGGTGACGTATGCGCCAGTTTTAATTTAATAATTTTTCACTTAAAGAGGGTGAGGAATTGTGCAATATATTGGCGTAAATATTGATCGTCTAACGGCAGCCTTCACGTTTCAGTAACGTGGTACCTTTTCCAAGTGCTTGCTTGTACGATGTTTCAAAGCATCACCCTCCTGTGACTTGCCCCGTTACTAGTCAGATGAGCAGTGAAAATTGGTTGTAGTTTGAGTATTGTCACCTTAACTGGCAATTATCCGTTTAAGGTAAAACAGAAATTAAATTCATGGCAACATATTCCGAAAGATACAATTATTATTATTTACTGATATTTGATATCGAATCATTATTGATCGAAATCGATTTATTTATGTTTCGCACACTTCTATCGAAACTTTACGTTATCAGTTGTTTTCTACCTGTAACACTCTAACATGATTACATTACAATTGAAACAATCCCACTAGTGTTTCATCATTGGCTTTATTGAAATGAAGCGTGAGATTTCCCAGAAATCTGTTTCCGTAATTGTTCCATTGTAAGGTTGGCCTACTCATTGGTTCTTTTTACAGATTTTTACATCAACACAAGATTCTTATCTAAATTTCTCCTTTTATGGGCATCATTTGGTAGACAATTATTAAAATTTATCTGAAGTTTTTAATACGTTTAGTCGATCGTTCATTTTAAAGCACCCATGTACTTTATGTGAAAATCTCATTTTCATTTTCCATTTCAGAAATGCGAAGATTCTGGAACTGTAGCGACATAATACGAAAGATGAGCTTTATGAATAGCTACTTGTTGATCAAGGGTAACGAAGAGGAGGGACTGTGGCCGTTCCATAACAAACAAAGGGAACCGTTCTACCTGAAGGGATTGTCAAGATAATGGGAAAATTGGTTGCATTACTACATAAGAAACATTTAGGAATATTTAAAGTCTATTAAAATCGATAAAAAAACAATTGTGTTTACATGATTTAACTGAATTTACTGTGACCGCCTGTAGCATTAATCTTCGCTTTTGAAATTAACTGATGAATTAAACAACAAAACATGTATAACTATTCCCGTAGTTTAATTTTGGCTATACAGTCTCGAAGATTCGATCGTTTACTTACTGCCGGCATTCGATTGCAGCGCTCCCGCCGACCAGCAAGCACACACATTATTTCATAGTAATTTCTCCAACATTTGAAATATAAGTTCAAATATTGAGCTCATTTATTGAGCTCGATCGTTCATTTTAAAGCACCCATGTACTTTATGTGAAAATCTCATTTTCATTTTCCATTTCAGAAATGCAAAATTCTGAAATGGACTGATGAATTAAACAACAAAACATGTATAACTATTCCCGTAGTTTAATTTTGGCTATACAGTCTCGAAGATTCGATCGTTTACTTACTGCCGGCATTCGATTGCAGCCGTTCATTATTACATATTATATATTTATATATTATATATTACATATTATATATTTATATATTATATATTACATATTATATATTTATATATTATATATTACATATTATATATTTATTATATATTATATATTACATATTATTATATTTGCATTATTACCGCTTAGTTTAGCGGTAATTAGCAATTTTCTGTTTTTTTTCTCACGAAAACGTGTGAAAAATTGACTTTTTAAAGATTTTTGCCGTAGTATGCATTTTACGAGTTTAATGTAATGGAAGCTTTAGATGTTTGCTTATGTTTTTTACTTTCTCTTGCCTATATGAATACTTAGGAAGGAACGTATTGTTTTCATGTCCATTTTTCGAAATCAAGTTTTCACCGGATCTACACATTTTCAGACCCTCTGAACCCAAAACACATGTTTTTAGCGATTGATCTGTGTGTGTGTGTGTGTGTGTGTGTCGGTTAACCGGAAGTAGTAGTTTATTTGTGTAATTTTTCACTTTTTTGCGATTTTCTCAAAAACTGGTCCTACGATTTTTTTTAAAATCGCCTGATTTACTACATTTTTTATGCTCTACAAGATAGGGTAGGCGCCATGTTTGCTGAAATTCTGCGTGAGGCTGTTTGTACGTAAAAACACTTTCTTTTTAAGATTGCGGCTTTAATATGCATTTTATCGCAAAACAATATATAATAAACGTTGTAGAGAATTTAAAATTCTAAAACTTTTATTTTTAACATTTTTTTGTATAACGCTTAGTTTAGCGGTAATTAGCAATTTTCTGTTTTTTTTCTCACGAAAACGTGTGAAAAATTGACTTTTTAAAGATTTTTGCCGTAGTATGCATTTTACGACAAAAGTGTATATAATAAAATTTATAGGAAACTAAAAGATCTCCAAATTTTTATTTACAGCATTTTTATCTACAGAGTCTAGTTTAGCGTGAGAGTGATTTTTCGTATTTTTAAGCCAAACTGAGGTTGATTTTCATTTTGCGTCTTTCACTCATGATTAAAATTAGGTCATGTTTTTGAGGTTAGTTTTTTGTTTATTTCTAATGTTTTATTACGGTACTAATGGTAGGTTTATTGTTAATTATTTGCATTGGCAAGAGATAAATGTGTGAGTGTTTCACACCAGATTTGTGGTTGTATTAGGCCTATACTCTATCTATCCCATGGAACCGTGCAGCAAGTCAAAGCATAAATTTATTAAAATTGTGATTGAACTTAGCGTGATCCATTCGAGTTTCAAAAAATGATTTTTGCTTGTCAGATAAAACTTGATGTTTAATAATTTTAAATATACACTAAATATGACATACGACAGTACCAGTAGAAATAATTCATACAGTAGGCCTATTATAAAACTTCCGGTTTGTCGCCGGTGGTTTTGACTCTATAAAAACCTTGGTTTTGACTGAAGGCGCTGGTAGAGTGAAACATGAGTGCGCATCTTTTTTACTGACTTTCAACCCGAAATCTGTATATATCTTCTGCACAGTTCTGTGAGTTATACTATAGGCTAAAATTAAGCAGGAAAACAATTCATTTAACTCATATAATATGTAGCAATTTTTGTATACCGGGCGTCGCACGTATTGAACCATAGGGAAATAGCATTGATTTTCATTAGTTTGTTAATGGTTTCTTTCCACGAATAAAATATGAAGACTTGTTATAATCAGGAATCATTAGAAAATGTTTAGAAAAAAAATAAAAAAAATAGAAAAACATATACGTAGTATATCTTAATTGTTTTCTTTTTAAATATTTTAAATTTTATGAAGGGTTTTTATTGAAGACAAATTATTGAAAATATTAAAAATATTTATATATTTTTTTTAATTTTGACAATTTGTTTTCTCATCTAAAATTACAGCAACATTCAGCTCTCTCTGTAAATTAAATGTTAGGTACTGAAAAAAATTAAATATTAAAAAAAATACTGAATTTGCTTACAAAAAAACTAATTATTAAGTAAATAAATTAAACTAAGTAATTAATAATAATAATATAAATAATAGACTAAAGCAAATTATTATAAGACGATTATAAGCAGCAGTAATCAGTAACAGTTTACTGGTAGATGCTCTTGAAGTAAATACACATGTTAACATAGAGTCCGTAGTACAGTTCTTAAATCAAATGTTATTAACAGTTAATGGGAAAAAGTGTCAGTACTTGCAGTTTAAAAATAAACATAACGTTAAAGAAAGTAGAGAAGTGGATGTATTCATTCATAATAATAGTTTAGAGCATGTAGAAACAGTGAAGTTCCTGGGCGTATATCTAGATAGATCTTTGTCTTGGGACTTCTATACCAATCAAGTTTGTAGTAAAATATCATCTGGGGTATTTGCACTAAAACAAATCGCCAGATTAAATGATAAAAAATTACTAATGGCAGCTTATCATGGCCTCATTCTGTCTCATATCCCTTATGGTATTTTAGTATGGGGTAATTCTAGCATGGGTAATATGAATAGGGTTTTTAAAATTCAAAAGAAAGCTATTAGGTGTATGGTGGGAGCTAACCAGATAACCTCATGCAGGCCACTATTTAAGGAGCTTAAATTGCTTACAGTTCCCTCCCTCTACATTTTTGAGGTGATTATGTATGTTAGGCAAAATAATTTTATGCAGAATTTCAATGTTCACAATCATAACACGAGAAACAGGAATGATTATTATGTGGCTAATCACTCCACAAGATTGTTTGAACAAAAACCTACTTATGCAGGAAGAAAATTCATGAATAAATTGCCCCAATTTTTAAAATGTTGTGAGGATTTGAATTCCTTTAAAAAAAATCTGAAAAATTACTTGATCGGTGAAACTTTTTATAGCGCACAAGAATTTCTTTCTTGAAAGTGGCGATACATTGTGTGATTCTTATGTGTATTTCAGGTGTTATATCTGACATGTCCTATACTCCTCCTCGAGTCTCCAGGGCGCAAAAAAAAAAGAAAAAAAGAAAAACAAAAAGCAATTCGATAGTAGACACAGAGCCGTTGTACAACGGCCCTGTGTAGACTCTATGTATGAAGCTGTGTATAGTCCAGCCTTTCTTAGTTTTGCTCCTAATATAAACAAATAATGACGTCACTGAGCATGCGCATTATATCAAAATGTGTACACGCTGATTAAAAAGTAACAACAAAATACTTTCAAAAGTATTTAAATACAAAGTATTTTTCTAAATGAAATTGTTAGGCCTACATCATATCATGACTGATGTTTTTAGTACTTTAAGTACTTATAATTTTAAAAAATAGTTAATTTGACATCCGTAAAGTCGCAAACTCTAGCGTGCACCCTGTAGTAGGTGGCTTTTGTTTGTTGACAGTAGAAGCAAACTATGAACTTAAGAACGGCTGAACTGTAGATAGCGCAAAGCTGTGCCGCGGCAGTGTCTGAGCAGTGACGTCACAGCCGTCACTCGATAAATGATTCCTTGAGTAAATCCTTCTAAAAAATATTAATCGCCCAGGCTCCGATTGATCTGCTAGTGCAGTCATCTATCATATAAAAGGACAACCATGTCCAGGGTGATTCATTTATAGATCAACGCACAGCCGAAACTACTGACGCTACAGACTTGAAATTTGGATGTTAGCTTTCTTATGTTGTGTAAGCGCGCACTAAGAAAGGATTTTTCAAAATTTTGATTTTAAAGGGCAGAAATAGCAAAAATCCCCCCCCACTGATGCGAGGATGCGGGTCAGCGCGAAGCGCTACGCTTATGTCTGGTTTTGCTCCGACACACATTTACCCCCTCCATAGGCATAGGTATTTCGTTGCATCCAGTACATACATTCTTGTCGAACGTAAAATAGCAGATCAACTACAAAACTATAGCTATTTTCCCAGAAGTTAAATTGACTTTAACAACGATTTTAATCTATGGTTTACTTTTGTCACTCCGGATGTTGTACCGTACGTAGTGTTTAACCTAACACTGGATTTACATTTTAACCGGAATTAATTTCAGAGTTGTTGTAATTAGTATAATAAGAGATATGTTTTTTATGCTTTATAGTATTTGTGGAGTACTCAGCCTGAATGGTAGTACCGCTTTTCCTCCATGGGGGTTGTACCTTGAAAAACCAGCGAAATAAGTACAAATAATTACGATTAACTTATTAAATAACACAGTCATACGGTAAGACTGGTTATAACGCAACGATAAAGCACATTGCCGGAACGCACGCTAATTCCGGTAAGACGAATGACTTGACACGTCCGTCAAACTGAACAGTACATTAACAAGTGACGCTAAGCCCTACGGCGTCCCTGTAGGCTCAACATGGCCGAAAACGTAATAGATGAAACGAAGAAGGAGGGCATTGCGCAGGCGCTATCAATCAAATCGATGATTATTGGTAGATATCGATCAGGCGATCACAAGAAGAAGGAGTAAGGAGGGAGAGGAAATAGGTCCAGCAAAGACATATTTATGCGGGAATAATTTAAGCGGGCTAATCCAAGCGCCTAATTTAAAAGTACGGAACTATACTGAACAGTATTATTACTTATTATTCAAGATACGGATTTCATTGCTTAGGTCACGTAATGTATTTGACTGACATTGTAAAAATGATTTTTGCAACCGAACAATTAAAATTTAATTTAAAAAAAAAGTGTCTCAACAAATTTAATAAAATGCATACGGTAAAGTTATTTTCTTAAATCTAACTTAAATTAAAATAAAACAACAGTTATTTATGTAAATTCAGGCATTATGCTATTATAATCCTTCCATTTTTTTATTTTTTTACCATAAGGGTCGATTTACACACATCCGTCCACGTCACGTCTCAGTTCCGTAATTCCGAGAAGACAAGTATCAGTCACAGAAAAATATTCTTTCTTGAAAAATTAATGACATTGTCTACACTGAGCACCAGCACCGTCCCGAAACCAATGCGTCAGTATTGTCGCCGTCACCGAACCGTCAAAACGATATTTTTTCTCGACGTTATTTTGTTTTTTACGGACGTATTTGTCTCTATGTAAAATGACTGAATGGAGTTTGACGAAAGGAAAACTGACGTACATGTGTGAATACTGTCATCATTTTTGACTTCGAGTGGCCGTACCGGTTCCGTTTCGGAACGGTGACGGTGATGGTGACGGTGACGTGTGAATCGTTCTTTATACGTAATTCCAAAAAAAATTATATTTGTGACTTAAGTTATTAGCAAATTAAAATACAGAATCATAGCCTTAAAATTGCATGGGTGAAGCCACGATGGGGAGCTATCTATTATATAAAAGAGATGTCCTGATTTATAGATCAACTTAAGTTTTCTAAGCTGTCGCTAAGGAAGGATTTCGCAAAAATACCCTCCCATAAGAAATACAGAGAGTATACTTAAACAGCTGATTCTTCGTTTACGTTTTCGTGGGCGAAGCCACGCGGGACCCGCTAATTTAAAAAAAAATGTGTCTCAACCAATTCAGTAAAATGCATACGGTTAAGATATTTTCTGAAATTAAAAATAAAACAACAGTTATTTATGTAAATTCAGGCAGTATGGTATTATAATCCTTCTTTTTTTCACGATAAGGGTCGATTCACACACATCCGTCACGTCAAGTCTCAGTTCCGTCATTCCGAGAAGTATCAGTCACAGAAAAATATTCTTTCTTGAAAAAATAATGACATTGTCTACACTGAGCACCAGCACCGTCCCAAAACCGGCGCGTCAGTATTGTCGCCGTCACCGGACCGTCAAAACTATATTTTTTTTCGACGATATTTTGTTTTTTACGGACGTATTTGTCTCTATGTAAAATGACTGAATGAAGTTTTTGTGACTTAAGTTATAGGCAAATTAAAAAACAGAATCATAGCCTTAAAATTGCATGGGCGAAGCCACGACGGGGCGCTCTCTATATAAAAAGAGATGTCCTGATTTATAGATCAACTTAAGTTTTCTCAGCTGTCGCAAAGAAATGATTTTGCAAAATTTTTATTTTAAGTGGTAGAATTCGCAAAAATACCCTCCCATATGAAATACAGAGAGTATACTTAAACGCTGATTCTTTGTTTACGTTTGCGTGGGCGAAGCCACGCGGGACCCGCTAGTCGTATATAGTTAGTTGTACATCGACACTCACGTGGGTGTAGTATGTTATTCGAAAATGAAATCAGCTGTTGTAACAATACGACTGTCATATCTTCAGTTTTTTAACGGCGTTATCAAAACATGATTGGTACATTGACAAGAAAATGATATTTTTAATTATCGAAAAAGTGCTCATTCAATTATGTTGATCACAGACTAAATAATAACTGTATTTATATTATGTCTGCAAAAATCACACATGGTTTACGAACTGTGTGAATGAGTACGTGACTGATATTAAAAATGAGTGGCTGTTGATAATACGTATCAATTAAACGGTAATTGATAATTACAACTAATATAAACAGCAGGTAATGTAAATCAGAACCAATAATTTGATTACATTTATTAAACTTTTCTGAGAAATTGATAGGTTCTGCGGAAAACCTATCCCACTACTCGTGATGTTTGTAAGATTAATATTTTCAACTACTGTTGTTATGTGATTAACTTAGTGTAAATATTAGAATATATTAACGTGTATACATTTTTTTATTAATACGCCAGTTGTTTGACTCATGTCTGTGAGTCACACGGTATACTCGGCTCTCACTTGTTTAACTGATTTTAAGCATATTATCACAGCGAGATTTACAGATTAAAATTGTTTTTATCACTGATAAAAATTTATTTCCTCCATTTGCTAGGTCATAAGTGACTCATTCTCCCGATTTTCTGTAGCTTTTTTGAATGTGAATTATAGTACACTACTATTAATACAGTAGTAGTCTGCTATTGTCATTTTAATACAATTTGGTCAAATGTAGGCTTACTGATGGTATATATTTTATTTTGTTGGTACTGTGTCTGTTAAGGTCATTTCGTACTTTGTCTCATTGAAATTATTTGTTCCCTTTTATCGGGATTTAAATCCAAGCATAATTAAACATACGCCTTTATTATTACACGATTGTATAATAATATAGTTAAAAATGTAATGATAATAGTTTTAAATTATTACATTACACATTGTGTTTTAAATAAATTTCTTTTCAAGTGGACCATTTGTCACAGATTTTGACCGTACTATTTTCTTAAAGGATATTAAATAATTATTACTATTTAATAGTGACTAACTTGCCTTATCTTTGGCTAACCTGTAAGATTTTTGTACTCTGTTCTTCAGAAAATATGGATTCAGATTCCATATCATATGGCAGTGTCTTTTGGGTTATCAGACTCATATGTTGTTTGTTGTTCAGGTTATCAACCAAAAGGCTGGTTTGAACCTGTAGAGGTTTTACTAAGTAAAATGAGGAGTGAGGTGGTTTACCTTTGCCTTCCTCATTGAGTGGAAAAGTACACTAATCAGCATGCCGGTCCCTCTGAAAAGCATATATTTTCCACTCTTCAAACGACACTTTCACTTTATTCACCACAGGTCTGGCTGTATAATGAAATTCATTACTTTCAGAGGAGGTAACTCTGATTAATGTCTTTTACATCTCTGCCTCTTCTGTTCTTAAATGATTCAGTCATTTAATTGGCTGACCATGTTATAAGAAACAGAAATATTTATTTTAGCCCTGCAACTAACAGATTGAGTGTAAATAATTTGACACTTCACCTGTCTGTTATTGGCAACAGACACTAATACTAACTAATTAAGACTTAATACCAAAATATATAATCTCCAATAAGTACATTCCTTGTCATGGCACAGAGGTACACTCCTTGATCACCTTTTCAAACGGTCACCATCAGTGCTTTCAGTAATGACAACACAGAAGGTAACTAGACATAACTGAGCCACTGGAAAAGTTTGTCAATAGTTAAAAAAAGCTTACAGTATTTACCGAAAAATGAACAATAAGTTGATATTTTCAAATTAAACTAACTTTAATAACCTGGTATGTATTTTGCAGCTTACAAAATTAAGTAGGCACTGCCATGGATGATAACATAGAGAAATGTATTCAAACGTCAGGAGAACTGAACTTATTTGATAGACCATTCTTCTACTCTAATGCGTTCAGATATAACACAAATATGTTATTTAATTTATTACGGGATCAGCCATTAGATGCTCCTTTGACGGTAAGTAATTGATGTAAATTTGATGTCTGTCTATCCCCTCTGTTTACCATAGCCAACTAGCTAACAAATTTTTATGGAAGTTAAATAAACGAGGGGTGTTCAAAAAGTTTCTGAAATTTCCTTGCCGTCACCCAACAAGTGATAAGATAGCCGAACTAGCAATATTGCGAGCATACTCTTGTTTGAACATGTTTGGACAGTGCTCCATGTGATGTGGTTGTGAGTGGTTGTCAGTCAACTCAATGTCGCAGTTTGAACAGCATGCGAACGTTTATTTCGTTTGCAAATTGGAAAGTCTGCTATAGAGACGCTGTTGCTCTACAGCAAGGTTATGATGAATGTACACTAAAAAAAATCTGCTGTTTACAGCTGGTTTGCACGGTTTAAGAAAGAACAGAAGACTTTAGAGGACAACGAGCACACTGAGAAACCATCGACATACTAAAATGACAAAATGATTGCAAAAGTATAACAACAGATTCTAGATGATCAAAGAATGACGATCATAGAGTTGGTAAATGAAGTTGATATCTCATGAGGATCAATTCGTGTCATCTTATGTGATGATTTGATTATGAGAAGTGTCAATGTGCGATGTGATGTGATGTGATGTGAAGTGTCAATGTGATGCGATTTGAAAGAAGTGACGGGAAAAGTGGCAAGGAAATTGTTACCTACATCACAATAACACTCCAACCCACACATTGCTTGTGGAAAAATTCCTCTCTGAGAACTGCATTCCTATCATCCCTCAACCCCTGTACTCTCCAGATCTCACACCAAGCAACAGTTGGCTGTTCCTTACTCTAAAAATGGGCCTCAAAGGGAAACGTTTTGCAACCTTGGAGGACATTGAATCAAATGCAACTCAGCTCCAAAAGAAGCCGCTGTTTCCAACAATGGCAGGACTGATGCAGCAAGTATGTGTGTGTGTGTGTGTGTTTGCGTGTGGGAAAGGGTTCTTCTTCAAAGGTGATTAGGTAAGCATTCCCATATGTCATAACATTAGCATGCTGAATCACCATTTCAAAAACTTATTGAACACCCCTCCTACCATAGCCCAGGGAAAATTTTGAGTGATTGCCAAACATTTCAAAGTGAAAATAACCATTAAGAAAATAATTCTTTGTAGGTAGTCTTCTGTTCTCTACCAATAGTCTCTGCAACTTTTAGTTGTATTAGTTGAAATGCATTGAGTCATTTGAAAAATAATTGTACATTCAGATATGAAATGAAACCTTCAGGTGCTCCGGTATCAACTCCTAGTTCATTATTAACCTCATCAACTTCTTGGTCATTAGTGACTACTTTGGTTAATGGAACAGTGGCTATTCACTTCACAGAGCAAACTTACGATTATTGCCATGGAGGCAGCCTGCTGTATTTTATTTCTTGAAAAATTCACTAAAAAGAATGCTGTTTGTTTCAGATAACACCATCTTATTTTCTAAAAGAAATGATGGTCACTTTTGAAGAACGAATGGTGCTAATGAAAAAATTTCAGCTTAAAAAAGAATCATTCTTCCCAAATTATAAAGTCTCAAAATATTTTATAGTCACTCCACGGTTTGTGATTATACAGTCGTTTACCATTGGAAAGCCACTTAATGTACCATTAGAGGTTTTATCTAAAGCTAAGGTAATTATGATTTTAATTTTTATGTGTTGTTAATGAACATTTTTCTCCTTTTAATATTACAGTAAATTCCCAGTTAGCTGAAACCAGGTTATCAAAACCAATCTCTAATTCTTCTAACTTAAAAAAAAATCTTTAGAAATGTAACACTAAAGTCAGTAGTGATTTAATGGCTAACAAATGGCCTGCCCATTGGCATTGTGGTCACTGCAATTGGGTTCTATGCCAATGTTCCGAGTAATATTCGTGGTCAGATCTGGTGGTTGTGTCACCTCATAAGCAAGTCACCTATCCATAAGCCAAGGCTCTTTTAGGTAACTTCACTCAATAAAAAAAGTTGAAGTTTAATCATGACTGTCCAATAATGTCATGCCCAGAAGGAAATCCACCAGAAGACTAGAGTAAGAGACATCAGAATATGTAGCCAAATCTGAATGAAATTGTGCAGGTCATCTTTGAGAACTGAGGACTACAGAATAACAGTCCAGAACAACAGGGTAAAACTCAGAAAGACCAAAAATGAGGTGGAAAGATAATATCCAGAAGACAATAGGAACTATGTATGAATGAGTCAGACCAGGGTTGCAACTAGATGGAAGACGAGTTGGAGAGGTGTGCATCCAGAGGTAGAGTGAAGTGTGCTGAAAAAAATAGATTCCATTGTCTTCTATAGGGTGATTCAAAAAGAGCGCCGGTTTTGATATATCAAATTAAAAGATTTATTTTATTGAAAAACTGAAAATAAATACATCAACAAGTTCATCTTTCCTTCCGATTTTATGTATGAAAAATGATGTCATGCATGTGTCCTCCTCTACTGCGCTGGCACGCATCAACTCTGTCCATGAAACTGGATATTACTGCACGACAAGTTTCGACTTCCATTTGCCCGATAACCCGTCGAATTTCCTCCTTCAAGTCATTGATGTTTCGGGGTTTATTGGCATACACCAATGACTTCAGATGACCCCAAAGAGGAAAGTCACAAGGCGTCAAGTCACACGACCTTGGTAGCCATTGATGGTCGGAATTACGAGAAATGATGCGATCCTGGAACCGTTCACGGAGCAACAACATTGTTTCTCGTGCAGCGTGACAGGTGGCACCATCCTGCTGAAACCACAACTCGTCAATGTCCATTCCATCCAAATGACGCCACAAAAACTCCCTAATCATCGTACGGTATCGGTCTCCATTTACTGTCACGGCTTGTCCTTCTTGATTTTCAAAAAAGTAAGGGCCGATGACACCGCCCGACCAAAAGCCGCACCAAACTGTCACTCGCTGTGCATACATTTCCCTTTCATTAACCACGCGAGGGTTTTCTAAACCCCACATACGGCAGTTCTGTTTATTAACAAAACCGTTTAAGTGGAAGTGTGCCTCATCACTGAAAATGATTTTGTTTGCGAAGGTGTCATCATCCTGCCGTTTTCTCAATACCCAGTCAACAAACTGTCGTCTCTTCTGGATCTGCCACTTTCAAATGTTGCGTCAACTGAATTTTATACGGGTGATATTGGAGATCGTACCGAAGAATTCTCCGTACAGAAGAACATCTTAAACCCAATTGTTGAGGACGGCGACGTATTGATTTTGCTAGGCTAACAGCCACACTGTCACGAACCAACGCAACGTTCTGCTCAGTTTGGCCAGTACGACGACGTCCAGAACTTTTAAGGTCGACTGTTGAACCCGTCTCAAAAAACTTTTTCATGAGCCTGCGAACTGTTGATTCATTCGGTGCTTCATTACGTCCTAGAGTACCGCGAAGTCGCCTGACAGTAGCCGTATAACTCTCTCCACTCTGGTAAAATGTTTTGACGATTAACACTCGTTGCGCAATAGTAAACTTCTCCATGGTTAGACACAGACTGCGAGAGTACTACACTGCGAACAAGAGAAACTACAACTGAATTGTCAATCGGAATGTTCTCTAAAATAGAAATGTGGTCAAACAATGTTGCCAACCGATAAACAAAAATTTACCAGCCATTTAAAAACCGGCGCTCTTTTTGAATCACCCTTTATTATTAGACTACAATAAGACTTTAATAATCTAAATTAAATTGATCAGGAGTGGTGTGAACTACCTGGTGTATATAATTGGGTATCTGTTACGTCATTATAGTAGAATAAGTAAATACAGTAGACTTGGGGTTAATCTGTCGTTTTTTAATCCGACAATATTTATCGGATTAATGGACATATTAATGTCCATTAATATGTCCATATGGCAGTTGAGGGCTAATAATATTTAAGTATTAATTAAACCCTAATGCCTAATGAGAATTAAACCTAATGACCTAATGCCAGTCGAGAGAATACCCTTAAAAGTGACGGAATATGTTCCAGTTGGAAGAAGGGAGGTGAAAAGACCTTGGAAGAAGATGGCAGTCGTCGAGATGTATGGGTTGGAATGTCTCATGTTTGTGTAGAAGTACAGGATGGTTTGTGAGTTCGGAACAGGCTTATGCCTAATCCTGTATAGTAAGAAGAAGAAGAGAAGAATTAAACCCTAAAAATATTTAGGGCTTGCTGTACAATATTTAATTTCATGTTTATTCATTAAATAAAAGGGAAATGTACAACAAAAATGTATAATTTTTGTCTGTTTATTTGAAAAATAGACCGAATTTATAGTAGTTCCCATATGTCATGTACATGTTTTCTAATCTGACAATAGGGCCGTCTCATATATGCCAGTTCACTGCAATTCTACTGAATTGAATGCTGTCTTTGAGCAGTAAAACTGAAGCACTGGATTTCGAATGGACTGTGTGATTTATTGTTTTTTTTTTTTACTTTTCAATAGTGCTTATAAATGTTGGAAGTAGTTTCCTTGAACATTGCAAGCCACCTGTTGTGAAGTGCTACAGTGAATTATAAACTACTGTCAGTAATTAAGTAATCTCATACTTAATTGTTTCTTATTTTAATTTTAGGGCATGAAATCACTAAGAATAATTTCGGAAAATAATCCTGTTTTCTCTGTGATCTGTACTTCTAAAAGCGTTTGCAAAGTTGCTCCTGGAATTGCAGTAAGATACAATATAAATTTTTTCCCTACCAAAGAAAATGATTATTTTTATGAAATACGTTTTGAGACTGAAGATGATAGTTTTGTTGTTCCTGTATTGGGTGAGAATTTATTTATTTTGTCATAGAGGTAGTTACAATGAGATTACTAAATGGGTAGTTTCTTTATGTAGTGACTTGGGTGCTTAATTTGAATGAGTAACGATAGATCTGTAGACTGTGCCTGGAATGCTTCCATAAAATACAGGGTCCGGCAGATAAATCTGACGATTTTGTATTCATCGGTTTGTTGGCAACACTGTGAATAGGAAGTTGGTACAGTTGTTACGGGGTAGCGCTAATAATACCATTTTAGCTGCCATCATGAGTTGGTCATGTGAGCACCGTGCTTTTGTGATTGAAGCTTATTTCAAAAACAATGATTCTGTTATTGCTACGCAGCGTTTATTTTGTAGACATTTTAATTTAAACCGAAACGCGTCTGTTCCAAGTAGGAATACGATATTGCTGTGGCAGAAAAACTTTCGTTTAACATTGTCTGCTTTGAAACTGAAACCAACAGGACGAAAGTGTTGTGTGAGAACTCCTGAAAACATTGAGGCTGTAAGATTATCTGTGTCGCAGTCTCCACGGCGTTCCGTAGTGAAGCATGCTGCCGCACTAAGAATGTCTGACCGAAGTGTGAGAAGAATCCTTTATGATGACCTTCAGTTCCATTCGTACAAGATGATGTTCGTGCAACAACTTACTGAAAATGAGTACGCGTCTCACAAAACAGCATGTGAGCTAATTCTCGAAAATTTGTAAGGTTGAATGAGTGCGTGAGGAACAATGGAAAAATTTGAATGACATAATTTTCAAATGAAATATTCAAGTGAACTATTGAAATGCTGTGAGTAAAATTGTATAATTTGAATTTTCATTTGACCCATTAACTTTGTTGTACTATGAATCGTGCTTTTTTTATTGACCCTCCAAAATCGTCAGATTATTCTGCCAGACCCTGTAGTATGTGATTATAGACTATTATTACTGTATAAACATGTTTTTCTTACTGTGTTGTATTGCCTGTGACCCTGCATTAGATTGAACAGTGATATTTTATTCCTTTCATCCTTATTATGTTTACTTGAAAAAGTTATTACTGGACCATTCTACATACAGATTAGAATAGTCGTACGAGGGCTATAATCGTAGAAATTGAAAATAAGTTAACTTAATTAATAAATGTAATTTATTACTTAAAATAATACACATTATATGAGATGCTATGCAAAAGTTCCAGGAATTTGAATGAAACGTGTGAATTAGTCATAGTACGAAGTTCTGCCACTGGGTGAATCATGAGTGAACTATTGGCTATTAGTGTGCAACCGAGCACTGTCAAGTGAAGGCTAACCTGGCAGACAACTTTTGTTCGTTGTAGTGTTTTAACAGTTTTGTGATCTTTTTTAAGTTGAAGAGCAGAGAGTTAAGTTTTGTTACAATTTGGGTAAAATGGCTACTGAGCCCCATGAAATATTGGTTCAAGCATTGGGTGATATATCTTTAAGCAAATAAAGGACTTTTGAATGGTTTAAACGTTTTAAGGATGGTCGTGATTCTGTTGAAGACGTCCAGCGTTCAGGAAGACCATCTTCTTGCATCACTCCAAAAGAACATTGTCAAAGTTTGTGAAATCATCCTGTAAGACAGAAGACAAACCATCAATAACATGGTAGATGCTACAAAACATCATATGGGACTTGCCAATGTATTTTGTCTGATGAACTGAACATAAGGAGAATTGCAGCAAAGTTTCTCCCTTGACTACTAACACATAACCAGTGCACCCATACACACGTCATTATTGGTAACCTACAGCAGTTTTTGACCAAAAACAAAATGGCCATTGTCCCCCACCCACCATACTCACCGGAATTTGCACCAAGTGACTTTTTCATATTTCCAAAGATGAAATACAAGCGGAATCCAGGAGGTTCCTCTATTGTCCTCCACCCAGGAGGGTGGCACTAACTACACTTTACTTCCAGAAGTTCTTCCAGTCATGCAAAAATTGTTAGAAACATTGTATTGATGTGAAAGGTGACTATTTTAAAGGAGATCAATAAATTTTTATTAAACTTGGTAACTGTTATTATTATTATCCTCTGATTCTTGAAACTTTTGGATAGCACCTTGTGTATGCAGTCAAAAATGTTTGGTTAGGAAATTGAACGGTATATTACTACTTTACTGAATGTAAAAAGGCAACTGACCAGGAATTTTCTTGGGGTGGCGAAGGAAAACTGTGCGAAAACATTGACTGCTCAGCCAAAAATCTATATTTAAAATTATATTAAACTAACTACTATACTACTTTGATATTGCACTCGCACTTCTCTGTGAAGTTGTAAGCTTTTTTGTGTTAATTAGTTCCTTCTTCTGCAGTAATATCCCTGTAAATTATCATTCCAACACCAATACCACAAAAAAGGAACTAATCTGGGTCTAAAATCTTGGACAGTTGTTTTTTTCAAGGATGCTGGATTGTTCCTGGTCGGGTTTGGCATTTTTAATTTATCATGCTTCACCATCTGCATTAACCATAAACTGTATAACAGCTGGATGTAAAACAAAACAAAAATGCTAGTGAGTCCTCAAATTTCAAATCAAGAAGTGTATTTTAATAACCTGTAATTTGTGTTAACATTTTTGTATTAACAAAATTGATATTTTTTTGTGGTTTTAATAGCATTGAGTGCAAGACCACTTCTTGACTTTCCTGACCACATTGATTTAGGGCAAACTGGTGTGAAAGTTATGGCTTCAAAAGCTCTACTAGTCAGAAATATTGGGAAAATCGGAACAAATTTTAATTTAGTTACTCAGAGGTAGGTTATTATGTGATTCTGTTCATTTATTATCTATGTTATTAATTATAGTTTATATATTTATATATATCGGGTGTCCCACTAGGAGGTTGATATTTTTGAATTAATATGCCAGGCGTATCGCACACTCTACAGACTGGAAACTTTACAGTTATAATAAATAGATGTGTAAAAAACGTACTCTCTAGTTTCATTTGTTTATGATTAATCAAAACAAAATGGTGGAATAAGAAAATAATATCAAAAATGATACTGTTGATACCTTGGCAATTTTTCAAAAACGCTCATGACTCATTTTTGTTTCGTTGCTATCAGTGCACAGCTATTGATGGACATCAGTTCGAATAAAGGTTAATGAAACAAATTGTGTTCATTAATAATTTTATCACTTTCATATTTCTTTCATTTTATTCAGTAACATTGTTACAAAGCAATTTGAAATGGTTATGTAAATAAAATTACTTTCCGCCAATTTGTTTTGATTAATCATAAGCAAATGAAACTTGAGGGTACTTTTTTGAATATTTATTTATTATAATTATAAAGTTTTCAGACTGTAGAATGTGCAGTACATCTGGCATATTAATTCAAAAATAGCAACCTCTTTGTGGGACACCTGGTATTATTACAGTACACTGTTTTCGTAACTTACAGTTAGAAAGCTTAGCTAAAACAGCCAACAAAATTGCGTCTAAAGTAAAAAAAAGAAAGTGGAATATAAAAATTGTCTATTAAAACTTATAAAAAATTCTACTATATTGGGATCTTTAATGCATTACAAATGACAAAAATATATTCAGAATAAGCTGTAAAATAGATTTAATTAAATCGATTCCGCTGAACTGTTATTTGTTAACTAATAATCACCATGACAAATTTCACTGACCCGATTTTGTTGATTGAAATTGTAATTTTTTATTACATCGTATTGTAATTTCAGATAATTTTCAAGTATTTTTTTATTATGCAGTAATCAATGAACTGCTTGAACTCACTGGAAAATATTTGAAGTTATGATTTTCCAAAACATTTTGAATAGTATTGTATTATGGAAGGAATATTTATAGTAAATGTCATAAGCTATCAATGAGTTCCTTATTCACTGACAACTAATACAGTACTTCAGCGATAAGCATTGATTGATCAACCTTAAATTGGGAGTTGTTACATTCGAGGTTGGTAGTAGGTATGTTCTGGTGTTGCTTCTGATATTGCAATCAGAAATTACTATTGAGAATGTTACTGTAGTGGTGAATTTATAAATATATTGTGAATAATTCTTTCTGTTCCAGTCCATTTGGTGTAGAACCAACATCAGCAAGACTTGATGTAGGAGAAACTGTTAATATTACAGTCACATTATTGTCACAGTGTATTGGAGACTTTTCGGGAACTATCATTGTTTCTTATGAAAACTGTAAGAACTGTAAAACTTTAATGTGTGTAAAATTTAGACGTAAAAAAAAACAATTGTTTTCTTTTTTAAAAAAAAGAAAAACTTTTATTTTTTCCGTATTTGTCTATGTCTGTGTTATCTTATGTTTTTCTCTTAAATATTCCTTTATTACTTTGTGTGATTTTATTACAGAAGTGACATTTTCATGATCCTTTTTAATATTTGAGGAATATAATTTAATTTACTCTTATGAAGTATTTTTTTAACCCTTATTTTTTTTGTTTACTTATAAGTAGAGGCCTGAAATTAATCCTCTTTGACTGTAGAAATAAAGGCTGCTTTTTTTTGTTTCTTTAGCTGTTCAAAAAAAAGGTTTTTTTTTAAATTAAGTATCAAACATTACTACATAACACTGCTATGGTCATTAGCACTCATCAAAAGTCTGTTTAAACAAAACCACCAAAGAAACTTACTGTGACCAGAAAAAACATTTTTGTCAACTTAATTTTAATCATATTCAAGTATGCTTCATCAATTAAAATACTGATGAAGCATAAATACCCAACTAAATGGTGCACTGGGTCTTTGATAGTCTATAAAACTATATCATAAAACCATGAATGTAATGCACCATTGATTCTTTTCAACCATCAATTTGGTTTTTTCTCTAAAATTAAAAAAAAAACTGGTTGTAGAAATATTTTGTTGTTGTTGTTTAGGTGATTAGCCTGTAGGCTGGTTTGAACCTGTAGAGGTTTTACTAAGTAAAACGAGGAGTGAGATGGTTTACCATTGCCTTCCTCACTGAGTGGAAAAGTACGCTTATCAGCATGCCGAGCCACCTGAAAAGCACATATTTTCCACTCTGTAAATGACAACTTCACTTCATTCACCACAGGGTCTGGCTGTATAGTGAAATTCATTACTTTCAGAGAAGATAACTCTGACTAGTGTCTTTTACACCTCTACCTCTTCTGTTCTTAAACGATTCAGTCATTTAATTGGCTGACCATGTGATAAGAAACGCAAATATTTATTTTAACCCTGCAACGAACAGATTGAGTGTAAATAATTTAACACTCCACCTGTCTGTTATGGGCAGATGCTCTGGGTATAGTAGCCTATAAGTTGTTATGTTTGTCGTACTGAATTAAAGCAGTCGCGCATGCGCACCGATGGTGTTCCCCCCCCACCCCTCGCTGGAAGAAATATTTTAAGAATTGAATAAATTAAATTGAAAAAATACTTCAAAAATTGTTTTGTAGAGGTAGGTAGAGATAGAAATGAAAATTTAACAAGAATATAATATAAATAAAAATAAGTTGTCATCTTTTTTATAATTTATAGGCACTTAAAACAAGAAGTAGAATTTCCATATTACCTAGCCTCTTAGATTCTAAAATATCAGATGATGAACAGTCATCTGAGATTTAGGAATTATCTGTGACAGCACTACTAGAATCACAACTGCTAACTGCAATCTTTTGGTTTAACCTCTCGGATATTCCATAATGCATGGATCTTCTGTCCTTCTAAAGCATATTCAATTGTAAATTTTTTGAAGGATTTTTCAATCAATGACAGACTTCAGAATGGCTCAGAGATGGATTTAGAATGGCTTGTTAATGCTAACAACAAGTAGTTGCACCAATGGAGTCAAACCCCCTCTGCTTGGAATAACAACATGTTTAGAGATCATATTTGTTAATTTACATTATATCTCTTTCTGTCACATGACTTCAAAATATGTCTAAATAATTCAGCGATGGGACTCTAGGATACCTTGTGGATGATAGCTCGACAATGTTTTTACTTAGTCCATCATTAGCTCTTAATCTTTTTTTTTACATCTTATGATTACATCAATTAGAAAAGATGTTAGTTAATAATATAAGATGTAATGACTTAGTTTAAAATTTAAGTAAGGGGCTCCTACTCCAAGTTGCTAACAATCTTGTAAGCTATGATGAATGGATTGTAGTATGCCATTGATTCTAATGCGGAATTTCCGTAATCGATTCTGATGACAAAACTGCACATTAGATTTGAGGTTCTAAGGTATTTAAGTTCTTAAAGGAATGCCATCAAACATTTGAAACACATAAATCAGATCTAAAGGGCATGCGGCATATGTGCTGAACACAACGGATAGATGAATAATGTACGCACCAAGTAATATAATTGTTCAAACTTATTCTGTTTAAATATAACTGATATTCCACTTTGTTTCAGAAAGTCTCTTCTTTTCATTACAAGTTGCAAATTCTCTTTAATTCTTTCTTTAATTTATTAATCTCCTCCTGAGATCTGTGTAGATAGTCACTCTTCCAATAAGTTTTTAATTATGCGAGGTGTATCACAGTTTCTATACAGTGCTTTGCGAAAGTGGAACTGACAATAACATTAACAGGTTCCACTGTTAATGCTCGTATTTCCATGGATAAGATTAAAATAATTACCGGCTAACATGAATTCAGAGATCAATCTGGAAATTTATAATCTCCTCATGAGATCTGTGTAGATAGTGCATTCTTCCAATAAATTTTTAATTATGCAAAGTGTATTACAGTTTCTATACGTTGATTTATTATTACCAGCTACCATGAATTCAGAGATTAACCTGGAAATGTTTAATCTCCTCGTGAGATCTGTATAGATAGTGCACTCTTCCAATAAGTTATTAATTTTGCGAGGTGTATCTCAGTTTCCATCCATTGATTTATTATCACCGGCTAACATGAGTTCAGAGATCAACCTGGAAAAGTAGACTAGTTTTACCGTGTATTATAACAGATTTTTATTAGTTATAAATCTGTTTCAGGTGAGGAACTGACAATAACATTAACAGGTTCCACTGTTAATGCTCGTATTTCCATGGATAAGAATAAAATAATTTATCCACCAACGTTCATGTCATTAAAAGAGACACGAATTGTTCAACTTTATAATAATAGTGATTATCTGGTAGCTTTTCAATGGCAGATGTATGAAAACATTGACGAAGACATTCGTCTAATGGAAAAGTAATTATTTTTTTAACTTTTCTCATAATATTACAGTTTGTGTGACTACTGGACAAAACATTGTGTTATTACCTGGATCATACTTTGTAAAATATTTAAAAAAATTTGTTCTGATTAACTAAAATGCTTGGAAATCGTTTTTGCAGCATATAATTCAGAATGAATTTTAAAATATCATTGTTAAGTGGTTGCCGTAATTCTTTTGTTTATTACAGTTTATTCTACTGTAATAAAAACCTCAATGTCAGAATACCTGGGAAGGCTTTGTAAAAATGGCAGAAAAATTTTAAAGAAATCCTGTGCTACATAATAGGCTCGAAGTTAGTGCTCATGTACAGAAGTTGTTGACAAAAAATGTTTAGGACGGTAAACAGTAAACATAAGGTGCCTGGAAATGCATTATGACACTGATTGGTAACTAATTAACAATTATTGTTTTAAAATTTATTTTTAAACTATATGCTGCATGAAAAATTTCCAGGCTGAGTAGTGATTTAAAAAATTGAATAAACAAAGAAAACTTATCTAACCATCCCAGGTATGGATTATAGATTACTAAATTAAGAACGAATTCGTTCAATAAGAATGAAAAATTGGCATAAGCCTAGATGAGAAAAAGGAAATTCATAAGAAGTACTAGTGCAGCCATTTGGAACAGATGAGGGACGACTGCTTGCCCTGTTTAGCCAATAGGTACAAACCCACTGGTAAGAGGAGGAGTCTTGGATGACCAAGAAGAAGATTGTTCCCAAAACAGGCTGAGCTGCCTAATCCATGAAGTGAAGAAGAAGAAAGCCCTGTGCTGAAGAATTGTTGATAATGTGGGCTGTAAATGGAGGTACTAAACATTTTTTAAAGTTGATTAATGTAATCTTAAATGAAAAAATTATGTGCTATTACATTCCTTTTATAATGCTTCAACTATTCCTACAAGGAACACTCTGGTCAGTCCAAGACTATTAATTTTCAATAAATATTAATTGATCACATTTTCCATTTATTTCAGATTTAAAGAAATATTTGAATCGTTCAAAGATTGTGAAAGCAGATTGTGCAACAAGTTGGAAGTTTTAAAAATAATAGGTTTTAATATTAATTCTGAAATATATAATAGAATTTGTAATGATGAAGTTTTGTCTTTGAATGAAAAATGTTTTCAATTCCATAACCATATTTTTTCAATAGTTCCTTGTGTAAGTAGTATTTAGTAGAACTGTATGTTAGTATTACTAGACTGTAAATAGTACTTTTCCTTGCTGTGGCAGGATTTTTGTCATATGCTTTAGAGTTGATTTAGAACATAAACTTATATAATATAGATAAACATACCACCATATACACATCAGATCTTACATGATTAAAAAAGTCAGTAGGGTCTTTCGGTATCATGTATCCATCATCAGTTGTGATATAAATACATCCAAGCAAGCCCACTTTCATCAGCTTATCATGATGAAAAGTCATAAACTATAAATCATCATAATTATTAACAGTATGGATTAGGCCTCCTCGCGACACATGACTATACTACTCTTGTCTGTATTTTTGAATATTTACCACCCTGACACACCAAGTTTATGCCTAACATCTCCATTTTGTTTTTGGTCCAGCCTCAGCTAACAATACCCTGCTAAAGTTCTGAATAATCTTCTCTCAGTAGCCTCCTCTAAGAATGCTTGCAATAAAACTAACAGAAATTTGTCATATATTTTGGATGCTGCAATATAAAATGTAATAAATTTATATCAGTCTAAATGACAAAACACAAAAAGCTTTCACCAACCTGTATTATCTTTTAAGCTGTGTTAATTTAATATTTTTATTTTCACTAATATGTTTCAGTGGATTCGCCATTATCAGAGTACATACATTATTAAAATTTAAACTATTTAATATTCCTTTAGTTCTCTTTAATCACTTGTTTAAAACATTAACAATAAAAATTAATGTCAGTTTAATTAATGTGTATTCTCTGATGATTTTGAATCCATTTAAATGCATGAGTGAAATTAAAAATAAAATAATAGGTTTGAGTTAAAGTAGCTTTAACCCTTGTGCGACTGATAGGTTTTAGAATATTAACTCTTTGAATACTAATTCTGAGATCCCGTCGAAAGACTTGGCTTTTTTATCCATCTTTTAACCAAACAATTTGCAATTTTTATGAGACATTATGAAAACTTCCAGAGATATTTAAAATAAAAACAAACATGAGACTGTTTTTTCATGCCAGTTACAGTAAATTCACAAAAAATTTGTTGTAATTTATGCTGTCACGTGTTTTTGTCAAAATTTGGTATTACATATTTTTTATTTTTATTTTGTTTAGTCTGGTATTATAGAAAAATGTCCAGCGAAAAATTTGATGTATCAAACTCCCTCGCTTACTACACTATACAGCTATTCAAGCGTATGTAAGAGTCAAGTGAATATGGATTCTGTGGTATAATTAAGGCGGAAAAAATTTCTCTTTTTGAGCTGATGTCATTGACCCATTCCTACAGTTATTTATATAGCATGTTATTATATGAAAGCACGGAATTTTGTGGACACGTGCATGTAGAAAAAAAATATAAAAGATAAATATTAGAACATTTTAGTTTCATTGTGAAGCATGTCTGAAAATAGGCTATTCTACGAATTTCGGAGCGTTTATTTCCTTTTACAGGTCATTTTCAATTCAACCGGTTTTGATATAAAAGCAAGATTGAACAATATACCTACCTTTACCATTCAAGCTTTCAAACGCGGTTATAATTTTATTTTTAAATAAGATGCGGCCTTTACATGGTTTTCTTTAAAAAAAAACCGGTATTGAGTAGTATCCCAACATTCACAAATCAATAGAAAATTTTCCACTCACCTGATTGTGTTTCTAAATAGCTTACTTTCTTCCGCATACATTCAGCTACAATTTAACTATAATGTTTACTGGTGTGCGCGTAAATTGACCTTCTCTATTACACAAACTGTGGAGTACTTACACACTCGTCATCTAACAAAATATATATTGGCTATCCGTCTGTTAAGGGTTAAGGAAGCTTAAAGGTAAGTAAATGCTGATAATTGATTGTTTTTTTAGGGTCTTTTCAGTTTTCTGTATGCCACTATCAAATCCGAATTCCCTGAAGGGTTGCATACTTGTACATTTCTTCCACTAAGGCAGGCCTTACTGAATACTCATAATGAGACAGCCACACTCAACACTCGCGTATACACATCCTTGCCAGTCCCAATGTATAGTAGCTACTGTGTTACACGTTCTGTTGTTTTATTTCATATTTTTGATTGTTTTATTTTGCTATTACTGCATTACTATTAAGTTATATTTTTTAATTGAATTTTTTGCTATAAACTAGGCTACATTATACTTTTACGTTATATATTTTAATTATTTACATTGGGAAGAGAAAGTCGTGAGTGTGTTTCACACATACTTTTTTAGTTGTCACATCATCTGGGATTATGTAATAACCCCTTTTCTTGAAGGAACTCTGCAGCATCTTCTCCGTCCGAATATTAAGTAACTCTACAAAACTCATGGTAGACTGTGTAAATATTGCTAATAATAATTATAATAATAATATAATATAATAATTATAATAATAATTGCTAATTATAGTCAGATTGGCGCGCTAAGGCAGGAGTGGGAGAATTGTGTAACCCTTCAGGGAATTCGTATTTGATAGTGGCATACAGAAAACGGAGAAGACCCGTTTTTTATACTAATTAGTAGGCTATATTCATTGAGTGATGAAATTAAATTGACATGAGCTTAACCCATAATGTTGTGTTGCAAGCAGATTGTTTATTGAACACAGCTGTCTTTGAATCAGTAATTCCATTCCAATGCAGCATACATTATCATCTGATTGAATGATTATAGATTGATTAAAAGCTTTAGGATGCATTTAAAGATTTAATCATAAATCATTTGTATTAATAACTATTTTACTTGACACAATCATGTTGTGACTACTTAGTCCCTAATTTTTATTTGATTCGTTTCGTAGCGTACTATTTGCGCATGCGCGGTGTTTACATGTTTTAGTTTTTAGCTTTGCGGGTTTTGTTAGTCCCCGACAAAACCATGATGGGGTTGGAATTCAGATTTTGCGCTGGCAAGTAAAGCAGTCGTGTAATTTATCATCAGAAATGAAATGCTTTATACACCGTGGGGGGGGGGGGGAAGCAGTGTTGTAATAAGTTTTATTATTACACATTTTCATAATTTGTGTTCCAAAGGCTTATTTGGAGGTATTTGTGATCTGTAAACAAAGGTATAAAATTATTATTTTAATTATCGGAGATTCAACGCATTAAAATGTTTACCGTTCTAAACAAGTTTATCATGTTGATTTTGACTACATTATTAATGTAAAACAACAATTAAAAAAATTTATGAGTTTATAACTATAGATTGTGAAAATATCTATCAAAGTTTCTTATATATGTTTCAATGTCTTCTGAACAGTATACAAGTTAAAACAACACTTTTATAATACATCCAGTCTGTTGACGATATTTTCATGTTAATCAGTAGTGTGAAATTTTACTTCATATATTTTTCTAATAGCAAACTAACAATTTAGTTGGCTACACAAATCTTTGTATTATAATCTGAAACTGTTGAAAGTATTGAACAAATTATAATTTTATATTTTTATAAAATATTCCACTATTTTATTGAATGTAATATCTCATAAATAAAAGAACTATAAATGTCTATGATGTTTTAAAAATAATCAAATTCTCATATAATGCATTTTTGATTAGTTATATATTTAGTAATTTCATTACCTAATGAATTTTTATTTTCATTTATTTGTTTCATTTTTAGAAAATCCTGTTTCCTCATTGTTTTTTTGTCAGATATTAAAATCTTATTCAATCAATAATAAAATATTAAATTTACTTAGTTTATTTGACTTTTTTTCACTTTTCTATTTTGTGAACTGTCACAATAGTATGATAAAATATTAAGTAACATTTTACTCATGAAAGCCATAGTCAGGCATTTCTTTGTATTTACAACTGTTGTTTTTGCTTCAGGAGAAAAATTATATCATAGATCATCTTGGTAAAGCTAAGACATTTTATTTAGAGTAGATTGATGAGTCTTTTCAACTAAGATATATCAGGATGACAGTGGTGCTATACACATTTTTTTTCTATTCTTTATTGATGTGTTAATTGATGATTTATTTTCATTATAATAAATTTCCAGGTTAGGTAAGTACAGTTTGTCCAAACTGAATTGGCGCATAAACTCGTACAGCTATACAAGTACAGGTGTTTTCTAGACTACGGACTGTTAAAACGTCTTGTTCTTCTAATCAAAAAACTTAACAATTCTATCATTACTGTCACGTTGTTTGTTAGTTATCTTGTAAATATGGGCGAGGGGCGAAGAGAGGTATAGTCACAACTCTATAGCTACGTGTGCCAATTCAGATTGGACAAACTATTCATGAGTAAAGCCTACTTTATACGAGCTTAGTACTTGTCATTAATGCTTCTCACTCGCACTAAGCTGGCTAAGTGACAAGTATTAAAATATCACTAAGCTGGCTAAGTGATAAGTGTTCATCAATAGATTGTTCATCTCCTTATACCACAGTAAATTTGGTTTGTACAAAGATTCAGTTCCAGTTCCTATATTTAATGAATTTTGTATTTTCTTCTTTTCCTGGTAATAGGTGGAATGAAATTTCTCATTTTTTTACTTTGTCTCGAAACTCCAAAACCAGTATTTTCATCTCTTCAGCAATTATCTTTTTTTTTTTGGGGGGGCCCTGGAGACTCCAGGGCCCCAAATAGTATAGTACATGTAATAGTATAGTATAGTACATGTCAGATATAACACCTGAAATACATATAAGAATCACACAATGTATCACTACTATCAAGAAAGAAATTCTTGTACGCTATAAAAAGTTTCACCGATCAAGTAATTTTTCAGATTCTTTTTAAAGGAATTCAAATCCTCACAACATTTTAAAAATTGGGGTAATTTATTCATGAATTTTCTCCCTGCATAAGTAGGGTTGTTTGTTACAACAATTTTGTGGAGTGATTAGCCACATAATAATCATTCCTGTTTCTCGTGTTATGATTGTGAACATTGAAATTCTGCATAAAATTATTTTGCCTAACATACATAATCACCTTAAAAATGTAGAGAGAGGGAACTGTAAGCAATTTAAGCTCCTTAAATTGTGGCCTGCATGAGGTTAGCTGGTTAGCTCCCACCATACACCTAATAGCTTTCTTTTAAATTTTAAAAATCCTATTCATATTACCCATTATCTGAAATGCAATCTCCATTGATTGTTTATTTTTTTATGACTGTGATTTTTGGTTCCATAGAAACTTTTTAAATTGAAATTCCGGGATGAATTAATTGTAGTTTCAGAATTTCATCTGTCCAATGACATAATAGTGAACGCGACATTTTAACAACTTGAAATGGACATAAATGACACTTTCTTGAAAAATGGACAGAGGTAGATACTTTCTCTAGGCAAACTCTGTTGTCACTAAATACTTATTGGGCTGTTTACATGACTTGGTAAGTAACTGCTGTATAGCAGAATCGTGGTGGGGGAGCTACTTGTCTCTTAGCAAATAACCACTCACTTCGTATTCACTTGCACTTGCCACACTCACTAATTACAAGGTTCTAAGTGTGTGTAAACTAGTATATATTCTGCCGCTGAAATTCTGCAGAATTGATTTCTATTAGGGAATAGATTATAGTAACATTTTTATTAATGATATTGTACTAAAGTGTAATATTTTCAGGAAGGAGAGATTTGGCCAAAAAGCTCAGCTGAAATAAGAGTAATATTTTCACCAGTTGCAACTGAAGATTATGAATGCACAGCGTATTGTGAGATAACTGGTTTAGATAAAAGATTGCCATTACGAATGGAAGGTACTGGGATAGGTCCTGATATACATTTTAATATCAATTCATTGAATATTAATTCCGTGTCATTGTGTTCTGAACAGATATTTGAGGTATTTTTAACTACTTGAATGTTTATGTAATTTAGCTATTAAGTTTGTGAACAAAAAGAATAGGAAAGCTTTGTTATTTATTAATGAAATTCATATGGATTAACAGCTGGGGTCAGCACAACTGGCTTCTATACTAGCGGTCTTGGGTTCGATCCTGGTCAGGTCTGGCATTTTTCAATCATCTTCATATATCACCGTTCTCATCATGTACATTAACAGTAATTTCAAAACAGTTAGGCATAAAACGAAAAAAATTTGATTACTGCTACCCCAGAACTGGATTCTGTATTAAAGACTGGTTTAACAAAGTATTGCAGGACAGTCTACCTGTAACTTGTAACTTAAGAAGTAGCGTACTAATTTTTTCTATTTCATATAATGAATTAATATAATAATTTCACTAACCTTCTTTTTAAACTGCGTTAACTTTATTTTAATTTCTACTTACACGTGTTTCTGTGGATCCACCATCATCAGAGTAAATGAAAAATTGAAACTAAAAAATGTTTTCTCATTTATTTAAAATTTATAGAAGATGGTACATCTTCAGTCACTTGTATAAAACAATATATTAGTCACTTGTATACACAAATATAATTAAAAATAATATAAATGAAACACTAAGCAATAAAAAGGGTGTGTATAAAATAGATTGAGGTAATGAGGATTGTAAAAAATTTTACATTGGTATGACTAGTCGTAATTTTCAAGTGAGGTATAATGAACATAAAAAAGCACTGAAATGTGACTACATTATATCTAACTATACCAATCATATAAAAGAAGAAAAACATAAATTTGGTAAAATAGATGAACATTTCAATATAATAGAACAATGTAATAAGAGAATAAAAATAAAATTGAAAAATATGAGATGTTCCATATTTATAAATATTTGAAAGAACAAAAGCAGGACATTTTGAATGAACAAATAAAATTTAGGAATGATGAAGTGATATTGACTGCTGCTGCTATCTACAGTAAATATGAGAAGGGATAAATTAAAATAAATTAATTTTAAATCAGTTTTATACAAGTGACTGAAGATGTACCATCTTCTGTAAATTTTAAATAAATGAGAAAAAATTTTTTAGTTTCAATTTTTCATTTACTCTGATGATGGTGGATCCACCGAAACACGTGTAAGTAGAAATTAAAATAAAGGTGACGCAGTTTAAAAAGAAGGTTAGTGAAATTATTATATTAATTCATTATATGAAATAGAAATAATTTCAAACTGCAGGATGCATTATAAAGATTTATTTTTGAATGAAGGTACTAATTTTTGTTACATAAATTATAAATGTATTTATACAATTTTATTGAAAATTAAATTTAGTTGTATTTTGTATGGTTAACCCTCATGTCCACAATACAGTATTAAAATTACAATCGCATTATTGTAAACACTACTTATTACTTTCACTGATCAATGCAATCAGCTACTTCTTATTATCAAATACAAAAAAATTTATCTAATTGTAAAGTTACGTGTAGTTTTCTTTTATTTGTATAATCATGAATTTTTATTCCAATGCTTATGTTCAAGGCTGTTAAAACATTTGTAATATATCAGCAACCAAAATCTGTGAATAAAATAAAATATATAATCTCGTTTTCACCTAAACCGAATACAAAATTATTAAAAGAGAGGTTGTTTTATCTAATTTAATTGTGGGTAATTGTTTTGTCCAATGGGAAGTCAGTTACAGAATGGGGTGTGAAGTGCTATGGCCTTTGGTACGATAAATCTCACAGCATTCTCACATTAAAAACATCGCCTCTCTTAAAAGGATAGGGATGTGATTTTAGCTTTATGGTAAGGAAATGATATGATTATAATGCAAGATTCAATTAACTTCAAGGTTGCATGTAGAATAATAAAGAGTAAAGAAACTATAGGAAAGTAATACAGTGCATATATTTGTAAAAATTTAGTTGCTTCTTTTAAAAAAATAAGCGTCTGAAAATAAATGAAACAAGTATAGTCAAGCTCACTAATTTGAACCCACCTGTAATCTACTAGCTTTTATGTAGCAATGATAATTTCCTATGGTACGATTATTTTTTTAATGTCTTGATTTGGTAATCAGTTGCCGAAATCATACACGTGACTTTGCAGAATGATAATGATGAATATGACGAAAAGCTACTGGAAAATAAAATAAACCATGAAGTGGCATTTGGACATTTTAATAAGTGTATAGGAGTGCGCTAAGGAAACGTTATCTGTTTCATAAAATATTATTGCTCATGTAGCTTTGAGATGAAGCATTTGAACAAAGTTTGGCTTACAAAAAACTGAAAAAAAGAAGTTACTTTTTTGTGAGAAAATAAGTTAATGAAAAATACGTGTTTTCATTATTGAATTAGTTTATTGCAACGTAAACAACTGTATATATTTTATTTAACTTACTATATTTACAAATTTTTGTTTGTTGTTGATTTATTTCTTTTAATGTGACTTGTGGAAAAACAAGTAAGCTCAGTTTATTGACTTAAATTATTATTAAATTAGTTTATTCCAACAAAAACATTTTTTAAATTTTAAACATGAATATTGCCTTTTAGACAAAAATTTGGTAATTTGAACAGTCGCGGTTTTGATTAGTTCGGATTAGCGAGATTGTACTCTAAAAGAAATGACTAAAATTTATTAACAGTTAGAAATGACTGTTTCTACCCTTAATTTGGATATACACTTTAGTATGCCAGTCAGGTTATCACTAATGTGATCATAATATGCAACGGCTACTCTATTTAACATTTGACTGTCATTCCAAATGGTAGGCTATTACTACTGTGAATAAAAATGGATTGTTATTGTTAGCAAGTCATCTCTACTGTACTCTTTTGCACTTCTCAGTCAACATCTATAACCCTTCTTTCTTTAATTTACTGCACATTCTCATCCATTTTTGGTTGAGGTTCAGAAAAATTACCTCCATTTGGTAGATAAAGTTAATAATCAGGTATACTGAGCGTCATATCATTTTGAGCTTGAAGGTCGGTGGAGTTAGACAGTAGTGCTAGATCGCTTTTTCATGCGATAATTGTATGATAATGTCACTCCCTTGAGCACATTAAAAGTATGTATCTATAATATGATATGTTACAGATGTGTTATAATTCCATTTTGATTTTCAGTTCATTACATAGTTTCCTATGTCTGTTATTGTATGTCATAACCTTACATTACTTATACATATTTGTATATGTGACAACGCTGGAAAACCTGGGGTTGAGGTGGAGCTGTTAGTAATGCTATACGTTAAGTCTCACAGTGATACGTCACTATGACGTATCATAGTATACGTCATTATGACGTATACTCTAGTAGTTATTAAATTTAGCTCCATGCAGTGGAGATCAGTCTAATTACTGTAATCAGAGAAGAAAAGAACACTTGTTTAATTTATGTATTTATTATTCTTTGCAAATACACACCCTACCATTATTATTTATTTCCTGACTGCTATAAACAAGAGAATGTCTGCATATTTACTTGGAATGGCCAAAACAAAAAATTTTTTTAGATACAGTTTTAACCTCATTTTGTTAATCTGTGTTTCAGATACTGGTGAAAAATCATGGCGATATTCCTGGTAGTATTAAATACGTTTTTCAGGAACCAGAATTTGGAGGAAGAATTGTCTGCAAACCAGAATTTTATTGTTTGTTACCAGATGAAACAAAAGTATTTTTTATAAAATTTTCAAGTACAATGAGAGGTGATTTTGTTGAAAAAATTAATTTTGTAGTAAAGGAATCTCATAAAAAACTTGTATTCCTGTTAATGTAAGTACAATACAACATTTTGTAACATAATAAAACAGAAAGATTAAACAATTCAAAAACAAGACCATACTGTTCAATAATTTGTAACAAATACATAAAATAAAATACATGTTATCCTTAACATAGGATGGAAATTAGGTATCTCCAAAGGTTAATCCTGTCTCGAAGGTTACCATCGTTAATAATAAACTTAAAGAAAATACAATAATAAATACAATAAACTTAATAACAAATGCAATAAAGAAAAAAAATTACTCTCATTTAGCCAAATAAAAATAATAGAAAATAAAATTATTGTGAATAATTGTACACAATTTCATTTTAACTGAAACTTAAAAATTAAATTTATTTACCGATTCAATGAAAGAGAATTATTATTAATATATTGTATTTCGTAAGAAAGAAAGCAGATCAATAGTTGAAAAAAATATTTCTGCATTTCGAATTTCTAATAATTTTTTAATAAACAACCTTTTCGTACCCTGATATGTCCTTTTTAAATATATTTATAAAAAATAAAGCTTTGTGTATGGTGTGTATGTTGTTGTTTATCTAATAAGCTTTATGTAGAACTAGCGTTTTGTTGTTTGATCAAGTGTTTTAACCTGTTCGAAGAACAGGTTTTTTGACACTTTATTTTTAGGTATACATAACTATAATTTTCAGAGAAATGTGAAACTAAGAAGACTTATAAGAAACTGCACCAATTAGTTATCATGGAGGCCATGAAATGATGATTAATCATGGTATCTGTTCAGTAAATCATGAACAAACTGGGTTATAAACATTATATTTTTTGCACTAATCAAGAATTTGGAAAATTAAAAGATTGGTGATGGAAAATCTGTAGATGGAAGCTACATCTTAAAAAAAGGTTGACTGGAATCAGTCCTTTGGGAGCTGAGACCAAACCATGCCAATAACCCGTAATATCCTTATTTCTAGATAATCACTTTTCAACTAGGGGAAAAGTTAGTAATAAATCACTTACCCTTAATTTACTTACTAAGACCTCAAGAGTTCAAAACTGCTCTCTTTGGCTCATGTCCATAGTAAACTCATACTTATGAATTTCCAATCAAATTCGATTAATTCTAAAACAACTTTGTAAAAAATATTTTTGAACTTTAATACTATGAGCTGACTACTAAATTGTTGTTTCAGGGGAAAGGTGTTGTATCCAACTATATTTTTTGATAAACAGATTATTGATTTTGGTGAAGTTCCTTTGGGTTAGTATTTTAGCGCGTGTATGTATGTAGTGAACTTATTTAAGTAAGTAATCGTGGGGAAGTAATGAACTTATTTAATATAATTATTCTGTTCATTTTAGGATCAAGTATTGAAAAGAGAGCAACATTAAAAAAGATAATTTGAAATAAATAAGGTTCATTACTTTTCCACATTTTTTCAATTAAATACATTTATTTTTACTAGTCAATAATTTTTGCAGTACTTTTATAACAGTTAACAAACAGTAAACTGGCTATGTAAGTTTTTTATCTGAGGTGCAAAGACAATTTATCAGTTAGTTTTATTTGTGTTGCATATCTTGTTAATTGTTATATAGAGATGTTCTAATTGTAATGAGAAATAAGAGTGAAAAAATGAAGGATTTAAAAGAATGAATACTGTTTGAATCCATATTACTGTCTTATAAATGTATTAACAAATAAATCTTTACTAGCTAACACGTGTGAATTAATTCACACACTAATTTTGAATGACGTACTTAATTTTATTCTTAACAAACAATGTCTCCATTACATTAAAATTAAGTCTTGTTTTGCGAAGTTTTGTATCAGTGTTACATAGGAAATTAACATATGCACCTAAATAAACAATTCCCATCACTATAATGACCCTTCAAATCAAAATGAACTTTGCAACGCTTCCACCAGAATAGTAATGCCAGCGAAATTTTGTTTTTGTACCTCACAAAATCTCTATGGTTTTTACCAATTGTCATTTTCAGATTTTTTACAGAATCCTGAATATGTAGTTTTTAAAAAATCCATTTGGTAGAACTCTGTAAGGATAAGCAGAATCTCCATTTCAAATACATTAAACCAGATTTGGTATTTTAAATATATGATAATGCAACCTGCAACCAAAATTTAATTGTAATATCAAAATACTTTAAATACCTTTTATAGCTGCTATAATTTTATTTGTTATTTTTCTAAATTTACATATTTCGATGGAACCGGCATCATCAGAGTATAAAAAATATATAAATTCAGATCAGTTTTATTAAAATCTTTTCAGAAGATCTTGTACCTTCAGCCATTTGTATAAAACTCAAAACTTTTAAGGGTGGTTTAAACAAAATGCGATCTGTGTCCTCCGTTCCGGACAAATGAACACTCCGATCTCAAGTGCGATCTTCCCTGTCAAACAGAATACGTTCAGTTTATTCGGTTAGTCCCGATAAGTCTTAATCAGAAGAGAAAGGAGCTGTTTTTCTATTGTTATTATCTCTTAAAAACAAAAAAAAACAACGTACATTGTGTATTCACGATATGATCAAAAGACGATTACAGTTTGGAGTGTAAATAATCTATGAGAGTATAATAAACTATGGACAGAACTTTCATTACATGAAGATTGCCTTCACAGATATTTTCATGTCTTATGTCAAAATAAATAAAGACTGCAATGAACTGCCTCGATGGACTTTTCTGTTTTCAGTGACATATCACAACTTTGTGACAAATAGTACAATTTATATGATGAACAAGAGTGGATGGCAGTGCGTTCAGTTTCAAACTGTCTTGTTTATGTGTTCAGTTTCAGCCCGCACGTACTGCATTCTGTTGGTGCTCGCATGATCAGAACTTACTCTGTGTGCCACACTTCGCTACTAACCACAACATACAAAAAATATTTTGCATGCTACGATCACTTGCCTGGAACACAGGATGTAGATCGCATTCTGTGTGGCAGGCTCTTTAGACTTCAGACTGAAGATATAACATCTTGTTAATGGATCCATTGAAACATGTAAATTTTATGGAAATAAAATTATTGATAAAAAGAAAAATCATAGCTTATAAAATATTTAAAAAAATTTAAAGTGTTAAATAAAAATTTTGTTTATAAGAAATAGAAATTTTGTTTTTCAATTGTTAAAAATGTCACATTTTCTTGGCAGGTTTTACTTAGTATCTTAAACAAATTATCATTTATTAAATTTTCTGTGATTAACCTTACTTCTTTTTATTTTTACTATTTTTTCAATAGAAATTGTTATATTTGTATAATGAGTCTGTTTTACACGTATGAAGATTTAAAGTGTATTATCTTTTGTATTTGAAACTTAATTGATTGATTTAATCTTTCAGTATACTGTAACTGTTTCTACAGGCTTTCCATCATACGAATCGGTATCTCTTATAAATGCATCCCTGGTACCTGTTGCATTTCAATTGTATGTTTTAAATGATGGTACTCAGAAGGCTTTGACATGTGCTGAATTTGCTGAACAACAAAAGAAGGGACCTCTTCCCCCTCATCCACAAGAGTATATTATTAATCCAATGTATGGTACCATTGAGGCTGGAGAACATTTAAATGTGGAGGTACAAGTTAATAAATGTGGTTAGATTTTACAGTATTAATGATAAAAAAATAGTGTTATGGTGCAGACTTACTTTTCTTATTATATCTTGAAAAGTACATTGGATTTATATATTGTAATAATGCATGCATAATAAAACATCTGGTGTAAAACCCTCTCATAACTTTTTTTTGTCCATGTAAATAATGACAATCAACGTCTGTTGGGCTTTGATTTCGATGAGAAAAATATAGAAAATCACTTATTGACACTAAACTAAGCTCTGTAAAAAAAATGCGTAAAATAGAAGTTGTAGTTTTTTAAAATTTTTTGTAACTTCTGTTATGTGCACTAAAATGCATATTTAAAAAAAAAAATTTACCGTGAGATAAAACTCCCCATGAATTTTTTTAGCTGACATTTTATTTTTTTACATGTTTTTTTTGAACATGCTGCATACTCTTAGCCATTTTGAAATGGATGAAGATATTTGGAATTTTCTTTTCCCAGGTTAAATGTTAACTTGTAGATCTTTCAAACTGTGCCAGAAAACATACATGTTTACATTTGAAAATTATGAGATTCGAACACAGCTTTCAGTTTCGGCATAACCTGTACATTCGAAGTGAACAAAAATATTTTTATTAAATAGCCAATGGTCACATTATTTGGAAATAATTTTATGTCACTCTGTTTTCCTGCAATCAATTCGGGACAACTTATCTGCCTCACCTGGTATATATTTCATATATGACAAGAGAATGTAAAAATATTAGGTGGCTCGTTTGAATAAATTCATGTAAAGAATCCTGATTGACATCATTATCCTTAGAACAGGTTTTGCTGCGGTAAACTCATAATAATGGGCTTATTTCATGCGATTGATTCCAAACTATTGACAGAATTTGTTCAGTCTATAAATTATGAACTTATTGCAACAAAAAAAATATCAACGTCATATCATTGGTAGCAAAGAGGATGTTAAATGAGAGGGTTATAAGTTTTATACAAAGTAAATTTGATTCTTCAAAGAATTTCTGATAAACAGGTATCAGCATGTTAGAGGTCGTTAAAAAACGTTCAGTTTTAATTAGATTAGATGCAGTACTATCAAATCTATAATTCAATTAGTAAAAAATAAATTACCTGCCCAGATATACGGTTTTTTACACTTTTTAGTAAATCTTAGGATATAACTGATCCTATCACCGCAAAAGTCGACTTTTTGGAACTCCAGAAATAAGTATATGTTAAAATTACTGAGCAATGTAAATATATACTGTAGTTTCGTATGTAAAATTCTTTTTTAGTACACAAAATTTGATTATAGTTTTTTAACCATTTATATATGTATTGTTGAATCCTGAAAGCATATACTTTGCAAGCATATAAAGATTATTTAAATCCTTTTGGATAGAATGCTGTTTTTGTAATCAGGAAATCAGGATTTCCATTGAAAATACATTGAACAATATTGTTTTTAAAATGTGGCATGGGAAGGTGAAGGATATGAATGTATAAAATCATATTTACTGAAAATATCTTGACATTGTCAATAAGATCAAATTTGTCTTTATCTTCCCTGTCTTTTGATAGTTATCGAAAACTTGTAATAACCACTTTTAAAACCTTCTACCTCTTAATTAGATTTATCCCAAAATTCCACCAAATCTGTATTTCTCTTTGTTCTGTACAAGATGTCTGAATCATCAGATTAAATTATTAATAAACTGATTTATTTTAATAAGTATATTATCAATAATTGTTTTTTTTTATATATTTTTTAGATAATTTTCATTCCTAATTCTCATCGAAGTTTTACAACGTCTTTGATATTGGATTTAGTTGATACACAGCAAGAAACAGTAATGTTGTCAATGACTGGGTCTGCCATTTTTCCTGCGGTCCAGATAACACCTAAACTCTACAATTTACCATTTTGCTTCATCAAATACGCTTACACAAAAAAAATTATCATGGAGAACAGATCAAATGCACCGGGTTATTTTTATATTATACCTCAAAAAGTTAGTAGTGTCATTTCATATAATTTTAATGTAATTATTTACAACTGAGATCATATGAAATATTTTTAATTAGTTTCCTCAGCTATCCACTGTTTGTTTGAAATTTTTACTCATCTTATGCATACAGCCTGTAGCAGTGGTTTTTAAGCTTTGATCCACGGCTCCCTTGATCTACGGATTATTTCTGGTGGCACCCTTATTATAAACCAACCATTGTGTAGTACAAATTGTAATTATATTGTAACAACCATTGTACATTGTCATCATGTATATTTCGTGGGTGATTCCATTCACAGAAAAATAAAATAAAAAGGTAAACCATTTAAAAGGAAATGATTGCATATGCCGAGGCACAGCGCCCCTAGGCGCTGCAGCACAAACTTTGAGAACCACTAACATAATTAAAAAAATCTGGTGTGAAACACTCACACAACTTTCTCTTGCCAATGCAAATAATAAACAATAAACCTAACATTATTAATAAAATATTAGAAATAAACAAAAAACTAACATCAAAAACATAACCTTTTTTTAATCATGAGTGAATGACTCAAAATGAAAATCGAACTCAATTTGGCTTAAAAAAAAAACGGAAAATCACACTTTCACGCTAAACTAGGCTCTGTAAAGAAAAATTCTCTAAATAAAAGTTGTAGATCTCTTAAATTTCTATAAATTTTATTATATACTTTTTTCTCGTAAAGTACATACTAAAGCCAAAATCTTAAAAAAATCGATTTTTCACACGTTTTCGTGAGAAAAAACAGAAAATCGCTAATTACCGCTAAACTAAGCGTTATACAAAAAAATGCTAAAATCAAAAGTTGTAGGTTTTCAAATTCTCTACAACTTTTATTTTATACATTTTTGCTCTTAAATTAATATTAAAGCCGTAATCTTAAAAAAACACTTTTTTTACGTAAAAACACTTTTACCAAGAATTTCAGCAAACATGGCGCCTACCCTATCTTATAGAGAATAAAAAATTGAGTAAATGAGGCGATTTAAAAAAAAATCGTAGGACCAATTTTTGTGAAAATCGCAAAAAAGTGAAAAAATATACGAATAAACTACTACTTCCGGTTGACCGATTTTGATGAAAATGTTCGTGTCGGGTCCGGTAGTGGTATGTAACTTAAGTTTCAAGTTTCAAGTACGTACGATGTTCCACACACTCACAGACCAATCGCTAAAAACATGTTTTTTGGGTTCAGGGGGTCCGAAAACGTATAGATCCGGTGAAAACTCGATTTCTTAAAATCGACATGAAAACAATACTTTCCTTCCTATATATTAATATAGGCAAGAGAAAGTAAAAATAGTGGGATACATTGGTATAATCAAAAGTGTGAGATATATAACTCTATTGTATTTAGTGATAATAACTGTTATAATAAAAATGATATAATAGTCACTCACTGGTTGCGGGGTATTGATGTGTGTGTGTGCCCTGCTCTTTTACTTTGAAACTTCCTGCATGATTTATAGAAAAAAACAATATAGAACAACATTGAACTTTTTGTACTCCAAAAATATTGTTGGTGTTAAAAACTTGCATGTCT
The DNA here is from genome assembly GCA_035578175.1 of Catonia carolina. Taxonomy (NCBI): domain Eukaryota; kingdom Metazoa; phylum Arthropoda; class Insecta; order Hemiptera; family Achilidae; genus Catonia; species Catonia carolina. Next base: position 55,785,182 of record JAQMRL010000002.1, read on the forward strand.
GTAAATTTTTTTAAACATCACAATTTTTTTATGGTGTGTTTTAAATAAATATATCATTTTAAAACTTTTTAAGTCTAGCTTCATATCTTATAAATCTCACTGTGTTAGAGCTTCGAAAAGCCAATAAAGTTTGAAAACTGAGTTTTGATCTGTTTCCATAGGTTCATTTTATTATTTGCTGCATCTTTATTTTGATTAAATTGTACAAACCTGGCTTTTTGGTAATGAGTATTGGTAATATTAGAAATTGCTAGTGAGAGCAAGCATCTTCAAAATTGAAATGTTCTATGACAAGCAGTGTTTATAGTTTGGTATTCATTTTTTGGAAAATTCTATTTCATCTGTTCAAACTATTTATTTAAAGAAACTGTTTAGCTGATCATCATTATAAAATAGCTTGTGACATGAAAAAATCATGTGCAATGGTAATCACATGCAAATACAACCCATACAAATCACAAATTTCAGTTTTTTAAGCTTCACAGACCTTTACAAACTTTATGACTTGGTTAAGTTTTAAAAAGATGCCGCAGGATTAAACATATCATTAATTCATATAGGCAAGAGAAAGTAAAAATCCATTTTTTTATTTTAACCCTTCTGATATATTTTATCCTTTGATAAATAGATGTTATCTCACAAGATGAAATTATCTTAAGAATAGTTGAATTTCATGCGTTGATGGATATTTTTTGTTTTGTGAAAGGTCCGACGAGATACTACACTATTATATAAAGTTTCAGTTCAGGAAGGTATGCTGAAACCTTTTGAGCGGCTTGAAGTAGAAATAAATATAGTTGTTACTCAGCATGGAGAACATCAGGAAAATGTTTCGTAAGTAATTTGTTTAAGTTTGGTTGGTTAGTTTTAATCTTTGTAACATACAACTATTTTTCTCACTAAAAAAGATTTGTGTATTTCATATAAAAGCTATATTTAAAAACCTTCTCAGTAATTAGAAGGATTTAAAGCAGGATTATGATCTAACCCTTGTTCTGTTTAGCCATAAGCTGGAGAAGGTTATTGGGGAATAGGAAATGAACTTGCCAAGAAAGGGTTGTTAAACCAAGTACTCATTGGAGGACCAAAGAAGAGCATAAAGATTCAACTGTTTTGCTTTAGAGATGACTTGGCTATGATTGATAGGAACTTGGAAACAGTAAAGGAACAAATCATAATGTTGGAAAAACAAACAGGAATAGCAGAACTGCAGATTTCCTTTGAAAAACTAAATTCATATAGAATATCAAAACAGTCTCATGTTGCTTCACAGTATGAAATAATTGGAAAAGTTTATAGCTTTAAGTCTACTTCAGGCAGATAATACAATCAAAGACCAAAAACCTGTTTCTGTTATGTGAGCGAATGCCTCAGAATGACAAGGAAGGCTGCTCTAAGAGAAGTAGAGATATTTGAGAGAAATGTCATTGGCAAAATAAGGGTAATTAAGATATTAGATGGACATTACAAGTTATGAGAATGAGAATAACTGTACTACTAGAAAAACATTAGAAAACAAAGACTGAAATTCTACAGTAACCTATGTAGAATTAATAAAAATTCATATTTAAAGACACTAAACCTAACAAATGTTCTAAGGAATTCAGAAAGGATTTAATAAAGAACTGGAACAAATCGAAAAAATATAATAGATCAAACCAAATCTATACAATTGATTGCTGACTTTTAGGGCTCTCATAAAGAACCAAAAACAGAACACTGGATGAAAGCTCTGTATGAATTATTAAAATTAGCAGTACTTATAACCTAGCAATTTATTGTAGATTAGTAGTATCTGATTGATTGTTCTAAACATGAATATCAATGAGCAGTTACTTGAACATGAATTATTGTAATGAATATGGCATTTAACAAAGTATATGGCTGGGCTATGTTGTCGTAGAGCAAAAGGAAGTATTTATGCATGCATATGACCTTTGTAATGTCTAGAGATATGTACAGACTGCAGTTGGTTTCTGCATAAGCTTTGTACTTTCAGTTACCACTACTAAGAATGTGGCCATGGATAGATGATTACTATACAAGGTCTGTTATAAAAGTAGCAGACATTTTCTTTTTTTTTGCAAAAAATCTGATGGATGTGAATCAAGCACACTTGCATGAGCCGACCTTGAACCTTCGTGAGCATGCATGAATTTTTTCCCGCCTGTTGATAGCGTCAGTCATTGGTAAACAGTGGTTGAGTAAGGAGTGTGTAATGCTCTCGTTTTTTTGTGAGGAAAATGATGGAACGACTAGAGCAGCATTACTGCATCCACGAACACCACAAACAGTGACCCTGACTTCATGAACACCGTAAATACTGGTGATGAGTCTTGGGTGTACAGGTACGACCTGGAAACCCAGTCATCACAGTGGAGGCATTCCACGTCACAAAGATCAAAGAAGGCCCGCCAAGTGTGCAGCAATGTCAGAGCGATGCTGACTGGTTTCTTTGACTTCCGCGGTGTGGTACACCAAGAGTATGCACCATAGGGTCAAACAATCACCAAACATTACTGTTAATTGTCGACAGGAAATTGGATCCTCCATTACGACAAAGCTCCAGCAAATTCCTCGCACTTGATTCAGAATTTTTTGGTGAAAAACCAGACTCCTATGGTTCAACAGGCTCCTTACTCTCCTGATATGGCCTCCTGCGACTTGTGGCTGTTCCCCAAACTCAAGAGGCCATTGAAAGGAACACAATTTCAGGCAAGAGAAAACATTATGCCAGAAATGACAGCTGAGCCAAACTCAATTCCAAATGAGGCCTTCTTGGAATGCTTTAAACAATTTGTACCGCTGGGAGAAGTGTGTGAGTTTCAAGGAGATGACTGTGGGTGATTAGGTTTCCAACGCTCCAGGTATGCCAGATTTTTCCTTGGCCAAAGGTCGGATTTTTTTCTAGCAGACTTTGTATAAGTTTAGTTAAGTTGCTTATATTTTTAATTTCAGAATGTTACTTTTTGGGGAACACAAGCCAGACGCAATTGTTTCATTATTCTGCACTGGTCAAGGGCCTGTTGTCACTATAACTCCAAATATATTGGATTTTCAAAGAGTACAACTTCTGGAATCTCATACTATGCTACTTTCTATGGTTAATGATGCCCCAATTCCTGCTCATTTCTGTTCCATAACTGTAAGTTTGAATTTTTTTTAATTTGTTTTACATCAGCGTTTTGTATGGTTACATCACAGCATGTGGTGAGTAGGGCAGATGAAAATGGATGGTGAATAAAAGTGCCTGACTGGGAATTAAATCTGAAACCCCTGTCATAAAAGCTAGTTGTGCTGAATTGAGTTTGAAATAAATGTGTGGAGTTCATGTATGTAGTTGGGTAGCGGCTATTCGTGCCTTAGCAAAACGGCCTAGCTCTTAAAGAAAATGTCAAAATCAGTATTTGTATTTTTACATTTAAGTATAGAAAATTTATTAAGTGGCAGCAGATTGATTGGAATGAATGTGAAGATGGAAAATTAATTATTTATTCATCAATTTAATTAGTGATCATTTAAAATTCTGGGTAAAAAACACAAATTTCTCATAAAACTTCCACCTTCATATATTTTCATTTTGGTACTGGTTTGTATACCATACTTCCCAACAAATTGTATATTCTTCCCGACGTGTAGGTAAATTTACTAGTAACAAATTAAAATTAACAATTTTGAACAATGTATTGGCAACATTTATCTTATTATAAGGGTGTAATTTTACTTATATTGCTCCAGTGGTTTGGAAACAGTGTAAAAATGAGTCTTTAAAAGTTTTTGTTAGTTAATAAATTTAATTATCTATTATCGATACTATTATAAAGACAAAGCGTGTTTTTGTGCAGGCTAATTTCCAAAACTACTGAAAGGTTTTTCATTTAATTTTGACAGCATATTTGTATCTACATTCACAGCAACATTTTAATTTTACATTTTCAAAAATAATAACCTTAAGGACCCAAATGAAGATTTTCATAAATATGTGTGTGCGTGCGCGTGTGCAAGTGCATGCATGCGTGTGTGTGTGTGTGTGTGTGTGTGTCTGTATGTTTGTGTGCACGTGATTGTGTATTGCTGTTGAAGTTGATGCAGGGATTTGATGTCTGCGGGAGATGTACACAGGGGAGATCAAAAGATTGTTTTGTGTGTGTGTACTATTGTTGCATTTATAGTGGTCAGTCGATGCTTTAATTTTAAAAATTACCATCGAGAGGGAGTTAGTTCAAATCCCACACAATTAAAAAAACTTTTTTATTTTGTTTTATTGCTAAATTAATTGTATTAAAAATATCATTAAAGTGATCCAGTGTGGTCTTAAAAGTAAAAAAAAATAATATCATTAAATAATTTGTTAACTTAATTCATTTAAAAAATATTTAATGAATTAAAAATTATAATTGTAATTTCAAATGGTTTTCGTTATTCAATTAAAACTATCAATGATAATTTAACAAAAAATAAATAAATTAATCAAAAATAAAACAAAAGATAATTTTAATTAGTGTGGGATTCAAATTTAAGACCTCTTGTATGATAATATCTTGTAAAATTTCAAATAACCACTGAAGTCGCTCGGCTATTGTTCTGACAACAATTAATGCACACCTTTTTCTCTTGTAAGTACCACGCTATATCGAAATTGAATAATGTTTTGTCTGCTGCGTGCTGGCAGGTTGCTAAGTGTACTTGGCATCGTATAATATGTAGTCATAAATAATAACTTGTTAATTAATTATAACATGGGTTTATAAAAATTAATTTAAAAGATTATTACTGACCAGGCAATACTCTATAATATTGAATATTGGTAGTCAAAATGTTCAAAATACGTATCTCAAAGTAATTTCTTTCAGGTAATACAAGTCTTTCTTCCGGTAATATTGGTTGCGTGTGCAAGTTGCACTATTGTTTTTGTAAACAAAATTCTACATTTGACAATATAAAATTAAATGTTTCCAGAGTCATTCTCATGTATTTAAAAACATGATTTTTTTTTTAATTGCTGAAAAAGATGATGATACTCGCCGTACAATTTTCTGTTCTTATTAATGTCACTAACGGTATCGTCTTTAAATGATAATAATTTTGTGAAAACGTTTTCTATTAGAAATAATTCATCATCATTGCTGCTACTGGAACTCATGTTGAATACCGATAACTGAGTGAAGGTTAAGCACGTAATTATTACATGTTCCCACTATGCGCACTCGCCAGCGTGAATCAGCGACCAGCGTTCACTGTGCGCTTACCCCCAATGTTTACCAGTGTGCGTGTACATTGACCTTCACTATTACATAAACTGTTGGGTATTTCACACTCGTCATCTAATAAAAATATATTGGCTATCCGCCATATAAGGGTTAAGATCCTAGTATTTTTTTCCAGTTAAGTACTTTGATTTTGTTGCTATTTCAGTTTCAGTAACTTGAAATTACTATTTTCTTTGTGGTTATAGAAGATTAAAAATAAAACTTCTAGTACATATTATTTAATTTTTCTTCTGTGGTAAACATTTTTACTGTGCCCAATAGAAACTTCACTCATTGTGTTTTATAAGATTTTTTTTTAATTGTAATAATTCACAAAGTTTATGACTACTTGAGGAAAGTTTTTGGAAGTATGGGAATTACCAATATTTTATTTTTCAGGATAATCGCTCTAATTATTCAGTTGCTGTTTATCCTGAACAAGGAACACTTCAACCTAACGAAGGTTGCAAATTACATGTTACTATTAGGTTGTGCGATAGCGGAGCAATCAGTGATAAAGTGACAATTAAAGTGACAGACAGTCGATCCATTGTTGTTGAAATTTTCGCAAAGGGTGTCGGAACTGGAATCGTTGTTCAGCCAAAAATATACCCAGTTTTTGATTTAGGAACACTTGCCAGGTAATTATACTGGATAAATAAAATTAATATGTATTTAAAGGTAACAAGTGGAAAGTTACAAGTTATTTTGGTGTAATAGAATTAATTGAGGTAGTTATAAGATATATATTATGCTCTCGATCAGTTGTATATTTTCAAATTGCCCCTTCAAAATGGAAGTTCTTAAGGAGTGAATTGACATTTCTTTGCCCAACTGTCAACTTTAACAGTTTCATTTGTATCTAGCCTATGTGGGTCAGATATGTATGTGAGTGGGTAATCTTCAGAATGTTACAAACATTTAAAAAATTTTTTTACTTATTTCTAAAATAATATTTAACTGTATTTCTTTCATGCAGTTTCAATACAGATACTGTGTGAAATGTGAGTGCTACTTCTTGTTTTTATTTGTTTTCAGACTGTAATGATGCAAAGGATTGCTTTTTAACTTGTTTGTTCCATTTTCTCTTGGTGTAATATTTTAAAGCTATTCAGTTTTTGAAAAATTATTTACAAAAAATGTTTTTATTTTCAGCCTCAAACACTATGTAATACCTTTACAAATAACGAATTATAGTTCTAAATTGCATACACTTTATTGGACAAGAGATGCTAAATGCAGGACACAAGTGCTCCAGAATGAAATTGTTAATTGGTAAGATATGTATTGTTTATTTATTAGTTTATAGGTTATTTTATTTAGTTTTAATTTTGATATTATTTAAAATTGCTGTTTGGGAATAAATCAATATTATGTATCCCCATAATTATGGAGTAATTTTTAGTCATATTAACTTGACCATTCGTCACTTCTACCAGTTGGTTTATGAAACTCCTTGATCAATACATAAGAATGTTAACTCTAGAAATTAGGATGTACCGAAAAGTATTCTTTGAATGTCCTGTGTAGCTTTAGTGCAATTACATGTGGCACTATTTTGTAGTTTTCTTAATGCAGTTAATTTAATAAAATATTTTAAAATTAAGCTATTTTGTGTGATCAGTAAAATCGTTACTGAACATCCACAAAAATGCCTTTATAAACTTGATTTTGCTGTTAATTATATTATAAATGTTCAAATAACCTTTTAAGTAATTGTAACTTGTATCTCAGTTTTTTTAGATCTCCATTTGAATAAATTATTTTGAGTAATTATTTGAATAGTTAATAATGAATTATTTAATAATAATAATAATAATAATAATAATAATAATTATTATTATTATTATTATATATTATATTATAATCTCTTATTAATAATAATAATAATTATTATTATTTTTTTTATTATTATTATTATTTGAATAATTATTTAATGATTTTTTTTCTAGGTCATATTTTAAATTTGAACCGAACAAGTTAGATGTTTTACCAGATCAAAAGACTTCTACTTCAATACACATTTACAGTAGTAGGTAAGTGTATTAAAAAAAAAATTTTAAATTCTAATGAGGGGATGGTATACCCTGTACCTTGTTATACGAGGGCAGTCCAGAAAGCCTGTCACGTTTTGATATAAAAAAAACTAAGTACAAGAAAATAATTTTATTATATACATTTGAAAGTGCAACTAAAATGCCATTTTTCTACATAACCACCAAACAAATTAAGACACTTACAGCGGTGAACTAATTTTGAAATGCCGGCGTCATAAAAGTCTACCGCCTGTGATTTTAACCAGTTAGTCACACCCTCCTGCAGCTCCGCGTCGTCGTCAAAGGTAATCGTCGTACCTAATTTTTCTGTAACAATTTCGTGCAATAAACTTTTTGAAATTTGTGGGAAAAAAGCGATAGTTCTCTTATGGTGAATCGACCGCTATGGTGAATCGATAATGGCCGCGATAGCTCCGCCCCTAGCGGCTACAACGCAAAACGTGACAGACTTTCTGGACTGCCCTCGTATTAACTTATTTGAGATAACTCCAAAAGTGTTTTATTAATCAAAACTTCACATTTTGTAGGTTAAAAATAAAGTCCGTGTACCAATCTAAAAATAATTTATTAAATTTTGTTTTTTCCATTTGTATCCAACTATTATTTAAAAAATTGTGTTAAAAATAAATTCTATGATTGTGGATTATGACCGTAAAAATTCAAAGCAAAAGTTTTTAATAGTAACTGAGATATGTGTATCTGAAATTAAAAAATACAGTTATTCAGAAAACGAGCGTTAAGTTAGATGGAAAAGAATAGATTAAAGATTGTATTCAATGAACAAAAAATACATGTAAGCTGTGGTTTTGTTGCAAAGTATGGATCAGGTTGAAAATGTATCAAAAACAATACACAAATTTTCCGAATGATTAACGACACAATTGACAAATACTTTTACTTAAATATACACAGAAAATGTACACATAAATTAGCGAATTCAAGAAGCAAATTACACCTCAGGAAAAATGAAATTTTCCTAATTTAAGACTGTCAGATTTTCAGTATGTTACTATCGTTGTAAGGAGTGAGTTTCATATTGTAAAGTAATGCTAAAACTTAAAATCAATATTTTCTCATTTACTGGAGTATTAATGGTCAAGATCTTATTGTTTTTCAAAATTTACCGTATTTTTCAAAAATTTTTGAAAAATGTCTTTTAGATTTTATTTTCATCTTAAAAATTTCCTAGCATCTGGATTGTAGATTTACAGTAAAACCTCTGTAATTTTAAATCCTCCCTAAATCAAATATTTACTCTATCCTCTTGAAAAATTCTACTTAATTTAAATCCAATTACTTCCCTTATTCGAAGAATTTTGAGAGTTTTATGGTCATGTATTGTTAAAAAACATTTTTGAGGTATAATTAGTAAATAATTTACACAAGTGTACACAATTTCTGATGACGCATGTGTGACGGTCAATACAGTTAAGGGTATATCACAACTGATTATACCCTTAATTGGTATACTTGGTTATACTAGTTATACTTATGGTTAGCGCAACTGGCTTCTACAGGGGGGGGGTCCCGGTTTCAATTCCCAGTCCGGTCTGGCATTTTTTCATCACTTATTTTCATGTATCATCCTTCTCACCATCTGCATTAGCAGCAATTGCAAAACAGTCAGACGTAAAACCAAAAAAGGGTATAACAAGTGTTAATTCTAAGAATAAGAGGCTTCTGAATTTTATCCCATTCTGGTACCGTTAAAATATTAGTCTACTGATGAGTCACCATCAGTTAAGTAGTTGATAATAAAACTATTTGTGCTATGTAGAGATTTAAGTACAATAGCTGTAATAATTCCTGAGATAATTGATCTTGGCTTTACCAAATTTTACATATGTCATAAAGAATTGTTCAACTCTCCTTACAACAAATAAGTTGCTAAATCGCCACTCTTATTCTTACAAACTGACTACTACGTTACTGACCCTCAGATATGGCGGTTTACTATACAATGTGCTCTTGTGAAGTGACCAATCTCTATTCTAATGGCAGTCACTGAGAATTGAATAATTGATTAAAGAAACCAGTTTTATTTTGTTGTTGTAATACAGCTTTTATTTAAAATGCGTGATTTGTTGTAAATGATAAAAATTTGGAAAATTGGACTAGGGTTTACTGAACTTTTTGTCCACTAAATCATTAAACCTAAGATTCAGTTTGTTGACAATGTCTTTAATCGACCAATTTTCACCTCACTGTCAGTTAGTTGCTCTGGAGAAGTTAAACTATAAAAACAATCTTTTCTATATTTTTTTATTTTTTTATTGAATTGTATTTTATTTTTCTGGTATATAAAGTATATTTTCAGTTAAATTGCTTATTAAAAAAGGTTTTTTGTTATGAATTAGGTGTGAAAATGATGTATCAGAACAATTCTACAATTTTGCAGCGATTAGTAACAGAGGCACGCGATTTGTATTGGATACTTGTACAATAAAAGCAACATTTACTTCTCCGGGTTTGGAAACATCTGAACCAAGTTTGTACTTTCGAATTGATTATACACCTGAAAACACTACAGTTAAAACTCAAACTAGTAAGTTTTTCATTATCACTTGCTAAAAAAAAGTTATGACTGAAAATTATGTAACTACTGTTTTAAGAGTGGCAAATTTGCTGTGTTTCAGTGGAAAATATTCAGGGCTGTGCAGTAGATTTTCTCAGTATGATGCAAGCCTTTGATACGCTGCCCCTTAGGCTTAAATTTCGTCCCCCAGACCAATTAAAATCAAAATATTGTCAATATATGTAAGCTCAAAATGGAACTATCAACACATAACATGCACATTGTCTTTTGTGATAATTACCATCTCAGCATTTAGGAGTGGTATATCACAAACAAAAAGCTTCACGTTGTCAGATCAAAAGTCAGTCTTTTGGCAAGCGATCGTCAACAATGAGCAATACGCGTATCCCTGGCTACGCCTGCATTCGTAGCATCGCTTCGTATCTCGGCTCGCACATGCGCACTGTGTCTGTCAACCACTTGCTCCATAGACAATTCTGTGTTTCTGTCAACTTGTCTACTGCAACTATAGTCTCTCGCTGCGAATGGTCCAGTTGCATTGGAAAAGCAATATCAGAGTTAATAAACCAAGTGAGACAGCGTCCCGTGCTATGGGGCTGTTCACGATTAGAATATAGGGACACTAACATGTGCAACTTAGCTTAGGAAGAAGTTGCAGACATTTTGAAAGAACCAATTACAGTAATTCTGTTTCATTTAGTATGCAAGCCGTTTAAATGCTCAGTGTGCATGATATTTTTCAAACAGGCATTTGCCCGGGAGTTTAGTGAAAGCAATTTTAAGTATCAAATGTACGGGCAAAGACAGGGTTAAAAAATATTGCTTTAAATTTTAATTGACTGTAAACTGCTAGAGATTGTAAAGGTAGAATGTCAAAGCCTCACTTTGTAGCAACAAAATGTGAAAGAAAAACAATAGAAAATCAGTAAAACAAGAAACGCATCGGTAACTAAATATCTAGTCCCAAATGAAAAACACAGAAATAAGAAACAAAAGATGATCTAATGAATTTAAAATTTATTAAAAGACTTTTACCAAAATTTTAATTTTATTAATTGAAATTAATCATGTTATATTTATGTAATTTTGTTTCTGTATGTATCATCACATTTGGTGGTTTTCTTGTGTAGTATAGTTTCGAATTAAGAAATAAAGTTAAAAACACAGCATGCAGTATTCACTTAACCACATATTATTAACAACTAATAAGCAAATAAAATGAAAAATCTGGTGTGAAACACTCACACAACTTTCTCTAGCCAATACAAATAATTAACTATACAACCTAACATTAGTAATAAAACATTACACATAAACAAAAAAAGTATCCTCAATAAACATAACCTAATTTTAATCATAAGTGAACAACGCAAAATGAAAAACAACCTCAGTTTGGCTTAAAAATATGGAAAATCTCTCTTTTACGGTAAACTAGGCTCTGTAGAGAAAAATGCTCTAAATAAAAGTTGTAGATCTCTTAATTTCCTATAAATTTGATTATATAGGCTTCACTTTTGTCGTAAAATGCATGCTAAGACTGAAACCTTAAAAAAATGATTTTTACTTTCTCTTGCCCATATGAATATATAGGAAGGAAAGTATTGTTTTCATGTCGATTTTTCGAAATCAAATTTTCACCGGTTCTACACATTTTCAGACCCCCTGAACCCAAAAAACATGTTTTTAAGTGATTGGTCTGTGTGTGTGTGTGTGTTTGAACAGTGTGTGAACAGAATATCTCAAGAACTGAACATCGTACGGAGTTGAAACACCACTACTGGACCCGACACGAACCTTTTCATCAAAATTGGTCAACCGGAAGTAGTAGTTTATTCATATAATTTTTCACTTTTTTGCGATTTTCTCAAAAAAGGTCCTACAATTTTTTTAAAAATTGCCTCTACTAAATTGTTTATGCTCTACAGGATAGGGTAGGCGCCATGTCTGCTGAAATTCTTGGTGAGGCTGTTTTCTCGTAAAGAAATGGTATTTTTAAGATTACGGCTTTAATATGCATTTTAGCACAAAAATTTATATAATAAAAGTTGTAGACAATCCTACAACTTTTATTTCAAACATTTGTTTGTATAACTCTTAGTTTAGCGGTAATAAGCGATTTTCTGTTCTTTTCTCATGAAAACGTGTGAAAAATCGATTTTTTTAAGATTCCGGCCTTAGTATGCATTTTACGACAAAAGTGAATATAATAAAATTTATAGGAAATTAAAAGATCTACAACTTTTATTTAAAGCATTTTTCTCTACAGAGCCTAGTTTAGCATGAAAGAGTGATTTTTTGTATTTTTAAGCCAAACTGAGGTTGATTTTCATTTTGCGTCTTTCACTCATGATAAAAACGTTATGTTTTTTGAAATTAGTTTTTTTGTTTATTTTTAATATTTTATTACTAATGTTAAGTTATATTGTTAATTATTTGCATTGGCTAGAGAAAGTTGTGTGAGTGTTTCACACCAGATTTTTTTAAAAAAGAAAGTATTATTTGATTTATTTTTCATTTTACAGAAACTATATATCTACGAAATAAGACTGATCTTGCTGCAAATCCAGTGATTAGGACAAATCCACCTTTTTTTATTGTGAGTGCTGATACAAAAAAATGCGAGGAAAGTTTAAATATTGATAAAACGTCAGATTATCTAGTTTCAATCATGTTTGATCCTGGAGTTAGTGAAACTTCAGTCAGTGCTGTTTTTGTTGGCGAGCTTAAAATATTGTTCAGAGACATTCAGGTAATGCTATTTTTCCTTTTTAATTATTTAATGGGGGTGTTGTGAAGCATGTACAATTAATTATTTCAAAATATTATGTGAAGTAGATGTTGCAACTGTTTTTGTAGGCAGCATAAGTCAGGCTTTTGCAATCGACTGGGTAGTGCTGCTATGGAGTATTACCAATAATCAATGTAGTCAGTTAAATTATTGCTCCTTTTCTGGGAATTATGTTAGAGCTATAATATGAGTATTATGAACCACTTCTTTTATCTCACTTTTAATTAATCATTGTATTAAAGAAATTAAATCCTTACAATTCAAGTTATTACAGTTTTCATTTGAAAATATATTTTGTTATACACATCTCCAGGCAAGACGGGTTCACAGCTAATCAGTCAATAACTGTCTTAGAAATGATTTCAAAACAGTATCTGTGAAGAGTGTATAAATCTTAATTTCAGTTTTTAGAAAACATATTGTTACAGATTCACGGTTATTGTATTTTTACTTTCTCTTGTCCTGTATGAATATTTAGAGAAGGAAAGTGATGTTTTCATATTGGTTTTTTGATATTGAGTTTTCATTGGAAATACATGTTTTCAGGTCCCTGAACCCAAAAAACATATTTTTAGTAATTGGTGTGTGTGTGTGTGTGTCTGTGTGTGTACAAAATACCGTAATGGAATAGTGTACAAAGTTGAAACTTGGAATTCATGTTAGGTACTGCAAGGGGACCCATCATGAACATTTTCATCTAAATCAATCAACCAGAAATGGTAATTTATTGTTGCCATTTCCCACTTTTTTGTGATTTTCTCAAAATCGGCTACGATTTTTTTTAAGTTGTCTCATTTACGACATTTTAAATTCTGTACAAAGTAGGATAAGCGCTAAGCCTGCTCAAATTCTTGGGGAGGCTGTGCTCTCATAGTAAAAAATGGTTTTTAAAGATTTCAGCCTGGATATGCATTTTAGAGCAAACCTGTGTATAATTAAAGTTGTTAATAGTTAAAAATCTACAACTAATATTTTTTTTAGAATGCTTAATTTAGTGTAAATTAGTATTTTTCTGTTTTGCTCATTAATATCGATAAAGACTGGATGTTTAAGATTGTGGCCTTAGTATGCATTTCACAACATATAATCAAAGTTGTAGGAAATAAAGAAACCTACAATTTTTATTTCAAATATTTTTCTTCTACTGAGCCTAGTTAAGCGTCAGTTAGTGGATTTTCTGTATTTTTAAGCTTTACAGAGGTTGATCTTTGTTTTGTGTTGCTCACTCATTATTAAAATTATGTATATTTTTCATATTACATTGTTTACTCATGATTAAACATTGTTCATTATCTACATTAGCAAGAAAAAGTTGTGTGAGCGTTTCACACCAGATTTTTTTTAACGCTTTCTCTTTTATTAATCAGAATACAAATTAAATTGTTTTAATACTTTCTTTATTTTTTAATAGGCTACACTTATCTATCTTTATTTTTTTCTAGGATGAAGTTTTACTAAAAGGAGATGTAAATTTTCCAAATCTTGCAGTTGGTCGTAGTAGTATTGATTTTGGGTACTTACCAGTCGGATCTAGCGCAACTGCAGTTTTTATGCTTTATAACACTGGGGTACTATCGTCTACATACTACTGGGATATCAACGGCATTATGTTACCATTAACTCCTCCTGTACGGGACGTAAGTGGTCTTATTATTCATTACATAACATAACATTGTATTGATATTATCAATGCTTGCTGACTAAAAATAAAGATATATAAGAAAAGTGTCAAAAAAATTTGTATAATCAAATATAGTTTCACTGAACTTAACTAAATCCTCTTTGCATATTTTTTAACTAGATTACTCAAAATAAAGAAGATTTGTTATTCATGTATCAGTTGGTGTGTTCATTCAACCGGCTGCATTGGCGTAGTTGGTAACGTGCTCACCTCTCATCATGCGGTCTTGGGTTCGAATCCCATTCAGGCACGTTACAAAATATCATTTCATCCTTTCATCCTTCACCTTCTGCATTAGCAGTAATTGCAGAACAGTCTGACGTTAAAAAAAAACATCATTCAGTTTTAAATTATCCAGCCATTTATTGTATTAATCAGCACTCCTGAATTTAATTGCAAGTGTCTTGGTTTTAATTTCCAATCTATTTTTGCACTTAAAACGTATTATTTTTTTCAGTTACACTTCACCATCTGCATTACTATTAATGCATAAAACAGTTGGTCACATAACCAAACAAAAACATCCACTTTTCTTTTACACTCTAAATCCTTAGAAATCTTTTTTCATCTGTATCACTCCGATTCTAAAGTCAATGTATATTCCAGTAAGTCAGATTTATCCACTTAATAAGTTCTGTAATTGTCTACTTTCAGAATGGTTATTGTTAATTCCATCCAGCTATTTTTTCAAAAAATATTCTAACAAGTTCGGAGCAATTAGTCCTCTGCTTACTCAACTAAAGAAATGAACCCTGTAATTTTTCCCTCAGCTACAGAAGTCCTAGTTTCATGTGCTGGATGTTTGTAATTATTTAGTAAATTAAAATTACAGTTCAAGTTCTTTACCAAAAATCTTGATGATGATACACAATTAAATAGGTACTCTATTAAAATATATTAAATACATGTGTAATCTTGATGGTATTTGTTTTTGTATTTTGCACGTATTATTTATTTTATATTTTTATGGCTAATTGTTTTCAGTTTATCTTTATGTATGTAGTTTGTTCTTTGTTAGCTATTGTTTTATTGTTTCAAGTAAATGCCCGGTCAGCCCCTTTTTTTGTGTTTTGGGCATTAGCATAACCTCTCCATCCCTATCCCAACATTCATCATGATCATCACCCATGATATATACATGTGGTATTCATTATTTTATGTTAAAATAAAAGTTTATTTATTTTCTTTATTATTTGTTTATTTACATACGTGTTCATACCTGACACCAATAATAATAACAAGGTCTCAGTGTATTTTTGTTGATAAGATCCTGGTTGATGTTGAAGTGGTATGAAGGAAAGAAGCTATTGCAAACAACCAGTGTATTATCAGAGGGTGGCTTGTCAGTGATACCATTATGGTAATTGTATTTATTTACTCTCGTAGATAGATTAATCAGATTTTTGTTCAAGATCTTTTCTAAAAAACGTTAGTTGTTTTCTTTAAAATTTACAAAAGGGTCATGAATTTTGCTGCTTGTGCAATCAGAGATTCAAATGACTACTTATTAGATTCAGGAAAGCCCAGTTTTATTTTTCCTGGGATCTGTATTAATCTTAAGAACTTATTGTTCTGTAAAAATCTGAAAATTTATGTTTCCATTAACTTTTTATATTTCAGAACCAGGAAATCGTTATTTATGAAAATGATATAGCAACCTTTACAGCTTATAAGGCTGATGGTGTCCAGGTGTCCTGTAATAGTGAAACAGAAGCATTTACTTATGCACCATTTACTAATAAAGATTATGTTATAGTAAGTAAAATTATTGTTAATTATTCTTGACACTGTTTCATGGTTAGTTAGCAGTTAAGCTAACACTGTGTGGGATGTTTACCCAGAGGGTAGCTGCTATCCAAGCGACTCACCAGGCATTAATTTGTCAAAGGTGCGACTGCATTGCCCTCTCCGTCCAATCCATAGTGGATGGTGTATTGTTTGGCTCGTAGCAAGGTGAATAATCCCGTTGGTTATTTCCTTCTACCCACCACATGCATGTCCTTCATTCTTGTGTTTTATTTAGTGCTTTGAATAGTATTAAATATTAGTATTTGTGTACAATGCTTTTGCCAGTATGGAACAATCAGTCAAATGAGTAATTTTTAAGCACAAAGCCATCTGGGACCCATCTCTCAACCTGAGGAAGAATTTCAAAATAATATTTACACACCCAACTTATAATTTATAATGAATAATAATTTTAACCTTAATGTAAGAAAAAGTGGCCTTCCTGAAGTTTGAAGAGTTATTAAAATATATTTCTCACACGTGAAGGACACAAAAAATAACTAACTTTCCTTAGATAGAATATAGTAGATGATAGAATTAGATCCACATGCAATGTTGGACACCAACCACTGTATACACTGTGCTCCACACTGAATGTGTGAAGCCTCCGTCACTTGCATCGGTTGATACCATTGACATGAATAATGCTCATTTTGAAATGTGGTTTCATATTAAACGTTTTCCTATCAGTTATGCTGATCTCATATTAAAATTTTGTATTGTGTACTTCTGAATGCAAGAGTCACCATTTTTCTGATAACATTGTCACTGCACATTTGTGGTCGCTTCCAATTCATTTTTTTATGTATGTTATTTTTGATCATCAGCTGTCCAACTCTGTGTAGATCTTACTCTTTTTTCCTTTAAAATTTAGCTGTCATCTTGCTTTTTGTACAGCTTTGTATTCTTTTTATTTATCAAACTATCTGTTGTATTATTTTCTGTTTCTTTTTTTATCTATTTTATTATAAGAATTTATCTACGAGGGCCATCCGGAAAGTAGTACCCGTTTCCGCCGCATGAGGCGCTGACGAGGCGAGCAGCCGCCGGTCAAGGTCAGATCGCTTCAGTGGCTTGTCTGCCTTCTCTGTTGTAAGTTCCGCGACGCTAGCATTGCCTGTCTTGTTTCTGTGACCGTTCATAATGTTTAAAAAAATTGAGAACGCCCGCCAGTTGTGAAGTGAGGGCTGTAATAAAATTTCTCAATGCAAGAAACGTTCGACCTTGTAATATTCATCGCCAATTAAAGGAAGTGTATGGAGACGATGTGATGGATGAGTCATCTGTTCGGCGCTGGTGTCGTAATTTTAACTTGGGGAGGGGGAACACACACGACGATGAGCGTTCAGGGAGACCATCTGTCATTACAGATCAACTGCTGAGGTCAGTAGATGAATTCGTGAGGCACGATCGGCGCGTTACAATTGATGACATCTGTGAACATTTCCCTAATGTTTCTCGCACAATTCTTCATGAAATTGTCAAAGACCATCTGCATTATTCAAAAATTTGCGCAAGGTGGGTCCCTCGCATGCTTACAGATGAGCACAAAACCAAGCGTATGGCTGCTGCATTAACATTTTTGGAACGTTATTCTGATGAAGCAGACGCGTTCTTGAATCGCATAGTTACTGGTGATGAAACGTGGGTTTGTTATGCTTCACCTGAGAGTAAACGACAGTCAATGGAGTGGCATCATCCTCATTCACCAAAGAAACCAAAAAAATTCAAGACTGTTCTGTCCACCAGGAAACTTATGGCAACCATTTTCTGGGATCGACGTGGTATACTGCTTATTGATTTTATGGCCCGTGGAGACACTATTAACGCTAATGCGTATTGTGAAACATTAAAGAAATTACGGCGGGCAATACAAAATCGACGGAGAGGTCTATTGTCTGATGGCGTCATTCTCCTCCATGACAATGCCAGGCCTCATGCAGCGGGGATAACACAACAACTTCTGCAGCAATTCAATTGGGAAATTTTCGACCATCCACCGTATAGCCCGGACTTGGCCCCTTCAGATTTTCATCTCTTTACAAAACTTAAAGAGTTTTTGGCGGGAAAAAGATTTGACAGCGATGAAGAACTTAAAGAAGGTGTGACTACGTATTTCGATCGGCTGGCGGCGGAGGAATATGATGCTGGAATACAAAAACTCGTCACACGTTATGACAAATGCTTAAATTTGCTTGGAGATTATGTGGAGAAGTAGTTTAAGGTATGCTCTTTTCAATAAAAATGTTTACATTTGTTAATATTTACTTCTGTGTCTTTATTTCACAAACGGGTACTACTTTCCGGATGGCCCTCATATATAAGGATGAAGGTTTTCGGAACTGTTTTCGGTGAACATTTTTTTAAAATGTCATTCCCCATGTGCAGATTTCCCTTCATCATTGTTATTACTTTCTAATTTCCTATTAAGCTCTGCTAGGACCCTTGAATAGGAATTGTATGGACACAAAGGATCTATTTTGTACCTGACAAAAATGCGGGATTTGATATTACTTGATCTATCATAACGTACTTCAGCTTCTTTAAGGCCTGCCTCTCATTTTTACTTTATCTCCTATATGACTATATAGGAAGGAAAGTATTGTTTTTATGTCAATTTTTCAAAATAGAGTTTTCACCGGATATACACGTTTTCAGACCCCCTGAACCCAAAAACATGTTTTTAGCAATTTGTCTGTGTGTGAACAGAATATCTCAAGAACGGAACATCGTACGAAGTTGAAACTTGAAACTTAAGTTAGGTACCACTGGAGGACCAGAGAGGACCATTTTCATCAAAATTAGTCAACTGGAAGTTGTACGTTTTTCTAAAAAACGGCTCCTACAATTTTTTTAAAAATTACCTCATATACTACATTTTTTATGCTTCGTATCTGCATATCTACGTAGAGTAGGCGCCATATCTGCTGAAATTCTTGGGGAGACTGTTCTGTCAGAAAAAAATGGTTTTTTAAAGATTGCAACCTCATTATGCATTTTAGGGCAAAAGAGTATATAATAAAAGTTGTAGACAATCTAAAAAAACTACAAATTTTATTGCAAACATCATTTTGTGTAACGCTTAGTTTAGCAGTAATTAGTGATTTTCTGGTGTTTTTTCATGAAAATCTGTAAAAAAATGAATTTTTTAAGATATCAACCTTAATTTTATGACAAAAGTGTTTACATTTATAGAAAATTTAAAGATCTACAACTTTTGTTTCAAGCATTTTTCTCTACAGAGCCTAGTTTAGCATGAAAGAGTAATTTTCTGTATTATTAAGTCAAACTAAGGTTGATTTTCATTTTGCATCATTCACTCATGATTAAAATAAGGTTCTGTTTTTTGAGGTTAGTTTTTTGTTTATTTCTAATGTATATTACTGATTTTATGTTATATTGCTCATTATTTTCATTGGCAAGAAAAAGTCATGTGAGTGTTCACACCAGATTTTTTTATTTTCTTTTAGTGTTCTTTGCCAGGTCTACTTTTGGTTTGCTTTAATTAATAAAAATTATTTTCATATCTGATTTTACAGAAGAAAGCTTTAATATGTGATAATAAAAACGCAATTGTGGATAAATTGTACTACATTTTAAAAGATTATTTGCATCCGATTCTGGAAACAAACGCAAATACTAATGTTTTAACTGTACCACCAAGTGATCGAACTGCTAGTCTAGCTCAGGTATAAATCTTTTTGATTTTCTTTTGTACTAAAAAAACGTTAAAAGTTTGTTTCTATAAAAAATAATTTGCAGGACTGCATATTGAATATTTTTTCCACATAACCTGCTGTAAATTACATAATCTTTTACATTTTAAATACTGCAGCAGATTGTCAAATTAAAAGAAGTTACTGTATGTCATGATTTGCTATCACCAGTTTGGCAAATCATTGAAAATAATTGAAATTTATTATTAAAAATACCTTTTATACTTGTAAAAACATTGGTCGTACTTTGACGTCCATTTAATTAATTTTTTGTCTTTAAGTGAATAAGTTTTTTGTATGTACATTTTTTAAAAGACCATAACGCTCTGTATTTAGAATGAATAATTGTAGAGTCTGATTTCTGGATAAGTTAATACATAAAAATTCTCATTTCCAGTGACTGGTATTTCATGACAGCACAAACTTGTACGTGTGCCTTAATTTAGCTGTCATTTCCTGTGAATTTGTAACCAACTTCTTTATAATATCAGACCAATTGGCTATCTTGTTGAATAAATATTTTTTATTCTGGGTGACTTAGAATATTTTTTCTCTTATTTTTTTTCCCTATCTTCAGTATGTTCAAAAAGTGATTCGCTCTTGGTATCACAATTTATACCAAGTTCATAATAATTACATCTCTTGCCAAATTTCTATGTAACATTAACGACTATATATTATTAACCTTTATCTGTTGAATAGCCAATTTATATTGTTGTTAGATGACGAGTGTGTAAGTACTCAACAGTTTGTGTAATAGTGAAGGTCAATGAATGTGCACAGCCGTGAACAATATAGTTAAATAGTAGCTCAACATATAAGGAAAGTAAGCTATTTAGAAACACTATATGGTTAATGGGTATTTTTCTCTTGATTTGTGAATATTGTGGTACTGCTGAATGGTGAGGCTTTTGAAGAAAATCGTGTAAGGGCCGTAGCTCATCTATAAATAGAGTTATAACTGCATTTGAAAGCTTGAATAGTAGGAGTAGGTATTTTTTCAATAATATTCCTTTTATCAATGCCAGTTGAATTGAAAATGACCTGAAAAGGGTATAAACCATCTGAGATTTGTAGGATAAGCAATTTTCAGAAACTTGTTTCCATTCCAAATAAAATGTTCTACGTTATTATTTCTTATTTTTTTATATGCACATGTTTTTTTATTTATATGTTCACTTTTGTTCACATTTTTTTATATGTTCACAAAAGTCCATGCTTTTGTATAATAACAAATGTCATATAAATAACTGTAGGAGTGGGTTGATGACATCAGCTTCTAAGAGAGCAGTTTTTTCCGCCTTCCTTTTACCACTGACACTAGAAGTTGTAGTATAGTGTGGTAAGCGACTACCTTATTATTTTTTTTAGTACAGTATCTTAAGGCGTTATTTATTTCAAATGTTTTGCTAAAAAAATGTCTATAATACTAGACTAAAAAAAATAAAGATAAAAGTAATTTATTATTTTTTTACGTTTCACAGCAGATTTTTTGTATTGTTTTAAGAAAACCGCTTGTACTTGTTCTCAAGGTTTCTTAAGTTTGTTGTTATGTTAAATTAGAGTAGTAATTAAATCAAATTAACAAATTTCAATAGCTTATTAAGTTGTATGGCAGTTGGATTTTGATTATTGGTGTTTCTCACTGCTGATCAGACAGACAACTCTTGTACAATGTCATTCATTTTTTTTTTAACTCATAATTAGTTTATAATTCTTCATTTTTATTTTAAGGCATTGGATATATTTCCTATGAGTGGCATATTGGATGGACATGGATGTGAAGTGATGACTATTGGATTTCGGCCTATGCCTCTAATGTCTTATGCTATAAAAGCTTATTGCCATGTATACGGAGGACCTGTGCAGATAGTTGAAATAACTGGTGGTTCTTCTCGTCTTAAGTTTAATCTTGACAAAGGTTTAATTGATTTTGGGTGTAGTGTAAGTTTATGAGAGATATTAAATTTGTTTAACTTGTGTTTTGTTGTTTAGGTCATCAGCTGAAAGGCTGGTTTGAACATAGGCTTTACTGAGGCTTTACTAAGTTAGGCGAAAAGTATGCATATCAGCATGCAGGTTGTCTAAAAGCCATCTACTTTCCACCCTCCACATGACACTTTCCTTTCATCCACCACAGGGTCTGGCTGTATTAATGAAAGTCATTGCTCTCAGAGGAGATAACTGATATGTCTTTTGCACCTATATCTCTTCTGTTCTTACATGCTTCAGTCATTTAATTGGCTGAACGTATGATGAGAAACAGAACTATTTTTTTGTAGACCTGGAACTAGCAGATTAAGTGCAAATAAGTTAACACTCCATCTGCCTGTTATAGGCAATATTTATTCTTAACTAAAGTAATACTATTAAATTAACTAATGTGTCTTGGGTTCAATAAATGGTCATCAGTACAGTATAGATTTTTTAATCCAACAAATGTGAGAGGACAGGTTGTTAGACTCCGAAAATGTCTAATAAAATGATCAGATTAATGGTTAAATTTTACAATTTTTGAGAATACTTCATTTGTAAGAATACATTCTTAAATACTTCCTATTTGTGTATTTAAAGTCACATCAAGAACTTGGTCATTGAAACAAGTCATCATGACTTGTTGTTGGTTTTGACTTGTAATAATTTCCAGCCCTAGCTGGGAATCGAACCTGGAACATTTCTCTATGAAGGCTAACACACTACCTATGTAGGCTAACTCCATCTTAAATATCTAATTCCAGTATTATTCATTTTAACATTTAAAAATTTTTATTATTCTACAGTTAGGTAGGTCATTTGTTGAAATTTATGTCTTTTATTATTTTATATTAAGACCCTCATTGGAGCAAATCTAATCATAGATGGGGAGATTGTTTCTGGGAACTTTCTTCAGTGCCCAATACTCTTTCTTATATTGTCTTTATAGTTAAAAGAAAAATACATGTGTAGACTGCAGAATCTCTAAAGAAACTGATTACGTATTAATAAATACATTTCATAACAGTTGTAAATAAATAAATATGTAGTTCTATCACTGAAAGCCAAAAATAAAAAAAAAGAATGCAATGTCTTTATGCAACAATTATTGTTACTTTATAGCAATGTTACTTTTCCAGAACTATTTTCTTCATAAAGTGCTGGCTCCACAAAGATTGACTATCATTAACTCATGTTTGTCTATCTCGAATATTTTTTAACCATGAGCATTTTCTTTGCCCAGGTCTTTGGCTGCTCTCATCTGTACCCTTCAGAATAAGTCTTGAGAAGCTCACACTTATCACCCCTGTATAAATGACCTGGGTAGGGAGTCTTTTTTTATTTTGAATGTGCTCATGAACTCATGATCCACATCCATATGCCTCAAAACATTGACATGACTGGTCCACGAAATCTGGAGCATTCTTGAATACCAACATCTCGGAAGCTTCTAAACGATTCATGGACCGCAATATTCTTCAGTTTTGTGGTATACATTATCCAGAAACTGCAGCAGCAATAGATTTGAAACACAATGTATATGTGGTTTTGTTATAACCTCTTGATCTCATCAATAACTTTTCCAGATATTGAAAATTTGTAATTGTCATTTACATTGATTTTTTCTGTTATTAATTAATGCAATACACAGTTGAAAGGATACCTTTTATGAGAGTAAATTTAGCGTGAGAAAGTATGCAGGTTAACCATAAATCAAGTACATCCTATTAGCTGTAAGCTCCACACATCGTAAATCTTTAGTTTTTCCTGCTTCTTCTTTTTCTACCTTATCACTTTTATCCATTGCCTACATTCTTAGCTCTCCCCAATCCTTACCCCTATTCTGTCCCAATCTCTCACGTATTCCTCCCACTCTGTCCTGGGTCTTACACGCCTTCTACTCTCCTCTAGTCTAGCTTGAAATATCTTTCTCAATCTGCTCTTCATATCTCTCCTCATTATGTGTCCAAACTACCTAAATGCATGCTCCTCAATCACATCTACTGTTGAAATCAATCCTAATTCTTCTCAAAGTTAACATTTTTCACTATCCCTTCGTGTTTCCCCACCACTCTTCTCAAGAACTTCTTCACTATGGCTGTTATTCTACTAGCATGGTTATGCCCTACAGAACATGTCTCCACTCCGTAAAGCAATGTTGGAGGATACACTGACTTCTTATTTCCTTATGATGGTTATTCAAACTTCAGAAGATACAATTCACTTTCAGTGTTCTTTGTTCTTTTTCAGTAGTCCCATTTTCATTACAGATTGTTCCCAGATATTATAACTTTATACTTTATCCAATTTTGTACTTTACTGTTTTTCTTTGTTAAATTCCTCCAGTTCTCCTAAAACTTTAATAACTTTATTCTTTTCCATGT
This sequence comes from Catonia carolina, assembly GCA_035578175.1. Classification (NCBI taxonomy): domain Eukaryota; kingdom Metazoa; phylum Arthropoda; class Insecta; order Hemiptera; family Achilidae; genus Catonia; species Catonia carolina. The sequence goes on from JAQMRL010000002.1 coordinate 55,809,355, forward strand.
TCACGTTCTTTTCTCTTTCCTCCTAATGTACTGCACCACTGTGTGACTTGCTCCTGATGTGGTATTTATCAAAACAGTGTCATCTGCAAAACTGAGACACTGTAAGTTCTAGTTACACTGACCTCAAGTTCTAATTTTCCAATGTGTATCACTTAGTTCTTCTTTTACATTGTTTTATAAGTTTTACTATCGTATCATGTTTATACCGTAATTTATTTTTCAGACTATCTGTGACACACACAATAATGTTGTTACCCTGGAAAATTTGGGGGAAGTAGAATTAAATTTTACTGTCATGCTTCGATGTACTGATTCGGTAAGAGATAATGATGAGTTACCAAATGTAACTTCAACATCATCAGTTGTCTCACCAATGACTAACACAGGATTATTTACTGTAGAACCCCTTGCAGGGAATATTCCACCAAATTCAAGCTTAGAATTAAAAGTTACCTATTACCCTTGTGTGTCTTTAGAACTAGACAGCTGTTTCACTGTACAGGTAAAATAACTTTTTGTATACAGTAAAATGTAGTTTTAAATGTAATGTATTAATTAGTAAGAAAAAGGTGAGTAATTCTATCAAATTCAAAGAGGAAAACCATGAAGTGGTTATGCAGAAGAGAAGGGAGGAGGGAAGGCAGGGACATAAAATAAGTCTTAACTGGTAGGGTGCAGGAGGAAGTTTAAAAATTATCAGACTTCATAATGGAAAAGGATTTTAGTAAAAAAGTGAAGAAAGCAAGGGGTTTCTTCCAAAGTGTGGAAAGTTTAGTTTGGGATCAAGAAGTTCCTATGCATTGTAAGAAATTTTGTATTATGCATTTTGTTTAGGTCAACAGCCGAAAGGCTGGTTTTATTAAGTAAAAATGAGGAGTGGGGTGGCCTTCCTCACTGAATTGAAAGAGTATGCTTATCAGCATGTCAGGCCCTCCGAAAAGCATCCACTTTCCACCCTGCAAATGACACCTTCACTTCATTCACCACAGGGTCTGGCTGTAAGTGAAATTCATTATGCTAAGAGGAGATAACTGACTAGTGGTTTTTACACCTGTACCTTGTGTGTTCTTAAATAGTTCAGTCATATAATTGGCTGACTATCATGCAAGATGTATCATGCATATCGTGTGCCAATATCAATACCAACTACTAAAAATGGGGTTAAGTAACGAGCGTTTTAAAAAGGATGCACTTCGAAGTTTAAGGGTTAATATTTTCTGCATAGGGAATATTTTTACCCCCCAAATGACAGTTGGCACTACCGTACTCATTATTGACCCATTGTGTATTACTGACATGTAGTAGTGCTATCCCAGTATTCATTTGTGTCTGTAGTGTCTGTATAAGTTCAAACATGGTTTTTTCAAAGGATGAATGTGTTTTTATTATTGAAAGTTATTGCGCATATATATCTTACGAACGAGTGAAAGACGAGTTCCAGTTAAAATTTCCCAAATCTGAAGTACCTACTAACACCACAATATCGCGTCTGATTAATAAATTTCGTGAGACTGGCAGTGTACAGGATCGGAAAAGCACAGGTCGACCATCAGTGTTAACAGAACAAGTTTTGGACGATTGGAAACAACGTTTGACTACCTCACCCGGCAAATCACTTAGAAAGTTATCTTCACAGGCTGGATTATCACTATCTTCCGCTTTAAGGGCTACAAAAAAATTAAATCTGCATCCTTACCGCATCGGTGTCGTTCATGAACTGAAAGAAGTTGACCATGGGAGACGTATACAGTATTGTATACGTATTGGATATGTTCTCTTGTTAATGACAACGATGTTGAAATATTGGATCGTGTTTATTTCAGTGACGAAGCATGGTTCCACTTGGATGGTTACATCAACAGCCAAAACTGCCGAATATGGAGCCCTCATAATCCTCACACATTTCATGAACGTCCACTATACGCACGTAAAATTGGTGTTTGGTGTGCGATCTCCCGGCGTCGTATTGTTGGGCCTTTATTTTTTGACACATCTGTAGATGGTGTGGTGTACCGCAACTTATTTGAACAATTTATAGCGTTGTTAGAATTACACGATCGAGATTGTTGGTTTCAGCAGGATAACGCAACGTGCCATACTTCTACTGAAACGCTGAATATGTTACGAGAATTTTTTGGCCATTGTGTGATATCAAAAGGATTGTGGCCACCAAGATCCCCAGATCTTACTCCTGCGGATTTTTTTCTTTGGGAGAATTTAAAGAGTAAGGTTTTTAAAAACAATCCTCATACAATTGAAGAATTGAAGGCTAATATTGAAAGTGAGATTACAAACATTAATGAGCAAACACTACGAAAAGTGGCTGCAAATGTTATGAGACGTGTCCAAACTTGCATTACAAGTGGAGGAAGTCATTTTGAACATTTATTGTGAAGTTTTAAAGGTAATCTGAATGTTATAAAGGTAATAATTTCATACCGTATAATTTGTAATTACTTAATGTAATAAATTAGCATTCTCAAACTTCGAAGTGCATCCTTTTTGAAACACCCGTTAGAAAAGTGCAGATAACAGCAGTTTCTTCCAGATTTTAAGAGGCCTGGTGCGGTATTGAGATGTTCCTATATATTATGGGAATATGCATAATGGATTTTTTTGTGCCAGCTCTGACTTATGCAGCAGAAACATGGACAGGTGAAAAGAAGGGAGAGAATAGAATGCAGCCATCAGAAATGAAATTCAAGAGGTTTATGCTAAGAAATATGCGAAAGAGGTTAAGTAAGAAATGATATAGTTAGGAAACAATTGGGGAGTAGATAGCTGAATATATGATGGTTTGATCACATGAGTAAGATATAGGAGGGTAGACCACGTAAATGGATACTGTACTTGGAGATAGAGTAGTGAAGTAGAGTGTAGTAGAGAAGTGGGTGGGTACAGTTATAGATGAATTGGAAAAAAGATGCAATGCCAAGAAAGGAGACATAGTTCATCTAGAGAGAGAGATGGAAAGGAATTGTGGTGGGCTTGTCCCGAGGAAACATGGAAGGGGGTCAAAGAGGTACTGATTGATGCAAATGGCTTGGAGATAGATGAGTAGACAGCTACAAACAGAATTGAAATGGTTTGTAATTTGGATACTTTTTTCCAGAACAGATAGTAGGGATGAATGTGACATTACTAAAAGTATTAACAAAGGGAGGTGCTAACTAGCAAGAATATTTGATTTTGTGATTTAAGAATATCACCAGGTAAATTAAAAAGATAATACTTAAAAACAAGAGCTGCAATTAATGAACAGGGCAAGAGCTGGGGTTGTCAGCATTGTGAAAACATGCCTGAAGATAGATGGCATCAGATGATATAGAGGTGCATACCGGAGACAAGGCTTGGGAGATGGTGATCAAGGTTGTCTTGGTGGGAGAGTGTATGTTGGGGGTTGAGATTTAGAGATTCGAGGGAGGATGGGGTTGAGTGAAGGTTAGGATGCGAAGAACAGCAAATATAGTTGTTCTCTAGCAAAATATAATAAATAAGAGGGTTGTTTTTAAATAAGGTCTGTTTGTGAATGAGTTAAAATGCTGCGGGATCGCTGCAGTACGCATGTATATCTGCTCTAGCATGCTTTGTGCATGTTTAGACGCCATTTACAGCCACATCACCTGTCTGTGTGCTGAGCTGTAGAAGTTTATAATGTTTCAGAAAATTAAGTCATGTACCAACTGTGAGATACGATCTGTAATTCAATTCAGGAGTGGAAGAAAATTGGCAGAATCGGAAATTTACTGTCAGATTTGTGAAGGTTACAGTGATAATACTCTGAGTTACAGTAAATTTTGAATATTCAATAACAGTGGGTGAGAATGTTCAAGGATGGGTTGATTAGTATGCATGATAAGTGTACCTTCTCTGATTTCACAAGATTTGGTTCATGTTGTGGACAACAAAATTCAAGAGACTGACAATTCTCGATTGTTAAAGTTATCAATTGAATTTCCACAAGTTAAAAAAAAGATCTAATTATATCTTATTATGAAACAGACTTTATTTTAATAATATCCTCATATTTACTTAAAACAGGCAGAATCAAATAAACAAATACAGCGGTAATCAGTTTGTGCTGTTCAGTGAATATTTTGATTATTGCTCTGTTAACTGCATCAAATTGTGTTACTCTTGTAACGATTCAAAAATGAGTGACAGATGGATCTGTTTATATTTGGTCTAGTAGTGAGTATAAATAAATCCAGCTGATTTAAAACAAATATTTAAAAATTATTTAATTTGTCCAAACAAAAGTTGCGTTGCTAGGAAACTAAGTAAAAAGAAATAAGATTTGTAAAATTTAATTGCAGTGTGGTACTGAAAATCGACCAAGATGGAAGGTCCACACATTTATCGTTGAACTATAAAAAATGTACTTACATAAGAAATATTTATACAATACACATCAAATTAACAGTAAAAAGAACTGTAAATTTTAAAAGTTTATGAAGGGACAAATTTATTAATAAGAGAACATGAAGAATTTGTATAAAAAAATAACCTAGGCTATTAACAATTTAAAAATTTAAATAAAACAACAGTTATGTCACTGAAATCAACATACGTCTATTCATTTTAACATAACACTCTAAGATACTTTGTTAAAATAAAAAAGACAAATATATTTAGTACCTACTGGTATTTAATAATGACAAGAGATAAAATAAACACTAGTATCCTTAAAAAAATTAAAATATTTTTGAAACTGCTTCTTAAAAATACTACATTCGGGATTTCTTAAAATTATGGAACTTGTTAATATGAACAATTATGATGATTAATAATAATTTTTCCAGTAATCACTCTTTTAAAGACTTGATTGTTTCAAAAATATCCCATAATTCTCATTAATGTTACTCCTGTTTTGTGTTTAAAATTATTTTTATGATCATTACTATCTATTATTCAAGTTATTCAATTTCTTTTACCCAATTGAAAAAAAGGGATTTACTATACTTAAAAATGAACTGTAATTTCAGGTGAATGATTTGGATCCACTTCCAATCAGGGTAATTGGCTACGGTGTCATTCCACAGATTACTGTTAATCTGCTACGCAGTCCAGCTCCTCGGATTCCTATACGATTGATGTACCTTGCTGTGGCCCAGTTAACTTCCTCATTCTTATCTTCAAATAATGAAACTGAAGATGTTGTTGAAACTAATACTCCACCAAAAGGATTTGAAGACTGGGTTTTTATTACATATGATGTAAGATTTTATTAATACTTAAATATTATCTGCTATCTGTTAAAAACTATTATACAAAGTCACAGTTTTCGATATTGATCTGTTGATCTCTTCTCCTCCTCCTCCTCCTCCTCCTCCTCCTCCTCCTTCTTCTCCTTCTCCTCCTCCTCCTCCTTCTCCTTCTCCTTTTTCTCCTTTTTTTTCTTTTTCTTTTCCTCCTTCTGTTTCTTTTTCTTCTTCTTTTCTTTTTCTTCTTCGGTTTATTTTTTATGATTACACTTTTAAAATTATCCAAATCTTATGAAATCCAAACAGGTCACGATTCCAATTAGTTTAGAATATATAAGAGAAATTGGTCCAACCATTTACTTCACATATTCCTCTACGAGTACAGAAATATAAAATAGAGGGAAGCGGATCTTGGGAAAACCTTTAAGGAGATGGATGCCGGAACTGGCCATTGAGCCTGATCCTTGACAGATGATGATGATGATGATGATGATGTTGATGTTGAATCTGAATAATTTCATTATACCACTCAAGTGTTTAATGTTCTGTAACCCACTCTATTTGACCAAGCAGTTGTGAGTATAAAATGTAAAACATAAATGACAGCACATTTTCTGGGTCACTTGTTGCTGTTTTACAAGCTGTTTTTACACGCTGTGTGAATTCACTTCTGAGTAAGTAGTGTGGATTTAATCACGAAATTATAATAGTGCTATCTATAAATCACTTTCTGATTGCTCACTTATTTTATAATTATTTTTTTTTAGGATGACTTCCCATCAGTTATTGACATTGATTTAGCTATTGAAAGGGCTTTGGTTTACATATATGCTTTTGAAAATCCAACCTCCTTTTTATCTAGTTTAGGGCTGAGGAATAAAGTTGTACAAGGTGTTTCACCTCCTGATTACATATTGGGTAAGTAAAATTCATTATTTATGGTTCTTTTGTTTTCAATTTAGCAAATCTTCCATACTGTCTTAATCAATGATCATGATTGTTCATGAAGATTTTTATACAAAAGTAAATCCTTATCTTATTAAATCTTAAATTATCTTATCTTAGCCGGCCGCATTGGCGAAGTTGGTAACGTGCTCGCCTCTCATCATGCGGTCTTGAGTTCGAATCCCATTCAGGCATGGCATTTTTTCATACGTTACAAAAATCATTTCATCATTCACCGTCTGCTTCAGCAGTAATTGCAGAACAGTCGGGCGTTAAACAAAAAAAAAAAAAAACTTATCTTAGTAAATCCTTATCAAGCTGCAGGATGCAGCTTGAAATTGATTCTATTTTGTATAATAAATTTCACTAACCTTTTTAAGCTGCCTTTATTTTTATTTATCACTTACACAAGTTTCGGTGGATCCACCATCATCAAAGTATATTATATTGTTTGTAACTAATTTTTTTAAAAATCAATAGAAGATATTACATCTTCTACTGATTTTAAAAAATTTTAAGTTTCAAACGATATAATATACTATGATGATAGTAAATCCACCGAAGCACGTGTAAGTGATAAATAAAAAATAAAGGCAGCTTAAAAAAAGTAAGTAAAATTTATTATATAAAATAGGAAGATTTTAATAATCTTCATGAATAAAGTCCCTACCCTCAGTTCAGGTTCCTCAGTCCACCTCTTCGTGTTTTCTGAATTGAGCTGGAGCTTAGCGTTTTTTTTTCTCCTGGTATTATTCAGTAGAAAAGTTTGTGTACTCTCTACTTTGTTCAGAACCCCTTTTCTAAAATGATCTTATCATGCTGATTGTACTCAGTCGGGCAACAGAATTTCAATAATGAGTGTGTAATATTAAATTTAACTATTTTCGGTTTAATTTTTATTATGTACACTTTTTAAGTTATCCAAATCTTATGAAATCTAAACAGGTGATAATTATTAGTTTGGTTTACCAGGGTTGTTGTGTGATTGAAATAACAGTCATCTAACAATACTGAGTGGTGACCATCTAACAAAAACTTGAAAAAATTCATTTCTTTTCCAACTAAAAATATATAAAAAGTAGTAATCTAATCGAGTGGTTTTTGCCTTAACTGTAAATTTAATTAGATTATATAATAGTAATAATATTTAATGTAATTTAATATTGAATCTCTATTTTATTTCAGTATAGTTCTTGCTATTTAACCTTGCATCATGTGATTTCAGTGTTTGGTCCTGTGAAAGAGTCCTAATGAAGCAGTGATAATATCACTGCTTCATTGTTTTTGCTTCACTGCTTTATTGTTGTGATATATTATATCACAACAATAAATTAGTTAAAAGTCCAATACAGTAATGGTTATCAGACAAAAATTTTCCATCAATTTTTATAACAAGAAACTTATGCTACACAAAAATAATTAATCTTATTTCCAACATTGACTGTATTCTTACATTTCAGTGTCTTGTTAAAAAGCAGTTATCATAATTGTGATTTCTTTATATAGATAGTGAGAAAATATTTCAGGTGATTTTTCATTTCAGGAAACTGAGTAAGTTTTAAACAGTGTAGAGTATCTAGTGGGGTTTGCTTACGGATTTCTGGAACGATAGCTCAGGAGGACCATATCTTTTAATTCGATAGCCAAAGATAAAGGCTAATATGCAAATAAAGGTTTGGAGGAGTTGGAAGGTTACATAAGACAAGGAAAATACGTTACAATGGAACAGGGAATGACAAGCTATTATAATAATCAACTGAATAGAATAAATACTACTCATAGTAATTAAGTCCTTTTGACGATACACAACTGGTAATTTGGCGAATAAGAAACACTGGTACGACGTAGACGACATGGCTGCCATGCGGTTGACCCTAAGAACGCTAACTTAGAACCAACGAAGATACGCTTGAAAACAACACACGAAATGTTCAAACTATACACAACACAATACAGTATGTTATGTTGTGTTAATACAGTATGTAATGTAAAGCATCAATATATAACGTTCATGAAGAAATAACAACAAAACAGCAACGCCACATTAGGTGGGAAATTAATAGACGAACGACCACTCGACTGTTCAGGATGACATTACAATAGCAAGTGAGTAAAAAGAGGCAGGATGTGGGAGACGGATCTTCACAAGTTGAGACAGGAATGTGGGAAAGAACGGAGGGAACACGGGTTATGACCGTAAGGACCATGAAAAAGGCATGTATAGGCAATTAGTAAAAATATGTACAATGAGTAAGTAAACAAGTTAGGGACCGGCACGTGGGCACGGTAACCTTTAAACCAATTATTTGAATATGAAGCTGACCACTATTAATTAAGAACATGATAATACAGGAAACATCTAGAAAAGTTAGTAATTTATTTAATGTGGGAAATTACGTTTTCAGATTTTGGTTACGTTGTTGTGGAGACAGTTGTACATCAGAGTGTAATAATAAGAAATGGAGGTTTATGTCCAATGCCATTAGTTTCTATTGTTCTTCCGTATCAGAAAAAAGTATTGAATACAAAATACGATTTAAATCTGGAATACAAGAAATCTTCTGAAGAAGAGATTTTTGTATTAGCTACTTTACATCCTAGGATGGCTAATTTTGAAACGAATAGTAATGATAATACCCAGGATTTAAATGTCACCATCTATTTAGAGGTTTGCTTGTTTGTTAAAAATTCTAATTCATTATACCAGGTAAATTTTTATTTAGATTTACTTATTTATTTATTTAAAGTTGCATCAACTGCTTGCTAGATTGATTTTATTGTTCAGATGAAACAACACAAAAAGAACAACTTAGGTGAAGTGCATTATACTATTACAATACAAAATATTTATTGTATTATTCCATATTACTAGCTAACAAACTAAATAAATTTAAAAAAAAACAACAGAATAATAGTTTCAATTAAGACATAAACATAAATTTCTTTTAAGCAAACATCTAACTTTATTTATAGCTATTAATTAAAATTTGTTATCTCAATAACAGAAATAATTTGATGAAAATAAGTGTGTGTAAAATATAATTCGACAATCGTTAACTATTCATTTAGTTATGTGAAATTCATTTTTCTCAACAACAGCATTTTATTACAACTCAAAATATAATATGTGAAATAATTACAGTTCCTATCAGTAAAATATTTAAGAATTATTAATTAAGATTCTAAATAATTTTTAATACCTACCGAATAAAAAAAACAAGATTGACCAAACTAGATAAATAAAATACAGATTAAACCCTTGATTTATGAAATCTTTGCTAAAATTAATGTAAGGCTTAAAATAAATTAATGAAGCGTTCCAGAAGTCATGTGAGAAAGGTATTTTGATGAAGGCACATAATGAAAATTATAATTGCTAAATCTAGCTTGCTTAAATAATAACAGTGCCAAAGTCAATGATTTAAAGAGTACATTCATTTTTATAAATTAAATTTATGAAGACTCTAATAAGAACTAATAAAAGACTCATATTTAAATTTTATAAATTTACATTAATTTTTCTTGTTTTATTTTTTCTCAATTTCATCCATAGTTTTTAAATTTATATGTAAAACCTCTAGAGGTTCAAACCAGCCTTTTCCGGCTGATGACCTAAACAACAACATAAATTATTACTTAAAATTATGAGCTTAGATTATGTTTAATTTCCTTACTTTAAATTTTATGTGTTTTATTACCATATTTATGTATTTATTTATTTCAAGTTCATTTTATCAGGAGTAGTATTTATTGTGGATACGTACTTATATTGGTTAATAGGACAATCTGTGGAATTATTTGGCAATTGTTCTTTATTGTGCATACATTTACCAAATAACCGGATTCTACTGCATTTTAATTACAAAGTTCTTTCAAACGATTTAGAATAATACTTCTTTTAATTTTTCAGGTCTTTGGTGGATTACAAATAGCAATAAAACTTGTAGCTGTTATTACCATGCCATCTTTATTTATTTGTAATAAAATGTTAGCTTTCAGAGATGTTTTATGTGGGGAAAAGAAAACTATACATGTTATTCTAACAAACGAGTAATAATTTTTGATTTTTCATTTAATTTTTATGTTGTGTTGTTATTAGGTATACCTATATTGTTCCATTTTATATAATAAATTTCACTAACCTTTTTTACTTTCTCTTGCCTATATAAATATATAGGAAGGAAAGTATTGTTTTCATGTTGATTTTTCAAAATCGAGTTTTCACCGGATCTACATGTTTTCAGACCCCCTGAACCCAAAAAACATGTTTTTAGCGATTGGTCTGTGTGTGCGTGTATACAAAATATCTCAAGAACGGAACATTGTATGAACTTGAAACTTGAAACTTAAGTTACATACCATTACCGGACCCGACACGAACATTTTCATCAAAATCGGTCAACCGGAAGTAGTAGTTTATTCGTGTAATTTTTCACTTTTTTGCGATTTTCTCAAAAACTGGTCCTACGATTTTTTTTAAAAATCGCCTGATTTACTTCACTTTTTATGCTCTACAAGATAGGGTAGGCGCCATGTTTGCTGAAATTCTTGGTGAGGCTGTTTTTGCGTAAAAGAATTGTTTTTTTTAAGATTGCGGCTTTAATATGCATTTCAACGCAAAAATGTATATAATAAAATTTGTAGAGTATTTGAAGTCCTACAAATTTTATTTCAACCATTTTTTTGTATAACGCTTAGTTTAGCGGTAATTAGTGATTTTCTGTTTTTTTCTCATGAAAACGTGTGAAAAATCGATTTTTTTTAACATTTCGGCTTTAGTATTTTACGACATAAGTATATATAACCAAATTTATAGAAAATTAAAAGATGTACAACTTTTATTAAAAGCATTTTTCTCTACAGAGCCTAGTTTAGCGTGAAAGAGTGATTTCCCGTATTGTTAATCCAAACTGAGGTTGATTTTCACTTAACGTCTTTCACTCATGATTAAAATAAGGTTATGTTTTTTGAGGTTAGTTTTTTGTTTATTTCTAATGTTTTATTACTAATGTTAGGTTTATTGTTAATTATTTTCATTGGCAAGAGAAAGTTGTGTGAATGTTTCACACCAGATTTTTTAAGCTGTCTTTATTTTTTATTTATCACTTACTCGTGTTTCGGATCCACCATCATCAGAGTATATTATATAGTTTGAAACTAAAAATTTTTAAAATCTTTAGAAGATGTTACATCTTCTGTCATCTGTATAAAACACTGGTTTAAAAAAAAAATTTCAAAGATTTAAACAAATTTTTGTTTCAAATGATATAATATGCTCTGATGATGGTGAATCCACTGAAACACATGTAAGTCATAAATAAAAAATAAAGGCAGCTTAAAAAAGTTACTGAAATTTATTATATAAAATAGAATTAATTTCAGGCTGCAGGATGCATTGTAAGGATTTGTTTTTGAATGAATATATTATTGTTATTGTCATTATAACCATAGATGGAATACACAAGAGAGTGAAGAATATCAAAGAAAATACGGCGTGCTTATTGTTTTTAGATCTGGTTTTATCGTTCTTAATTCCCAGAGTAAAAATGCAAACATGATGATTTTGCATTTAGAAAATATATAGTTCAAAATAAGGCCTCAAGACAGGAAGTGTCAAATTAATTCATAGACTATATTGGGCGAGTTAAAAAAATGCTCTAAATTAACAAGTTTTGTGTTTCATTCCAATTAAATAAAAACTATGGTCAGAATGAAACAGGAAGGAATCATATAAAAAATGATTTACTCTTCAGATTAGAAGACACTTTTTATTTTACAGTTTGAATGAAAACCTTCTTCAGTGACTCAGATTTTAAATAAAGAATGAATGAAACATATTTTTGTAAACTAAACCACGGTAATTTAGGTGGCTCATACAGAAACAATTGTGGATGGACTGACAGTCTATAAGGGTTTAGTCATGTCAGTCGGATGTAAGAGGATTAACTGCCAAAAAGGATGCTGTACTCAAAGATGGAGGGAAAAAGATAAAGGAGCAGACCAAGAGTGAAGAGAATGGATTCAGGATGAATTGGGCAAAAGATGGGATTCCAAGAGAGCAATGAAGGAGAGATGGTTCAGTTGAGAGAGGTAAGGAGGAGTTTTGTTGGGGTTGACCCAAGGAAACTTGAGAGAGTGATAAAGATAATGATCATAAAACTGTGTTTAAAGGTAAACAAAATCTCTCTTTTAAATTCACTGGAGACAATATTTCGAACTTTAAATATAATCATGGTGAAAAAATACTGATTTTTTAAAAATTTAATAACATTACCTTTACTTCACATCAGTGTATAATGATCGTAGTAAAGTTCCTGTTTAATTTTGTGACAAGTATCGGCCACTGCTAACTTAAAATTTAAAATGTATGTTGTATATTATGCCTGTATTTATCTTGGAATTTATTTTGAAACTTAAGAACAAATTAATAAAATCCCATCCAGCCATTAACTACCTGTTTCTGAGATAAACAACATCCATTTGAATAAACAGCAAAAAAATATTTTCTTGTTTGCCCGAAGATGAACCATATGCTTTCAGATGCACAATGGTTTTAATGCATGGTGGAGAAATGGGGGGGGGGGATAGACAGTAATGAGCATATTATGGAAATCCAAAGATTTAATATCATGTGCTTTCATAACTTTTGTGAACACATTTGTCACGTCTGTTTACAAAGCAGTGTTTTTTTGGATACCCTAAATTTTAACAGTTATAATTTTGAATATTATCTATTAACATTATACAATTCAGTACTGGTTTTTTTTATTTATAGTTCCAGTTATTTATGCAATATTTACTAATAGGCCCATTCAGATATTTGAACCAATGCTTTTAATTTCTTGTGAATTAAGCATAATAGCAACAGACAAGGAAGTGCCTTTATCCCTCCATTTCAGTTTACCTCCTCCTTGGACCAGTGTTTACACAAATTCCATAGCCGTGTGCCACTTTATGTTCTACAAAAATCCAATGGCAGATAAAAAAAGTGTTAACTACTTTTCTCTAAGGACTAACAAATATTTATTTTAAATTGTTTGCTTGATTTTCAGGTTAATACATTCATAAAATACATTTTTCAGAGTTCATTGCTTAAAACAAAAATTTCTAAATTCATAAAATATTATAAATGTAGAAATTACTTCTGTAAACTATAGAGGATTGAAAAAGATTAAATCGTCATTATTTAACTTTTGTTATTATTGAATGGATAATATTGAACCTCATAATGTTAGTTTGTGACAAAAAATAAAGTACAAGGCACTTGTGTGGCTCATTAGTGAATTTTGCTTTCTGCTAAAATGTAAATCTTTTGCCATTTGTATTTTTTTTTAAATTTAACAAAAGTTTAAAAATTGGATAAGTGATAATGCTGGATAATTTGAAGCAATTGTTCTCAGCATGTGAAGATGGTATTTTGTTGCAGTGGCTATGTTCCTTGTAGTTGGACTTGCTCTATGAAACCAAATTTAAAAACACCTGGAGCAAAATCATCAAATTTCTCAGTTACACCGTTCACTACTAGTGAAAGTAAAGGGTATCTAGAGCCAGGAGATTATCACACCTTGGAAGTTCATTTTCAGCCTGAACGTAAAGTAAGTGAAGGACTTCACATTTATTTTTAGAATAAAATATAACAGTCATGAAATTTTGTAATCTGTACTTTCTTATTTTTATTTAATTTTATATAAGAATTCAATCGCGAAGGACTTCTCATATCTACTTCCCACACCTTTCTTCCGGATCTTTACCTTCTCTGATTTTCCTTTCTTTCCATTAAACCTTCATTTTGTCGAATTTACTTTTTCAAGCTTCTTTCAAAAGTCCTGTCTTTATCTTTGGTTTTCTTCCTTCTCTTAATTTCCTTTCTTTCCAATATCTTTCATCTGAACTTTCTTGACTTCTACAAACTGAAGTTTATCTTTGGTGATCTTCTTAATCTCCTCAGGAATTACCAGTCCATACAATTTGGGTTTGAACTCTGCTTTATAAAAGAGTTTTACTGATTATTAGTAAAACCTTAAAGAATCCACATATGTGGTGACTGTTTTCTCATCTGATAAAAAATTATAAAGGCAGTTTCTTCCAAATTGTGAGAGGCCTGGTTTCGGATTGAGAAGTCTTAAGTATCGTAGGAAAATAATGTGTAATGCACATTTTATGCCAGTGCTAACTTATGCAGGGAAACATTTACTGGTGGAAGGAAGGCAGAAAGTGAAATGCAGACAGCAGAAATTATGTAATTAGGAAACAATTTGTGATTGGCTACCTGACTATAGTTCAGCCGCTCTAAGTTTGCTCCTACTGTCAACAAACCAAAACCAGCTACTACAGGGTGCATGCTAGAGTCCGTGACTTAATGGATATCGTATTCCTATTAATATAACTATTTTTTAAATTATAAGTACTTAAAACATCAGTCATGATATGATGTAGGCCTAACAATTTCATTTATAAAATACTTTTAAAAGTATTTTGTATTTAAATACTTTTGAAAGTATTTTGTTGTTACTTTTTAGTCAGCGTGTACACATTTTTATGTAATGCGCATGCTCAGTGACGTCATAATTTGTTTACATTAGGAGCAAACTTAGAGAGGCTGGACTGCAGAAGAGTTGGACAGACAAAGTTATAATGATTTGGATGTGTTAGTGGTGGGATGAAGAAGTTTGGGCTGCCTAAGGGTTGCTGTACTGGAGATTAAAGGTAAAAGACAAGTGGATGAGATCAGTTATAATTCAATTGGGGGGGGGGGGGGGGAGCAATGCCAAGAGGGTGATGGAGAAGAGATAGTTTAGTGATAAGAGTTGGAGTGGGTTATATTGGGTCCAATCTGAGGAAACTCAGAAGAGGGTTAAAGAGGATGATGTCGACAATTTAAAATCATGATCCCATTATCAAATAGCTATTCTACAAATATAATTTATAAATAGCTGTTCATCTTGTAATAAGATTTAAATACTTAATTATTTTTTAATTAAAGCAGGTTGTTTTTTAATCAACCTTCTATTCTTCAGGGGAAATATGATGATTACCTTTTTATCGCACTTGAACTAAATCCAGAACCGATTCGAGTTCACGTTCTTGGTCATGGAATAGAACCTTCTATTGAGATCAGTGAAACATTTTTAAAATTTGAAACAACACACCCTTATCCACCGCAGTATTTTAAAACTTTTACCGTTCAAAATTGTGGCACAACACCAGTTGAGATATTCCTTCCTGATTTTGACGGGTAAAACAGCTCATTATGTATTATGTAATTCTTTGTATATATTTTTAGTTTAACTCAGGGTAAATGAGATGGTTTTGGTTTAACATCCACTGTTATGCATATTAAGGGTAATGTAGATTGTGAAGAGAAAATCAAGTAATGAAAAATAATACCAGATCTGCCCTGCTAAACTGGGGACCCTGACTGTAAAAGCCATTTCCACTGACCACTACATAATAGGCTAGTCAACTGACTTGTAATGCATGTCAGTAAATTTTGTAACCTTATCTAATTGTCTAGAAACATATATCAATATCATATATTGATATTCCAGGTGTGGTTATAGAAATTATTGTTTGGGTTTGTTAGAGTATGTACAAAGGACCTTTAAACCTCACTACTTATTATTGCTGGAGCTACTGTGAGAGTTTCTTACCTCTCTCTGGGTACACCTGAATCATTAAAACTTCCTGCTTACTTTCAGGACTTGATGGCTTGTGTACCAGTTTGTTGGTGTATCCTGTCTGTTGCATACTGACTTAAAAGCAATCATATTAAGTTATTAACAAAAGTAAAACATCACCTGCTTATTCACCATTAAGTCTCCGGTAATCCTAGTTCTTATAGAATTTGAGTTTGTTGTTGTACGTATAAGCTTTAGCAATCAGTTTTCTTTTATTAAATCAACAGTTATAAAAAAATGCTTATTAAATAAGCATTTTTTTTGTAATTTTTTTAATAACAATTAATATTTACTTTCTCTTGCCTATATAAATATATAGGAAGGAAAGTATTGTTTTCATGTCGATTTTTCGAAATTGAGTTTTCACCAGATATACACATTTTCAGACCTCCTGAACCCAAAAAACATGTTTTTAGCGATTGGTCTGTGTGTGTGTGTGTGTGTGAGAACAAAATATCTCAAGAACAGAACATCGTACGAACTTGAAACTTGAAACTTAAGTTAGACACCACTACCGGACCCGACACGAACATTTTCATCAAAATCTGTCAACCGGAGGTAGTAGTTTATTCGTGTCATTTCTCACTTTTTTGCGATTTTCTCAAAATCGGCTCCTACAAGTTTTTTTTAAATCGCCTCATTTACTATAAATTTTTATGCTCTACAAGATAGGGTAGGTGCCATATCTGCTGAAATTCTTGGTGAGTGTTTTTTCGTAAAAAAATTGTTTTTTTTTAAGATTGCGACTTTAATATGCATTTTAGCCAAAAATGTATATAATTAAAGTTGTAGAGAACTTAAAATCCTACAACTTTAATTTTAAACATTTTTTTGTATAATGCTTAGTTTAGCGGTAATTACCAATTTTCTGTTTTTTTCTCACGAAAACGTATGAAAAATCGATTTTTTTAAAGATTTCAGCCTTAGTATGCATTTTACGACAAAAATGTATATAATCAAATTTATAGGAAAATAAAAGATCTACAACTTTTATTTAAATCATTTTTCTCTACAGAGCCTAGTTTTGCATGGAAGAGTGATTTTCAGTATATTTAAGCTAAACTGGTTGATTTTCATTTGGCGTCTTTCACTCGCGATTAAAATTAGGTTATATTTATTGAGGTTAGTTTTTTGTTTATTTCTCATGTTTTATTACTATTGTTAGATTTTATTGTTAATATTTGCATTGGCAAGAGAAAGTTGTGTGAGTGTTTCACACCAGATTTTTTGAAATTAAAATGTAGTATTGTATATTGATGTTATGGTAGTATTAAACTGTATTGATTTCAGTTTGTGTTGTGAAGAAGCTGCTGCTCTTCGAATGCTGTGTCTTTTGTATGATACTGAAGAACTTCTTTTAACAAAGCAACTGTTTTCTACTTCACTTAAACCTCAAATTCTTGAAGTCTTTAGGGAGCTGGTGTCAATAGTAAAACAAGATATGGCTGATGAGGAAGAATCCAAAGAAGAGGAGATGACTCTTGAAAGTCTCGATGGTAAATAATGAATTAAATCGTTGCTTAAAACAAAATGTTTAATTAGCTATTAGTAAATCAGTTTGTCAACTTGGCAAACCAACTGTTAATTTATTTTTACGCCGGTCGCATTGGCATAGTTGTAACGTGCTCACCTCTCATCATGCGGTCTTGGGTTCCAGTCCTATTCAGGCATGGCATATTTTCATACTCTGCAAAAAACTCATTTCATCTTTCACATTAGCAGTAATTGCAGAACAGTTAGACATTAAAAAAAACAAAAAGTTATTTTATTTTTGCTACTTGCTGCAGTTTTTCGTGTTGAACATATCTTAAGTCTAATTGGAATGAATATTTTGTGTACAAATACGAGGTTTGTTCAAAAAATAACGGGAATTTTCGTTTTTTGAAAAAAATATTTATTTATTCATCTACATTAATATTGTCGCCTTCAAAGTAGTCCCCTTCGCATGCAATACACTTGAGCCAACGCTTTTTCCAATCCTCGAAACACTTCTGAAACTCGATCTTTGTGATAGCTTTTAGCTCTTTCACCGATTCACTTTTAATGTCATCTATGCTTGTAAAACGACGGCCTTTTAATGTTCTCTTTATTTTTGGAAATAGAAAAAAAGTCACATGGAGCCATGTCTGGCGAATATGGAGGCTGGGGCATCGTTACAGTTTTGTTTTTGGCCAAAAATTCACGAACAAGCAATGAAGTGTGAGCAGGTGCATTATCGTGGTGCAAAAGCCATGAATTGTTTTGCCACAAATCCGGGCGTTTTTTCGGATTGCTTCACGCAAACGGCGTTGAACTTGTAGGTAGTACTCCTTATTGATTGTTTGACCTTGTGGCATGAATTCATGATGCACTATGCCATTAAAATCGAAGAACACAGTGAGCATAACCTTCACATTCGACCGCACTTGTCGAACCTTTTTCGGTCTTGGCGATCCAGAATGCCTCCACTGGGACGATTGAGCCTTAGTTTCGACATCGTATCCGTAAACCCATGTTTTGTCACCTGTTATAACACGTTTGAGTAGATCCGCATCGTTGTCGACTTCATTTAGTGACTCCTGAGCAACTTCCATTCGCCGCTGTTTTTGTTCGAAATTCAACAATTTTGGAACAAATTTTGCTGCCCCACGTTTCATACCTAAAACATCCGAAAAAATTTCATGGCATGAGCCAATCGATATGCCAACATCATCACTGACTTCTCTGATTGTGATTCGGCGATCGTTCATAACCATTTCTTTCACTTTTTTCACGTTTTCATCGGTTGTTGATGTGCTTGGACGTCCGGGTCGTTCGTCATCTTCAACGTTTTAGCGGCCATCTTGGAAACGCTTATACCACTCGTAAATCCTTGTTTTACTCATAGCAGACTCACCATATGCCTTTGTTAACATTTCACACACTTTATTTTATTTTTCACGCAAAATTTAATACAAATTCTTTGATCCATTTTTTTTAACAAACAAAAATAGCCGTGCTCGAAAAACACGTCTAACCTTAGCGGCTTCCACTTAAGAACTAAGCAACGAATATTGTTGAAAATTTTATCGTACGTCAGGGGCATGTGTACCAACATAATAGAAAAAAAAATTTTACAATCTCACTATCCAAACCCGCGAAATTTAAAAATTCCCGTTACTTTTTGAACACACCTCGCATATGCCTCCCACTTTCAGTTTGCTGGTCTGGGTGTTACTGACGCAATTTTCTAATATTTTAATTGCCGCTAAGTATGATCAAAAATCTAGAGAACCAATATGTGTTACTCTCACTTAGGCGGGATCTTTGTTACCTATATTAAACATGAAAATAATTTATGTAAGATATTAAAGTGATTACTATTTTGTATATATACACAAAACCAGAATTGTACCATTTATTTAACTGTCTTTAAATATTATTGTAAACACAAAATAATTCTCAAATAAACTTAAAAAATAATAAAAAAAAAAAAAACAGTTAAATAAAAATGTCAAAACAATTTACAAAGATCGATATAAATATTGTACCAGCAGAATTGTTGCACATTATTATAATAAGTAGGGTATACTGTATTTATTTCTCACTTAAATTTGACTACAAAGTAGCGATCCATATTTCCTGAGATAAGTGGGGTTAGATTTTATTAGTTTATTTATGTAAGATTATTTTACTTCTTTTTTACTTTAATTAATTTTATTATACAATAGTACTTTTTCAATAAGAAACTTTTTGTCTTTAGATGATTCTGGGTCAAGAAAACTTTATGATTCTAAAAAAGTCAGTAGCAGCACTATAAGTGCTGTAAAGTCTGCAATAGAATCTCTTTCTGATATTTCTAATGAATATGAGAGTATTCACAGTAAGTGAGACACACGTTGTTATTTTGTACTGTAAGATTACAATAGTTTTTAATTTTTACAGGACTTTAACAATAAAATAATGCTTGTTATTTATTTGACTGAGCTTGAGGGAATAAACAGAACTATTTTATATGACTGTGGAACCAGTAGTGAGCTTAATGGTCTGTGTACACTTTATATGTTTTTGGTTCAAGTAATGGTAATTCAAATAAATGGTAAATCTCTCTGTCGTTCAGTCAAAATAATATAGGAATACCCACGCATCGTAGGAGAAAACAATAATGCAGTTCAATTTTTTTGGTTTGTTTATTTGTTCATTTTTACAATATAAATAATACAAAAAAAAATTGAATAATATTACAAAACACTTTTAATCCAATTTTTTTTATTTTCATTTTACCCTTAAATAAAAAACGATTCCATTCTGTAACCCTTACTTAAGGTCTCAGTATAATTGTTTTAAAATAAATATTAGAAAGAACTAATGAGCTAGCATACTTCTTTAGCTCTACAAATTTATCTGATGAATCTCCTTTGAATTGTTATAATAATTTTTAAAATATTGCATTAAATTGTTCCAGAAAAATGAAATGAATTTGAAAATACACAATTAATTCTGAACATTACTATTAAATTACTTGTTACACATATTCACAAACGCAATTCAACATTATTCTTTTACAATATGACAAATATGTCTGGTGTTACTTAAAAAAGCCAGTACTGTAATCCATTGTCACCTATCACCATTTTTCTAGTCGAGAATCACCCTCAACAAACAATCTATTATTATTCAAGAAGATAACCCAAATTTCCTACAGAATATTTACTATATTACAGTAGTAATAAGCGACAACTATTCCGAAACCTAATTCTTTATTGCAAACTAATCAAATGTAATTGTCCACCAAAAATACTTGCATAAATATTACTGAAAGTATATTTAAAAAATACAATATAGTTTTACAAACCTTTTGTATTCAGGTTCCAACCACATTAAAGGTTAACTAGCGTATTCATAATAAAATTTATAACGTGAAGACAAAGAGCCAGAATACTAGAACAAGGAAAACTATGGAGTCATTGAAGAAGTGATAAAGAAAGTCATGGGATTGACCAAGAAAATATAGAACAATGTTTCATAGAAATCATTATTAGCAGCTTCAGTTATTATCAAATTAATTATCTTTATAAGCAACCATTATTTTCTCCATAAGTAAATGGAGTATATTCAAAGAATGAAAAAAGATACACTCCAAAACAGGTGTTAGAATTCAGGCCTGAGGGAAAAAGGAACTTGAGAAGACCTCTACAGTGTTAATTTATTAACAGCATTCTTATAAAAGATAAAGTGGTTTCACATCAGAACAGGCTAGATGGCCTATACCATGATGAGAAAAGGAAGAAGGAGAAATTGTACTTGGAAGAGAATGATAGCCATCTAGGAATAGAAGACTTGTGTGACAATGTTTGTATGCCTTAATTCACCCTGACTTTATTTGTTATTTCTACAGTTTCACCGTTTCAGTTTACTCATGTAATTTTTTTTATACGTTTATTGCGGTGTATTGTAATAAATATGTTAATTTTAAAAAATTTTATTGTTTTTTATAGAGTTTGTTGCAAGCCATCGAGATACATATAGAGATTTTATAATTTCTCATGATCCATTAAAATACTTTTTAAAAAAAGTTGGATCAGATCATGGGAGTGACCATGATCTTTGTTGTGATTTAATAATTTTCCATGGAGCTCCTTCTACTGGTATGTATTGTTAAATTTAAAAAGTGAGTATTTAAAATTTTTTAATCAGCTTTAAGGCCATATGGAAACAAAAAAATATATAAATCCAAATAAAGGGACTGTAGACAAATTTTTTAAATTTGAAAGAATGACTTCTTCTTCTTCAGGTGCCTTCTCCATTACGGAGGTTGGCTATCATCATGGTTAGTCGTACTTTGTCTACTGCTGCTCTGAAAAGGTCATGTGACGAGCAGTTAAATGTTTCTCTCAGGTTTCTTAACCAGGATATTCTTCTGCGTCCCGTCCCACCGAGCGTTTACCAACAATTTTTCCTTGGATTATGAGATGCAGAATCTCGTATTTAGGCCCCCTCATGATCTGTCCAAGGTATGTCAGTTTCCTTATCTTTATGCTTTGCAGGATTTCCAGCTCTTTCCCCATTCTTCTGAGGACTTCTACATTTGTGACCCTGTCCGTCCACGGTATTCGAAGTATTCTCCAGTAGGTCCATATTCCAAACGCTTGTAGTTGGGTCTCACATTCCTTGGTGAGTGTTCACGTCTCTACCCCATACAAGAGGATGGGAAAGACGTAGCACTTCAAGAGGCGGGTCCTGGTTTCGAGGCTCAGGTCAAGGGCCGATAGAAGAGGACTCATTTTTAGGAATGCTGCCCTGGCTTTTTCAATTCTGATCTTTATTGCTGGCAGGTGGCTTGCACTGCAGTTGACTCGGGTTCCCAGATAGTTATAGGCTTCCACTTGTTCGATTCTGTCTTGCCCAGCAAAAAGTTGTTCTTTTGGATTGTCTCGTTTAGTTATGACCATGTATTTTGTCTTCTTAGAATTTAATGTGAGCCCATTCTTTTCACTGGCTTTAATTAAGTTGTTCAGCATTCTTTGCAGGTCTTCTATGCTTTCGGCAAGCAGTATCGTGTCGTCTGCGTATCGCAGGTTGTTTATAGGGGTACCATTCATGATTTGAAGGCCTTTCATGAAGACCATTCATGACAGCAGGCTTTAATGCCTGCTGTTTCTCCTTCTAGAGCTTTTAAGTGAGTATTTAAAATTGATCCTTTCAGAGTACAAGTTAAACAGAAGCGGTGAGAGAACACACCCTTGGCGGACTTCACGTTTTATTTTAAGCTCTCTGCTGGATTTTAATTGGACTCGCACTTTCGCTTTTTGTTGGAAATATAAGTTTTTAATTATTTGTATGTCTCTGGTGTCAATGTCTAAGATGACTAGAGGACTGTAAAAACTCAGCAGGCAGATGATGAATGCTCAGGATTTAGGGCAGGAAGAGTTAAAAGCATAGCTGAATAGTTTAAAAAAGAAGTACATCAGTATATTGTACCTTATTTAATTTTTATGATTCTTCAATTCATGATTTTTTTATATTTTTTGAAGAAAAAGAAATATTTACTCAAATTTGACTGATTTTATTAAAATTTTCATAGGGTGTATAGTACAGTATTGTTTTAACACAAGAATTTAGTTTTTGTACAGTAAAACTGATTTTATTGATATTGCAAGGCATGTTCTGAAAGTAATACCATTTTGAAAAAATAATATAAAACTTATTTAAGTCAATTTTCTACTACCTATTTTTCAATGTAGTTTCCAGCAATGTTCAGAGATTTATCATGAAAAGTGACAATTCTATATAAACCTTCCTGAAAGCAACAGTCCACCAGAGATGATAACCAAAACTCCACAGCGGTTTTTGCATTGTCATCACTTTTGAAGTGCTTATCGCCAAGCTCATGCTTCATGTGCAGGATAAAGTGGTAGTCGGATAGTGCCAGGTCTGGTCTGTATGACGCACATTTGAACTGTTGTATTAACCTTTAAGTATCACAAGCTGCATTGGGCTGAGCATTTGTCTATCCTTCATTGAACTACATAATCCACTTTTGTTCCATTTCCTCATTCTTAGCATTTTCATCATAAATCTTTATCAACTGATGGTAAATATTGACTGGATTAACATAACCTTGCGTTCAAAAACCATATAACAGAATGCATCTCACAGTCTGCAAGCTCACAAGTTGTTTTAAACATTGTTAACGAACACAGTAAACAGAAATCATATAACAAATCAATTACGACTCAGTGAAGTTAACCAGTGAACCAGTTTGTGCACGGTGTGCATGCTCAGAGTGATAACAGTTGTGCTGAGGTGTTGTCAGAACGAAATGGTACTTTGTGGCCATGCTTCATATAAGGTCCGTACTTTAAAAAATTGAATTTGGGAATTTTTTTTTTCAAAACCAAAAATCTAATTTGAATAATACTCTATTGACATATATGTAATGATGTCCTTTCATTCATCCCACAAAAAAATTAAAACACCTATTATTAGTGGTTTTTTATTAGATGCTCCCTAATTAATTATTCATTGGCATAGGTGCTCCATAAAAACTTGTACAGAAAACTCATAATCATTTCATCTGAGATTCCACTTTGCAATAGTAATTTACACAGAAAACTCATAATCATTTCATCTGAGATTGCAATTTGCATTAGTAATTTATTTATAACAGTACAACAGAATTTATCGATTTGATAATTAGAAGAAACGCTATGTAAAATGAAGTTTTTTTTGAAGAAGGTATATGTAGGTCATAGAGTTACTTATTGACCATTACCTTAACATTACTTTTACAGTTACTATTACATTTCATACAACTAGGCCTATTTATTCTTTTTCAGGAAAATTTTTCATTACATTCTTTTAGTTCCTTTTTTCTTTTAAGTTTTATATTGTTATGTCAAGTTAAATTTTTACAAAACTAATTGGCTCATACACCAATTGCTTCAAAACATTATGAAATCATTTTCTATACAACTTGTTTGAGTTTTTTAATCATTATTGTTGTTAAAGTATAACAGGTAATTAATTTACTCGCACATTCTATACTCATTATTATTTTGTGAGCTTGATTAGCCATTTCTGAAAAGACATTGTAATGTAATATAATGTTAATACGTCCTAGCTTTTAATTTAATGTTCAAATATGGTTTCAAAATAAAATTATTAGTTTACTTAAAATTTACTGAATGCTAAAATTTACTGAAATTTAAACTTTCTGAGGGAATTAAAATTTTTTAAGACATTGCACAGAAGAGAATATTATTTATGTTGGAGTTGAGAAAGATAATTTTAATTGTAAAAACATAATTCTTATAGTACTATTTAAAAAAAATATTTTCATTTTAAATGTTCATTAAAATAAGCAAAAAATATTAATGAAATTTTTATAAATGTATATTTTTTTCTTGTAGATTATGTTGTTAGTGCTAATAGAGTAGCTTCAAAATTATCGTATTCTGCAGTTAACATAGACAATCTTATTTTTGAGGAATTAATTGAAAGTCGCTCTCAATCTGCAGTAAGTATGAAACAGTTGATAGAAGAAGCTTATTATGCTATTGTGATAAATTCACCTGAGAATCCACAAGACTATCAAGATCCAGGTATTTATATTTTTACTTGCTCTTTCCTATATGAATATTTAGAAAGGAAAGTATTGTTTTCGTGTCGATTTTTTGAAATCAAGTTTTCACCAGTTATACACGTTTTCAGACCACCTGAGCCCATAAAACATGTTTTTAGCGATTGGTCTGTGTGGGTGTGTGTGTGTGTGTGAACAGAATATCAGAAGAACAGAATGGTACAAAGTTGAAACTTGAAACTTACATTACCTACCACTAGGGGATCCGACACAAACATTTTCATCAGAATCTGTCGACTGGAAGTAGAAGTTTATTCGTCAATTTTTACATTTTTGCGATTTTCTCAAAAACAGCTCCTAGGATTTTTTTTAAAAATTGTCTCATTTACTACATTTTTTATGCTTTACAATGTAGGATAGGCACCATGTCTGCTGAAGTTCTTGGGGAGGCTGTTCTCTCATAGAAAATAATGGTTTTTTTTAAGATTGCTGCCTTAATATGAATTTTACGACTACAGCAATGGCTACAAATCAATGGGTAACCGTTAAGCGAGTTTTATCTTTTCCACTGTTGTCACCCATACACATTTCTTTCTGTTAAGTCGTTTTGTATGTTACAAATTGATGTAGTTGTTGCTTTTAGATAGAAAAATTTAAGGAGTTTGATTCTTGGAGTTTTCAGTACAAAAAGGATTTTATAATGTTGTTTATATCCAAGGTACTTGTTATTTAATTTATTAATTAATGGAGAGTTAGTCGTAAATTTACAAATATTTGGTAATATTTAATGATAAAAATAGATCTGTATGCTATAGTTATCAGTTAGGGAGTATCTTACAAATAAAAATTTTGTTCAGCTACATGAAAGCTTCAGGTAATGTCATCACCATAATTTTAGTTGTTTAGGAAACATATGTGGTATTTAAGCACATTGATAGATGACATAGACTACAGTATGGTGGATATATATCACTTACCCCTTCAAAAATTAAAATTACTTGCAAAAACAACTGTTTATTGTGTCAACTGTAATTTATATACTGTATTTATGAGGTGTCTTTTTAAATAACTCACCCATATTTAAATGTATTTTAGTGTTTTTTGCTTGTAATACTCCCCATTTGCACTAATACATCGCTGCAGTATCGTTTTCTACTACTCAAAGGCATGGAGAAAACGAATTTATGTCCGCTGTTTTAACACATCTGCCGTTTTCTTCTCTACCGCATCAACTGACTGAAAAATGTCCCTTTATCACTGATTTAACTTCTAGGTTGAGCCAGGAATACTAAAAGATCCAGGTTTCGTCACAAGTGATTACTTTATGAAACAAGTTTGAATCTGCTTCAATGTGCTCCAAAATGTTAACACAACATGCTTTGCAGCAGTCATTTTCCTCTGGTGTGAGAACCTTTGGGACCATCTTGGCACAAACTTTTGTCATGTTAAGATCCTCGCGCAAAATGTTACATGCAATGTCTATCAAATTTAGCTAGCATTCTAACACTGAGTTGGTGGTCTATTATTAGCTCTCTCATTTTTTTCACATTTTCTTCAGTTCTTGAAGTACAAGGTTGTCTACTCGCTGAATCTTTTGAGCCATTGCACGAGATAGGAAGCCATTCCCATAAGCTGTAGTAAGCTTTTGAAAACATTGTGTAGGTGTTTTGTCTAGTTAAAACTAAAACTTTCAAATTGACATAAATTCTACTTTTAATTTAGCATTTTGTGGCAATTACAAAAAACACAATTGAACTAAATGGCAATTCACCGGCGAATCAACTTAACGTCACACAGTGTTACTGCTTGTCATACTCATTCAAGAGCAACCCCTCTCCATACGCATTGATAACTGATTATGGCTGCTTTATTTTGGATTGGAATCACAGTCTTGTTATTTAATAGACACACCTCGTATGTATTGTAATTTTATTGAATACATTCAAATATTCCACCATTATTTTATATGACAATAACTAATCTTTATTAAATAAGTTTTAACTAAAGAAAGTTTTAAGTGTATTTTAAATTTATATATTCAGTTCACTTAGGTTTGCTCTTTGAAAAAAATTCCGTAACAATACTCTAATGGCACTCACTAAATTATTTATTACTGGCACTAAATTTATTATGAGCTTAAGTGATATTTTTATGATGCTTCCACCACAACTGCAGCTTAAGAACTCATTCTTTTAGTGAATATTTAAAACACTACTACAATGAGATTAACAAACTAGTATGGATAAAGTAAATAAAGGAATGTTTATGTGCTGTTGTTGGTGCCAACTTAGCGATAAAATTATCCCACTGAATGGGGGCAGTGACAAATGCACTAACTGCTCCTTTATTAATGGATTCAAAATGTTAGTATGATATTAATTTCCAGATGTTGATGATGATCCATATTTTGAATTAATTCGTAAATTCAATGCATTAATACAATTTAAAAATAAAGCTGCAGATGCTAAGAAAGGTGCACAAAAAGGCAAGAAAGGAACAGCTCCTTCAGCTACTAAAAAGGGTGGTAAAGCGGAAATTAATTATGCTGGACTTCTGTTTGCGGATGCATTAACATTTATGAATATACCAATTAATAACCTGAAAGATATTCTGCATTCTAGGTATGTCAGTAATAGTTTCTCCATAAAATTTTTTGTATTAATTTATAATGTTTAAAATCTTAATTATTTAAGTATCACTCCTGAATAAATTATTTTCGCTGTGATATAAGTCTCTCTTATGGTTTATTTTTATATGGATGATGTATTTGGGATATTAAGTATCCTTTAGGTGCTAAAAAAATGTGTTTTGTTTTTAAACTATTATTCATTAATAAAAGAAAGGCAATGCATCAAACTGGTTTTCTATAAAGCCTAAAATCATCATTGACCCAAGTCTTAGTTTCCAAGTACACCTCAACATTTCATTTAACCTTCTTCCAGATTGTAAATTAAGGAAGGAGTCATCAGGTCAGAAGAGAAAAGAGAAATTTTTTTAATAAGTGAAATTCGATGGGTGTGGTTTATACAGGTGGTCTCAAAAAAATTTCCAAGATGTCAGGAGATGGTTGTACACATTAAAAGATACCGAACAATTTATACCATTATGTTCTGAAATGGTTTACCAAATATCCATCATTTTATAAAACAAATTTTAAAAAAAATTATGTAAGGAACAGTTTAGCATATTGACTTAAACGTTGGTGTAGTGCTAGGGGGCTGAAAGATTTATTTTTACAGAAAAATGAACCCAATCTGTAAGAAAAGGCAATCATTTAAAATGTGTAATTATTAATATTTTTGCAGCCTGTGGGGTAGTTAGTAGGAGTGAAGCCAAGACTGATGAGAAGAGCTACTCATCTATTCGGAATATCATGATGTGGTTAGTTGTGAACAAACTAGAGGTCACAACTGAAAAGACCAAGCTTGTCATAGCAGGACAAAGAAGGCTGGCTCCAATGTCTTTTATTGTAGGAAATGTGGAGGTTTCCCATGTCCTTCAACAAAGTATAAAATCATTCACAAACTGTAAGGTCCCAGGGCTTAGAGTTAGTGAATGAGCAGAGCATTATTGCAAAATAGAGGGTACAGTTCCGAGAATGGAAATGTTTGGTTGGTAGCAAGTGAGATGGGATGACAGTTGGTCGGTGAACACACCGGTTAATATCGACCTTACAAGAAAGGTACAGTAGGGCCCATGAGGAGATGTCATATGAGATGTTGCAGTTCCTGATGGGTCATGGATACTGTAGGGTGTACCTGTTTGCTCGGGCATGAAGACAGGATTAGAATAGAGTACTTAGTGTTGATTAAGTGATAAGAGTCATAGAGATGATGCAAGACAGAATTACTGGACTGCAGTAGAGAGGGTGGTGTGTCAAGAGCTGCAGCAGAAAGGTGTGGAAGAGTTAGTGGGAGAGGTCGGCTCATGTGGGCTAGTCTACAGATGCTCCTGCTGCTATTAATGGGGGTATTTGTTGTGTGATGTTGATCCCCACAAGACATCAGGAACTCCTTGAAAAGTGGTCATCCCCTTTGTTGTGTTTCTTACACCGGCATACTATATTATGTTGGGGAGATACTATGTTTTTCCTGGGCGTTGTTGAAGTGGAAGGGCAGTTGTGCAATGTGGGTCTCCAGAGTGGATTTTAGTGAATAAGGTGTCTGCGTCATTCTCTGTGCCATAAAAGATCTTTTGATTTATAAACAATTCTTGATAATAATATGAACAATTAAATTTTTTTTAAAAACCTAGACATAATTTTGAAATGTATTGATGGACTAGGTTTGTTATTTTTGTAAAAGAGCTTCTATGTATTTTGGTTCTGGATGAGAGTTCAATCAAATAATCCTAATCATTTGTGAAATAACTATTTTCACATTAAAAATAATGCAATGGCTGATTGCAGGTAAATTAAGCATTTTTGGATATAAATGTTGATTAAAGTTGCTCTTTCTTTGGACATGAAAACAGTGTTTGGTTTTTCCATGTTTTTGGCTGTACTTTCCTTACAAGAATTTTTTTAATACATAACCCATAAATAAAGGTTTGAATGAGATTATTTATATCAAAATTGTGTGCAATTTTAGTTAGTGTATGTAAAGTAGTACTGTATGATGTAATAGAAGAGAAATTTTCTAAAATTTTAAGAACTGTGATCAGATGGAGACAGTATTTAGTGACATTCTGTGATATTTATTAGAATTGGTGGCCTTAAAAAAGGCTGTTCAGAAATTTTTTGGTAGGGCAAGTAGTAGTGGTGTGAGGACTGTGACATCTTCTCTTCTCATGGTAACGTCTATGTGCCTTCATTAGAGTCTGGGTGCTTTGTCTCAGTTTGATTGCACTTGTTTTTATAGTAATTAGTGTGGGAGTAGTGTTCAACTCACTCTTTGGAGAAATCGATGTCTTCTATGATTGGTTAAAATTTACGTCATTGGTTATCACTGTATGATTCCTTGCTCTGCTTCTCTCTGCTGGTTTCTGTTGCTCGTATTCCAGAGTGATAGTATAGATGAGTGCTCAGCAGTTGTTTAGTAGAAGGTACATTGGTGACAGAACGGTTTCTTTTTTCAGGTTAAGAAAAGTGTTGAATGGTGTGGTAATAGAGTCACTGGACTCAAGATTTATCAGTGATAAAATGAAAACTTTAACATTACTACTGACTTTACTATCTTCAGGATGTCATAAGATATATGTTGTTAGTTTGTATGATTCACTTGAAGAATTTCTGAAGAGATGTGTTGAAGAATGTGAAAAACTAGGTAAGTTTATCACATTTAAAAAAAATAAAGGCATATTATTATTTCTGTACAATCTGCCTTTTGTGGGGATTTTCTTGTCTACAATGGTAATTGTATTTTTCTATAATGTTTTATTTCAATGATTGTTCCATTGATCCACAACTAGATACTTTGCTTTAGCAGTGTTTTGGTAAAAAGTCAAGACTTTATTGCCTAAATAAAATTATCAATGTTACATTATAACTAAATGCAGTCAAGCATTGTGAATTTAGGTTCATGTACAACTCTGTAACTATTATGGGCAAAGGGTAAGGAGAGGACAGAAAGGGCTTTAACCTTGAAGCCAGCATTTATATGTTGGCTAATATAGTCACTTTAGAAATTTACTTCATCTGGAATGGGTTCAGTCCCCTTTATATGTAATATGGCAGGTTTTACGGTACAGTCTGAGAATGCTTTACTGTATCTGCTTTTATAAATATTTATGTATCTTTTACAAACTATGATAACCCTTTCAGTTCTTCACCTGAAGCAAAGTAATTTCAGCTGATCTGTTATGAAAATGTCCTGCCTAATTTACCTAAATTTAGTTTTAAATTTGAAAATAAAATTGTCTATGAATAATTTCTTTGTCAATGACGTTTATCAGACTAGTTTAATTTATTTGCTTAATATAAGTTAATAATTGTAATTTGTTTCTGTCATGATATTTTGTTTGTAAAAAGGTTACAATAAAATTTTGGAGTGTCTTTTAAAATGGATTCAGTTTCAGATAGAATAAAAATAATATATTTATATTTAATGTTCATTTTGTATTCACTTGCAATTTTGTTCTCATTTTCAGAAACAGAACATAAAAATAATAAACAAAAAATATTTGAAGAATTAGATGAAATGTCAGCTGATGAGTTTGAGGCACAGGAGGAGGAAATTAAAAAAATGTTTAGAGCAGAAGCACTTGCAGAACGTAAAAGATTATTCCGTGAGCGCAAAGCACCACCCTCTACTGCAAAATCAAAAGTGATTTTTAAATTTTTTATACTTTTATTAGAATTTGGGCCTTGAAAAATCTTAATAAATTAAATAGAAAAGAGAAATTATAATAAAGATTTTATGGTAGATTCTATGCAACTCAATGTTCGTGGTTAAGAAACATATAATCACTTATTGGTTTTAAGTTTTATATACAACTTTGCCAACAGTGATTACTGTGGGTTTTGATCTATTAAACTTTCCTTGCCAGGAACCCAACATAGAACTTTCAACTTTGCAGTCTAGCATTCACAAATGCGTCAATAGTTTTTCATATTTTATTCAGTAGTGTAATGTCTCCTTATTTTTCGTGATATTTTTGAGGATGGTTAATGTAATGATAGGGCAGTAGGAAGGGGAAGTGAAACATTTTAATACTTTGGATTTACACTTAATTACGAAAACACTGGAAGAAATAAATAATAAATTGAGGCAAGCCAGAGCATCAAGAAGGCAATTTAAAGGCCAGTCTACACAACATGTGGCGTGTGTGTCTGGATACATGCTAGCCAGTTTTAAAGATATCACTTCCTTGCTTATCAAATGAGACTGTTAAAACTGTAGGGCCATGGCTGGCTTGTGGCTACCATTTGCTCTCTGAGCAATCTTTTTAAATCTTTTTGTGGACACATTTTTACCCCACGCATGTGCAGAGTGAAGGCTAGACCTTGTGGCAACTGCCAAATACTGCACTCCCTGTAGCTGGTGTCATTTTTCCTTATGACACCAGCAACTATTGTCAGGACCTCATTGAACTGGCCACGACTTAACTTAAAATAAGTGCTGAATTTGTTGTTTCCTGCATCATGTGATGATAATCGCTATAAGACTTTTTACCTACTTATACCCACTCGGTTTTTGATGCCAAAGAAAACAAAAAAACCAGCTCATCACCCCTACTGGTGCTGCTACTGAAGTCATCAAACCAAGGTAAGCCGCAGGAAAACCCAGATTCATACCACGGGACCGTCGAAGCTGACATCTTTCTGAATGCTGACAAAAACCGTGGCCAGAGTAGTATCGCAACAAGTCGCTGCTATGTGAACCTACTCTTTCCCTTTCTCCAGGACTACATTCACAACACTTCAAGAAATCTCCATGACGCAGGCATGAACTTGACCATTGAAGCCATCCGGTCAATTTACACCAGACCGCATCCTCTGGAGACAGCTCGCACACTGCCATTCCATGACTACTTGTAAAACACGACTTTCAGTCAGTTGAACATATAATTATATATATCAACGCTAGTTCTGCCCGCCCAGCCAGTTTTTTGTGATATTAATCCTTTAATATTATAAAAAACATGGCAACTCCTTTGTAATATATATATTAATTTTATTATTGGTATATATATTTAACTCTACTCCCAAACTAAACGTACTTCTGATCCTGAAACTAAATTTTTCTCTCCATAACGACCCCTCAGTAATGATTTCTTAGAAGAAACCCAGCCCTGTCATATTTCTT
Source organism: Catonia carolina (assembly GCA_035578175.1). Taxonomy (NCBI): domain Eukaryota; kingdom Metazoa; phylum Arthropoda; class Insecta; order Hemiptera; family Achilidae; genus Catonia; species Catonia carolina. The sequence goes on from JAQMRL010000002.1 coordinate 55,841,966, forward strand.
CGAACGATCAGGTGGTATCCCCCACTTCATCGTCTATTAATCTTCTATCAGTTTCAGTTTCAGTGCTATGTGAATTGGCACGTGGTCGGCGTGGCGTACATCTAGATAACTATCCCTCATGCTGTGTGGAATGGCCTTTACTCAGTACAAGGCGTTTCATTATGTACTTAGGGATTACGAAAATGCAGTACAATAAAAGTATTTCACTTATAAGAATGAAACAAGTTCTGTATGAAAGAGCACTTCAAATAGTTTTTTCCTCATATTCTGAGCAGTTAGTTAACCGTTTGTGTGGTTGGGGGCTACAACTCTTAAAGAGGGAAGGGTGGTGAGCTACTTGAACAGTGAAAATTGGTACAATCTAGTGGATACGTGAGGGCTGCAATCAAGTATAGAAAATATCTGGTCACAGAATTTAATTACTGAAAGTAGTTATTATTTTCTTTTTAGTGAAGATTAATAAATTTTGGTTTACGGGGTGTTCATTTCTCCTTTGTGAATACAGAGGGGCTTCGTGGTGTGGGTAGTAAGTCTGAAGAAGACCAACACATTATGCTGTGGTCACCAAGATCACCAGACCTCATGCCATGTGACTTCTTTCTCTGGGGTTATGTGAAAGACAAGTTGTTTATCCCACCAATGCCGAACAATATCGCTGAGCTGAAGGATCGCATAATTAATGCAATCAACTCTATCGAAATGGACATGTTAGAATGTGTTTGGCAAGAGCTAGCCTTTCGTGTTGATGTGTGCTTGGCACTAAAGGAACACACATTGAACGTTTATAGATGTTTAAAAATAACTGTTTGAGTCCCTGCATCGGCCCGTAAAACTTTTATTTAGGTAAGTGAAATAGTTTTTTGTACTGAATTTTCGTAACCCCGAAGAACATTATGAAACGCCCTGCATTATGGGAAAAACAGATCATTAAAAATATAAAAATACAATATTCAACATCATAGTACACAGCATAATGACATAGGCTGAGAGCTGAGTGATGAATTAAAAAAATAGGGGTAAAATTAATGTGACTGAGATGAACTTCTGGAGGTGAAGTTGTGGGCTGACAAGAATGGGACGAGTAACTAGTGAGGTAGTGAGGAAATATGGTGGAGAATGGGCTGGAGAGCAATGTCTTGAGTTACATTGATGATAAGAGATTAGTATGATATAAGGAGTGAGAAGGGTAGATGGGTAGTGCAAGTAAAGGATTAGAGTCCAGTTAAAAGGTGCAAGAGAGGAAGACCCCAACAATCCTTAACAGATAGATGGACATGGAGAGGTGAGAACTTCAGGAGGAGTATTGGGTGGATCAAAATAACCATAGGACACCACTTGTACATAAACGTATGTGTATGTATTACATAATTATGTAATATTATAATTATTCAAATCAGGGATTGATATGAAAATCCAAAACATGATATTTTTTAACTAGAAGTATAATAACCATTGCCAACAGTATATTATATGAGCTTGATAAGACAGAACTTTTAAGTATTTTAAGAAATATTCAGTAGGTACTCAGGCTATTCCAATTTTTAAACAGAATTAATTTATTTCTTAACTTTTGTTATTGTTTGTAATTGTATCATGCCGTACTGACTGTTAAGAAATTTTGTGTTATTTTAGCCTGGAACTGGAAAATCTGGAAAAGAAAAGACACCTGACTCTGGAAAAAAATCAGCAAAAGATAAAACTGGAACTGGAAAGAAAAAAGGTGGTCAAGAAATTACTTTGCCACCTCAACTGACAGGTTAAATAATTTTCTACTTATATTATATTGATATACCACTCATTTAATGTAACATGTTATATTCAAAGGTAAAATACTTCTTAATGTAGCAGTACTGTTAGTAAAGAATTAAAGATTGTCTAGGAAGGTATTAAAAACTTTAGTGTAAAATTATAATGAAGACATTTAATTAAGTATTCATTACTTTTTCTCCATGTAATCACCTCCCACAAATTAGTACATCATATTGTAAGTTGCTATAAAGCCCTAACTTTGTAATCTGCTATCACTAGTCCATTCAACCAGTTGTTGAAGACTTCATTACTTCCAATAGGTTTACCAATAGGTAAGCTCTTTGAGCTTCCAGAAACAGAAAACAAAAATATTTCTTTGACAGATATGATTCTTAAGTGAGTAATTTGTTTTGGAATTTAAAGGTATACTATACTAAAATTGTTGTAGGTTCACTAACAGCAATTTAACCCTTTGGAAACGGACTATTTCTCGTTAAATAGAAGAATTGCAAAAATCAAAACGTGCTCAAAACAACTATTTTATTTAACGTTACTACTGATGAAAAATTCTGAAAAAATTACAGTTGATTCATATAATATGTACGTGCCTTTTGAATATAATTACAAGAAAATCGCTTCATAATTCTATTTGAAGCGGGAAAAATCTATTGAAAAGGGAAAAATTTCCCTTTTATAATTCTATTTATGAAAACACTGTTAGATGCGTTAAAGAATACCCTACAAGAAAAGTGCAATATTTTCCAGTCTCCGATGTATACTGCCTTGCAGAAGCACGTTTTATCACCCCACCCACAATCCATTCAGCATCACCTAAAATTAGATCACCAGTGTGAACCGGGTTAAAGAATAAGGAGTGAGCATTAAATTTTTAACCAAAATTTCTTCGTAATCTTATTTTCTTTCTAATTATGAAACTTTTATCTTTTTTTTTATTTCCATTTGTAGGTAATGCAGAAATTTTGGCTAAAGCTGTGCAGTTTCCACCTTACGAAGAGGAGTTGAGCATGGTGTTGTATATTTTGGAAAATATTGATTCCTCAGATGCCACTATGGTAAGTGTATTTTCTATTGCAGGTGAGTGTCATTTACTTACTATGTAATGTAGAAATACTTTTTGAAATATCAAATATATTTTTGAGTAAATACACATTACAAGTTCTGGTATTTTTTTTAAACTTTAATCTTTGTTGTACAGTCTACTAATAATAAAAGAAGAGAACACTTACTACCTACCCTAGGACATGGCTTTTAGCCATTGTTGGGTAGTCAATTTCCTCTACCTCGTATTTTGTGAATTGTAAATGGTTTTGGAAAGAATTTGTATGGGTTACTATTGTAAAAAATACACAAATCAACAGTTTAAAGTTAGTTTTATTTTTATTTTATCTTTATTTTTAAGTAGTTTTTTTTTATTATTTTTAAAAATCCTTGCGAATGCTGAAAAAACTGTGTAATATCATTTTTTATTGTAGTAAGTAAGCATGCAGTGTTTGTTAATGTGTAATTAGAGTAATGCGTTTAGGTATAACTATAAGCAACTACGGTGGCATGCCAGCCGCACATGCGCAGTAAGTAGCTCCCCCACCACAGCGTCGTAGACTGATATTGGGTGCCTCTAAAGTAGTACTCACTACTCATGGTGTTCTGTTCGTGCGGTAATCGTTTTGACATTTGTGTCGCTGTCAAAAGCCGCACGCCGTTGAAATTAGTTGTGCGCGCACAAAATACGGGAAAAACTGTCTGTGATTTCAATTTGGAGTAGTAGGCAATAAGTTTTTTTCTAAATGATGTACCTACCATACATTTTAATAGGCCCGAAAGAGAGGGACGTCATACCCTCTTTCTGTTGTATTTACTAAGCGGTTTTTTTTGTTAAAATTGTATACAACTGATATTGTGCAGGTGTAGTTGATTTCTCAAAATTGACGTATGTTTGGTATGAAGTTCACAACAATAAAAAATGATTCAGCTTCTTGGAATATTAACAGGAAAGAGACACCAGACAAGATGACTTCCCTTCTTCCCTTCTTTGACTTCCCTTCAAAAAGTGATTTTTTCAAGCTCGTTTATTATTTCTGTGTCTGCCCAACATGTCAAATTGATAAAATTTTATATTTTACAACAAATAATAAAACGCATATCATGTCGTCCTGGAAAAGAAGTTATATTAATCTATGTGATTTGCAAAAAATGCGATGAGATTTAAACGTCTAACTTTGTTTGAGCGTATCTTATCTAGATATCAGAGTATAATAATAACAACATATTTTATAGTGTAATAAAATAAGATTCATTAGGAAGCGAAAGTAATTTTTTCAAAATTTTTTGATGAAAAATGAGCTTGTTAGTGTGTAGTGAATGAAACTAGCCGGCAGAGAGTCCTACCGTATCGTGTATTGACACTATTGTGCTTGAACACCGTGCACTGATTGAAATGAGTTGAGGGGAACGGTGGACACAACACATTCTCTCTCTGTCTCGTTACCCTCCCTACATATGTGTGTTCACCATTATATGATGTAAAAATACTACAGAAAACCAGAAAAACATTTACACATACATATTAAAGTAATTTATTATTGTAAATTAAAAATAATTGACCTAAAATTTTAGAAGTTTTATTGAATAAGAATTTTATGTCATTTGTGTGAATGAACTGTTTTTTTTAACCAATTTTTGTCAAAAAAAAATTGAAAAACAAGCTGCTAAGGTAACAGTACAGTTCAGGATAGAATTCATGAACCTTTTATTCTTAGAATTAACACTCCTATACCCTGAATTGTATTGCAACATGATGCTTTATTAGCTACGTCCAAACTCGTGCGTTTTCACGCAAGGGACACATGCGTCAAGGTATGCCCGAGATCAGTCAGAAGTAGCAGACTTTCATAGTGCACAGCGTAGCGCAAGAAGTTTCACCAACCTTGGATTTCTGTGTGTTTCAACGTTCAATTTATAGTGTTTTATAGTGCGCACCATGTAAGAAGTCTTTTGTGTTTGAAAAGCTGTTTCTCAAAAACAACCTAACGGAAAATTTTGAACACTGCACCAAATTAAAGCCTGTTCTTTTCTGCATTGATTGGTTTGATTTAGATTATTTTATTTAGAAATTATTCAGAGATACAGCAATTTACGCATAAAAAGTACTCACTTTTTAGCTAGTTTTCTGTTAATGTACTTTTTAAGTGTCTGTTATTCCATCCAGGCTTTATATAAAAAATCGGCATTTAAGTATGTTGAAGTTCTGAGTTTTCTCTATAATATGAATTTTTAAAAGTGAAATCTGATGTTCCGTTTTAATACGCCAGCCATTTTTTTAAAAAGTGCTATTTTGGCTCCACATAAAGATAGGGAAATGATTTTTGAAGTGAGCCATGCATTTTTACAACATTAGGTAAACCTTGATTTCCGATGTTTATTTACTTGTCTTCTCACTCCTGATTCCTCCTTAAAGAATAACATCATCTTCATCCATCTTGAAAACACAACAGAACAGAGGCACGAGTGTGGACGGGTGAATGACATGCCTCAAAGCGCATGCAATAAGGCAAGCATTGAAGCATGTTGAATTGAATGTTGAAAGGGAAGTTGAAAATGAAAGCACACAAGTGTGGACATAGCTATTAGAAATCATTTAGTATGTAAATTTTTAATTAATATGCCTGAAAATTGTGGTAAAATAAATGCTAATGAAACTCACATCATTTTTTGAATGAAGGAAGTAGTTGAACTTTAGTTAGAGGATTTTTTAAGGGAAAAGTAAATATTTTTGTAGAGAGTATTTCAGATTGTTGTTGTTTAGGTCATCAGCCAAAAGGCTGGTTTGAACCTGTAGAGATTTTACTAAGTAAAACTAGGAGTAAGGTGGTTTACCATGCTTTCCTCACTGAATGGAATAGTATGCTTATCAGCATGTCGAGCCCTCTAAGAAGCACATATTTTCCACTCTGCAAATGACACCTTCACTTCATTCACCACAGGGTCTGGCTGTATAGTGAAATTCATTACTTTCAGAGGAGGTAACTCTGGTTAGTGTCTTTTACACCTCTACCTCTTCTGTTCTTAAATGATTCAGTCATTTAATTATTGGCTGACCATGTGATAAGAAACAGAACTATTTATTTTAGCCCTGCATTGAACAGATTGAGTGTAAATAATTTGACATTCCACCTGTCTGTTATGTGCAGTATTTCAGATTATAGAGTTTTAAATTGGAGACATCGAATGGTATAAGTAAAACTTGATAAGTAGATTTTCAGAAGCAATGATTTTTTTTGGTAATAATTGTACAGGCTAAATTGTGTAACAGTTTTTATTTGTTCATCCTCTTCCTTAAATAGTTAAAAATGTTCTAGATATCACCATAATCTAATTTTGCAGGCAAGTATTGAAGAGCTAATCAAGAAGATGAGTGCTCGTACTCAGCAGGCAAAAAAAGGTAAAGCAACTGGCAAAGAGACTGGTAAAAAGCAAACAGGTACACCTGCATCTACACCACCAACAGCTCAGCCAGCCAATGACAACAACTTAAAAAAAAAGAGTATTGGAATTCCTCTTTGGATTCTAAGCTTCAAGGGGTGTGACAATAACTTGAAATGTTTTATTAAACATCTTCTGGCCATTAGAAGAGATGGTAATTTTTTAAATAATTATAATTATTTAAGTTACTAGTTAGCATCATAGCAGTAGAATCCATAATAATTTATTGTTTTTTTATGTATTTATAAAAAACCTTTTTCTATTTACCTTTTACTGCTTCTTATACGAGGTGTATTTTTAAAGTAAGTACCGTATTGAAATTCCACCGCTGCAGCACCGCAGTCAGTATTTACCGCATGCACACTGTGTACCACTATCTATTGGCAAGCCACAGACACCCTTACAGAATCATTCGATCATGTTTGCAATTATTTTAAGTATTTGAAATGTCTTTTCCGATTGAGAATCCCACAGACTGTGAAATATGAGCTGTGATTTGTTTTCTTAGGGCTAAACATGAAAGCAGCTGAAATACATCGTCAGATCAGTGAAGTGTATGGAGAAAACATTATGAGCGATGGGATGGTACGGAAATGGGTAAGAGCTTTTAAAGATGGCCGTACGATTATACATGATGAAGAACAAAGTGGGCAACCTTCAATCATTACTGACGACTTGATGCAGAAAGTTGATGAAAAAGTGTGAGCGAACAGATGCTTATGATTTTGTCATTATCTGATGAGTTTTCTGTAGCGTCAAAAAAGGTGCATTATGAAATTGTTACAGAATGTTTAAATTATCGAAAGTGTGCTCACGCTGGGTTGCAGTGGTTATCTAATCAGGCAACAGATTTTTACAAGGGTTGTATTCAAAACCTGGTTATACAATACTATAAGTGCCTTAATATTGGTGAGAATTATGCAGAAAAGTAGATTAAAATACAGGCTTTCATGTAAAAATAAAATTAAGAAAAGTCTACTTATTCTCTTTTTATTTCAAAACTGTACTTACTTTAAAAATACGCCTCGTACTTCATTGTTTATAAGTACTTTCACATTGCGCACCGCTTCTTCAGACAGTAACATAAGCGTCTAAAATCTTTTTATAAAGATGTCTTCCTTTGTCAAAGGTTTGAATGAAACTGATTATAAAATGGAAAAATCGACTGCTATTGCTAGCTGTGTCAGAAATTGGAACTAAATTTTTATTATATACAATTTAAGATAAATTTTAACCAGTTATCATTATCAAATTGTATCTGTTCGTAAGTTATTATTATTATTATTATTATTAATAGTTATTAATATATTTATATGTATTTTTTCTAATGTGTATCTTTGACATGGTTAAGATAAACATATACTTAAATCATTGGCTATTAAAAAAAAAACAGGTATACACTAATCCCACTAATCTTAACTAATTAGGACCTGGACCTGTTTTGATTTCGTAATGTTCGGATTATTCAAAAAAATGTGCTACATGAAGCGGCTTATTTCACATTCAGAAGCAACAATAGCATTGGAAATAGCTTTGCAGTACACAGAGCAGCGTATCAACACTATGCTGGAAAAATACTATATCTAACGGTTTTTGGTTTTACGACAGCTAACAATTAGTGATTTTATGAAGCCATCTTAACATCTTGTGGGGGCAGTAGTGGAAATGTATATTTTCTTGCTTATACGAGTAAAATAGAAGAAATGTTTTTCAATTAAGCGATTTAGATTGTAAGTCTTGTATCAAATCTACTCTTGTCTTATTTCAATTTATTTATATGCTTAAAGGCCTAAAAGTTATTATTATGTAATTATTAAATTACTTTTTTTTTAAGTGTTTCACACGTAGAAAGCATGTTCAAAAAAAATGAGATTATTAGTTCGGTTTATCCAGAATTTTGGATTAGTGGGGTTTTTGTATACTTGTAAATGACAGATACATTGACTTTAAAAGTATACGTACCACACCTTTCACCTGAACCCAATTTTTTAGTTTACAAGAGTTTACTACAGGTTTATCCTTAATTGGGCACACCTGTGGCTGCCAGGTGACTTTTGCAACCTGACCTGAGGTGTTTAGTATATACTCACATCTCATGTCATGTGATTGTATAACACATGTGGCATAGAAGTAAGTTGCTCTGACCACTACATCAGCAAGCTAGCTAGGTGTAAGAAATGAACTGAAGAAACTAAATCAACTATTTATTAAGTTCTAAATTCTCATTCTATGGCTATGAAATTAGAAACAAGTTTTAAGTGTATGAATAAACAGACAATTTTAGCAATTAAATGTTTACTGATATTTTATTAATGTTTTATACTGTATTTTTATTATTTTTTACACTTGCAGATGAAAAAGAGGAAGAAAGTTTGGCATGCAAATTTATAAATCCTTCATTGCGTTTGTCAGTGAAAAAACCTTATGCAAGATATGCTTATCTCCATTTCAGCGAATTTGTTCTTAAAAATTTTGATGTAGAGGTTCCAGAAACTGACAAATCGAGTTTGCAGGTACTTGCAGCAAAATGGTTATTTGTGTAGAATTATTTTGTTTTTGTAACTATTTAAATCTGGGATTATGAATTATAAACTTTCCTGCAGTTGTTTCTCAAAATTGTTATTATAGTTGTCACCGCCACCCCTTCTAATTAATCATTTACTGTGTTGCCGGCCTTCAATACTTCTTCCGGCCTTTGTCGGCGCGATGGGCTCTTTAGCGGCGAAGCGACAAAGCCCTGTAGCGGCGCCCGACAAACCTTCCGGCTGCCTTTGTCATCAAGGCCAAGCCAGTCGCCGCTCTCTACAACAGCGCTCTTGGCAGCTATATAAAGAGCGCTGCACTGAGCCGGTGGAATCAATTCCAATCAAGACACCGAGGGATTCACTTCCACCAGACAGCAGACGAGACGTCCACCGCGGCCACGGCTGCCGGACTCCAGCGAAGACTGAACGACGACCCCGCAAGAGAGAAGATGATGCTTCCGCTCGCCGTCCCGTCACCGTAGGCCGTCGACCGGACCGTCATCGCCCGCTGACGCGAGCGATGCCCACAGCGGTCCCTCGATCGAGCCTTACGCCCACCGGACCCGACGAAGCAGCCATCGACGCACTACTGCGAGGGAAGAAGATGACGTCTCCGCTGGACGACGACACGCCGCGTCGCCCAGCCTCCGACCGCCACGACGACTACGACAGACGACCACCGCTTAAACGGCCCTTTTCAGGGCCACCAAATTAATAAGGTTGCCACTTAATGTCGCCATCCGGTGACAAGTGGCGCCCGAACGTGGGGCAAGGATATGGAAAGGATTTTTCATACCGGACCAGCACCTGAGATAACAGAAGATATGGCGCCCAACACAACACAACTGCCTGCAGCTTGACGAGGCTGGACTGCTTCGTTCTCGCCTGCAGCCACCGAATTTCACCCGGCAGCACAGTTCTTAGTGGGGGGGAATTGTCACCGCCACCCCTTCTAATTAATCATTTACTGTGTTGCCGGCCTTCAATACTTCTTCCGGCCTTTGTCGGCGCGATGGGCTCTTTAGCGGCGAAGCGACAAAGCCCTGTAGCGGCGCCCGACAAACCTTCCGGCTGCCTTTGTCATCAAGGCCAAGCCAGTCGCCGCTCTCTACAACAGCGCTCTTGGCAGCTATATAAAGAGCGCTGCACTGAGCCGGTGGAATCAATTCCAATCAAGACACCGAGGGATTCACTTCCACCAGACAGCAGACGAGACGTCCACCGCGGCCACGGCTGCCGGACTCCAGCGAAGACTGAACGACGACCCCGCAAGAGAGAAGATGATGCTTCCGCTCGCCGTCCCGTCACCGTAGGCCGTCGACCGGACCGTCATCGCCCGCTGACGCGAGCGATGCCCACAGCGGTCCCTCGATCGAGCCTTACGCCCACCGGACCCGACGAAGCAGCCATCGACGCACTACTGCGAGGGAAGAAGATGACGTCTCCGCTGGACGACGACACGCCGCGTCGCCCAGCCTCCGACCGCCACGACGACTACGACAGACGACCACCGCTTAAACGGCCCTTTTCAGGGCCACCAAATTAATAAGGTTGCCACTTAATGTCGCCATCCGGTGACATAGTATTTAATATTTTTATAAAACAACTAGCTGCCCATCTCGGCTTCATCCAAAAGTATAATTTTGTTTTATTTCAATAATTTTTAAATAAGGGTTATAAATAAATAAAAAAGTAAGATTTTTTGATTTAGAAAAATTTAAGTATGTTTTGATATCTCCATCAAGTTTCAGCCATCTACCTCATTTGAAATTCAATTAACAAAAAGTATTGGTTTAAGGGTTAAACAAATGGCTACCATATGCTAACCTATAGTACATTTGTTTTTGGAAGAAGCTTGTAAGCGGAGGGTGAGTAGGTAGAGTAGGGATAGTTTCATCAGGGCAAGTGTTGTCTCCTTCTCACTTAATGATCATTCCCTCACTTTCTAACTGTATACTACTGTTACAACTACGAGGTGCTTTCCCCACCACTAAACAGAATAGCTCAGCGGCACAGAGCGTTGGAGGGAGAGCTTCTAGCTAGAACAAATGACCTGTACATTTTTGTAATTTTTTAGATGCATTGTGGGTAATATCTCCACCGATTTTCAGCCATATAGCTCATCTTAACACTAAACTGATAATAATGATTTTAGGGGTGAACACACTTTTCAATCCCTTGCACATAAAATTTTGAAATCTTTGAGATGTAATATTTTTAGCGTTTTTATACCCAACTTCTCCACAGAGTTTGACACTTAACTCGTCCAGAACTTAAGACAGTAAAAAGGTATTTGTTTAAGGCAGTGGTTCTCAACAGGTGTGCACAGAAGTTTCGATGCACATTAGTGTGCTGCAAAACTTCTGAGATTTTATGATATTTCTGATAAACAAAAATTAAAATAATTTTACTCAAAATTTTATTTTAAAGAAAGAACAAGAGAATAATATTCAAAAACTTTAACTTATTTTGTAGAAGATTTATTGGGTTACACCTTACAGCAAAAAATAGTTATCAATTTTGTTATCAATGAAAAACTTGAGCTTGTCGCTTCTTAATTAAAAGTTCAATTCGTGAGGGAATTGAAGACAAACATATACATTTCCTGTTCATTCGAAAGAAGACTCTTCGCGCTTCTTGGTTTTTATGTTTTTTCGTGTTGAAAACCCCAGCTCACACAAGTAGGTGGTTGAAAAATGTAATTAGGTATCTATTTACTGTTTCCATTGCTATTATTGGGTTCTCTTTTCTTTCTAACTCGTTGGTTAGTGTGCCGCAGGAACTCTCTACATAGGATGATGTGCCGTGACCAAAAAATGTTAAGAATTACTGTTTAAGGGTTATACACACTTTTCAACCTTTAAGGATACATTTTGGAGGTACCTTAAGGGGTAAATTTTTTTAGTTCCACTATAAATAAAATCACTGAAATTCCAACTACCTAAGTCATCTGACCTTAGTAAACAAAAAATATTGGTTTAACAGTTGAACACCATTTTCATCCCCTTAGTACATTTTGAAAATGGTTGAGGAGTAATTTTTGTAATTGAATTATAAGTTACGTATCTACTGAATTTCAGCCATCTAGTTTGTCTTGGAAATTAGTAAATGGAAAATGTCTGTTTAAGGGTGAAACACCCTTTTCACTCCCTCAACGGTAAAATTGTTTAACTTTACTATTGCCCTAAAGGGAATATCCTATTAAAATTTTTAGCAATTGTGCAAGTAGTGCAATAAGCGAGTAAGTGACAGTTTTCCTATTTATTTTATATAGAAATTAGTTAATTATAATCGATCAAATTTATTTTAAAATGCTTAATATTACTTTGCTATTTATCAGTAGGTATATGTGGTACAAATTGTCTTTGTTATTAATTGGCCGGCCCGTGGTGTAGTGGTCAGCGCAACTAGCTACTATGCCTGGGTCCCAGGTTCGATTCCTGGTCAGGTCTGGCATTTTTTTCATCTGTAAATCACTGCATATCATTACCTACGCACAAGCCCAAGGCTTATGTAGGCATCATCACTCAATAAAAATTTAAAAAAAATTACAATATAGTATCATTTTTACTATGATTGACAACCGCAAGACGAAATTCGGTTGGTTTGTGAAAGTCAAAAAAGATACGGAAAGATTGAATGTAACAAATCAAGATATCTCTCAAAGAATAGAATTTAGAAATAAATAGAAGGTTGGTACTTTCCTATAGGAACAAAAGAGAGAGATACGGTCGAGAAAAAGAAGGTGGCTCAAAGCGAAAGAATGAAGGAGAGATAGAGAAGAAAAAGGGAAGCCAATAATGGATGGTTTGCTGAATTGGTGAACTATTACAGTTCTAAGTAGGCCTATACAAAAAATGTATATAATTAATTAATTTAGTAAATTTAATACTGTAAATGGTTTTACAATATGACAAGGTTTGTTAATTAGATATAAGTGTGCAGATATATTTTTGGTATGTGTACACTAGTATATTGTGAATAAGTAGTTATATATAACTTGTAACATTGTTAATTCTTTTCATATTTATTTTATAAGAAATAAATTAAATTAATTTTCCCAGGAAAAGAAGGAGGTAGAAAAAGAAAAACAAGTAAGTAGGGTATCTATATTAAAAAGAGGAAGCAAGAAATCAATTTCTAGCAGGGCATCAGTTATATCTGCTCAGGGGACTTCATCCGTCTCCAGTAAACGTCATTCTTCAGAAGAAGGTATGAAATTACTCATTATGGATTAGAGTTAGAGCTATTTCTATTGAGACCTTTTGCAAAACGCACATTCTCACTCCCTACTAGCCACCGTATCTGAACTGTTCCTCTCTGCTGACACACGCATGCATTTTTATAACACACAGAATCACATTCTGAAATGCTTCAAGTAAGTAATGGATCATAAAACAATTTTTTTTTTTAGGATACATTGTCTCAATGCCTGAGACTGATCACTGCAGCCCCATGGTACGTAACAAATGGAATACTACACAATAACCTAAACCTGCCCTTCATAAAAGAAGAAATTAAACAACATAGTGAAAAACATTTACAAAAACTAGAAGACCATCAGAATCCATTAGCGATTAGCCTCCTTGACAACAGCGAAGATACTCACAGACTGAAACGCTTTAAACCATTGGACTTACCTCTACGATTTTGTTAAGTCGTTTAAATTTTTTTTATCTTTTCTACTTCAACTCCTAATCATCGGCATCTCATAATTGGCGTCGTTTTCATCTCTACCATCGTCATTGTCATCTCCAACTTCAACACTTTGTGTTTCGGGATGTTGATTCAGGGTTTGTCAAGTTTGATTTTGTATAGATATATTTTTGTTTCTTCACAGTTTGGTCTTTTTCAAACACACTACTAACTGTCGTTTGTGTTTTAATTCTAAGGACATTACTCAGATTTTCTCATATTTGCTTAAAGTTATTGTATTTATTAACTGATTGCAAAAGAAATACTATACTGTTAAAAAAAAAGGATACATTGTAAGTAACATTCTGCTCAATTTGAATACAGTGATGTAATGTTATGTCAACGCACGGTTTATGCATGCAAATACGCATTACAAGATGTGGCAATTAAATAATCAGAGTTGAGCAACAAAACATTTTATTTATCACCAATTACATTACAAAGTTAATCCCCTTCAACGTACTCTCCTTGCTGATTCTTACAACACTCTATACGAATTTTTCATTGTTGAAAGCAGTGCTGGAAGTTTGTTTCTGTCAGCTTGTTCATCACTTTTGCTTTCACTGCTTCCACACTGTCAAATCTTGTTCCCTTAAAGTTGACCTAAGGAAATAAGAAAAGTCACAGAGGGCCAGGTCGGACAAATACAGTAGGTAGTTCAATGCAGTGAAATGGGTTGGGGCATTGTCTTCGTGAAACATCCAGAAATTGCTTTTTCACAAATTGAGTCTTTGTCTTCTCTCATTGAGAAAAGGTAGTTAGAACATCAAAAATGATTTCAGCAAGAGCTCCGAGACTCAGATGAGGATTTTCATGGATTAATTTACAAATTTTCTGGATGTTGTCATACATTTTTGATGTTGAGAGTCATTCAGGGCACTGATCATCTTTGGTCGTTTCACGTCCCTCTTTAAATCTTTTAAACAACTCGGACACTTGTTTGCTTGATAAACATTCACTTCCGTACACTTTCTTTTACATGGCTGGAACTTTGTATAGTTTTCCCAATTTTCACAAGAAATTTGAGTGTGACTCATTAGTAAATTTAAACAGTGCATTTTTTTGACGAGACACTAGCTTAAGTAACCTGAACGGGTGAATCCTGCAGCGAGGTTGAGCAATGTACTGATACTGTACTGCTTTTACGCCGGTCCGTAGTTAACATTTTGCCCACTGTTGGCGCTGTGATGGGGTTGCTGCTGCTGATAGATAGCGCAGCGGTCACACCTCTCGCAGTGCATGTACCAAGTGGCACGATGGTATCTACCCACCAGCTGATGCGATAGTTGAAGGTGACTAGGCAGTATAGAGTCTACGTGATCGAAGATCAATACGGAGGAATTGATAGCTCAACCTTGAGTCAGTTCTTTCTGTCATTTATACCTCCCTTCCTTGCCCCTCGCTTCACCGGCGACTGCTCCTCTTTGGAGGCAGCGGTAAAAGGAGCTCGCTGCGTCGGCGACTGCTCCTATTCGATTTGGCAGTGGTACAGACGACCCCGCTTCGCTTCACCGGCGACTGCTCCTCTTCGGAGGCAGCGGTGAAAGCTGTTCGCTGCGTCGGTGACTGCTCCTAATCGTTTAGGCAGCGGTAAAGACGACCCCCCTTCGCTTGCCAGCGGCCGCTCCTCTTTGAGGTAGCGGCGAAGGTACTTTTGAATTACGCCACCGGATGCCCGGCCAGTCCTATGAGCTCTACAGACTGCGCTACTAAAAGCCGGTGGCGACAGTACAACCGTGCCCATCAAGCTCAGGTTTGGTGAAGCATCGATAGGCACAGACATGTTCAAACTTGCTTGCTATTTGCCAGCAGCAGCGCCAGTCCGGTTCTTTAATGGCCAAACTTCATATTTTTCATGTGTGTGTGTGTGTTAAGGAGAGGTACAAAGTCAACTATAACTGATGTGGTGGATTGGCGAGGCAGAGTAGAGGTACAGGAAATAGAAGCTACGAAAGTGCCTATTCTTGTAGTTCAAAAATTATAATATACTTTGCATTTATTAAAAAAGTAAACCAATTTGATTATGTGAGCAATTTTTTATTTTGTGGTTCTTATTACTCAAAAACTGTGGCTGCATCAACAAATGCTTTATTAAGTTAAGTTGTATATTATGTTTTTACTATCATTATTTCTGTAAAGCTTTTATTTTGTTATTGGGATCTGTACACTTTTGACAACTACTCAATTTGATCGCTGCTGGTTTTGTGCATTTTGAACTCCCGGTGGACTTTGTGTGTGTGTTTGTCACCTGGTCTTTATAATATCACTGTATTATCAATTCAGGAAGATGTTTGAACATAAAAATTGAAATGTCATAAAAATGAATTGAGATATTGTTGCAAGGTGTATTGTGTGATCACCATCCTATTTAAAAAAAAAGTTTTATTCAAGATGGCAGACCAATATTTTAAAAGAGTAAAGAGTATTTGAAATGGAATAGGTAACCACACTTCTTGCACCTCATTTTATTTTTCATTTTCAAATTAAAGTAAGACCCCTCTATTTCGGACTTGTTTAATTTGAAATAGGCGATAATTCAGACTGCTTTTAGAATAAAATATGGATACCATATGAATGTAATTTAAAATTTTTTAAATAAATTATTTAATTATTTAAATTAAAATTTGATTCAATTTAAAATATATCAGTTAATTGAATTGAGTTCATAAATGCTGTATTCTTTTAAGTTTTCCTTGAAAAATAAAATCTAAACTGTTCCAGCCTTTTCACCCACTTCGTATTTGTATTCAATCAGTAATTCAGAATAGTACAAGAATTGTGTGAGGAATGCGGATGATTGATGGAGTCACTAAGAAAATGAAGACTGTAACTCTATGGATTCGTGTACTAAATGGATGAGAAATGGTTTTAACTAATCAAATTTTTGATTTCTATAACTTAGACCTAAGATGTCTGATAAATGGTTTAAAGCAGTCATAAACAACCTTGTAATAAACACAAAATATATTAGACCAAACAAAATATGTAGGTACACAGATTAATGACTGAGGGCTTTTACAAAAACCAAAAGTTGCATTAAAATTCTAAGGAGAGAGAAAAGCCTACAGTCAAATAATTCCGAGAATGTGGAATCCAAAATAGCTCATAGAAACGTACAAATTTACTCAATTATGTTGCAAAAAATGTCCTTAGTAGTGATTTGTAAAATGGTTTCTTTAGTTGTTTTAGTTTTTCTTTTTATTTTATTTTATGAGACAGTGATATATATTTAATAATTTCACTTGATAACTATTTATAATTAATAATGTAGCTATTAACTACATATTATTTATAATTAAGGTATTAACTAATGCTATCTCTGATTATAGATATCCAAACAGTTTTAAAAACCCGTGTGTTATTGAACCCTTCTGAGTCACAAAAATGGAAGGTTTGTTTTACGCCTCAATTTCCTGGTACTTTTGAAGATCAGTTTGTTATAGAAGTGGCTAGAGGAGGGAAACAGTATACTGTGAAATGTTCTGGAATTTGTGACATACCTCGTGTTGATAGTGATCCAGCTGTGATGTTTCCACAGGTAATGGAGTAGAATAAATTTAGAATACACAGTTCTTTATTTTTTTCAGTATACAAATAATTCATTACTGCTATTTTCGCACATTGCCAATAATAAAATACAGAGATATTTTGGATTGATTTATTTAAAACATTTTTAAGGATTATTACTAATTCTTCCCCTTTATGAAAAGTGAGGAAACTTATGGATGTCAATTTTTCAAAATTGAGTTTTCTCTAAAAATGCACTTTTTAGGTCCCCTGATCCATAAATCGTGTGTGTGTTTTAACAAAATATCTCACATAAACTGAAAATTGTACAAAGTTGAAACTTGACACTAATTAGGTAACATAAGGGGACCTAACAAAAACATTTTCATCAAAATTGATCAACTGGAAGTAGTAGGTAGTTTACTAGTGGAATTTTTCAAATTGTTTGCAATTTTCTCAGACGGCTCCTACGATTATGCTTTTATTGCCAAAATCATACTCAAACCTAAAACTTATATTCAAGCATGTTTTTCTACAGACTGTGATTTAGCATCAGTTAGTGATTTCCCATATTTTAGAGGTTGATGTTTATTGATGTCATCTACTCATGGTTAAAATATGGTTATGATTTTCATTATTTACAATGGCAAGAGAACATCATTTGTGTGTGTGTTTTACACCAGATTTTTTTTAACAACTTTTAGAATCATGCTCAAATAGGTTGGTTGAGCCATGTATCAGTACATTTTACTACATTATAGTTCTTTGTAATGAAGCTGTTATTTTAAGGAAAAAACATCAGCATTATGTGAAAGGGAAATTGCAGTAAACATCCTATAAGACCTTTAATTCATAGCATCATTTATTATTTTTGATTATTTTATTTATTTATTTATTTTATTTATTATTTGATTATTTTTTAATTTTTTCATTGCATTTTTTTTAAATTTCATTGACCTTAATGAATCATTTATTAAATTTACATTGGATGTTTGATTAACAGGTTCTAAATTCTGTGGATAATGAAATCAGTATTAGTGAGCTAGTTTTTATCAAGAAAACGGGTAAATTTTATTTTGGACCTGTAATGGCAAAGGAAGTCAGACAAGAAAAGTAATTTTATTTAATTTGTAAATTTTTAGCTGTGAAATTATTTCTATTTATCTTAGTGAAATGTCCATTATGTAATGTATTTTTTTCACCATCACAGGTGTTTTTACCAAGTATTTGGTCATTTCTGGAGGAAGTTTGAGGTTGATCCACTTCCATACCAAGAAAAATAACCGTTTTTTAATATCTGTTGTTATAGTTTGTAAAGTTTCACATGGTACTCAGGGGCAGCTTAAGATCTGTGTGATCCATGCACCTGCACAGGGTGCTGACGTTGGGGGGCGCCAAAATGGGTTATAAAAAATCTAAAAAAAAACAAACAAACTGCGATGTTTATCACTTGCGATACGGATGAGATTATTACACCAAAAGCATTATTGTTGGAATAAAGATAGATTTCAATCAATCAGGGCAATTTATCACAAATTTTCTAGAAATTTCCCTGGTGAACATTTTTAAGAGAATTTTGTTACAAATCCAGTGTTGTTGCACTTGTTGCTCAAATTTCATTTGTGGTCACATTAATAATTGTAGAAAATCTGAAGTCAGGTTGTCTTTTCTTGTAATGATAATCAGAGCTTTGGTGACCTTTGAAGCTAATATCCTTGGATTGAGGTTGAAATATGGGTTGGAATTTTTTTTACGATGGTTCATATGATTGTAAATAGATAGGTGCATGACTTAAGGATGATTGATAGTTAAAACATTTATATTTGTCTGGAAACAGAGTCATTGTATCAGAAAAGTTAGGTCTATTGTTGACGTCAGATGATAATAATGAAACAGAAAATTTGAAGATAGGACCCAGGGGGCACCAAGTGACTACCTTGCGCAGGTATCATTTTGCTCTTGAGCTGCCCCTGATGGTACTGATACCAGCTAGGTCATTGGTGTTTGTGTAGTGATCAGTACTACTGGCTTTTACACCATGGGTTCTGGGTTAATACCCAGTCAGGTCTAATATTTTTTCATCACCCATTTTCATGTCACCCTTCATCATTGCATTAGCATTAATGTGCAAAACAGTTGGGCATATGACAAATAAATGGTACTGTAATGTGAAGTACAAACAGGTACTGCATAAATTATATTTTATTTTTGTAATTTATTTAAAATCACATCAACTGTTTGGTCATTAGAGACTATGGTGGAGTATGTAACATTATCTGTGGGATTTGACATGTGAAAATTTCCAGACCCTGGCTGGTAATCGAACCTGGGACCTCCGTGTGGCTGGCCAATGTGCTAACCACTACGCTACTGAGACAACTTGAAGAAAACCTTCTTTCAATATTCAAATTTTTTACATTTTTATTTCCTTATGGTTTTATTTAATCATATATATATTCTTTATTGGTTGTTTATCAGCTTTGAAGTTTCATTTTATTATTATTATCTTGTCCCTTATTTTCCTTCAATAAAACATTATTCACATCAAATCATTATAGTTTTTATTCAATTAACATAATGGATAAACTATTTAATGTTCCAATATATATTTTATTAACTGTCCCCTTTCATATCTCCAGGCCCCACTCAATAAAACATTTTCACAAAATTCTTTAACAACCTACCTACTAGCCCCTAGCAACCCATCTTTGTTTTTGATCCTTTTTCCAATTAAATTAAATTTTATTCTTTTCACCAGCTGGGTCTATTTATATTTATTTCAAACCAAAAATAAACGAAGCCAGCTGTCAATGATTTTGAATCGTCACAAATTACCCCCGATTTAAATTTTGAAAACAAAGAGAAATTTAACCAAAATTATAATTTGAATTTCGAATTTGTTTGATAAATTTAAATATAATAAAACTTGGCCGAAATGTTTGAAATATAGGTTGCTAAACAGCCTTACAATATTTAGACTTAAACAAAAGATTAATAGAACAAAACTTAATAAATTGATAAATAGGAACTGTGAACTACCAAATATTTATACATAAAATAAATACAAGTGATACTAAAAACATTGGTGTTAAAAATACTGTCGTTCTTCACGATTTAATGGATACTAATAAAATTATTGAACCACACTCTGGAAATGATAAAAAATCAAGCACTAAGAAGTCAAATAATAAAAATAAACATATTGATGAGAACAATTCCGATAAAAGTCATGAAAGTTCACAGAAAAACCATAGGAACATGTCTCTGAAAGCAAATCTAAATCTGTGAAATCAGAAAACTCAAATAATAAGAATAAAACATGTGATGTACAAAAAAAAACATTCAAATAAGCATGAATTACTGGTATCTAAAATAAAAACTAATTACAACTCAACAAAAGAAAAAAGACTGTGATGGTAAAAGCAAATCAAAATCACAAGTAGAACCAAGCAGTCATAAAAAAAACTTCAACAAAGTTAATGAAAATAGAGGTTCAAATAAACATCATGAAAATGTTATACAAACAAACACAAACACATACATACACAACAAACCTCCACCTGTATCCCGACCATCACTTTCTATATTATAGAGTACATTTTTAAATAGAATTTCAGATTCTACTTTTTCTATTGATCCCGGTATTTGTTTAACTCCTAGGCCACTCCTATTCTCCTCGCCCTGCACATCACTCCCGGCTGAAATACCGCTACCTTTCCTTGTCTCATCAGAATTATAAGTTGAACTGCTGCTGGTGATAACTTGTGCTGGTATTTTTTCATCATCCTCCATTTCATTTAAGATTGATACCCTTCGATTTACACTATTTCTCTTCCCTTCTGGCGATTTTAAACCGTTTTGAATGGCATTGGCATAAGTACCTGTTTCTACTTCAACATTACCTTCATCTGGTTTAATATTTTCAGTTAATATTTCATCATTTTTACTACTTACTGATTCATTTTTTAATATATTTTCCCTTGTTTGTCCTATATCATTATTTTCATCTGGTTCAATATTCTCAGTCAACAATTTATCATCTTTACTATTTACTGATATGTCTATTGTTATTTTATCCACATTATTGATTAAATTTTCTATTAAATTTCTACTCTCTTCAGCCAGTTTATCTATTAAATTTCTATTCTCTTTAGCCTGTTTGTCTATTAAATTCCTATTCTCTTCAGCCTGTTTATCTAATTTGGTACTCATATCCTCTCCTTGTTTATCTATTTTACTGTTTAAATTTTCTACTAACAACATGAGTTGTTGTAACATGTTAGTATTATTATTATCATTATTATCATTATTATTATTACTATAACTATTGTCACCCATATCTGTTATTCCGGTATTGCTTGTCTCCTGATTCATATTTATATCGTCAATATCGGCTTCATCTTTTTCTTCATTCACTGACGAATCATTTTCATCATCCTCATCAGTTTTCTTTCTTCTTTTATATGAAGTCATCTTCTTTTCAGCTGGAGAAGAAGCAATCTCGAACAGATATGACTCCGGATTATGTCCTTCATCTTTTAAAGCCCTCTGAAGTCGTTCCATGAGTACAGCTTTCACACCTTTGATTTCTATATCTCGTTTTCTTAGCTCTACTTTTAACTCCGCTACACGAAGATCTACTAAATTTTTTTCTCAATCTGTGACATAATTATTTTTTTCTATAGACTCTTTTGCAGATTCTGTTACAATAATTCACTTATACAGATCTACTTACATAGATTCTTGGACAGACTCTTTTATAGATTCTGCTCCCCACAAGGGATGCCAAATTTGAAGAAAACCTTCTTTCAATATTCAAATTTTTTACATTTATTTCCTTATGGTTTTATTTAATCATATATATATTCTTTATTGGTTGTTTATCAGCTTTGAAGTTTGATTTTATTATTATTATTATTATCTTGTCCCTTATTTTCCTTCAATAAAACATTATTCACATCAAATCATTATAGTTTTTATTCAATTAACATAATGGATAAACTATTTAATGTTCCAGTATATATTTTATTAACTGTCCCCTTTCATATCTCCAGGCCCCACTCAATAAAACATTTTCACAAAATTCTTTAACAACCTACCTACTAGCCCCTAGCAACCCATCTTTGTTTTTTATCCTTTTTCCAATTAAATTAAATTTTATTCTTTTCACCAGCTGGGTCTATTTATATTTATTTCAAACCAAAAATAAACAAAGCCAGCTGTCAATGATTTTGAATCGTCACAAACTGCATAAATTTTTGTTTTGTATGATATTTTATAAATATAACAATTTTGTGAAATGCACAAGACATCGTCAAGTTTATAATTTTGGTTCAATAAGTTAAATTTTTCTTAAGCTTCTCTTAAATTTTGACACACCACATTTAACAATCAAGTGCAACTAATTTTTGCTGGTGACCAATTTTTAGTTATTTTTCAGTGCCTGTTTGTTCTCGTTTTTAGAGATGACCTTAAGTGAAGTAACTAAAATTTATTAATCTTATTTAGTTGTTGACAATATCACTGATTTTATGTTTATTTTTTTAAGATATAGGCCACTATCAGATGTACTTTGCTGGATGATATTATAAATGTAGAATAAGGGAAGGAATTGAGAATTCTGACCATAAGTGATAGAATATAGGTTGTAGGAGACTGAGGTATAAACATCTGGTAGAATAAGTTCCAACTAATTTCCTCTGATGTAGTTCATTATAAACCAGGTGGCACAGATGTTGGCAGGCTGCTCAGAAGATGGGCACTGGAACAGGTCAAAACCTAATTCTTGAAAGAACAACAATACTTTTATGCTCAAATTTCTTGCATATTTTTGTTGTAACAGAAACAATATTTTCTTTTGCATACAAGGAGACCTGTAGAACAAAAATCTTGAAAATAAATTAAGAGATAAAAATTAATGCTAATTGAAATCAAAATTTTTACTAATATTCGTTGATTTTCCTGTTGTGGCATTGGTTTAATTTTAATTTAACATTGACTATTTTAGTCTACTATTTTATTTAGAAAAATTTGCTCAACAAAATCAAAGGAAAATTTTTTAAATATTTTTTGAAAGTGGACTTCCTTCTAACATTATTCCAGAGGTTAGGTTTAGACATATGATATAGGTTTATCATTTTTCCAGAGGTTAGCATGGTGCCTGTACTATGTTGAGAGAACTCCAGAGTTTTGTTGAAGCGAGATGAAGAAATTGTTAAAATGAGTTCAAGGACACTCAATGTAAAGTTTTGACATATTGAAATATAATTTTGTTGTAATAATACTGTTATTTTTTTTAATTACTTAAGTTTCAGTTTTAGTGGGCAAATCATTATTTCGAATAAATAAATAAATGAGCATGTGTGGGTTATTGTTCTCACCACATCTAACTCTGAACTTTGTTAGACTTCTATTATTTTTTCCAGAACATATTACAATTAAACATATAGTACGTATACAGCACCTATTTCTAATAGTATTACTTTTTTTGTTCTGACCTTCATGTGATGATTTAAGGAATTCATTTGTTTGGAGTCACTTGATTATTGTTTGTTTATTATTATGTACTTTGTCATCTTTGTTGTAGTGATCCTGGATTAGACACCCATTTCAAATTTTATAATATATCTGAGCTAATTGTAGATATGGTTATAGATTTTTATGATGCTGAGAGTGAAAACCGTGATTGCTTTGATTTTCAACCAAAAACTCTACATATTGAGGTAAATATTAAATATTTGAGTTTTAACGTAGTCTTCATCTAAGTAATGAGTGATTAAACTGATAGCACGATTCGAATGGTATTGTGTAATATTTCATTTAACCAGTGCTGTGCAGTTAGGGGAAGCAAATAAAGCACTCCTTCAGTTTTAATGAGATGGAAATTAATAAAAATGAATTTCAGTAAAAAGGTTACGATGATTTAAATTATCATCAAAAATTCATAGTTGTATTGTGAAATATTAATATATTTATTTATGCTCCAGAAGTTAAACGAACAAGCAAATTGTCAACTGTAACAAGTTGATGTATGTATACATGTACCATGCTTAACTAAGAAAAGAATATGTGTCAGGAGTACATTACAGATAAAGCTATCTATTCAATGATTTAGTTACATCAGCAAGGAGAGATGTGTGTTCAACTAAGAGGCAGAGGGATTCCCCATCTAAAATTAACAGTGTAATGAACTTCATTTCTGTTTTGTATTGCCTGTGTATTTATTGTGCTTGACAGTGTTGCTGGTTCATTAAAACTGTTTTTATAATAGTGGTATTTAACTGATTTTGCTTATCTCTTCTTAATTTCTTAACAGTTTACAATTAAAATTCTTTTGATTTAATCGGTCTTATCCTGCTCATAAAACTTAAAAAATTAAAGATAAAAAAAATGGAAAATCACTCCAAATTTAAACTTTAATTAAAAGTTTGAGAAATGCACAAGATATAGTTCATAGTTAATACGAGGGTTATCCAGAAAAAAACCTCCGTTTATGTGTAGCAGGAAAAGTAGTGCGCGTAGCGCGGCCGAGTTGATAACACTGCGCGCAGTGATTCAGTACGCTTCTAACTGTGCAAGGCAGAGCATCATACGTTTGTGCGTTGTCCTTTTATAACCTCAAAACATGCCGTAATAGAAAATCCCACCAAGTGTGAATTGCGTGGCGTTGTAAGATTTCTGTGGGCGAAAAATCTCTCAGCGGCCGAAATTCATCGTGAATTGTGTGCGGTTTATGGCCCAAACATTATGAGTGAAGGTGTAGTCCGTCAATGGGTGTGTTTTTTTAAAAATGGAAGAACAAACGTTCACGATGATGAAAGAAGTGGTAGGCCTTCTCTTTTCACTGACGACCTAGAGAACAAAGTGAATGAAAAATTTTGTGAGGACTGTCGTTTCACAATCTCGGAACTTTCTCATCATTTTCCTGAAATTTCTCGGAGTCTCGTACACGAGATAGTGACAGAAAAACTAGGCTACCATAAGTTTTGCGCTCGTTGGGTACCAAAACTGCTGACCGATGACCACAAAACAAAAAGAATGAGTTCTGCCATAGACTTTCTTTCTCAGTAGGACTTTGAAGGAGAAGAATTTTTGAACAGGATGGTTACTGGCGATGAGACTTGGGTAGCCTACGTGAATACTGAGACAAAACAGCAGTCAATGCAATAGGGACATACTGCTTCTCCAAACAAGCCAAAGAAAGTTCGTCAAACTTTGTCGACGAGGAAACTTATGGCTACCATTTTTTGGGATGCTAAGGGCATCTTACTTGTTGATTTTATGGAACGTGGAACAATCATCACTTCTGCTGTCTACTGTGAAACTTTAAACAGACTAAGAAGAGCGATCCAAAACAAGCGTCGTGGCCTTCTGACACGGACACGTGGTGTTGTGTTTGTGCATGACAATGCTCGCCCTCATACAGCTCGAAGAGCAAATGAACTTTTGGCCAAGTTTAAATGGGACGTTTTCGATCATCCCCCAAACAGCCCGGACTTGGCTCCTAGTGGCTTTCACCTGTTCCCGAACATGAAGCGGTGGCTTGCATCTCAGCGGTTCGCCAATGACGAAGAGCTTCAAAACGCCGTGAATGGTTGGCTACATTCACAGGCAGCAGATTTTTATGCAGAAGGTATTTCAAAGACTGTTCCAAGGTACGACAAGTGCTTGAATCTGTTTGGCGACTATGTCGAAAAATAGAGAAAAACTGTAGTTTTAATATGTATATAATAAAGTTTTTGTATCTTTACTCGTTTACTTTTTATTTCAAAACGGAGGTTATTTTCTGGATAACCCTCGTATTTTTAAAATGTTAATTTTGGTTCAATAAGTTAAATTTTCTTAAGCTTCTCTAAAATTTTGGCACTGCATTTAACAATTAAGTGAGACTAATGCTGGTGACCAATTTTTAGTTATTTTTCAATGCCTGTTTGTTTTAATTTTTAAAGATGAATGATGCCTGTTATGTGGTAACAAAAATAATGTCTCTGGAATAATACTATTAATATACGAACAATTACATATTCTTACATGAAGTAACTAAAATTTATCAATCTTTTACTATTAGCTTTTTGACAATTTCATTGATTTTATATTTGTATTTTTAAATTTGTTATCAGAGTGGATCATGGAAGAAAGTTACTGTTTGGGCAAGACCTAAATCTTTTGGAAATCATGTGGCTACTCTTTTATATTCAATCAAAAATAATCCGGAACCAGGTCTAATAAAGGTAATGTATGTGTGCATTTAAACATTTTAGATGCGTCATAACGTGAAAAG
This sequence comes from Catonia carolina, assembly GCA_035578175.1. NCBI lineage: Eukaryota > Metazoa > Arthropoda > Insecta > Hemiptera > Achilidae > Catonia > Catonia carolina. Next base: position 55,868,222 of record JAQMRL010000002.1, read on the forward strand.
TTTGGAACTTAGCGATAAAGAGATATAAGAAACTTAGACAAAATAATTGGGATTAACAGTTTCAAAGAATGGAAATACAGAGGAGGAAATGAAGGACAGATTGAAGCAAGTTGGAACATTATTAAAGCACCTTAACTCAGTGCTATAGGAAAATTACTGAAAAAACACTAAAATAAGAATATTCAACCCAATAGTATTCAATAAAAGGCTAGCTATTCAATAAAAGGAAACATAATAAATTATTATTAAGGCACAGGCTTGGCTCTCTCAAACAGAAGGTTTCCTTCTGTTTGAGGGATGAGTTTTGTAAATAAACTAGCATACCATGCGCGGCTTCGCGCACAAAATATGTGTAATCAATTTTTTTTAAATAAATAATATAACAGAAATTGTGTAGCTGCTAGATCACTGTATACTTCAACGTACACATACACAGACAACGTTTTGATAAACTCCCCTGTGTATGTCTCTTGTTGGTCTTTATACGTATGTATTGTACTTCAACAGTAGTATACACAGACACAAAATGACGTTTTGATAATTTCGCCTGGGTACATCTCTCGCCGTCACCAAACACTTTCCTCTACTTCAACAGCAATATGTACTCACATGTATACACACACACACACACGTACATATTTATGAAAATCTTCATTAGAGCCCTTTAGGGTTATCATTTTTTTTTAAATTTAAAAATAAAATGTTGCTGTGAATATTTATTCAAATATGGTGTCAAAATTTCATGAAAATCCATTGAGTAGTTTTGGAAATTAGCCTGCTCAAAAAACACACTTTGTCTTTATAATATTAGTGTATAGGGTGATTCAAAAAGAGCGCCGGTTTTGATATATCAAATTAAGAGATTTATTTTATTGAAAAACTGAAAATAAATACATCAACAAGTTCATCTTACCTTCCGATTTCATGTATGAAAAATGATGTCATGCATGTGTCTTCCTCTATTGCGCTGGCACGCATCAACTCTGTCCATGAAATTGTATATTACTGCACGACAAGTTTCGACTTCCATTTGCCCGATAACCCGTCGAATTTCCTCCTTCAAGTCATTGATGTTTCGGGGTTATTGGCATACACCAATGACTTCAGATGACCCCAAAGATGAAAGTCACAAGGCGTCAATTTTGTTTGCGAAGGTGTCATCATCCTGCCGTTTTCTCAATACCCAGTCAACAAACTTCGTCTCTTCTGGTGGTCTGCCACTTTCAAATGTTGCGTCAACTGAATTTTATACGGGTGATATTGGAGAACGTACCGAAGAATTCTCCGTACAGAAGAACATCGTAAACCCAATTGTTGAGAACGGCGACGTATTGATTTTGCTGGGCTAACAGCCACACTGTCACGAACCAACACAACGTTCTGCTCAGTTCGGCCAGAATGACGACGTCCAGAACTTTTAAGGTCGACTGTTGAACCCGTCTCAAAAAACTTTTTCATGAGCCTGCGAACTGTTGATTCATTCGGTGCTTCATTGCGTCCTAGAGTACCGCGAAGTCGCCTGACAGTAGCCGCATAACTCTCTCCACTCTGGTAAAATGTTTTGACGATTAACACTCGTTGTGCAATAGTAAACTTCTCCATGGTTAGACACAGACTGCGAGAGTACTACACTGCGAACAAGAGAACCTACAACTGAATCGTCAATCGGAATGTTCTCCGAAATAGAAATGAGGTCTAACAATGTTGCCAACCGATAAACAAAAATTTACCAGCCGTTTAAAAACCGGCGCTCTTTTTGAATCACCCGTTAGTTTAAGTCTTGAATATTATTAGAGTAAATGTTTATCGTTTGTGCAGTTTAGTACTGTGAAATTAAAGTTGTGTGCATAAATTTAGTTAAACTGGCAAAGTTGACATAGTTCTGGTTGAATTGTCATAATTTTTTTTTTTTATTGAACGTTGCATCAACTGCAACGGTCATTAGTGACAACGTTGGGGTGGAACTTTATGCAATGTAGGCTGAGATGATTTTTTGTAACATATGAAAATATGCCGTGCCTGAGTGGGATGCGAACCCAGGATCGCATGATGAGAGGCGAGCACGTTACCAACTGCGCCAATGCGGCCGGCTGTCATAAATTATATGAGAAAATTTTGTTTATGTTCATATTGTTAAATTATTTCAAAAAGTAACCAAAATGTGATGTTGCCTCAAGGTGATAAATTTTAAGTAAATTTATAGTAAAGGTGATAAGATAAGTAAATTTTGTATAGCTATTCTGTTGTAAAATTGTATTTTCTTCTTAATAATGTTCCTTGTTTTAGTTTACCAGCTGAGCAGAAATTTCTCCTTTTACGAAAGACCTGTGCAGTTACTGTGAATAATAAAAGGTGGGAATCGGCCAACAGCCCTTCGAAACAGAACATTGTCATTTATTTACTATGGCCATTGTAAGGATTAAGTACTAAGATCCCTGGTATTTATAGGCTATGCTCACTTCTGAAAATTAATCCTCAAAATTGTAGCAAATACTTTTGAGATTTAAACATCAACAAGCATTGATTATCAGAAGTTGTTTGATGATGCAAATCATAATAGATAATTAGTTTTTTTTTGTAATTAAAATATTTTTGTCTTACATCCTGTTTTCAGATTTCCTGTATTGGAGTTTTACCAGATTTCAAACTGGAACCAAAAATAATATCATTTGAACGTGTATTACTTCACAGAAAAGATGTAAAAGTTGTTAATTTAGTTAATAATTGTTATTTACCATTGAAATGGGTATTTCTTAGCGCCATGTCTTTTGATCCAGATATTACAGTATTACCACCCAGTGGTATCATTGATCCACTAATGACAAAAGATGTATCTTTTGAATACCTCTCATCAAGTGTTCAGATTTCAAAAAAGAATATAACATTAGAGGTAATTGTAAAGTTGTTACATATCCTTATAGATTTTTTAAGTGCCTTGTATTCTACATTATATTTAATTTTAACTTTGTTTTGGCTGCTTAAATTGGTTATTAAATTATTTAAGATTTTAGTTTTATAAGAAAACTGCCCTCTGCACTTGAGCTCTCTACAGATTGGTTTGGAGTTACAGGTGATGATAACCACCCTGGTTTTTTTTCTTATAAAAAAACCATTGAAATTGGCAATTCCAAGGAAGAATTTTAAAATAGGGTGTTGCCATTTACTTAAATAGGTAGAAGAAAAGTTGTGGGTGATAGAAATGTGAGTTTTGCCATAAAGAGAATTTTTTGTCTATCCTTTTTGTAAACTGGAAAACTATTACAACAGAACTTTTTTGTAGCAGCCATGGAAATTTTATTTCATAAATGAGACATTTTACTTGCGTACTGAACTAATTTTATCAAGAGATACAAGTAGAAATTAGAATTTGACATACAAAAAAATAAATAAAAAATTCTTGTTAATTTAGGTTTATGATACTACTGGCTTGCAAGAACTACTTTATTCTGAACAATTACAAGTAAAAATAGAATCGTATGATGTACTCTTTGATGTTATCTTCATTAATTCTGAAGTGAAATATATAAATTTTGATAAGATTAAAGTTGATGAAATCGTTCAGAAGATGATTTCTATAAAGAATAAGGGAAACTATCCAGTGTTATTTAAGTAAGTATGAGCATTAGTTTTATTTACGGTTATCACTGTCAATATTTAAATTAAAAAGATATGTGGGTTCAAAAAATTTATTGACGTACATTCACATCAAACTTTTACAATAAAACTATCTCTTAACTTCTTCTCTGTCTTCTTGGTTTTTTAAAAAAACATAGTTTTATATAAATCAGTTCTATCTGGTGGGACGGAACAACATCTATTTTTTAAAATCGTAAACAACAATTTCAAAAATTAGCACATTACAATTTATTAGCTTTAATATTATTTTTTCTAGGAATGAAAATTGTAGAGAATTTAACCTGCAGCTTCTTTTTTTATTTACGTGTGTACTAAATAGTACTCACTAATATAGTTGTTCGACAATTGTTATGGAAGTTGATATTTTTACCACAGTCCGCCCTTAAATGTTAAAAAAATATTTTTCTCTCGAGTTTTACATTTTCTTATTTTTAATTACAGTATTGAGCTAGAGAGAACTCCAGGATTAACATTTGATCCAAAGGACATATTTGCATTACGACCTCAGCAAGGAAACTTAGCTGCTTCGGGTAAAAGCGTAAATATTGATGTAAGTTATTTTTAGCATGGTTTTTATTTATGATTTATAATGAATTTATTTATTTATTATCCATTGTGAATTTCATACGCTGCACTATTGCAGTACATACAAAACTATACTAATGCAGACGCACGTTTTGTCCAGCGCTCTTCTTACAAAAATCAGGCTTTAACAGATTCCTTTTAGCACATTTAGTAGGTTTGGTATACAAATACCTGCAAATTAAAAATTTTGTTTCCATTGTTAAATAATGTTATCCACGACCTTCTGTATTAAATTCTTATTCACCGCAAACAAATAAATTAAAATGATTTTTTTTAAATTAACAAAAAAAATTAATATTATCTAACAAATTGAGTTAATAATAAATTTTTACTTTAAATATGAATAATTTTTGTTTTAGAAAAATATACAAAACAATTTTTCAAACTAAATTTTGGAAAATCATTCATTTTTAAAACATCCGATTAGAGTATAATCAGCTGTTCTAAATGTCAGCATTTTTTGTTTTGGTTTAACGTTCGACTGTTCTGCAATTACTGCTAATGCAGATGGTGAAAGATAAAATGATTGTGTGTAACGTATGAAAAGATGCCGTGCCTAAATGTCAGCAGGTAAAACTGACTGCTACAGTATTATGTGCCAAAAATATCTTGTTCTTTTCATGATTGTGATTTTAGAGCCTCAATGTATTTGCAATATTCTGGTTTGATTTATTTTTTCTTTCTCCTGTTTATGTAATGTTTACACCATAGATTTTATGACGGTTTTCCTTTACATTGTTTCCAGATTTGCATTTAGGTTTGTTTGTGATTTTGTTTTCTTTCAATAGAGAACTACTGGTTTAAAAAAATGTATTGTAATGTCTAAAAAAAATCACATTACAACAGTAATTCATTAATTTTAAGAGACTACTAGTTGTGGATGAAGGAATAGATGTTTCTGAATGATAAATGTTGCAGCTTCGTGCTTTTTCACTCTTACTTTTCAGTCAACTTCAAAATTTATCATTTAATTCTCAATCTTTTAAAATAGTGTAGTAAATTTTACTATACGACATTAAAGGTCTAGAAATAATGAAAACAATCCCAAATTAATTTAACTATAATTTGGTTTAGAGTGTTAATCTTGTCATAGATCAGTATTTATGGTGCTGTAGTAAGTACAGAATATTTTTTTTAAAACTAGTATTCTTAAAAGATTATCTGCATTTAAATTAAACAGTTGATCATAAAAACAATAAACAAATGTTCAGTCAGATTTTGTAGACTCATTTTTAACTAATAGTTACATGCTGAACTCTGTGAGCAGACTTTTCATATCGTTTACCTGCAGCCACAAGCGTTTTAAATGGCAACCGATATTTACTTTAATCGAGTCAGTAAATAGAACATAGTTCTGTTTCTTAACACATGATCAGCCAATCAAATGACTGAATCATTTAAGAACAGAAGAGGTAGAGGTGTAAAAGACACTAATCAGAGTTATCTCCTCTGAAAGTAATGAATTTCATTATACAGCCAGACCCTGTGGTGAATGAAGTGAAGGTGTCATTTGCAGAGTGGAAAATATGTGCTTTTCAGAGGGCCCGGCATGCTGATAAGCGTACTTTCCCACTCAGTGAGGAAGGCAATGGTAAACCACCTCACTCCTCATTTTACTTAGTAAAACCTCTACAGGTTCAAACCAGCCTTTCGGCTGATGACCTAAACAACAACAACAACAATGAATTTATTACTGCCCATAACAGGCAGGTGGAGTGTTAAATTATTTGCACTTGACTTGCTAGTTCCAGGGATATTTAAGAACAGAAGAGTGAGAGGTATAAAAGACACTTCTTCTTAAGGTGCCTTATCCTTAAGGACATTGGCAATCATCATGGCCCACTTTACTCTATCTACTGCTGTCCTGAAAAGCTCTATTGATGTTTTTCCACACCATTGTCGTAAATTTTTCAACCAGGATGTGCGTCGTCTTCCCGATCCCCTTTTGCCCTCCACCTTCCCTTGTATGACCAGCCGCATCAATTCATACTTTTCGTTCCTTAGAATGTGACCGAAATATCCCATTTTCCTTTTCTTTATGGTGTTGAGCAGTTCCGTATCCTTCTTCATTCTTCTTAGCACTTCCATATTTGTTATGTGCTCTGTCCAGGATATTCTCCACATTCTTCAGTAACACCACATTTCAAAGCTACTGAGTCTTTTCTCCATCGTCTCTGTGATTGCCCAGGCTTCAACTCCATACAATAGGACAGAAAATACATAGCAGCTCAGTACTCTTGTTCTAATATCTATGCTCAGTTTTCCGTTACATAGTATTGCCTTCATCTTATTGAAAGTATTTCTGGCTATCTCAATGCGTCGTTTTATTTCCCTACTACGATCCCATTCTTCATTTAGTTCACAACCCAGGTACTGATAGCCATGTACTCTGCCCAGAGGTGTTCCCTTGACATAAACTCTAACCTCGTCAATCTTGTTCTTGCTGACCACCATGATCTTTGTTTTCTTTGTATTCAGTGCCATTCCATACCCCTCGCAGTATTGGACAATACGAGATCAACCAAGATCTGTAGCCCTTCTCTGCTGTCTGCAAAGAGAATTGTATCACCTGCATATCTAAGGTTATTCAGGAGTCTTCCATTAATAAATATGCCTTCATTTACTTCCTCCAATGCCTCTCTAAACAATTCTTCTGAATAGACATTAAAAAGTAAAGGGGAAAGTACGCATCCCTGTCTTACTCCCCGATTTATAGGTATCTCCTTAGATTTCTGCTGATCCACTCTTATTATGGCTCTCTGGTATCGGTATAGGCTGACAATGATTCTCACGTCTTCGTCATCAAGTTCGGAGGTTTCTAATATTTTTGTCATCTTTTGGTGTTGTACTTTGTCAAAAGCCTTTTCAAAGTCAACTAGGCATATGAAAACATCACAATTAACATCTCGACATCTTTCTATCAGTGTTTGTAGAGTGAATAATGCTTCTCTGGTACCAAATCCTTTTCTGAATCCTAATTGGTTTTCTGCTATTCTATCATCCAGTTTTTTATAGATGCGTTCATGTATCACTCGTATGAAGACTTTTAGAATATGGTTTATCAAGCTGATTGTCCTATATTCTTCACATTTCAGTGCATTTGGTTTCTAGGGTATGGGAATGAATACTTTCTATTTCATATAATGAATTAATATAATAATTTCACTAACCTTCTTTTTAAACTGCGTCACCTTTATTGTAATTTCTACTTACACGTGTAAATAGAAATTACAATAAAGGTGACGCAGTTTAAAAAGAAGGTTAGTGAAATTATTATATTAATTCATTATATGAAATAGAAATAATTTCAAACTGCAGGATGCATTATAAAGATTTATTTTGGAATGAATACTGATATTAGCCATTCCTTTGGAAACTCTCCAGTATAATAAATTTCATTAAACATCTCTATTATTGTGGCCCTATGAGTCTCTGTTAATACTTTCAAGATTTCTATAGGTATTCCATCTGGTCCCATGGCCTTCTCATTTCTTACATGTTTTAGCGCTTTCTCAACTTCATCTTTGGTGATTGGAGGTCCCTTTCTTCCTTTTGGTTCTATGCTCTTTATTCTTTCACTGTCTTTGAAAGTCCTGCTATGTATTCTTCCAATCTGTCTATTTTCTCTTTACAGTCTGTCAGTATGTTATTGTTGCTATCCATAATATTTCCAATGCCCTTTTTCCTGTATATGCCAGCCATCTCTTTGATTTTACGGTGCATGTTGAAACTATCATGTTGTTTGTCTAGCTTTTCTATTTCTGAACACTTCTCTGATAGCCATAGTTCTTTGGCTTCTTTAATTTTCTCTTTGATTACTTTATTAACTTTTCTGTACTGTTGTTCGTTTTTATTCTTGTATGCCCTTCTTTCTGACATCAATTCTCTTATCTCTTGTGTCATCCATTGTTTATCCTTAACAGGTATGCCCTCTTGGAGTTCCTGTTCTGTGATGTTTCTCAAAATCTCCTCTACCTTCCTCCATTTATCTGCTGTGGTCAGCTGCCCCTGCCTTTCCACCTTCTGAATTTCCCGGTTCACCCGTTCTTTGACCTGTCGGCACGTATTAGATTCCTTCAGTTTTCTCAAATTAATTCTCGGTATTTTGGTGGTTGCCTTCAACTTTTTTAGTTTAAGTTTGATGTCTGCTAAGACCGGATTGTGGTCACTTGATATATCTGCCCCTGGATAAGCTTTAGCTGATATTATGGCATTTCGGAATCTCTGATTTAGTATAATATAATCAATTTGGTTTCTTCTTATATTTTCAACACCATCTCCAGGTGCTTTCCATGTATATAATCTTCGGCTTGGTAGTTTGTACCATGTGTTCTTGATAATAAGCTCCTTATCTTTGCAAAACTGAACCAGTCTTTCACCCCTCTCATTACGCCTTCCCAATCCATACTCTCCCACCACTTCTCCATCCCTTCCCTTTCCTACTCTTGCGTTGAAATCGCCTAAAATCAAGTTTACTTCTCCTTTTTTGGTTTCATTGAGTGTTTTCTCCAAGTCATTGTAGAAGCTGTTTATTTATTCGTCTGTGCTATCACATGTTGGTGCATACACTACTATGATATTTATATTGCAGGCGCAGCGTTTAATTTCAATAGTGCCAATCTATCTGTTATTGGTATAAACCCTTTGACTGACTTTTCCGTTTCTTTGTTGATTACTATTGCCACTCCATTGCGGTTTTGCTTGCTTTCGTCTCCTGAATAGTAAAAAATGTAATTGTCTATTACACTTCTGCCGCTGTTAGGCCATCTAACTTCACTACATCCAAGGATATCGATCTTCAAGCATCGCATTTCTTGAGTTAGATTATAAGCTTTTCCTTTCTGATATAGACTTCTTACGTTCCAGGTGCCTATTCTCTTCCGTGAGTTCAGTTGAAAGGCTGGTCTTGCAGGTGTTTTTCTTAATTGAAAGAAAAGACACTAGTTGGAGTAATATTCTCTGAGAGTAATGAATTTCATTGTTCAGCCAGACCCAGTGGCATGACCACTGACATTGTTAAGGATAGATTTCAAAACTCTTAGATTGTTTTGTTTTGAAGATGTTTAGAGAGAGCATACTTTTCAGACACTGAAGTTTGCTAAACAAAACTAGGGTCAAGACCACATCGACATCTCAAAATTATTTTCAAGGCCTCACGTCAAATATTAAGGATAATATTACACTGTGGGTACAGATATCAGATGAATTAATGTCCCATAACCGAGCGAGTGAGAGGGAGATATGTGGCATAACTACGCATGCGCCCAAAGGTCTTTAACCGTTATAATCCAAATCTGAAAACATACTACAGTCGTTATCTTGCTTGTTAGTTTACTGCGTGCATAAACGCTTGCTCACAACAATGAGTAAAATTTATACAGTGTTCTATCCCATGATATTGGAATGGTGCGTATGGCTTGTGCGAGTGAAAGCGTTATGCATTCTCTCACTCCCACGGCTAGGGGACTTTAGTTCATCTGAATACTGTACTTATCAAACTTTTAATGTTTAATGAATGTATTTTTAAGATACCATTTTAGGAAATAATTTTTATTTTAAGTTTTGTTTTTGTTCTTAGATTGCATGCTTATGCACTACAGAAGTATGTTTGAAGGAATCACCCATAATAAGGATTACATTAACTGATACACTTTCAAAGGATAGTCTTGTGGCTGTTATTCCTGTTGGTGTTACTCTTCAGTCATTTTTTTCAAGGTAAGTACCACACATGATATTATTAATTAACTAACTTTGTTTTTACTCGCTTTGGTTTTTAATTTTAAGAACAAGATTGCATATTTATCTTTGGTAAAATTTGGTTTTAACAAATTCAACTTGTAAACCTTGTTTCAAATCTGAACTGACTGGAACAGCAAATATTCATCTATTCAACCCTAAAACCTAATGCATTGAAACTTTTGAGAAATTTATGTGTTTAACAGGATATTGTGACCATAGAGCAGTTGTGGTACCCAACCCGTAAAGGTTGCAAACCAAGCCGGAAATTGAACCATGTGCAGACCACCCCCACTCCTGATTTTGTGGGGAGTGAATCTTCTGGTAGGTATGGAATATACCCCCTTCCAGCAAACGGAAGGAATACCGAAAAAGAATGTCTCAGAGAAGAAATTTAAATTCAACACCTGATAGTCATCGAATATATTCTACTCATCTCATTCAATGTACATTGCTTTAAAAATACCCTTTTTGGCAACATTTTTATAATGTGCTGCCAGGCAGCATGTTATTAAGTGTCTCCCATGGGACACTGGTTGGAAACCACTGTTGTAGAGCAATCTTGTTTCTTTTGCTTGGAGCATTGAAGGTTGTTTTCAAAATTTTTGAAAATTTTGTTCTAGAATATACTGAGTCTAGTTTTATTTTAGAAAAATAAATTATCAAATGAAATTAATTAAATATTGCAGGTATGAAATTGCTCCACAATATGACATTAATTTCGGTCCTATGCACACGTCTTCAAGAAAAGAGTTGGTAATTCATATAGCTAATACTGGGTTATTCAATTTTAAATACAATTTAGTTAACAGTTCTGTCCCTATTGAAGAAACACCTGGTCTTTCCTTACAGCAACTTTTTCAAGTAAGTTGTATTATTATTATTTTCTGAATCTATTTTATAAGGTTTAAAAAATAATTTTTACTTCATTTAATTCTGTATTTTAAAATTTGGACTGTTGTATTTTTGTTTTGTAAAGCAGTAAACAGATTTTGTGTTAGGATGGAAAGAACCACTCTGTCTGAAAATAGACTATTTAAATGTTTTGTATTACATTTGTATTACACAAAATATATAATACATAAAATATATATAATGTTGCTACTAAACTTTAGCCTTAAATAAAATTAGTAAATATTATATATCTTTTTTAGTTTTTATGTAAAGTCACATCAAGAGCTTGGTTATCAGCAACTATGGTGGGTTATCTAACTGGAATAGTGGATTTTGAGCTGTAATAATTTCCAGACCCTAACCAGGAATTGAATCCAGGAACTCCGCAATGTAGGCTAGCGCACTACCACTGTGCTACGGAGGCAAATTTTACTTCTTAATTTCTAAAAATTTTTACTGAATTGTTTATTTCAATTACAGGGTCCAGGCAAGAAAAAGGGCGATAAAGATACCAAATCACAAAAGTCCACTAAAACGGGCACTGATAAGAAAAAAGATAAGTATGTATGGATTAATTTATTATTATTAAAGTAGAAAAGTAGTTAAAAACATAGAGTACACAGTTTGTTTGCAATTGGCACTGTAGAAAATATGTCCACCATCTTGTTTCAATTGTATTGTAAGTAAAAAATTCTAATATTTTTACAAAATATAGAATTATTGGCACTTTGTAAATGTGTATTGTGTCGCTCTAAAGCCTTGAGTAGCTATACAATTATTAATGTATTTTCTCTTTGTGAACTATACTTATTTTTTTGTTGTTTGGATACGATTATCATTTAATGAGTTTAAATAGCTATTATAAATAATGTCTGTTTTTATGACTGTAGAGGGCCCCAATGCAGAGTACTGTAGGTATATTATATTTTCTAAAATAAACTTTAATATATATAAAAACGAGAAGGCCGTAAAAGACACATAAACCACACAATAATAGAAAAACAAAACTAAAAAATATCACAGCTTGAGAAAGGTGGATAGCCCAAAATTGTAAAGGGGTCTTGTTTGGAGCGATACTGAATCAAAGCTAAATACTACTATCACATATATTTATCACAAGGCATTGTGTAGTCTGACTGACTGAAGGAAATTGGGTCGTGTTTTATGTTAATATCATCGCCAAGTATATCACTCATTAGTTCAGATACCCTGAAACGGCAATGCGATGCAGAACAGCGGATGCATTCCAACACCACACGTTTTACAGTTAATGGACAATCACATCTGCCTTCTTGCTAGGAGGTTCTGCCCCTGGACCACAAAAGTGTTCACACAGCCTATTATATTTAATATAGTAAAGCTACAGAGAATATAATAAAGCTACTGTAAAAATTTTAGTATAATTGATTTGATTGAGAGTTTTGCAAATACCCAAACAAACATTTACAATTTATACTGGGTGATTTTAAACTGCATGGTAGTCTCTTGGACCAGGCACATAGCCAGGGGAGCTTGAGGGACTTCAGCCTCCCCTCCGAATAGAAATTCAAATTGCCTACCGGACTAATATAATGCTGGTCCCTGATTCGATTCTCAAGATTCAGCCCCCCCCCCCCCCCAGGAAAAGCTCCAGGCTCAGGTCCCCCAAACCAAAATCCTGGCTACGTGCCTGTCTCAGAACTCTTAATATGAATCATTTTCTCATTTTTTCCAAAGAGATAGTTTTGGAGTCAAGAATCAGTCTGTATAAGAGGAAGATAAGTATACGATTTATAATTCATGTTGCCACAGTACTAAGTAAATAGCAAATGAACTGTACGAGGATGTAAAGGAAACTAAAACACTATAGGCTATAATTGTATTGTCATATGAATGGTTAGAAAGAATAAAAGCGTACAAGAATAACTGATTTGTCTCAGAATTTTAGTTTGTAACTTTTTCAGTAACTTCTAATGATTTTTAAATAAAATAAGTCTTAAACATTTATGAAGTTTCAAAGAATAATTTGTATAACCCTTATTAAATCGGTTCTGCAGTTTTCATATTTATAGTTAGAAGAAAGGGTGAAAAAGTTTTGCCCAGAGATGAGCTTAATTTTGTGCAATTAAAAAAAACGTAAGTGCAATTTAATGTAATACAATGGACACTAAAAATATGTATTTTTTTATATTCTATTTTACAAATTAAGACCTAATATTGTTCATTAAAGAATGGATAAATAACATTTTAAGACATAATGGATATTAAAAAAAGATGAAGAATAAAATTTAGTATATTTCATTAAAAAAAAAATGTATTTCTTTTGTTATGTTGAAAAAATAGATATCATTTGTGTTTTTATTGTAATTTGGTAAATAAAGGCATATTATTATTACTAGAATGAACAATATTTGCTTGTATTTTTTCAGAGCTGGTGCAATCCGACCACTTGAAATTGGAACATTCCTTATTCCAAAACCGAGTGGTATTCTTGCCCCAGGGGAATCCGTGGATGTCGTCGTACAGTGCAATTCACCAACTTTAGGCGAAATTACAGCGGTATAATCTTTGTTTTTAAATTTATGAAATAGTCATTTATTTTTTAAATTTTTAGTAGTAATCTGAATTTGAATAAGTCTTTCGATGTTATATATAATTTTGTCATCACCTTCTTTTGTATTTTAATGTATCAAAATACAAATGAGATGCTTATTTTACAGTCAACATTTTCTTGAAAAATTTTAGGTAAGTAAACAATGGTAAATCAATGTCAACTAACAGCTTTTAAACAAATGATAAATCGTGTTGTCAGGTAACATAAAACAAATTATTTACTGTACAGGGTGCAGTACTAATTAATTGTTATGTTAACTGAATTATTTAACAAGAAAATAATCTAAAAAAATTAAATTGCGATGACAATAAATTATAGTATTTATTCAATAATATGTATTATACCTGTATGCTACTATTAGTTTCTATAACTGAACAATGAAAATAAAATAAATAATTTAATAAACAGTCGAGGAAAAAACTGTTTTATTGAATAAAATAAAACTCAATATTATTGTGTTCTTAAGTCTGGAACTATTTGATCGCTTATTTTCATGTATCACTTTTACTATTCTTCACCATCTGCATTATCTTTTTATCTTTAATGTGGTCGAGGAGCTGGGCGACACAGCGTGTCGTCGTCCAGCAGAGACATCATCTTCTTCCCTCGCAGTAGTGCGTCGATGGCTGCTTCGTTGGATTTGTTGGGCGTAAGGCTCGGTCGAGCTACCGCTGTGGGCAGACATTGCTCGCGTCAGCGGGCAATGATGCTCTAGTCAACGGCTTTCAATGATGGGTTGGTGGGCGGAAGCATCATCTTCTCTCTTGTGGGGTTGTCGATTAGTCTTCGCTGGAGTCCTGTAGCCGTTTGCCATGATAGACGTCTTGCCAGCTGTCTGGATCGGAATTAAATCTCTCGGCTCAATGTAGCGCTCTTTATATAGTTTCCGAGAGCGCTGTGGTGGAGGGCGGTTACTGGCTTGGCCTTGATGACAAAGGCCTCTGTTGGTACGCCACCAAAGCCTATTGTCCCTCTCAGAACTATTGATGGCTCCCTCTGTCGCTATGACAGAAGCTTTGATTGCCGGCAGCACAGTACCTAATCAAAGGGAGTGACTGAGACATCAGAAACATTTAATTAAAATATTAAATATGTTTTCAGTGCATACAACATATGTCTTATATTCCTTTATATTTTCCAGGATATCCGTATTACTATAAGTGAAAGTCGTGTGAAAGGTGGCATTCCAATGAAACTTTTAGCTCACGGATGCTTACCACAAATTAACTTTACTGACACTGAATTTATATTTCAAGAAGCTACTTTAAGAGACAGCTTTCATGACTTTAAAGCTCGTGAGGAAGTTGTAAGTAATGGAGTTAAATCTAAAAATAATAATAGTATGTATATGATATGATGTAAAAAAGAGAATTACCTTTTATGGACACATGGCATGGATGAATCCAGCAAAAGGTTGCCCATTCAAATCCTGTAGTACTTTCAAGAATAAAATAAAGGGTGCATGGTTCAGTGAGGAGAACAGAGATCTTGAGGAGTGTGTATTTCATATTAGGAAATCCTTAAACGTGATTCACTTAACCTGTCATAGGGCAGTACTACGGGAGAAAATATATATGTTGTGAAATGTTAAATTTTGCTGTACAGGGACTTGAATAATGAATTTTTAGTACCAGAAGAGTAAAATATTTCTTTGTTTTGATGTTAAGCCCTGCTAAGTATACTTACCAAGGAACGTTTATTGAAGTGGGAATCACATAATGTTTAGTGGTAAAAATGCTTATTAAAACAACTTGTAGTGCTATATTACAAAATAATGTGTCGAATAACTTATTGTAACTTTATATTAGCATGAATGCTTGCTTTCCTGTAAAAAACTAAAATTTTCCAATCACTGTACAAAAGTAACAACAAAACTGTAGCGTACGCGGTTGTGAATCCTTACCACATTTATGCAAGTCATGAAGAAAATGGTCTCTGCATGCTAATTTCAAAATGTGGATATCCTCCTTACCAGAGAACATCTGTAACACCATAGAAAGTCGATAAGGTTCAACTGCGTAGCTTATTCTAAAATAAAATTGACCTTATTGCCAGTGGTAAGTATACTTACCAAAGACCTATAAAGGGTTAAGAGGAAACAACAAAAGCACCAAGGTTACAAAGAGAAACCGAAACAAAACAGGTAAGACTTGGACTGAGGAGAGGAAAGGGCAACACAGACAACACACGAGGGAGTACTGGACAAAGATCAAAACCCGAGAAAGATACCGTTGAAATGGCATGGTCCTTAGTTGGTCGTGAAAAAAAAGTATATGTTATATGTCATAAAATTATATTCTAAGGAATAATTCCCACATTTATTGTTCTTATTAGTAGATGAGTCTGCTTGAAATGTATAAAAAAAATTATTTCTTCCCTTAAAACTACTTTTATCCTGGATGTTATCCAAGTATTTATTTTGAGGCTTTTATAGTTGATGTATCTATGATCACTTTATATTACTTTTAATATGAATTGATCGATTTAACTCAAAATTTAATTATATAAAACTTTTAACATACTGTTCCATGTGTCACTTAGATCTGTTGATTTATTTATTACCTTGAAATTTTATTTTAATAACCATTATGTTGTTTGTTAACCGAGGTTTTATAATTATGTAAAAGATGTTAAATACTTTGTGTAATTGTATAGAATTTCCTGGTTAAATTTTGGAAGAGCTTTAGGCTCTTCCATATGTATATGAGAAAAATTAAATTGTGTTTAATTTCTGGCATAAATTTTAATCCTGCAGCGGTATCATAGGCACATAGGCTCACAGTTTGTTAGTGTTATAATTTTATTTTTGGAAAGAATTTTTTAAAGGAGTGAATTCATTTTAATTTAGAAATCTTTGTTTTTATAAAATAATTTTTCATGTTTATTACTGATTGCGCAGAAATTATTTTTTTATATTTGAGTATTTTTTACTATGTTCATACTGATAGCACGTAATGCCAGCTCGTTAGCGTAGTGCATATTATAATTTTAAACTTTTGGTTACATTTTCATGTAAGGAAATATGGATTAAAATGGAGGCACCAATAATAAACTTAGACCAGGGTCAACTGAAGAACAATTTCATGCAGGCAGTTTAAAAACTGCTTGTAATAAAAAAATATTTAAAATATACCTTGATAAGATATTTAAAAAAACCGCCTTCTAATTTATGAATTAGAATCCTCTGTAATGTTAATTACAATTACCCATATTTTTATTATTATTATAACTTTTTTTATCTGTTCGCAGGAAGAGGAAAAAGTACTTTTCGTAAAAGATGAAAACAAATTAGTCTTTTATAATACAGTTGTTGGAACAACTGGTAATTTAAATCTTCATCTCCATAATTCTGAGCTTTTACCAACAGAAGTGACATGCAAGGTCATTTCTGACAGTCCATTATTTTCTGTAACACCAGTTAATGTTACAATATCATCACATTCAACGAAGTGTATAACAATTTCTTTTTCACCTATTAATTTGGATGTAAGTAAGCTAAATTTGAGCTGCTTTAGACTATTTATTGGAAAGGGGTATACTCACAAGCTGCAATTAGTGATGAGTTAATGCAAAGTTCTTAACAGCAACAATAATAATTTAGTGAAAATTTAAAGTATTATTCCATTCAAACTAATTGCAGGATGCATTAAAAAATGTATTCGTGGAGTTCTCTTTTGCAGCCTATTACCAGTAAAACTTCATAATTCTATGTCTAGCTGATCTGCATTTGACTGCACAGCCAAATCTTCATTTTTGTCTATCTTCCTTTATACTATTTTCACAACGCCCATGTTTCACTTCCTTGTAGTGAATTAAGACATCCCATTCGAAGATTTTCATAAATTGTTTCCTTCTTCAACATTTATAATTATGACTGTTTGCTATCAACTATCTTTTACTGTTACATGCTTTCTTAGTGAAACCCATTGCTTTATTTCTTTACTATTTGTACCGTACCACGTTCTTCTGTTAATAGTTATCAAACAGTTAGCAAACTTTACTACGTTCATAATTTATTTTCATTAAAAGTTTATAGCCATTGATTATTTGACTAGTGGTTATTGAAGGGTTTATTTATAATTAGATCAGTCAAAGTTTTTTATAAATTTTAATACTACTGCTTTTTTCTAGTTTAATTGAAAGTATCTTTTTTCACAGATTGTTACTGGGCTTCTTCAAATAAGCGCTGGTGGTGATAAACAACTACCTGTGAAGTTACAAGGAGAAGGAATCTTTCCTCAAATAGAGATAATAAACCCTCCACATCGTAAAGAAGATATTGTTAATTTGGCATTCCCACCTACATTATTGGCAACTAACACATTTCTTCCGATTAATTTTCGGAATGTCGGCAATATAACATGCACGGTTATTACTTTTTATATTTTTACTAATTTAATAATAGTACAAAAAATCGATGCCTATGTTTCCTAATTGCACACACTTGAAAAAGTTATTTTAATTTAATTTGTCTTGAGTAAAGTTGTGTAGAGCTCCTAAAATTGTTTGCCACAGATGTTACAGCAAACTAGCCAATATGGTAACAAATTACAGTATATTAATTGTCACTTTTTGGAAACAGTATAATAAAATGTTAGATTTTCACTGTAATTCCGTCAAGATCAGAAACTATTTGGGCTCTTTATCATTATTGATAAACATTAACAGATTTAACTGGCTGTATCTATTTTATGTAGTACCGATGAAGCTGTCATTTTTGAGTACTCATTTAGGGGAACATCCAGAAAGTAGTATCCATTTGCACCGTATGAAGCTCTAGTGAGTAGAATAGCTGCCGGATAGGATCTAACGCTCTCTGTTGTGCGTTTGCTTTCTCTGCGTAATGTGACTTTGCCGTTCGCTTTGATTGTATTGTTGCTGTTAGTGTTTATGATGTTTAAAAAAAATAGAGAATGGCGCTAGTTATGAAGTTAGGGCTGTGATTAGGTTTCTCATTGCAAGGAATATGCGACCAATCGATATCAGCGTCAATTCAAGGAGGATTATGGAGACAATGTTAAGGACGAGTCTCCGCTTGGTGCTGGTGTCATAACTTCAACTTGGGGAGAAAGAACACTCATGTTGATGGCGAGCGTTTGGGGTGGCCATCTGTGATTACTGACGATCTGCTTGGTTCAATTGACGAATTCATGAAGAACAATAGGCGCATTACAATTGATGAAATCTGTCAACATTTCAGTAATGTTTCATGAACAATTATTCATGAAATTGTTAAAGACCATTTGCATTAAGTAAGAATTTGTGCAATGTTGGTCCCTCGCATGCATACTGATGAAAACAAAACCAAGGGTATGTCCGCAGCATTGACATTTTTGGAACGTTATTCTGTTGAAGGAGAGTCATTCTTGAACCACATAGTCACTGGTGACAAAACTTGGATTTGTTATGCAACAGCTGAGAATAAACGACAATCAATGGAGTGGCATCATCCTCTTTCACCAAACAAGCCAAAAAAATTCAAGACGCTACTGTCTACCGGAAACTCATGGCAACCGTCTTCTGGGATCGACGAGATGTGTTGCTGATTGATTTCATGCCTCGTGGGTCATGCATATTGTTCAACATTAAAGAAGTTAAGGCGAGCAATTCGAAACCAATGGTAAGGTCTGTTGTCTAGTGGCATCGTCCTCCTCCACGACAATCCCAGACCCCACACAGCTGGGATGACGCAACAACTTGTGCAAAAATTCAAAAGGGAAACTTTCAAGCATCCACCGTATAGCCCAGACTTGCTCCTTCAGATTTTCATCTCTTTACTAAACTCAAGAGTTTTTTGTCGGAAAGAAATTTGAAAAAGATGAACTGAAAGAAGGTGTGACGACTTATCTTAATACACTGGCGGTGGAGGAATATGAAGCTGGAATACAAAAACTCATCATACCTTATGACAAATGCTTAAATTTGCAAGGTGATTATGTAGAGAAGTAGAAAAATGTATATTCTTTTCATTAAAACTTTAATATTTACTAGTTTTTATTATTATTCCTAAACGGGTACTACTTTCCAGATGACCCTCTTACATCTATCACCCTTTACTATCTACATTAGCCTTAATATACACAACAGTTGGACTTAAACAAAAAAATGTGATTATTAAAACTGTAGTCTATTTATTGAATTGAGTCAGTTGGCGTAAATAACACTGAGCGCATGATCAGCTGACTTGAAGGCCATAACCCATCGGAGCCCGGTTCACATGCATGACTTGAATTATTATATAATTTTTTATTAAAGTTTTGCGTATTAATATTATTAATACGCAATTGCTTAACTATTTAAATAATATAATGACATACCATGTTAGCAAATTATGTAATCATTTATCGTTTCACACAAATACACATACTTCACGCTTATTTGACAATAAATAAAACTTAAAACAAGTATTCTTTGCAAGACTAATAGGTAATTTTTATAAACTTAATTAACGATTACATGCTTAAGGTTCATACTTAATGATAAGAGGGACAACTACGTTTTTAACTTGGTTAATTTTGTTTTAACCAGACTCCGAGGATAAACAAGAACTTTCATGGCCATTAATAATGAATGGTTCGCACTTTCAATTGTATCGTTCAATTCCCACATTTGTTTTTCCACTTTTAATTTGATGTGGTTAAGGATACATAACAAAGAAACTGGGAAAAATAATCCTTCAGCCAAAGGAACGGTTAAAAACTTCAGTAAATCACATTTTTACACTCTTTTCTGATATTTTTACATTCTTTCACGAAACAATATTTTACACTCTTTCACAAAACAACAAAATACAACATATGCATGTTCGGTTGCAATTTTGTGAACTGGACATTCAAGGAACTAATGTCATCAGCCACAAACGGGCCACCTATCACGTGAACACCACATGCTTTTGTTTTGATCTGCTGACTCGGCTCAATAAATATACTATAGTTTAAGGCAAATCTCCTAGTTTGTGTTAACAGAATTATTTTCAATGTAAAATATTTTGCAGGTGGTTGTAGATATAGGTGCAGTGGAGCAGCATATATTTTCTTTATCACCTTCTCAAGAAACATACAATTTTATAAAACTCTGGAATAATGAAGGTAATATAATATTAAATTTATTTTATTTTAACATTAATTAGGGATAATAGCCACCAGGAATTAAACTATTTGTTTACTATTAGGTAGAAATTCCTTGCTGACTCAAGGCTTTCTGCATGAAATGGACAGTCTGTCTGTTAATTAGGAAACTTAGACTTCTAGAAGGATATAGAAAATATTGTGAAAAAAAGTTACATTAATTTAGTTAAGAGCATTGCTCTAATGCTCACAATGATTCCAAAATAATTTTAAACTATTTTGATTTTGTGAGTAGGTTACATTAGTTTTTATCAATAAAATTATGAAGTATTTAAAGTTAATTTAGGTGTAATATTTAAAGTTATTTAATTAAAGTTAATTTATTTGGTTGCCCATTACAGACAGGTAGAGTGTCAAATTATTTACACTCAATCTGTTAGTTGCAGGGCTAAAATAAATAGTTCTGTTTCTTATCACATGGTCAGCCAATTAAATGACTGAATCATTTAAGAACAGAAGAGGTAGAGGTGTAAAAGACACTAATCAGAGTTATCTCATCTGAAAGTAATGGATTTCATTATACAGCCAGACCCTGTGGTGAATGAAGTGAAAGTGTCATTTGCAGAGTGGAAAATATATGCTTTTCAGAGGGCCTGGCATGCTGATAAATGTACTTTTCCACTCACTGAGGAAGGCATGGTAAACCATCTCACTCCTCGATTTACTTAGTAAAACCTCTACAGGTTCAAACCAGCCTTTTGGCTGATGACCTAAACAACAACAATTTATTTGGCAGTTTTAACATTTTTATGTGATGAAGACTACATAAGACCACAGGTGCAACAGTGAATTAATGAGACTGATATGAAAAAATATCACTTAGGTTTTTAGTCATCTTTAGTGTAATCTTCAAATTAGTTCCCTTCTGCTTGAATACACTGATTCCAGCACTTCTGCCACTGCTAGTAACATTTCTGGAATGTCCTCCAAGATCCTTGTCACAGCTTTTTAGACATGTTCTGTTGTTTAAAAATGGTGCCCTTGACCACCAAATGGCGGCTTTACTTGTCATGATGGAGGTGCCAATTTCCTGTTGACCACAACTCTGGTCTCTTGCACCGCACAGCATCACATGAGCAACAGAGGACATCCCTGTAATACTCTTTGGTGATTGTTTGACGCGACTGTGCGTACTCATGGTGTACCACACTGTAGGAGTCAAAGAAAGCAGTCAGCATCACTTTGACATTGCTGTGCACTTGCCGGGCCTTCATTGGTCTTGGTGACATGGAATGCCTCCGCTGTAAAAACTGGGATTTGATTTCCGGGTCATACCTGTACACCCAAGACTCATCACCAGTGATGATGGTGTTCATAAAGATGGGGTCACTGTGTTTGTGGAGTTTGTAGATGCAATAACGCTGCTCCAGTTTTTCCATCATTTTCCTTGCAAAAAAACTGACTAGAGCGGTACCCACTACCTTACTCAACTGCTGCTTGCCAGCAACTGACGCCATCGACAGGTGGGAAAAAATTCACACATGCACACAATGGTTTAAGGTCGGGTCATGCAAGTGCACTTGATTCACATCCATCAGGTTTTCGCAAAAAAATAAGGTCGAATACTTTTCTAACCGACCTCATTTCTCTTTTCCTCTTCTATTTTTCAAAAATTGTGTCCTGATTCTTTCACATGTTTTGTGTAATTAGATTCCATTTTATTGTATTTGAATGCTCTCTCATGTTCCTTAAATCTATCTAAATTTGACTCTCACCTGTGTACCATATTTGGTACTGTATCGGAGTAAACTGATTGATTGTACAACAAATCTTGGTGAGAGGCAAAGTGCGATGTTAGTATGCATCAGTTGTGCAGAAGCCAGGAGCTAGCAGACCAAGTTCTACTGTATTTTTTATTTCCTCAACTAATATTTTTTTATCCTTTCTTTTTTATAGAGATGGTACATTCAACTATTGTAATGCTGCCACCTAAAATGACAGCTTGTTTCAATGTAAAATTTAGTCCTCAATCCGTAATGACATATGCAAATGAAATCAAATTATTTGTTGTGAATAATCCCTATGAGAATCTGTCGGTTCATGTTACCGGTTCCGGATATATAGATGACGTTATACTTTATGGAGTACTAAGATTAACTCCTGAAGAACTTGCTATACTGCAAAACGATCCAGAATTGTTTGAAATTTTTGAAAAATTGAGAATTATTTCTTGTTATCATATCGATTTTGGTTATTGCTATCTATCTAATCCTCAAGATAAACTTTTAAGAATTTATAATAATAGTACTACAACTCCATACAAATATGAGTGGGATGAACATGAAAACTTTAAAATTTCTGAGCATGTTGGATTTATTTATCCAGAGAACTTTGTTGATTTCAGAATAACATATACGACCGATACTCAAAAAATACCACAATTTCTGGTAAGTTCACAAACACACACACATATATATATATCTTATCAAACATCCTATACAGGTATTTTTAACGGCTGTATTATATTAATCATCCAAATATAATACAGTAGAGTACCGATTTTCCGTGGATCGTTTAACCGGGGTTTGGATTAACCGTGCGATCACTAGAAAATTTTTTTTTTTTTGGTTTAACGTCCGACTGTTTTGCAAATTGCTGCTAATGCAGACGGGGAAGGATGAAATGAATTTTTTGTAATGTATGAAAAAATGCCATGCCCGAGTGGGATTCGAACCCAAGACCGCGTGATGAGAGGCGAGCACGTTACCAGCTCCTAAAATAAGTTGCAAAGAAGCTTTAACCGGTGCCGAAACATTACTAACTTTCATGGAAAATCAGGATGACACAGATTACGTGGACATTTTACATATTCGTGGTTATATAAGAAAAATAAAAAAAAATATTGCGGCATAAAATGAAACAAAGTAAAATAACAGATTTTTTGTGATTTTTTTTGGTACGTAGTTTAAGGTAAGACTTATATAAATTTATGTAGTAAATATTTTTATTTCAATACAGTTTGTTTATTTATTTCCGATATCCGATAGTATTAACATGTATTAATCAGTAGAATAAAACATACGCGTAACTGATGGTTTTGTTTATGACGAAAGTGGTCTCGACCGAATTGGGTTGTATTATCCGTGTTTTCTGGTTATCTGGTATAGTTATCCCCCCAATTACCACGGATAATCGGTATTATACTGTATATTGTATTCTTTAAACTACCAGTAAAACGGTAAACAATTAACACTTACCAATTATAGCGCTTTTGTGCTTAAAATGCACATCTTCAGTAATATTTCATATCATTTAAAATTTCATAACATCCTACTTCCACCATGGTAGATACCATTTTTATCTACCTTTTGGAAGCAAGATGTTTTTTTCTTTTTTTTCCAACCAAGGATTAGGTCGCAGCCTGTTCCGAACTCACATACTATTTATCATCTATCTCCATCTTCTCCTAGGTCTACCAACATCCCTTTTACCTTCCAGAGCATACCAGTGCGCTTGCTTAGGTATCCTGTGATCTGACATCCTTGCCATGTGCTGTCTTCAACTTTGGGGATAGTCTTTTATCTTTTCGTTCAAGTTGTAAATACCCAATTCTGATCTTATTTCCTCATTCCTTAATCTGTCCAAGTATGTACACCCCTCAGTCCTTTGCAGAAATCTCATCTCTGCCGTCTGGATTTTCCGCTCTTGGGTTTTTGTTGTTATCCACACGTCACTTCTGTACAGAATAACTGGAGCTGTCCTAACTTTATAGAACTTAAGTTCTGTGACCTTTCTCGCTCTATTACCAAAATTTCTGCTTGAAGTCCCACATATCCTCTGGATTGGCTCAATTTCTGCTCCATAAAGGATGTTTTTAAATTTTAAATAATAAGACAATTACTGAAGATGTTCATTTTATGCATGAAAGCGCGATAATTGGTAAGTGTTGACTGTTTACCGTATTACTGGTGGTTTAAAGAATATATATTTTGATTACATACATTATATATAGTTTATGCAGAATAGCATGGATGTAAGTCACCTGCGAGGAACAAATGCAAGGAGAATAAAACTGAAATTGCGGTAAAAATTTCCCTTTTTTATTTATTTATTCAAAGTTTGATCAACTGTTTGGTCATTAGCAACTGCAGTGGATTATGTAACATTAACTGTGGGATTTGACACGTGGAAATTTCCAGACCCTGGCTGGGAACCGAACCCGGGACCTTCGCATGGCAGCCCAATTTGCTAACCGCTATGAAGGTGGCCTAAATTTCCCTTTTAATAATGTTACATTTAAACATTTTTATTCTGTAATGTTAGTTTGCAATAAATCAGTTTATTCTTAGCTGCTGCTTCATTGTTCAAAACAGATCATTATTATTTTTTTTACAAAAGTATTATTGTTTTTGTAATAAAGTTTCTCTGTAAGTTTACCTGTACAAAATGGAACAATTTATAGCAAATTAGGTGGACGTAAGATTTTCATTTTGTTTTATCAGTGTATTATGTTTAGTTTTTATTTGATAATTTCAAGCATTATTGTTTTATATAATATAAATTTTTTATTTCATTGTATTAAGATAATTTTAACAAACGTGAACGATAATGTTAAATGAAAATTATTAAGTTGGAAAGTATAAAATAATCCTTGTTGACAGTACAAACACATGGTATTATTTAAAAATTAAAGAAAAACAAATTTCAATAATTTTGGCAAAAAAGATGTAACCTTGATCATAACATTGATCAAGTGAATATGAAACATCAGAAAAAATTGCCTCCTTGTTAATTGGTACTAAAATTTAAAAAAAATCCCTCCTTTAGACAACACTGCTTTAGATAATTCATTAACTTCATATTCTGTATACATTAATGCTACCATGCTATTCTGCATAAACAGTATATTACATATCTCTTATAAATAATATTAAAAGTATTTTAATTCTAAAATAACTAGGGGAAAGTGAGTCACATTGATTCATGAGAAATGTTGAGAAGACTGTAGGTGTTTTGGGAAAATTAAAAGTCAAAAACACTTTGCTCTACTCATTCATTTTTCTTCTTTTTGATAAGTGGCGAGTTCAGTCTTTTTAATTGTTTTGTAGTTGAAGAAATTTAAAAAAAGCAAATTTTTTTCTTTTCCCCAAGAAAAATTATCTAAAATTTGGAACTGCAAAAAATACAAAAAATTTTTGTGTATATCTGACTGTTAAACACAGTACGGCTCACGCTGATGATGGTGAAGGGTGATAACCAACTTAATGCCATGAAATAATATTATTTACATTGGGTCATTGGATTGTTGACCTTTGGGTCAATATTTTGGCTGATATTTTCATCAATGGTTCCCAAAAAGTTAAATTTGCACATACTTATTGTTCTGAATACGTCATATTTACATTAGTATATTGTAAATTTTTACGGTTTTTGTGTTTTTAAGATTTTAGGATTTTTGCTAGTATTTATTAGTTCGAAATTGGTGTGTGTGACTGCATTTTTAACAGAATTTTAACTATACTATTGATTTCTTAAAAATATATGTTAAATAAAATTCTGTTTTTAATTTTGTAATCAACAGTTTTTCAATCTCTTACTTTCAGGACTACTTGACGTGTAATCTTTACCAGATCAAATTTTTAGATACTTCAGTTGCTGAGAATCTGAATGACGTTTTAATTGAAGAGAAAGAGATCATTAATTTGTCAACAAGGTTAGTAATTTTCTTTCTATTAGTCATGTAAGATACTAATTGTGTACAGGCCTGGGTGAGTCATCTATCAAAACAAATTCTGTTTGGCTCTGTTCAGTGTCATTCTTCTTCTTGTGGCAATCCATAAGGCTAGGGATCCCTATTTAGGACAGTCTCACTTTGTGTCCTGCCTGCTTGTTGAAACATCCCCGATCAAAGTATTCAGTTTCTAGAAAAATTATTCATAAATTATTAGTTAAAAAATTGTTCAGAATGGAAAATGGCAGCACTTTGAATACAGCTCCAAACAAGTTCAATGTGATAAGTCAGGGGAATAAAATTTCCTTCATTTTACTTGTAAACTAAGTAACTGGTGATTTTAGACTAGGATTGAGCATGCGCTGAGCCGGGCCCCAAGAAAACTGCTTTTATTGACAAGGGTTGCAAGATAGCTGTTGAATGAATTCAACAAATTAATAAATTAATCTGCAGGCAGTACTCACCCAATGGAGTGCGTTCAGCACTTCCTCTACTGTTGCTGCATACTCCTCTTTTTATTTTCCAATTGCATCTGCATTTCTAGCTGAAAATACTGGACACCATAGCTGGAACTGCTGTCTCAACTTGATACAGAGTCTGAATCCATAGTTATTATAAATCGCAGCATTATTTGTTATGAATAAAATACTTGAAAAGAATTTTATTACGTCATACTTTTTAAACTATGGTCATGTAAACATAATGTGTGTGTTATAGATAGTGGACCCGTAGGGTAAAACCACACTACAGCCAACAAAACAGTTACAAAACGTTCGGAACCAGCCGAGTGGTCAAGAAATGTGTGGTGGGAGTAGGCAGCAACACACACTGGACCGAACCGACCTTAACCAAATGCCCAGTGAGTTGGCAGCAGTGTGGTTTTACCCTTATGCCACTTAATAAAACAATAACAAACATAAATATCTTTGCAGTACATGTATAAATTTTGTTATGGATTAATTACATGGATCTCTTAATAGCTCAACTTGAATATGGAAAAAAGCAATACAAAAAGCAAAACATTTTTTTATTTATTTTAAATTTTACTCCATACAAACTCAAAAAACTCAAAAAGGGTATAGGATAAGTAAGTATCAAAACATTTCATCTCTAAAAAAAGCATTTAAAAGAAACATTACATAAAACAAATAGTCAACATCAGTCATGTTCAATATAAAACACAAATTTATAGTCCATCGTTTATAAGCCTGGATTATATGGTTTATATCCTGGATTGTATAATACAACTTATCAATCAGGGAAGACTTTAACTCGTTTTTTAAAAATCTTTTCTCACTTTCAATCATAAACAACCTTTGTGGAAGATGGGACATCTGTTGTGACCCAATATATGATGGTTTTTTTTCATAGAGAGGCAGCCTGTGAAACTCGGCAAAACCAGAATGGTGCCTTTTTTCGTGATAGCCATGAGGCTTCACTTGATAGTAAAACTGTAATGTTTTACTTTGCCCACAGTACAGATTCCATCCAGTACATCACGCAATAAAAAGGCAACCATTTAAAATACTCTTACAGTTATGACAATTTCAATTGAAATAAAAAATAACTTAAGTTGGGTAATTTTATGGTAAGTTCCTTGGTACTAATAGATGTGGTATAGTTGCAACATCAGCTGTATATTTTGTAATGAGAACACATGTGAACAAGTAATGTTACAGACCAAAGTAAGACTGTGGAGGAAGCTATTCTCTGCCAGCGACTAGAGCATGCGCAGACCTGTGCCATTTTCCTAGTTGTAAGAAAATAGCATAATCAGAATTCTGTTTTGTGTACCAGTACATTAGTTAAAATTTGGGTCTTAGTTTTATTTGCAGTTTATTCTAAATCCAAAAATGCATTTTACTACGAAAGCTTTAATGGGAGCTTTTAAAGTAAATTCCCTTGAAAAACAGTTCAATACTGTTCATGAATACAGCTGTTAACCCAGAGGTTCGTAATAAAAAAAAAATCCAAAAAAGGTTTTATATTATTAAAATTCAACTTCTTTATTTAAAAATCGTTATTAGGTTTTTAAAATATTTAAAAACAATTAAAAATCTTAAAATTCTTTAAAACTTCTTAAAATCGTTGAATCTTATTATCTAAATCTTCTAAAATTTATTTT
Source organism: Catonia carolina (assembly GCA_035578175.1). Classification (NCBI taxonomy): domain Eukaryota; kingdom Metazoa; phylum Arthropoda; class Insecta; order Hemiptera; family Achilidae; genus Catonia; species Catonia carolina. The sequence continues at coordinate 55,896,589 of JAQMRL010000002.1, forward strand.
TTAAATTCAGTATAAACTTTTAAATCGATAAATTCTTCAAATTGTTTTTTTTGTTATTATAAAAATTGTATACAGTGACCTTTTTCTTTAAAAGTTTTAAAAACGAATGATCCAACAATCCATTTTTATTAGCTTAATAAAATTTTCTTTTTTCTTTTTTTTTTTGTTATTCTCACATCTGTAGGCGAGGTCATCTGGTATTTATGTTGATGTTGATGCTGTAAAGTTATGTTTATGTTTACGTTTGAGTGTTGTTAATGTGTGTACTGTCTGTTGTGTGTCTGTGTAGATGTCTCATATTACAATCTTCCCCCCCCCCCCAGGAGAGTACGCAGAAGTACAAGGTATGGGCAAGCAAAAAAAGGGTGCGGGTGTTTAAATGTAAAAAAAGAGAAGGTGAGTATGTAGCAGTTGTCGGCCTGAGACGGTAAAATTCATTCATTCGGGGCCCCTTTCAATAATACACTCATACAGCATGCAAACCGCATTGGTTGTTGTTATTTGTTTTGTTACAATCATCTCAAGCTCGAGTATCGCGACAGACATCACCTAAAAAGTATTTTATTTCTTTGAGCAAATTATGTAACCTTTTTAAGGTTAGAAATGTGTTCTTTAGTTATTTCCCCTCCAATAGTCTTACGAAGTAAGGCTGTAACTGGAGTAGAGAAGCCGATGATATAAAAAGGTTCAGACCATCGGTATGCCATTTTTGCACAAATATTTTTCCGTTTCGAACTTACGGGGTGAGTTTTAAGCAAAACTTTATCTCCCACCGAAAACGGATTAGGGTGGCGCATAGCATTATATCGGCGCGCCATATCATGATGAGATTTAATTAGTTTTCTTCTAATGTCACACATCATGTTACTTGAACGTATAGGGTTTCTATGAAGGATATCTTGGATATTCCATGCTCTATCCAACGGTGTTTGAGCTGGAAAAGTATGTAATATGTCAAATGGACATTTCCCATGCGCGTTATGTTGAGCCATATTGAAGGCTAATTGAAACCAAAATAGAGATTTGTCCCAGGTTGTTTGAGTCGTTGCATGGTATGCAATAAGAATAGACCTAAGATTTCGATTTAATCGTTCGGCATGAGAGGGTTGTGGATGGTAGGGTGAGAGGGTGGTTCGTTTTATGCCGAGATTGAAACAAAAGTTTTTAAACATTATTGAATTGAAATTTTTAGCATTATCTGTGACAATTAACCTCGGAATGGAGTAATTTTGGAAAATACGTTTTAATTCCTCTATAATGGAGGATGTATTAGTGTTTTTTAATGGAGCTAACCATGTAAATTTTGAAAAACTATCTACTACCACTAAAATATATTTATATCCTTGGTTGGTTTTTGGTAGGCTGCCTACAGTATCAATAAACAGTGTGTCAAATGGCGCTGTCGGAACTCTGGAACTGAGATTTCCCCATTTATAATTTATTCCAGGTTTGCTGCGTTGGCAGGTTGTACAAGCATTCACTTTTAAAGGAATTTCTCGATATATAGCCGGCCAATAAAAATACCGTGTAATTTTATGTATAGTTTTATCAACACCTAAATGTCCACCGATTTCCGACTGATGGAAGTATTTAAATACTAAATCCTTTAAGGAAGTGGGAAGAACGATTTTGGTTGGGTTATTGTTTTTATCTTTTAGACATAGGACTCCTTTAGATAAACAAAATTTATTATCCATTTGTTGTTTTTGTTGAAGGATAAAGGTATCCTGTTCCTGATGTTGTCTTATGTCTGTAAAAGATAGGGGGAACTGCGATAATAAAGTATTAATATAAGATATATCTTTTGAGATATCTTCATTATTTGAATCGTACATCCTCGATAATGCGTCAGCCACATTATTATCCGAACCACGGATGTGATTAATTTTAAATTTAAAAACAGATAACCGAAGTAACCATCTAGCCAGTCTACCTAACTGTTTTGGTCTGGAAAGAAGCCAGGCTAAGGCTTGATTATCGGTCTCTAAAAGAAATTCACGATGTGTTAAATAGGTCCTGAAATGATCTGTTGCAAAAACAACTGCAAGACACTCTCGCTCATATGCAGAAAACTTCCGTTCTGCTTCTGTTAATGTTTTAGAAGCGTACGCTATGGGTCGTCTAGATCCTTCTTGTTCCTGAAGTAGGACAGCTCCTAGACCTGTATCCGACGCATCCGTCTGTAAAATGAAAGTTTTGGAGAAGACTGGTATTGCCAATACCGGAGGATTAGCAATTGCCTGTTTGAGATCTTCGAACGCGATTTTTTGTGAGTCTCCCCAGATAAACTGAGTATTTTTACGACGCAATTTATTCAGGGGTTCGATTCTATCAGCATAATTTTTGATAAATTTAGAAAAATAATTAATCATACCACAATATCGATGTACTTGTTTCACTGACGTAGGGTGCGGGTACTGCAATATTTTTTGTGTCCTAGTTGAGTCTATAGAAACTCCTTTGTACGATAATGTGTGTCCAAGAAACGGTATTTCATTTACAGCAAATGTTACCTTAGCAGGATTAACTGTAATGCCAGCTTTCCGCAAAATTGACAATACTATTTTGATGTGTTTCACATGTTCTGTAAAACTTTTAGAATAGATTAATATATCATCCATGTAATTAAATACAAATTTATATTTAATATTTTTGAATATTGTATTCATAAGGCGTGTTAAAACTTGTGCGCCAGTCGACAAACCAAAAGGTAATCTCTCATATTCGTATAAGCCATCCGGGGTGCAAAACGCGGTGATTTGACGAGATTTTTCTGTCAATGGTATTTGATGGTACGCTTGCGCTAAGTCTAATGTACTGAACCATCGTGCATTGGAAAACCATTGAAAAGCGTGATTTATATTCGGTAAAGGTTGGGCCTCTGAGTCAATTATTAAGTTGACTTGGCGATAGTCTACGACTAAACGACTTGTGCCATTTGGTTTTGGAATTAGAAATGCTGGGGAGGAATAAGGTGAAACAGTTTCTCTAATTACTTTATCTTTTAATAATTTATCAATTTGTTGTTTCATTTGAAATGTTTTTATTGGATTTAAGGGATAGGGCCTAGATTTTATAATTTCACTATTTTTGAGTTTAATATCATATTTCAATACATGGGTACAACCTAATTTAGTAGTGATAGTGAGTACATCAGGAAATTCCTTACATAAATTATTAATCGTATTTTTAATATACTCACTTTGTTCCACGTTGTTAATCTGTTCCGGATATAGATTGGTTAGAGGAAATTGTTGATTTTTCGACCAATCAAAGGTTATTACAGATCTTGTGGCGTTAAATGTCGCACGGGTTTTTTGTAAAAAATTTATTCCAAGTATTATTCTGTGTTGTATTTTTGGTAATATCTTAAAATTTATTTTCCACGATATTTTTTGCAGAGTAATTTTAATCCAGACCTGCTTATTAATTTCTAGAGGAAATCTATCAGCTGTAAGGCAAATTGTCTTAATATTTTCCTCTTTTATAATCGCCTTCTTAGTTTTTAAAAATTTATACATTTGTTGATTAATAATGTTGTGGGTGGAACCAGAATCAATAAGGGCATTAAATATATTATTTTTGATTTTTATTGATAAAGCTTTCAAAGTATAATTACAGTTTAACCTGCGTTCTTTTAATTTTAAATGTTTACATGGGTTATGTTTACAAACACACATCATATGGCTATGTTCTGTGCATTTGTAAAGATTCAGTTTTTTGAAACATGATTATTTCCTTTTTGTTGCAAAAGTTTGCAATTCCTTTTAATATGACCTAATTTATGACAATAAAAACACTTTAAGGTTGTTGCAGACATTTGTGATCTGATTTTGTTGCAAGCTGTATCTTTTAATGTATTTTGTTTACCTTGGGTAGGTACCGTGCTATTTACATTATTTATTACGCTTGTATTATTATTTATTTTAGATAAACCAATGTCATTAAGAGTCCTAGCATAAACTCTTTCATAGACATAGGTATCTAATTTATTGAAATCTTGTAAGTTATTAGGTTTGCCTATTATACCTATGTGCGTGGCGTATATTTCATTTAAACCGGTTAAAATTATATTAATTAACTCACCTTCTGTTAAATCCAATCTTAATACCTCATGGTTTTCTAAAATTTCTCTCATGTATTCAGCAAGGGTCTCCGTTTGTGACTGATTTCGGTATAATAATTTTAATTTTAATATTTCTTTCATTTTTGGTGTGATTAGTTTGTTTACTAAATCTCTATGAAATTGATCGAAATTATGATTATTTCTAATAGAATTTTCAAAAATTTGTTCAGTGAAACCGGTCATAAACGGAGTTAACAACACCAAGGGTAAATCAACTGCATAACGTTTCTGTATTTGTTTAATAATTTTGATATTTCGTACCAACATGTCAATGTCACGTCCATCAGTAATAGTTAATTGTTTTAATTCGTTTTCGATTGGATTTGCAATTTTTGTCCAATTAAAATTCAATTCGCGGTGGAAATAGACGGGGTTATTGTTACCTACGGCATTTGGTATTAATATATCAGGGGTTTCGTTTCTAAGAACAGGATTTTGCATTTCTGGGGGATGTATAAGATTAATATGACCATAATCAAGGTTTCTTTGTTGTTGATCAGGTAAGAAATTATTTCCTAAATGCACCTCTTCACGGTTTAAGTTTTGCTCAAGATTAGGTTCAACCTCGAAATTTTGTAACCTATGAACCTTCCAAATATCAAATCCCTCTTTTAAATTTTGAAATCCTACGAGTTTATCTGGTTTGTTGGGTAATATGAATGTTAATAGTTTGTTAAGCCGATCATCAAATATTTCGGCATTATACTTTTCTAATTCATTTAAATTTTCTACGTTTCGTAACTTTACTAAATAGTTTTGACATTCTGTCAGTTGTTTGTCCATGTCAAATCTATGTAGTGTAGTCAAATCGATTTGTCGTCCATTATCTAAGAGTTTTTGTAATCTTTGCCTTTTTTGTCTTACGTTTCCTGTCGTTGTGCTTTTTCGTATTCGAAGTTGGAAGTTAATGTTTGTTTCGTCTAGTTTAGTGGGGTCAAGAATTGGTGCTACTTGCCTATTCATGTTTCTACTTGTTTTTGTTTGGTGATGATGATGATTTATGTGTATGTAATAGATGACTTACCAGATGACTTCAGTATACTTGCCAGATGTGAGTTGTTTATAATTTGTTTTCGTGTAAATTTTAGAAGATTTATTTTATTTTGTTATTGATGAATTTTGTTTGATGAATTTTGTTCCGGTTCGTCCTTTTTTTTGTTGTTATATTATCCTTCCAAATTTTATTGATATTTTTTCTTGAAATTATCCTGGTTATTGCGTTTTTTGAATCCTGGTTATTGCGGCCTTTAAATCCTGGTTATTGTGGCTTTTGAATCCTGGTAAATCTCGGTAAATCCTGGTAAATCCTTTTAAATCCTGGTCATGGCACCATTTTGTTAACCCAGAGGTTCGTAATAAAAAAAAAATCCAAAAAAGGTTTTATATTATTAAAATTCAACTTCTTTATTTAAAAATCGTTATTAGGTTTTTAAAATATTTAAAAACAATTAAAAATCTTAAAATTCTTTAAAACTTCTTAAAATCGTTGAATCTTATTATCTAAATCTTCTAAAATTTATTTTTTAAATTCAGTATAAACTTTTAAATCGATAAATTCTTCAAATTGTTTTTTTTGTTATTATAAAAATTGTATACAGTGACCTTTTTCTTTAAAAGTTTTAAAAACGAATGATCCAACAATCCATTTTTATTAGCTTAATAAAATTTTCTTTTTTCTTTTTTTTTTGTTATTCTCACATCTGTAGGCGAGGTCATCTGGTATTTATGTTGATGTTGATGCTGTAAAGTTATGTTTATGTTTACGTTTGAGTGTTGTTAATGTGTGTACTGTCTGTTGTGTGTCTGTGTAGATGTCTCATATTACACAGCTAAAGTTAAAAGGGCTTATTAAATGACTTCAAACATTTAGGTTAACTTGGTTCTAAAAGGCCATGAATGGCAGAAAGTCTATTATTAGCTTTATATGGGTATATGACTTAAAAAATGGCAAAAAAAGCATTCATCCTCACCTGTCTCTTTATCCCTCCTTTGAAAATGTATACTGGTTGGTTAATAAATTATGCACTTAACCAAACTTGTAGAGGGTAAAAATTTAGTAAATGAGGTGATTTAAAAAAATCATTAGAGCCATTTTTGAGATACTATACAGTAATGTATAAACGCATGGCTTGAAGCCCCAGGAAATAAATCCCCAGCGAACCATGGACAACGTAGTGACGCTAGACAGAAGGTTGTAAAATGCCGCAACTCTTGCCATCGAGGACACCACCCAGACAGAGAAACGCAACTCCCCCATAAGAGGCACATGCATGCCAGCTGCCACACTACAGTGTAGTGCTTGTCGCAAGACTCAGCCATCACATCATTCCCCATTCGTAGTATTCTCCCCTGGCTAATTGCTCACGAGATGGAGAGCAAAGAACCAAAATACTGCTTTTCTCACCAACGAGAAACAAAAACAAATTAAGTTTTAAGTTCAAAGTTTCAACTTCACATAATATTCATTTTGGTTTTGAAAAATCGACATGAAAACAATACTTTACTTCCTACATATTCATATAGGTCACGAGAAAATAAAAAGAGATTACATTAACAATCCACTAGATAATCATATCTTCTCATTACAGTAGCATTAGCCCAACTACTGTTAAAGAACCACCTCATGAAATAATTGAAGGAACGTGGCAGGTCATTTTACTAAAAGTAACTGGAGTGGCTGATTCACCAATACCTACATTCGAGTCAACAGTCATTGAATTTCCTGATACATTGTTATATGAGGTAAGTTTAAACTAGTGTATTTTATATTTTTAACAAAACTTTAAAGCGTGTTTTAATGTTGAATTGTTCTTTGAGCCCCTATTAATTGGCATAGTTCTTTAACTTTTATGTGGTTTTTAACCAAATCATAGATTTTTTATTAGTTAACCATTATTCAAAGACTGTTAAATACAAAATACAATTTTTACTAATCCCAAATTATGGTGTTAGCATAAATTAGAAAAGTTTGTCAAAACCATCTTTGGAATGGTCAGTCTGTATATTTAAACCACAAAATCGCTTCCTATGTATTTTGAATGGGAATTCTATTAACTCTGAAACTGCAGAGTTTTACTGAACGGATTTTTATAATTTTTACATGATTTTAAAGAGTATTCTTTCCTGATTTGCCTAAAAGTTCTAAACTTGAAACTCATGCTAATATGAGCTTCATTTTACGAAATGAAAGAGTAAATTTTGTTTACAAAGTAGCAGTAATACAGCGTAATGTAATGCGGTTCTCCCTCATTTACCCCCTCCAAAGCCATATTGTATAAGCATACAGGATATGTGTCATCTCATGACAGCCAGTATTACATTGTGTTAACATTGTTTTATTTAAAAATTTTAGTTTAGAACCATTCTTTTCAGGATGAACGTATCATACTAGTGTGATTTAGTCATTACTCATTAAGTTTGCTGTTAACTTAAATAAGTTATTTAATTATAGGTGTTTGAAACTCTAGAAGATAGTGTTAATTTATTTGCATGGGTCTACCATGCTAGTTTTGCATTTAAATTATGATAAGCAGGTTATAATTTTTAATAATCCTTCTTGGAACTAATGAGAATTTTCAGTATATTGGACAGGATTCTGTCTAGGCTAAATAAATACAAATTGATGGACGTTTTCAATCATAGTTGAATTACGAATAAATTTTTTTTAATCGCAGTTCTAACCCATTTAATAGCATAGTCTAAAATAAAATAAGATTACCTTTTTGTGATTTCTTCTTCTTCAGGTGCGGGTCTGTTCCGAATTTTGGCGACCATCATAGCAATTCTCACTTTGTTCATTACACTGCAAAATAGCTCTTCTGAGGGTTTTCCAAACCAAATTTCTCAGATTTTGATGCCGTGTCACCCTTCTCCCGCCAGGTCCTTGTTTTCCATATATTTTTTCCTTCAGAAATGCTTGTAGTAACGAATGTTGTGATTCATTCCGCATGATATTTCCAAAATGGTTGGAGCTTCTAACACTTTATGGTGGAAATGGTCTTTCTTCATATTTTTGAGAATCTCTACACGTGGTATCCAATCAGTCAATAGGACCTTCAACATTCGTCTATACAGCCACATCTGAAATGCCTCCAGTTTCCTCAAGATTGCTTTATTCGAGGTCCAGGACTCTACACCGTACAGGGGCACAGAGAAAACAAGTTTTTTTTTGTGAATTAGTATACAGCTATTATTGCTATTTTTTGCATCCCAAATGCCAAACCTCTCTCTATTCATCTAATTACCCTCTTGCAGGTGTCCACTGGTCATCACCATTACTCCATTCATCAATTGCTTTACTGGGCGACCTCTTTTCCTTTTTAAACTTGGGGTCAAATGTATACTTTGCTGGGCCACCTGTGTTCATTTACACAATGCCATAAGTGTCTTTTTCTATTTCACTGTTTCGCCTTCTGATTTTTACCCAGGGTAATTTATTCCTCATGTGTATTCTACCTTCAGATCCAACAACTACCTCTCCAGAAGTCCATCTGCATAGCTGCAATCATCCTTTACTTCTTTCTTCCAATTCCCATGTTTCAGCATCATACATCAGATTGCTGAGCTATATGACTTTTGCTATCCTTTCCTTTAACCATACAACAAAATTAAGTATCTGGGTCACTACCTTTCTCTGTGCCGCTCTGCTTAGAATCTTCTATTGACTGTTTTTCTTAGTACATAGCACAATACCAAGATGCAAACCTCTATCCTTTGTCCTCCTATTTGCAAATCTTGTCTAATTAAAAATAATAAATAAAGTAAAATTAATACAAAGTACTTAAGTTGATGCTAATTTTCTGTAAGTTGAAATGAAATGAATGAAAACATAGTAAAGCCTGTAACTAACTTATGTTCAGTAGAAGTTAAACAGTTTCAACTTTTGTTTCTGGTATGAACGTGAAAGAGAAACATTAATTGAAGAACGTTAAGGAAAAGTCTTTTTGGTTTGTTTTTTGAGTTTAAAATTTTATTGTAAAGTCATCAAGATGCTCAGACTTCAATACAGTATTGGATCTTACTTTTCTCAACTACCTAATAAGATAATTTTAGTAACATATTTTACAGTAGGTAGTGAACTAAAATGGAGCCCAATTCATTAAAATGGTATTTATATTAAAAATTATTTTATCTGTTTGCAGACTGTTGATTCTTTTCTTGAGATTAACAATAGTAGCCATGTCCCATTAAGATATGAGTGGAAGTACCAAGAAGCAGAACCAAGACTGGCAGAAAGAACAGGTAGTTACAAGTCCAGTATTTCTTCTTTAGTCTCTGTTGGAACTCAGAGACCACAGTTATTACCTGCAAAAGTTTGTGAAAGGCATCAAAGACCTGTTTCTGTACAATCAACTAGACCAGTTTCTGCATTTAGAAAATTTCCTAGACCTTTATCCAGCAGTGGTAAGTATTATTTGTTACATAACTTTATTCTTTAAATTATACTGTGTTCCTTATAAACAGAACGGAAATAAACTGTTTAATAGAATTTAAGACATTGGTTTGAGTTAAAAATGAAAGTGGTTAAAATTAGCAGATACATTGAGAAAAAAAGTAGAAAAGTGTGTAGTGTTTTACAGTTTTCCGTATTTTTGAAACTTAAAGAACTTCGGATAGATTTTGCGATAAGTTATTATGATTAATCTTAGAGATAATGTATTGTCTTAATAGACAAACTGCCTAAACATTTTATTATTATAAAAGTAGCTGTTCTATAGAGCAAGGCCATTTACTAAAACCTAAACCATCATTCCATTTCCATTGAACTCATCTTTGTCTCTGAGACCCTTCCTCTTCGTAGTAGCTCTCATACTCCGCTTAGTACAGCCACTCAAACACATTTTCATCTCTAAAACGCCTCCTCTCCCATAGCTCTCATTAGGCTGTCCTACACAATTTAACTTTTTCATTCATTTGACACATGCAATGTAGATGAAAGTTGAAATTGAAAATTGAAAGCACACGTTCACAATGACGAATCTTAATTATGTACCAACACGTACTGTTCATTGTTAAAAGCGATGTGAATCAGTGCGAGTAGTACTGTGCAGCGATTTTGAAATGTTTTTACTTCATATTAACTTGTACAAAATGTCCGTTGACTCGTTAGTCTTTGCTGGTATTTGTGCTACGTATTTGGTGACACGTCTTAGACCAAGTCAGTAGATAATTACCACCAGCTGCACTCTTACTCTTCTTTTTTGAAGCATTTTCATATTCCTTGTTGAAATAAAATCTGAGGCTTTTTATTTTTTTAAAAACACTTAATATCTGAGCTGTGCTTTCTACCTAGTCTAGTCCAAAGCAACAAATCATTTTATTTTATTTGAATACTCCTTCAGCTGGGAATTCCATAATAATTCATACAGTTTATAATCTTCTATGAAAGCAATTACTGATTCTTTACTTTTGTCCATTGTACAAATTTTAAAATGATACAAATAATTGTATATAACACAAATTAATGGAACATTAAATGTAGGTAAGAACAAGAATACAAAGATTAGAACAGAGCTAAATGTGGAATGTATGAGGGAGAGGGTGGAGAAATGAGGATAAGATGGTATGGCCATGTGAAGAGAATGGGGGAGGAAAGTTTATCTGGAAGGATGGAAAAAGGAAAGGTGAATGGAATGAGATCAAGAGGATGACCAAGAAAAAGATGGAAAGATGAGGTTAGAAGGAGTGTGGAGGGACGGGGATACAACTGGAAACAAATAAAAGAGGAAAAATGTTGGATGGACAGAAGAAGATGGAGAGGCTTGGTGAACACCCGTACCCAGTGATAGCTAGAACAGGCACTAGATATGTATGTAAGAACAAACAATAGCTACCAGTTTCACAAATAGGCACAACTTAAAATGAAAAAGAATTAAACAGCGCATGAGATTCCCTACTTGAGTGGGAAGACTTGCGCTGTGGCATGCGTCATTAAAAGTTGAATGTGCATGGCTGCATGCAATAAGTGAAAGCGGAAAGTTGAACGTAAAATTGAATTGTCTAGGACAGCCTTTACTACATCTAGTACAGTCAACTTGAACACATCTTTGTCTGAGACCTCCTCCTCTCTATAGCGCTCATACACCATCTGGTACAGTCAACTAACAATTTTTCTTTAGAATCTCATTTCCATTTCAAAGATGTTATTCTGTTTTTAAATCTTGGTGTGAGAGTTCAGACCTCTTGAACCATAAATGGAACAGCTTTCAACAAAAGAATGGAAGATTCTCTTCTAGTGCCACAAGAAGTGATTACTCCACAAAACAGGATGTAATATCTTGTTGATGGTCTTACTTCTGCATAAGTGTAAACATTTTCATTCCGAATTCAAACACCAATCCCAGCACACACACTTAAGCTCAGTTATTGAGAACATAATTTATAAAACCTTAAAAAGACAATGACAATGGAATTGACCCTCTTGCTTACAATTAAGTAGTTACAGTAACTAGTAGGTATAAATCTCATGACAACTTTTTGCTACTATACAGGGTGATTCATGAAGTTCTCCCCCCACTTCTACAGCACATTGTACTAGTAAAAATAATGAAAAAATGTTATATAAACATAGGTCCGAAAACGCTTCGTTAGCGAGTTACTGCTAGCGAAAGTTTCGCCTGGATTTCAGTTCACCAGGTGAAATGAGGTCTTCCTGGAATTGTGGTAAGGTAGATTAAGGGGCGAATTCAATCATTTCTTATGGTTTTTGATCTGATAAATTGAATAAAACAGGTCCCAGAACTGTAAGTTAAATAGTTTTTGAGAAAACCAGTGTCAAATGCAAAAAATGGAGTGAAAATCACATTTTTTCATCTTTGGGCAAGAATAACTTTGTTATTTCACCAAGAAACAGTTAAAAATTTTCAATAAAAAATGTAGAAAATTTTATTCTGAACAAACCGGTGTAAATAAAGTACACAGAAAGCGAATAGTTTTTGAGAAAACCAGTGTCAAATGCAAACAAATGGAGTGAAAAAAACACATTTTTTCATTTTAGTTTTTCCGGTTAATTTTACTTTGTACTCTTATGAATAAAAACTCATTTAATCAAACATCTATTCGCTTTCTGTGTACTTAATTTACACCGGTTTGTTCAGAATAAAATTTTCTACATGTTTTATTGAAAAATTTTAACTGTTTCTTGGTGAAATAACAAAGTTATCCTTGCCCAAAGATGAAAAAATAAGTTTTTCACTCCATTTTTTGCATTTGACACTGGTTTTCTCAAAAACTATTTAACTTACAGATCTGGGACCTGTTTTATTCAATTTATCAGATCAAAAACCATAAGAAATGATTGAATTTGCCCCTTAATCTACCTTACCACAATTCCAGGAAGACCTCATTTCACCTGGTGAACTGAAATCCAGGCGAAACTTTCGCTAGCTGTAACTCGCTAACGAAGCGTTTTCGGACCTATGTTTATATAACATTTTTTCATTATTTTTACTAGTACAATGTGCTGTAGAAGTGGGGGGAGAACTTCATGAATCACCCTGTATAAATCTTAATTTATTAAAGTTATTGTGATTTTTAAACAACTTCTTGTTATAATCACAGTCCTTAGAATATTGGATATGTCGTAATTATCAAGATTGAAAATCTATCTTAATTAAAATTTTATTGTGAAAGTTAAATTTAAATACCCATATTATTGTAATTTTATTTATTTGTGTGTGTATGTGTGCGTTCGCGCGTGTTATGATGGTTATGCTATGTTGCTTGTAATTATACTGAGTAAATATTTATTTTTGCAGCATCTCTGCTTAGAACATCAGTTTTGCCTGAAGTGAAAAGCAGTGTCTATTCTCTATGTCCGATATTACCAGGAATAAAACCTTTTACTGTATCTCCTATGCGAGGAACAATTGATCCTATGTGTAGCAGTACATTACATTTTAAATTTTCACCAGTACAGTTATATAAATACTCTGCCTCATGTACAATGATGTAAGTATTGATATACCCAATTTTTATTTTTATATTTGTATTTTATAGATGCAGAAGTCTAATTAGAGAAGTTTCAAATGCTGTTCCCCTTCTATAAAATGATAGATAATATAATATCTGAATAAGACGTTACAGTAAGAAAACAAAGTTTCATGTTTCTTACTTCATAAAAATTTCAAATTTTTTGGATAGAAGATGGATAAAAAAAGCCAACTCTATCAGTGCAATCTCGGGATTAGTGTTTGAAGAGTTATTATTCTCAAACCTATCAGTCGCACTAGGATTAAGAAGGATAATTTGTAACCTAGCAAATATGAATGAAAGTAAACACGTTTGTCTTTGGAAAACGACATCGTTGACATAACTGACGAATGGATGCTGGAAAAGCACTGGTGCACAATAACGATATTTCAGTTGTTACAAGCTGTTATCCTTGAATACAGTGTTGCCAACTGACATATGAGGAGATATGAAATTTACCTATGAGTTAATTCTACCTTCCTAATGATACGAATGGATGGACAGGGTCACAAATATGGAGGTCCTCAGAAGAATGGGGAAAGACCTGGAAATCCTGCAGAGCATAAAGATAAAAAAACTGACATATCTTGGACACATCATGAGGGGGCCTAAATACGAGATTCTGCAGCTCATAATTCAAGGGAAACTCGTTGGTAAATGCTCGGTTGAAACACCCGTTACATCATTGAGTAACCACCACATGTAAACTGGAGATTTGGCTGAGACCAGCATCACAGGCAGTAAATCTTGTGTCATTTGAAAAATTCTTTGAATATCAGGCATCTCTGCCAAATTTTTTTTTTCAACTGTAATGTCGTAAAAATATTTTAAATAAAATGTGTTTATTTCTTGTTTAGAATTTATCCAAAATCAGTAACTGACATTCAACCTGAGAACTTGACTGTTGAATTAAGTGGCACAGGTGTAATGCCATTATGCCATTTATTAGTTGCGGATTCTGATGCTTTGAAGACTGGTGCCTACAGGTCTAGTATACCATTAGAACCACATACAAAAATGTTGGAAATCAATGTTCTTGGAGTGGGTTTGCCTGTTACAAAGTAAGTATTATTATTCTGATTATTACAGTACTATTTAGGTGTCCAGATATTGAAATTTTTATATTCGACAAAGTTTCTTGGTGATGACTTGGTAATTTAAACTGAAGCTGCGAGATAGTTTTGATTAGATGTGTGAGAAACAGTATAAAACAAAATATTACAGCTGGATAAAATAAATAATGTCAAACTAAAAAAAAGTGGGTTGTGAATTTCATCACCTCAAGAAGCTGTAGAAGCCTGAAGAACCATGTTTTAGAGACACCACCATAACAGTAGAATATTTTTTTTACATTTGACTGTTTTACTATCAGAGTAAAGAAGATTTTTCAAGAATTGCTTTAAACGTATCCAAACGTGTATAAAACTTTAAAGGTAAATTTTTGAAAAACAAAAAAAAATTTTACCAAAAATTATTTTCATTCATTGTTTTTGTAACAAATTATCGGTGGCCCTTTTGTATTTACATATTAACTGAATCTTTGCAAAAATGATACAGCTTATTTATGTTGTCTTTCCAGGAAGTTTGATATTGTTAATCCTACAGATAACTTGTACAGTTTCATTTGGGAAAAGTGTGATCCAACAGAGAATTCAAAATTTACATGCAATACCGTATCAGGAATGATACAACCAAAAAAACAGACAGAGGTAAGCAGAAAGTTATTCCATCTGAAATTATTTTTTCATAACCAAGAAGTACGTAATGAAGTTAATGCTTGATTTAGAATGTTGGGTTTCGACAAATGAAAGTTACCGCAGTAATAGCTTATCCAGTGAAACAATAGTTTGAACGTAGCTCATATTTACATGAAATTTATACAAGTTGTAGGTACCTCTTTTGTACTTAAAATCTTTAGTAGTTTTATATTTAGTTTGTTTTTGTAGCTGTAATACAGTTATTAGATCTATTATTTTTGCTTAAATAAAGTTCATTAATTCTAACAATTAGTATTTTGAATATTAAGTTAGCTTGGTTAATGAAAGTCTGCAATCCATTTTTAGTTTGTAAATCGTATTGTTTCAGGTTTCATTTAGCTTTCTCACCCACTGTGCAGGAACATTTGATTCATTATGGAAGTTAAATATACGTGAGCTTCATTTAATCCAACCAGTACTTTTGGTTGGTAGAGCATCAAATCCAAAAATATATTTCTCTACAACGCACTTGCATATGAAACCAACTTTAATTGGTAAGTACTTGAAATTCACTTGTGATTGGATAAAAAAAATATGTTGGTCTCTGTTATCCTCACATACATATTTTTACTTATTAAGTTATGAGCTATTATTTCCCTATTTAAAAAAATTTAAAGATGTGAGGAACTTTGTTAATGCTGTTAGCAAGGCACCTCCCTGACTACTGCACATTGATACTATTCCCCTACTTCCGATCCAGCTGTTAATCATCACTGAAGCCGCTTATATGGTATCGCTGTTGTATCAACAGTACTCATCATCTATTTATTTGGTATTGGTTAGTACTACAATTTTAAACTTTTGTTCACATGTTTTACGATGAAACAGAACATTTTTATACACAACATAATTTTTTACAAATTCAAGTTTACCAGAATTCCAACTATTTATAATTTTATTACAATATTCACAATTTGCTTGTTCATCTTTCAAGTTATTAAAAATTTTACTTAAAGGTTTACTTTCTATTTTAAACAAAAACATTTCATACCCTACTACTTCGTTTTCAATAAATTCTTTTTCATTTATTTTATCACTAGCTAATTCTTCTTCCTCTTGAATACAATACAAATCTGGGTTTAAATTTATAAAAAAATTATCTGCTTCACTGTCTATCAAAAAGTAGAGATTTAAATAGTGTTGAACCCCAAGGAAAAATTGAACTGATGGCCAATTATGAGCCTTTGAGTTTGTTTTCATTAATTATTTTAAAACTTCTTGGTGCATTCAAACCAAAACTTTATGAATGGCAAAGGAACACACGAGTCAAGTCATGAGGTGCCATTAGGTCACAATAATTATGAGACAGAAAAACAATAATTTATTTCAATGAAATAGAGAAAAACCAGAAAACAAAAAAATACATATTGTTAAAACATGTATTATGCCAGTTTGAAATGTTTTGTTGTATTGGGGTAATTTTTCCGATAATGGTTTAAACAATTGAATAAACAAAGATTTCTGTTTGTCTTAATAATTTTATGTCTTATAATTAATAATGTTGTCTTTTATATTTTCATTTTTATAACATTTTTATAATAAATAGATTTATTCATTTATTTACAGCTATAAATACAGCTGTTATTATACTTATTAATGACTAGTTTAAAGAGTGGCTGAGTAATGAGAAAAATTGCAATGCACTCTGCTTAATATCCACAGACACAAAGAGGCAGAGGAGAAACTCTTCTCCGGTCTTCAGTTGGTGCATGGACGTAGGCAATTTTTTATTGAATTCTTCTGTGATAGCTACAGATTCATTTTCGGACAAGGAGAACATAAAAGATTGATAATATTGTTCAAAGACATCAGTTAAGCCTAAAAATAAGAAAAGTTTTGTACAGTTGACTATTGTAAATTGTAGACCTTTTGTTAAGTGAAAAGTGAGATTTTTGTCAAAGATTGTGAGAAAGCTATTGTAGTTTTCAAGGGGCATTCTGAGGATTTGAACTAAAGGGCAACTCATGTTGGATCAAAGCAGGAATGGTAGCAGCAAGATGTAACACTTGCAATTCTTTCAAAAGAAACTCAAGATATTGGAATTTGGTGCAAGTGGTTACAATCAATTTATTCTATTTATATCTCTTGTTAGTATTAGTAGTTTTGTATTTTTTTGAGCTAGTAAGGGGCAGTTGCCCTGAGTTGGGTACATACACTTTTGCTGTTTACCAAACCATTATATCTATTTTAGTGGCTTAATAATTTGATATTTAAAGTTTTATAACTTTTGCTATTTTGTTTCATTTATAGGTGTAAAAGTTATTGAATATGTCAATTTAATTAACGCTGAAAGTGTTGAATTGGATTATAAAATAGACACAAATTTTTTGGTCAATGATGAATCCGATAGACACCAAATTAATTTAAGTCCAATTCAAGGAATTATTCCAGCTGAATCTGAAATGGAAATACGGTAAAGTATATTTTCTATGTTTTTATTGATATTTTTGGTTTTAGGTTGCATTGTAACAGCTGTAGAGTAGTTAAATAGTTAACCTGTTCATTCAATGGCAATAAAATCTACCGATTGAATCCGAACTGTTTGCGCAGCTACACTGGCTAGCTTATTTGGCGTTCGCTCTAGCAACAGCTGAAGGCTGTACGTAAAGTGAATTATTATGGCAAAACACATTGAATGAATAACTGGCCTTATGTTAGCTATGTTTTCATACATTTTACTTGCTTGATATCTAATGATGATATCAGTATTTTTAATTCTAGATTGGAGGTTACACCAAAATTTGGTGGTGAAGAAATGTTTGCTGTGAAATGTATTGTTAAAAAGTGTAAAGAACCGTTACTATTGCATGTTCATATCCATACGTACACAGTACTTCCTATTCTAATACATGAAGTATCCTCTAAAAAGAGAGTGGAACTCCAACACACAAAACATAATCGCATTAATTTAGAAAATGTAAGTAAAAGTTCAATATACTAATTTTGCATTTATTTAGAATTATACTTTTTTACATATTTATTTCAGGATGTTACTCTAAAGCCAGTCTTTTTTTAATACAGTGGTATTCCATGCGACTAAGTTCTGGAAAAGGTAAACTGTTTCAATTGCTATATAAATTCTTCTTCTTTTGGTACTTTCTCCTATTAGAGGTTTGTGGTAAAAAAGTGATTCTCTCTTTTGACCCTGCTACCCTGAATAATTCCACAGAGGAGCAATGATACCAGTCTTACTACAGGTTTTTTTAATCAAGATATTCTTCATCATCTTATGCTTTTTTATCCTGCTGGGATTGTGTAATGGTCAGCACAACTGAGTTCTATGCCAGGGGTTCCAAGTTCGATTCTCAGTCTGGTCTTTCGTCACTCATCTTAATCTACCACTTTTCACCATCTGCATGAGCCTTCGTCTGAGTAACAATCATACATAAAACAAAACAAAAATTTCTGACTTAATCAACTACAGCAGATTGTGTTTCTCTCCATGCATAACATTTCCAAAATACACCAGTTTTCATCTCTTAAATACTTAGTATATGTATCTGATACAAAACTTCCTCATTCATAATTTTCTCTGTTCAAGATATCCTTAAAACACATTGACATAGCCATAATTCAAAGGTCTTAATTTTGTCTTTTTTTCATTTCTTAAGAGTGGCAGTCTCCATTCCATACAAGTGAACAAAAAAAATGTAGTATATTTTTGGAACCTGATTCGCACTTCTATATTTAGATCCCTGTTATGTAATAAATGCTTCAGCTTCAGGAAGCTGCCTGCATCCTGTGTTCTTGTTTTTGGTATTTGATAATTATTCTCATTTATTATAGTCCCCTGTACTATTTTTCAGAGCTGATGAGCTCTGAACGTATGCATTGTCCCCTACCCACTTCATAGCCAATGACTTGCCAGCAACGTTGCCAACACTTGCTCTCGCAGCTCTTTTATATATTTCGTCAGCCATTTTTTTGGTCTTTGAATTACAGTTATAAACTATGAACATGCAATCAGCTGATTATATTACAAAGTATCGCATGTCAACACGCTCTATAATCAATGTGTTCTGTATGAGATGCAAGAGACGAATAAACTACTGGGGCTCTTATATGCATGCAAGCGTAATGTTTCTCAAGCTGATACATTCGTGCAATCTGACAACGCTGTCAAAAATTCTGATTGGCCTAAACACGGGGAATAACAGAGCGCATCAACCGTGAAAAGCATATTAGTAGCTATATCTCTATACTTTTTCAGTACAATGTTTATTTTAGTTCACTCTACATCATTCTTAGTTTTGGATGAGACCATAAAATTTTGTTTTATTTAAGTTTGTGTAAAATTAGTTAGATTAACCCATTTTTGTTTAATTTTCTTATTTAATTTTAACAGATGATACCAAGAATGCCTCAGAGTTTAACATTTGTACTGCTAAATATGGGTAAACCTTCATTTTTGTATAATTGGGAAGTGAATGAAGAGAACTTGAAGAAATCAAAAGTAGAGTTATATTTTAGTAGTAAATCAGGGATTGTAACTTATCAATCCAGAGAATATCTATCGGTTAATGTTACTATTCTTTCAAAAACCAGTTTCAAAGATGTTTTTGCTACTTTAAAGGTAAGTTGGACTAGATAAGATCAGTGGATAAGTGCATATACCCATTATTCCATATTTCCAGTCATTATTGTCAATTATAAAATTTTATGAATCAATTAAGACATTCAATTAAGTAGGTTGGGGAAATGATGATCAGTGGGGGCTACACTGAAACCATTCGTTCACTCTAATCCTTAATTGGAGATTGATTACCAGGCTGTGCATGTAGGTGAGGAAGGTAGAATTTTTTTTATCCTTTTTCTTTTATAAACATAGAAACCCTTATCCTTTCCCAAGTTCATTAATAACTAAACCGTTGCACTTAACTTTTGATATATTTCCTTCTATCGCCAAGTACAGCATCCTTTTGGCAGTCTACTCTCCTCAATACTAATGACATGACCAAACCACTGCAGCTTTATTTGTCCAACTCTCATCAGGATGCCCATCCTTAGTTTCCTAATTACATCATCTCTCATTCTATCTCTTCTTGTCTTTCCTAATATACTCCTCTTGAATTGGATTTTGTCTTCTTCCATTCTACTCTCTACTGTCTTTCCTCCTGTCCATGTTTCTGCTGCATAGGTCAGTATTGGTACAAAAGTTGGAAAGTGTGCATTATACGTAACTTTCTTACAATTCATAGGAATTCCTGATTCCAAACTAAGCTCTTCACACATATAACACCTGATTATAACACTTTTTTATATACACATAGTTAATTCAGCCATAAATTTAATTATGTAAGGTATACTTGTTGAATAACTGGAATATACACTTCATTTTTATATTCAAATAAATGAATAAATGCTCAGTTTACATTCAGATACATTCATACATTCTCAACACAATATACCAAGCGATGATAACCATTTAGTTTTTTGGCCTATTAAAAACAATACATTCTGAAAAGAATAAGAATTAATATATTCAGTTATTGCTTCATTGCAAATTTCATAATTTTCTCTTTTTGGTTCTAAAAATGTACCTTTTCCCTTGCTTAGTTTTTAAATTTTTATGAAAGTGAACATTGAATTTTATTTTCCTCATAAACAATAAGGATTTAAAAATTATTGTGCATAGAGTTGTAATTTTTTATATACTTTATTTTCTCCTTTAAAATTTGTCTGAAATTTTTAAGAAATTATTTAAGCCATTTTTAAAACAAAATGTATTTTAGGGGTAACCCCCTAAATTTCAATTGACTATCGTGGAAAATGCATGATGATGTAAACGAAATATATCTACTTCCAAATTTTTAAAAGATTTTAATTTTTATCTCTTTTAGGCCAGTACAGAAGTTATATACCTTGACCTTGTTCGTATTAATTAACAAAATTCACTACTACCCTACTTTTTAACCAACATTTTTTTAAATATTTAATTTTCATTTGTTTAAATTGTTTTTGAAAGTTCAGTGAGTTTTGTTAATTGATTTAGGTCAGAAAAACCATTTATATTGTTGTCTTTCAGCTTTGTCATATAGGTATTACAATTTATTTTAACAAATTCCCTGCTTCATGTTTGCACAAGTTAAGATGTGAAAAATGTGATAATTCCTACAAATTAATATTTTTCAGATTACTAAAGGCCCACAATACAACATTCTTTTCAGTGGAACTGCTGAAGTGCCATGTTATGAATTTTCTTTCTCAGAATACAATTTTGGCCCATGTTTTGTGTGTACACATGATTTCCATAAGGCATTGCTTTATGTTACAAATAGGGATGAAGAACCAATAGTGTAAGTTTTCCATTAACTGTATTTTCGCTAGAAAATTATTGATACACATAATTTTCTATTAGTGCTTAGGATCGTTAAGTGGTAAATTTTTATTTAATATTATTTATTATTTTCTTGCAGTATTTTAAGAAAGGAATATGAGGTTTGTTCAAGAACAAACCACCAACCTTCATCTGGAAGAAGCTTATTTACTCATCAACATGTTGTAACTAGTGGTCTTCTTCAAAATTCCCTACTTGGTGCTCCAAACGAGTAGCTGCTTTCAAAAGTTGCTCCTGCAACTTTTGAAAGCAAGTCTGGAAGGCCTTTCCAATGGATTTTATTTGAGCCATCGTGTTTGTATAATGTCATTTCTGAACTGAAATTGGAATGCTTTATGTGGCATCTTCAAGTGAAGGAATAACCAGAAGTCATTATGGTAGTTTTTTAGGAAAGTTAGGGCCAGTTTTTGTTTATGATCTGAATCATTTTAACTCAGAGTTCCTATCGTTTTGCTGTCAAGTTATGTGGCAGCAATTCATCCCATAGCCAAATTTTTCGTCAAAATTGAATGAACTTAACCTCCTTAACTTAAAAACTTCCAATTATTACTAGTTCATGGATGGTAATAGATTGATCTTCAGTCACTGAAACACAAACTTGATCAATAATTACATTGTTTTGACTTGTTGTTGGTCTGCCAGATTGATGTTTACCATCCACTGAAGTGTGACCATTTTTAAAAATTAAGGTGGTTGACCATTTTTAATTAAATAAAGGAGTTTTTCTACTCCTACACCTGTGTACACTCTCAAAGCGTTCTTTCTGAAGGCCTGTTGGTTTTCAAATGATTTTTGGCAAAATTTGATGCAATATCACTGTCCAAACTGTATGTTCATACAGTGCAAGACAGTGTTCCATAATCAGCTGTCTATACCCGAATGATGTGCTGACACAGTCACGCGACCTACACATGCGCACTAGATTCCACTCCATCAATATCCCAGCATGTTATTGACTCCTGTCATTTATTAGTGTACAACAAAGTAGTCAGATACTTTATGAACAAACCTCGTACAGTAGGTGTCTTTAATTGATAGACACAATGAGGTTTGTTGGCATCAGCCCTGCACCCAGTAATACATATTGTTCAACCTCTAAAAGAAAGGATGAAGACAAATCTTTGTTCTTTCTAACGTACTTAAAAATAAAAATCAGTCTATTCATTTGAAAGAAAACATGTAATCTTGCTATTGATCAGTAATAATCGCATATCCAAACACATTGCAAGAAAAATTGTATTTACCAAAGAAAAATTTTCATGCTAGAAACTTATTATTCATATTTGCTATGTACTGTTGAAAGAGGGCACAGAGATTTTACTCTAACCACAGTAAAAACTTCTTTGCTGAGAAATACTCAATTGAGCTCTTTTCTTGTTTATTTCTAGTTGTAGTAACTACTTTATATGTTCATTCAAAAATAAATCTTTATAATGCATCCTGCAGTTTGAAATTATTTCTATTTCATATAATGAATTAATATAATAATTTCACTAACCTTCTTTTTAAACTGCGTCACCTTTATTGTAATTTCTACTTACACGTGTTTCGGTGGATCCACCATCATCAGAGTAAATGAAAAATTGAAACTAACAGTTTTATACAAGTGACTGAAGATGTACCATCTTCTGTAAATTTTAAATAAATGTGAAAAAAATTTTTTAGTTTCAATTTTTCATTTACTCTGATGATGGTGGATCCACCGAAACACGTGTAAGTAGAAATTACAATAAAGGTGACGCAGTTTAAAAAGAAGGTTAGTGAAATTATTATATTAATTCATTATATGAAATAGAAATACTTTATATGTATTAGATAAAACAAGTAGTATGTATTATTACAGCCCTTTTATCAGCAATTAATTTTAGCAAATTGGTTCCAGTGTTAGAACTATCTATGTAAATAATGATCATATTCAAGTTGTAATTCCCGATGATGGAATTGTAAAACCTCGTGGTCAGTTGGGAATAAAAATTTCTTTCACTCCTCAAGAAGAGAAGTCATATGAAGAACATATTACATTCACTGTAAATGGATTTTACACGTACAATGTTACTGTTTTTGGACAAGGATTTCTCTTAAAGGTAATATAAATCTTGTTCTGGTTTAGTTGCTTTGCTTTTTTTAGAAGTGTATGATTGTAACATGCATAAAAGGTAATGTAATAACAAAAGAACAGTTTTTTCTTCTCTTGATGGTGAACCATATTATCATTGCCAGGTTTTCCATGAGTACTGTTTGATTTTTTGGAGCATAAAGTATAAAAACATAAAACTATTTCAAAAATAAATTAATGGTTAATGGTAACTATACAGTAGATACTGAAGTCACGAGGTTGCCTTTTGCGTATGGATGGGCTGTGAGGAAGGGAAGTAAAAATTTGACAGTGCTGCCAACCTCACCAGTGAGACACTACTCATAGATTTCACTACCGTGCAGTTTCTACGTGCCTTTTGTAAGCTGTGGTTTATTCCGAGAAAATGTTTTCTTCATAAACCTTTTAAGAAATAAATGTGACCTGTAATATTGCCTTTAGCAATGACTAGAAATGTTTGATTTACTGTTAATTACCAGCTACCTTATTCCATTGGAACAAAATATTCTATGAATGAATCACCTTCTTTACTATCACTGTCACCAGCGTCTTCACTGTCAGTTTTACTAGTATCTACCTAAACGTTTCTTTTTTATACACGGTTTCAACAAAACTGTTGATGAATAGCTTCTTCACGCCTTTAATTTCCTTCTTTATTTTTCGAGTTGTGGAAAGAGAAACATCACAGTAGTTAGCCACTCACTCATGGCTTTTGTAAAGAGGCAGTGGAAAGATTTTTGTTTAGCTTTAATTTCACACCATTTTATTACACTGAATATTAGATTTCATTCAGCACTGTGAATAGTGTACCCACGTTTTCGAGAAAATAACATTTCTGTTTACGGTAACAAACAGTTATATTCATACAGTTAACGTACAAAAGGTTCCGTGATGTACTGTATATACTCTGGGTATAGTATAAATTGTTAAGTTAGTTGTACTGAAATTAAAGCAGTCGCGTATGCGCACTGATGCTTTTTGCCCTTTACCCCTCGTTTCAAACAAGGGCAAAATCGTGACTCAAGTAACTATTATCAAAAAATAAACAATAAAATTCTATGGACAACTGTATAGAATGGATGAAAGGGTTGACAAAACAAATCTTTACACTTAACAATTGATCAAGCTGTCAGATACATGGTTCAAAGAAGTTAGAGCAGGGATATAAAGAAAACTGGACTAATTTAAGAAAATGTAATGGACCAATTCAAATTTAGACAACTGATTTCTGACTTCAAATACCTCTGGATGAACAGAAGAAAGGAGGAAAGCTTACAGTAAAAGAGTGCTAAAAATATAGGCTTCAAAAAGAGGTTCCATAAATTTCTAGTTACTTTGTGGCCTAAACGGCTATAAATTATAAGTGAAAAGATTTTTAAGTTGTGTTATTGTTAGCATTGTTTGTAACACAACCGGAAACGGCACAAAATTTTACACTGCTCATGGAGAATCAACTCACACTTCCGCATCTATACCGGTTGAGTAGGGCTACAAACTTCATGTCACGAAACAAAATTTCCCTTTCTTAGAAAAAAATTACGAGACATTAATAATTGGGTAACAGGACTAGAAAATCACTCTGTATTAATCATCTAATGAAAGTTCCAGTAATTCAATACATTTTCTGTTTGTGTATTTCAGATGTCGTTGGACCAAGGTTGTAATAAACTAATTAATTTTGGAGCAGTGTTGGTTGGTCAAAGTTCTACAAAATATATTAATATTGTTAATAAGTGCCCAGCTGGAGCTGAAGTACTCTTAACTATGCCGGACTCTGAAGCAGCACCATTTACAATTGATCCCACTACGCCAAAATTTATCAAAGCACATGGAATGGGGAGGTTCTATTTTAATTTCGCACCTACAACATTAATGAAACCATTCACTATTCAGGTTAATTATTATTATTTATTTATTAGTTTTTATTGCATTTAACGGTATTAAATTTCTGAGTGTGAATTTTATCAGATAATTATTGTAGGCTGATATTATCAGATTCAGAGGTTGAAGAGACAAATATTCTTATTAACATGTGTATGTAAGTTAGGTAAAATACCATTAAGTTTGTAAATTGATAGGGATTACCTATTATGAGTTAATTCAGTCTTCAATCCATGAAACAATGCAGCACACTGGCACTTATTTCCTGTATTTTGTGTTGCTTACAATAACAAAGGCATCTCTGGTGCGGATGAGGTGAAGTTGGAGTTAGATCCAATTATAGAATATTGTATAGTTATACAGTTTACAACTTAAAATAAATTGAAGCAATATTCTGCTTTTGTTTCTATCTGTCTAATCTGTGTATGTTTGTTATAAATATATTTATGCTAAAGTTGTTAAAGATTACATTGTCAATCTAAAATAAAATTTTTATTTAAAAAAAAATTCTACAATTTTGTATTGAGTCAAGTGGTTAAGATAGGCAATAATTTGTAACACCCAATTGCTTCATGAGGAACTACACATCCTTTACTGACCTGACTATACATAGAAATTTACCTCTGTACATTAACTATATTAAAATTCTTAAAATAATGTCATTAAATTACTAAGACTATTACCAGCATACTTAAATCATTTCTATTCTTTTATTATTAAATAGTATAAATATTATTATCATTAAATTCAGAATTGCTGTTGTTATTTCTAACCCTTTTTTAAAATACCCTTTTACCCTTTTTAAAATATTGAATTGATTTTACTTATAATTTCCCATAATTTAAGTTAGTGTAAAACACTCACCCCGTAAACTACATGTGGTAGTCACATAGTACCTGTGTGGTAGTGTGGTAGTGGTAGTCACACACAACCTGTGGTAGTCACAAATGGTGGTTTGACCCATCATAGTGGTCCATTAACAAGTTAAACAGCGGTACTTTTTACTCTCTTTACTAACTACTTACTTGATTACCTCTTACTATTATGTAGCAAAGTTTATGTCAGTTTGACCACATTATTGCATCAATTCCACCTTGTAACAATACATAATTTATTATCCTATAGATTTAGTAATAAGAATGACCAAGATTATTAATAATGACTATCTCAACTAAAAATTTTGGTATAATGTACAGAGTTCATAATAACATGACAAATAAACAATTTTTTCATATCTGAATCAGGAAGATATTTGCAATATGCATTATTAAAATCAAGGCCCCAAATTTTGCACTTTATATCAGTGTGCTGAAACCTTTACAAAATGTGATGATGATGTTTTTAATGGGTGGATTAAAAGAAACATGTTACTAAAACAAATTTTATTGAGAACATCAAAACTAGGAGTATATGTTAGTTAAATATTTATTGGATTACTTGGAATAATAAGTGAATATTTAATAATTATTATCCATATCTTTTTCTACATTGTGATCAGGTTTATTTGAACTGTTTGGATCTTATTGAACCAATATGTATCATCAAAGGAAGTTCAATTGGACCTGATTTTAGGCTGGATCGTGATTACATACCTTTTGGTTGTGTTGTATTGGGATGCAGTTCCTCAGTCAGAATTATTCTTGAAAACCGTGGAGATATTGGTTCAAAGTTAGTAGTGTATTTTTTTATAGATTACTTTTTAAGATAGTGAGCTATGAATTTTACAACAAAAAAAGAGAGGCAAAATTTGTGTTGTTGCATAAACCTGTAATTACATTTACTGATAGTGCGAGCTCATTTTTTTTTTGCACCCTTGAGACTCCATGAGGAGTATAGGACATGTCAGTTATAACACTTGAAATACGTATAAGAATCACACAATGTATCACTACTATCAAGAAAGAAATTCTTGTACGCTATAAAAAGTTTCACCGATCAAGTAATTTTTCAGATTCTTTTTAAAGGAATGCAAATTATTGCAACATTTTATATAGAACGTGTACCTGCCTCGTCCGTTCTACAAGAATAATAATCCCACTATCTGTCTCACTTTTGAGTGTATTCTCTGTTTATTAGCCAATCATCGATGATATAAATGTAGAATAAATAGTATATTGTTTTAGTAATTACTAGCAGTGTTTGTAGACTACTCCCACTCTCTGAATGCCACATGAGCACGATCAGTATGTGTAATAATGCAGTATATCTTATCTCTTTTCCTTATGAACTTATGTAAATTTGGCTAACACTAATGATATACCCATGTTAGCCTTTTTTTTGTGTTGACAACTACGAACGGTAAGTGAAGTTGGTATGTTTTTTTTTTCATTTTGTGTGATTCCCTTTAATTTTTTTTTTCAAATAGCTCCTTGAAAAGAGCACAATAGCTAATATTTAGATTACGTCCATATGTTCTAATCATTCTCTTCCTTGCCTAAGTTGTTAAATATTGTGAGGTTGACAGTTTCCTCCGTGAAGATCACTTTCTGGTCCTAGCTTCTGAAGATTTCTCTGCTGTGTATGGTCTCTGAGGTAATTTGTGCTTTTTGACAAAATCCAACTTACGAGTGATTGAACTTTTATTTTTACAATATAATAGTTTTTTTCTAATTTTGGATTTGGTTTGTACATGTGAGTGATCTTCAGCGTGTTCCAATTCTCTCAAAACTCCATGTTGTGATCCAATGACCGCTTGATGCCAGTAATTTTTTCCCGGTTGGAGATGATTCCTGGGGGTAATTTTTTTACACAAAGTTGTATTCCCTATATTGTTGATCCAATATTGGTGATTGACCAAGATCATTCATGTCCGCTTCTTACTTTTGAAGGTAAGATGTACAGGAACGGCCGCACCTAATATGGTGTCCCACACAGATCAGGACACCACCCACTTTGAATACTATCACGCCTGAATTTATTTAGCTATTTTTACCCCATCATAAGTATTTCATTTCCTTGGTGCCCATTGTATCTGAAGACCATTCCCCAATTTACCACCTGGGGAGGCGCTTGCTATGGAGCACCTATAAATTTATTTTAGTGGATTGGCATTTGAAATAATTTGACTATTTAAGTTAAGCTACATTTTTATAAATGATATTTACTCCTTTATAAAATATGTACAGATTTTTGAGCACTTCCTGTTTCATAAAACTTTTGTTATACACTATAATTAATTCTTAAATATTTATTTATTGTTTAATAGATTTGCTTGGAGTAATGACAAACATGGTAGCTGGACAACCATATTACCAAGCAGTGGATATATATCTCCTGGATCAGAAATTACATTTAATGTTAAATTTACTCCTGAAACACCTGTCAGCTACTTTAGAAAAGAGGTACTTTTAATGATTAATTTGTTACAAAAAATATTCTTAAATTTTTACTGTGTAATAAACATTACAGGGTGCTAAGTTGTATAGTTACTGAATCTTTTAAGGTTTAAAGTAAACATCCAGTCTGTTCAACAAATCCAATCTTTCACAGAACAATTTTTCTTTTTGACTTTGAGATGAGTGAACTTCAATCTCCTATTTCTTGTTAATTGTTGAATGTATCTCATACTTAAAAAATATACACTTTATGTGTTATTAAAGCTGTAAACAATGACAGCTACAGTATCTGCATTCGTTGGATGGAACACCAATAGATATTGGCTTATGTTAACATTTTTTAAGCTTAATATTACATTACAAGTGCATTGGTTAAATTTGTCTATAATTTATTCAGTGTATTGCTTTTTTATCCCGTAGGTTATTTGCAATGTTGAGGTTTATAAACCTTTGAAATTGGTTCTTACTGGCAGCTGTATTGTTGCACCTCCACCATCAGAAACCATTCAGTTTGCTTGTCCAGTTCGTCAAACTGATTTGAAAACAGTTACTCTACAAAATCCGTAAGTATAATCCGTATAATTCTAATGTATCTGTTTAAAAACGTTTAGTACAGTTTACTGCAACGTTATGAAAGCTCAGAGAAATTTAAAGTACTTTTTGCATATATTAATAGCTCCTTGTCTATTTCTAATCATTGAGTCTCTGACAGCGTTATGTCTTTTTCTAGCTGTAAAGTCAGTCGGACCATAAGGAACTTCAGATTTGTCTTTAGATCAACCTGATTTGACTTTACATTGATCTGTTAACATAACTGTTGGTTTGTGTTATTGCTCATTAGCTCTGTCTTTTTGTACCATTGAAGAATTAGGTCCCAGGAACTGTTCAAGCACCCACCTAGCCACTGGTTGCCCTGGATAATGCCTTCTAATTAGTTCTATATAATTAGCAAAACTCTAGTAGTTCAGACCTACACTATAAACCCAAACTACTCATCTCTTTTCTTCCTTGGACTAGTGCTTCTGTTTACTAACTTGGTTCTACACTATTTCTGTCACTGATATTACTTATACGCTTTCATCAACAGGAGGTATCTGTTGGGAAAGGATTTTTAGATATTCTATGGTCCAAATTTATCTAAGATAGGTCAAAATTATTGCATACGGGACACCTTACCTGAAATTTTACTCCTTAATGAGTATTGAATTTTTTATAATAGGTCATTGTCATCCTTATTTCAGGCCCCACACATCTATCCACCTCTCTTTACTGCTGAACTATCTTTCCTTCATCACTCTCTTGCTCTCTTGGCATTCCATCAGTTTCCCAATTCATCCATGACTAAACCCATTCTCACTCTTCACTCCTGGTCTTTTTTCTTCAATCTCATTCAGCATCATTTTAGGCAGCCTACTCTCCTCCATCTTACATGTCCAAACCTATTTTAGCTTTGTCTCTCCTACTTTTTTGTCAGGCTGTCCATCCCGAATCATTCCCTAATTACATAATTTCTCACTCTTATCCCTTCTTGTCTTTCCTAACATACTTCTCTTCAGCTTCATTTTTGTTGCATGAATTCTATTCTCTACCTTCCTTCCACGTGTCCGTATTTATGCTGCATAAGTAAATATTGATGCAAAGTATGCATTTTAAATAATTTTCTCAGAATCCATAGGAACTTCTTGTTCCCAAACTACGGTCCTCACACTTAGAAAGAAACCACTTGCTTTCTGCATTCTTACTTTTTTTAGCTGTTTTGTGTGTACTTTGCAATCAGTTCAATGTAGAACAATGAATAACCCTATGACCCAATGAGATAAGGATATTTATGGCGTGTAAATGAGGTATAGTCTTGTACCAACTCATTCCGACCATTCCTGAAACGGTATGGTTAATTAGAGTCACGGAACCTTCGTCTTTGTACATCAGCCGTCAAACAGCTGACTCGCAGTGACGACTTCACTACTTGACCAACCCGGTGGGTTACTCTTTCACTTAACTCGTTTTCTAATTTTCCATCTGATGAGAAAACTGTTCCAAAGTATGGTAAATCCTGCAACTTCCTACCATTTAGGTTTATTCCATGTACCTGCTTTCCCTCCTTATACATCACCTGGACTGGTAGTAGATCATATAGCATAGAAAACTTTAAAATTGGTAAATCAAATAATAATTAATCTGACTTGATCTACTGTGCAATTAGTTGTATTTTTATTTGTCTACTCTTTGTGTAGGAGTGGAGAACTGTGGACAGTATATCCTGTATTCAGAGGTGAATTTTTTAGTGGAAATCAAACAATCAATATAAATTCAATGGATGCTGTTCAGTATGAAATTCAATATTCACCTTTGTCTATGAACGCAAAACATCAAGTAAGTGAACATTATATATTGACATACAGCTATAATTTTCCTACTAATTGTGCAAAATAACCCCTGTATAATGCAGTCAAAATTTCATGTTCCTACTTAAAGTAGTTTTTGAAAAAAGTACATAAGTGTGAAAAATTTGAACTTGCGGGAAACTTGCATTGAAGGTTGTTGACTACTGTATCCTATGCTGACTGTTGAAACTTGCCTGGACCATAATCTGGCTACAGTTTTTTTTATATGTCTATTATTTATTTTTCCTTCAAATTATTCTTGATTTGCATATTTTGCTTTCTTGACTTAAATAGTATCAAGTGTGAGCATTTAATACAATACCTGTTCACTAAATTTCAAGTTTATCTTTCTTAAATAGAAAGTTTACTGTAGTAAACATCATTAAAAACTATAATATATTAATATTTAACAGTATTTAATAATGTATAAAATAAATAGAGTAAATAGAGTATAAAGGTATAAATCTGAAATGAACATGAAATTAAAATCCAGCATAATCGTTGTGCCACTATAACTAAGAAATTCCTAAGGTAACGGCATAACATGAGTTGCTAAAAAAAAATGTATAAAAAATCTTTCTACTTATCCTAGAAACACAATTTAGATACCATTGAAAAGAAATAGCATTTCAAACCATATTTAACATTACAATCAAAATTTTTTTTTATTCCTAATTTACAACTGTACTTTGCAATCTGTTCAATTTAGAACAATAAGCAACCCCATGACCCAATGAGATGAGGGTGATGTGTATGACGTGTAAATGAGGTGTAGTCTTGTACAGACCCAAGCCGACCATTCCTGAGAGTGTGTGGTTAATTAAACCCCAACCATCAAAGTACACCGGTAACCACTGTCTAGTATTCAGATCCTTATAAAAGTAACTACCTTTACTAGGATTTGAACCAGGAACCTTCATCTTCGAAAATCAGCTGTTAAACAGCTGATTTTGGCGACGACTTTACCTCTAGACCAACCCGGTGGGTTGACAATCAAAAGTTAAATGCAATTTTTATTATCTCCAGTAAGTACCGTTAACTGTATGCATAATTTGTAATTGAATCACCTAGTTTTTGTTATATTTAAAAACTTTCAATTAACAATACACATAAAAAGCATATTTTTTAGGGTTCATTGTTTCTTCCATTTCCGGATGGCACTTGCAAATTATTTGGTCTTGCTGGTAATGCAAAACCTCCTGAAGCAGAAGATATTCTTTCATGGAGTATACCTGCAAAACTTAGTGTTTCCAAAACAGTCAGCCTTGTTAATTGGTTACAAGATCCCCAGAGGTAATATTTTTTGTACTAAAATTAATACTTGTAAGTTAACTAGCTGAATACAGAATTAAAAGATAATTTGTAATTTTGATTCTTTGTGCTGTAATAAATTAATCAAGTGGAATTATATAAAAACATTTAATTGTAATTTCCTTTAGAACTCCATCAAAAGAAATGCAGTTTCAAAATTCTTCTGTCTGCCCATTCATCGGAACACAGACCAGATAGAGTGTACCTCTTAGAATGGAGGTGGTGCTGTTCTTTGCCAGTCTTTTAGCATGAATGGATGCGACCTTCTGTAGTGTGCTTGTGTGGTAGACAACCATGCAGTGCCCTCTTGGGGTGCACTGTAATGTTCTCTGGTTACTCATACAGGTTGGCTGAGGGAACATGGTCGACCCAAGTGCTAAAGAGAGTGAACGTCCTGCAAGCTTCACACTGCATCCACTTGTTGGGTTTATCGTCTTAATGACTGTGGTAGGCGTGGGTCAACAATTTATACATATACCCAATTTGGGATTGTCATTACTCATAGATCCAAGGCAAGGCTCATGGTGCCATAACATGGCAGACCTAGAAGTCATGATCCAATATTATTTTCCATCCATTGATCTACAGCCTCAATATTTAAATAAATTAATGCAACTTAGTGTTTGCGTTTTTTTAGATAAACGTTACAAAAATTATGTTCTTTTTGAGATAATTTACCTACCTTGTAAAAAAAAATTCAAATATTCTCATTAGGCTCTGTCCTTCTTGTTGTAGAATTGAGAATAAGTTTTTGAAATATCCCATTGTTGTTGTTTAGGTCAACAGCCGAAAGGCTGGTTTGAACCGTTAGAGGTTTTACTAAGTAAAAATGAGGAGTGAGGTGGTTTACAATTGCCTTCCTCACTCAGTTGAAAGAGTATGCTTATCAGCATGCCAGGCCTTCCGAAAAGCACCCACTTTCGATTCTCCAAATGACACCTTCACTTAATTCACCACAGAATATCCCATTATAACAGATGAAAGAAGTACCATATATTTTCAACATTTTTTTTACGTATCACTATTGGTTTTTGAAATTAATTAATTTTCTTGTAAAATAATACTATCCACAAAGATAGTCATTACTTAATTACCTAGTAAAAAATGTCAAACGTGAACGTACTTGCTCCCTCTGTCATTCGGCACTACTAAATAGATGAAAAAAATCGACTCATTCCCTGACATGATGATTGTGTTAGTATGTATGTTGTACTAAAAAGTTCAATGTTTGTATAAAAGCATGCCTAATGCTCCCCACACCTCACCTTGCCATAGCTTTCTAATTGACTGAAGTCCATTCTTACAGGACAGTGAAAAAATGGTCTCTGTTATATGCATGCACAATTGACATTGTTTTCATTGTTTGCAAAATCATTGTTTTCTGAAATTATTTAGAGAACCTGTTTCTGTCAAGTGTTACGAGTCAGAAAAGTATTTGTTAATATAGGTATCATTTAAGGTGTTTTGTGTTCTTTGTAAATGTATTTAATTGTTTAAATCACAAAAAGTATTCTAAAACTCAGGCACTGTACTTTGAAAGGCAACACGTCTGTTTCATAGTAAGTTATCTGGTCTTTAATCACTTTTTATCACACTTAATCTACATTATATCCATTCTCTTAATTTATATTTTGTTTTAGATTTTTAATGGAGGAGCAAATAATTACTCAAGAACCTGGAAATTGTATCTTTACAATTACTGGTAGCAAATACACAGATGTAGGTCCATGTCGAAGTAGAACATGTCACGTGAAACTTCACAGCTATAAAGAAGGAAAAGTCAAATTGAAGGTAGGCTTACATTTTATTTTCAGTTGTTGATTTATACCTGGGTAAACCCAAGAAAGTCTAAACCAGTCTTACTAAAGACTCAGGTTCACTTAACTACATTTTGGATGTAAAATGAACTAGCTATAGCATCCCAAATTTTCAATAGAAGTAACTTTTTAACTTTGCTATTTGTGATGAGAAGCCTGTGAGTAAGATTTATTTTTCTGAAATTGAGGCATCAAGAAGCCAAGAGGGATAAGTAACGTTTTTACAATTTTAAAGTTAAGTTATGCAGATTATGCGGTAGCTAAATTGTAGGGAAAGATTGTGGCCAAGGAACATAACTGAATCTCTAACAGACACTGAGATCTGGAGGTAAAATTTTTTACCTGTTTTTTCACTTATAAAATGTATGCTTTTTGGCTAAAAGGAAACAAAGGTTGCATTTGGTGGATAATATGATAAGTGATGCATTTTTCTCCATTGACCTCTTGATGTATCTGACAAATTTCTAGTGTCAAACTGGAGGCGTACTGAAGATAGTTTGGTTCAGTCTTTAAAAGGAGGACCCATTTACTTCACTATTTAAATTTTCTTGAACAAGTTACTTTAAAAAACAGTCCCTCAGATGAACTCTTAAAGTAGGGACAATGAAAGGAGAACGAACTACAGATAAAAAGCTAAAATATGAATCCTGTTAAACTATCCAAATGCAAAAATTTGAGAAGCTACTTGACTTTATACTGCCTTTGTATCATAGCTTTTACTGGTATCTAACAATGGCCGAGGCAGCTAAGAAGAAAAACAAGAGAGATGATGATTATGACAAAGCTGATGTTGAAAAAGACAATGCTCTATTGATGAGTAATCTTGAAATCTTGTTTTTGTTATAAAGAAAATTATTAAATGTAAATAATCTTAGTTGTGCGATAAAGTACATTAATTTCATTATGTAAATGCACTTTTAGTAATCCATTATGTTTTATTCCTATTTTATATTTTCGTTCAGAACAAGGGAATGCTGCCCTTAAATGAACCCTTAAGAAATGCTGCCCTTAAGGGGGGATGCTGCCTATCAGAAAATAGCTGATAACAAAGTGTCTGTTGCTTCCAATGAATTCAAATTTTGTTCTATAACAAAAATCATTAACCTTGAATTTAACAATAGCAGAAGTGTCACTTGTCCCCCTTGGCCTTACCACCAAATATAGCCTGATTTTGTAAGAAGAGCGCTGGGTAAAATGAGCGTCAGCATTAGTATCGTCTTGTATGTACTGCAATATTGTAGCGTACGTAATCAACAATGGAACAGCATGCCTACAAAATACAATGGGTGCTGTCAATTTTCAACAACACTGACTGTACCATCTAACTGTAGGTCGAAGGGGTATGCGGGGACGAAGTCAATTATGCGCATGCGTAGTCCAGCGCTCACAGCAATTGGCTTGGCCTGTACCTCAATTTATCATGATCACAGTGATTGGAATTTGGTGATAACCTGGTTCTAGGATCATGTTTTTGATATTTTCATAAATTAAATTAATCACAGCAGTGAATCCTTGAAGTTTTGAAACTTGGAACACCAACATGACTGTAGAAAAAATGATACATAGAGGATAAAAATGTATAAATTTTCTGAATGCTTTAGTCCTGATACTGTTATAATTGCTTGAGTAATCTCACTGAAATTGTGTGTTACAAGAGTTCCAGCATTTTAATTGGCAGCAAGCTGTTATGTAAGGTAAAAATAAAATAATTATTTGATTATAATCAATTATTAATTATAATGAATCTTACTAAATAATATCACTGTTTACTATACAAGCGGTAGTTGAGTGCATCATGCAATAATTTTTATAACTTAAAACTGTTACAGCTCACTTATAAAAATGAGACTTCAGGGGAATATATTTGGTTTGAAGCTCGTATTATTATTGGCCCACCTGCAATTTTGGCTGAGTTATTACTGAAAACCCGTGTCCGTCAGACAGCTTCTCAAGTTATTCAGTTGATGAATCCTTTGACTACACCAGTTGTATTCAAACTGGCTCCAACAGAAACTAGTATAGTAGCAAAGGAATCTCCATTGACAGTCGAAGGTGGAAAAACGGTACAATGAATTTTTTTACTTGTAGTCTAGTTTACATAAGTAACTTTCATTTTATAAATTGACTCCATTTTAATTTAAAATATTTTTTAATGATTCAGTTTGAAGTAAGCTTCTGTTCATTTAAATATCACAACTTGTTTTCGTGATTTTTTTTTTTTTTTTTTTTTGGTTTAACGTCCGACTGTTCTGCAATTACTGTTAATGCAGATGGTGAAGGATGAAATGATTTTTGTAACGTATGAAAATATGCCGTGCCTGAATGGGATTCGAACCCAAGATTGCATGATGAGAGGCGAGCACGTTACCAACTACGCCAATGCAGCCGGCAATTTTTTTATTTGTGAGGTTTGGGATGACGGACTGAAATTCTATTAATGTATCATTTCTCGAATGTATTAGCATTAGGAAATGCAAATAACATGTCTTAGTTGTAGAATTTTATCTTATTCGTGAGCTAGTCATCTGGGTATCATATTTCAAGGGTCATTCAATAAATTAAAGAAAAAAAACGGTTGGTAGGAGAAGTGTGATATTTTTAGGACTCCAGGTTGGCATCAGTACAATGAGCACTAATCAGCTGACAGATAAACATTGTTTATAATCTGACAATTTAATTTAAGGATGATGAATTCACTTGAAGAATCTACATTAGTTGAACAATGTTGTGTTTTTTTTTTTTTTTTTTACTTGCTGAAGTTGAAAAAACAGATCATATTTATTCTCAAATGACCACAGTGGATGGTGAAAGTTGGAGTCAGAAACTTATGTAAATGTGTTAAGTGAGAACAGTCCAAAAACAGTGGAGTCTCTGTAAATTGACAAACACCATTCTGACAAGCCAGTTAAAGTTTCAACTCTTCGCTTGAAACTTGAATTGATAACATTATTCACGAAGACCAACATTGATTATGTATTGATTTATAGACTAATTTATTGCAGAAAAAGTTTGAGTTATTGTTGGAACCGTTCATAACATCATCAGGAACAAGCTTAAATACCACTAAAAGTATAAGATGAGTCGCACAGGAGTTAACATCACAACAGTAGGACATGAGATTGAGAGTATGTACAGAGCGACAGAAGTGTTGTGAACAAGAATGTGAGCTTTTCTGGAACATGATTTTAACCTGTTGTAAAACTTGGGTTCATCACTTCGAATCAGAATTGAGAAGGCAAAGCATGGAGTGGAAGCATACCAGCTCACCTCTCACAAAGAAGTTAAAAACCTTTTCCTTTTGCATCAGCAGGAAGTCATGTTGACTGCGTTTTGGGATACTAAAGTTAGTTTTTTGTGATTAGCTAGAAGAGCAGCATAATAAAAACAGCCAGCACTACTCAGATATGCTTATAAACAAGCTCAAGCCAGCAATGAGAGAAACAACATGGATTTAACAAAAAGCATGATTCTCCTGCCAGCCAACGGTAGGGAATAAAATAGGCTGGGAGCTCCTACAGCCCAGATTGGGCGCCATTTGATTTTCATTTTTTTCATTTACTGAAGGAGGCATTTCATGGGAAGAATATCCAGAACAATGAGGTTGTCAAAAAATTTGTGGGAAATGGCTTAATCTAAAAAACTGACTCCTTTGCAGCAGCAGCAGCAGCTAAAAGAAAGCGCGTGTTAACCATTGTGTAAAGTGCTTCAATGATG
Source organism: Catonia carolina (assembly GCA_035578175.1). Taxonomy (NCBI): domain Eukaryota; kingdom Metazoa; phylum Arthropoda; class Insecta; order Hemiptera; family Achilidae; genus Catonia; species Catonia carolina. The sequence goes on from JAQMRL010000002.1 coordinate 55,934,316, forward strand.
GGGATTATGTCAAATAAAGGAAAAGTTTCATTCTGTAAAATAAAAATACATAGATTTTTGTGTACACAATTTTGTCTTTTAAAGCATTAAGTCATTATTCTAAATGACCATTGTACAATCATTTTGTATAAAAAAACCAGTATGAAAACATGTAACTCTGGAGACTCGAAAAAAACAAAATGAATGGAGGGGTTAGGAGTTTTTACAGGTAATGGAATGTAGTTAGTTCTTTAGGATAATAGAATTTTCAATTATTCAAGGAAAATTTCTTCAGTTGAATTTCAGTCAGTTCCATTATTAACTGTCGTTCTCAATTCCATTGAAATTTGGCTGGTTTTATATGAGCACAGCAGTAGATATGTATTGATTTCCTCTGCAACAAAAATTATTATATTCTTTTTCTGCAGGAAAAAATGTTGGTAACTTATACACCATTGTTGACTGAAAATAAATCTTTAGTGATCGAATTTCTAAGTGATCAGCTGGGTAATTTTCCTTACAAATTGTTACTATGTGCTGAAGAACCTATTCCTGAAAATACAGTCTTAATATCTGCTGAAATAGGAAGAAGTTCAACTGTACCACTCCGTGTTGTCAATATGTCTCAAATAAAAACACAGTTTTCATGTGAGGTAAGTTGTAAACACTCAAATTTTAATAAATAAATTTATTAGCGATGATGTTCTGATTTAACACCCTTCAGACATGCTGGTGTATGTTATAATGTTAACATTTGGTCTTCATGGACAGCCACAATAAATAAATATTACAAGTAACAATTGCATTTACCTGAATGTATTATTTAGAATGAGTTAAGCATTCTCCTACTCCTGGGGGTTTATGTGTTGCAATGTGATCTCTATATACTTTCTTTGCCTTCAACAGGTACATCAACTACCAAAAAGCCAGCAAAAGGTTATAACGGGTGTTTTATTAAGGACGCAACCCTGATTATAAGAAGATAGAAGTAATACATTGGTAAATTTTCTGTCCCCCAATCGGTGTGTTGGTAACAGTGTACTCAAGGCCAACTACCTAAGACAGTTAAAATGTTCCAGTCAAGCATTAGTGTGGTGACAGCAGTCGTTTCGTTATATTGTGTCAGCAATGGTTTTTTCCAAGGCAGAACGCGTGTTTATTGTAGAGACTTACATAGCGAGTAAATCTTACAAATGTGTGCAACCATATAGGTACGGCAGCGTGAGTTTATTCTCATTGAGCTGTGTCAAATTTTGTTCCTCATCACTAAAATAAAAATGATCCAACAATTGAATGCCATTTTCTTGAACCAAAGATCGAAACCACCGACAATATTTTAATCATTTCTGATGGTCTGTCATCTGTCAGCTGATGGAGCTTTCAGTTCATGAGTTACGCCAACGCGATAAGGATGCAAATGTAACTTTTTCGTAGCTCTGAAAACAGTAGTTAATGTTAGCCCAGCTTCCGATGATAATCTTCTAAGCGATTTTTTAGGTGATTGAGTCAAACGATTTTTCAAATCAAGAACTTCCGCAGTTAACTTTGTTGGCTGGCGAGGTGGTTTCTCATCAAGTACACTCCCAGTTCTACGGAATTTATTTATCAAACACAATATTGACAATTTATTCGGAATGGCAGAACGGGGAAATTTAAACTGAAACTTATCTTGCTGCACACATTTGTAAGATTTACTCACTATGTAAGTCTCTACAATAAAAATGGGTTCTTCCTTGGAAAAAACCATTGCTGACACAATATAACGAAATGACTGCTGTCACCACACTAATGCTTGACTGGAACATTTTAACTGTCTAGGTAGTTGGCACTGTTGCCAACATACCGATTGGGGGACAGAAAATTTACCAATGTATTACTTCTATCTTCTTATAATCAGGGTTGCGTCCTTAATAAAAAACCCGTTATTTTCCACTTTTTGTATTTTAACTATTTTTATGAATAATCTCTTATTATTTCCTTTAAATACATATTTTGGGTAAAAAAGCAATAGAAAGTCAAAGACCCAAATTAAAACCCTATGAAACTTTGTTTTAATAACACTGGACGATAAGTTTTGTAAATATCTTGGATTCCATATTCTGTTTTGTATAAAGGGTTGAAAAATTTATTTTTCTTAACTACCTTAAAAAAAAATTTTATAATTTCTTTCGAGCACAAAAGTAGCAGTTATAATTTTAACACCACTTTCAATTTAAGCCCTACTTTACATCTCTACAACTAAAATTGGCCAAGATATACAAATTAAAAGTGCTGAATGAAGGGATAGAAATTCAGTTTTTCTGAAAATAGCTGCATTTTACTGGTGGAACAGAAATTACAGTAAATGTTTTGCCAGCTGTATTCCAACAAAGCTATTCCAACAAAGCTATTCCGAACATATGTTTATATAAACCGTTTTCATAATAGCTTCCAAGAGATTTCTTTTATTGCCAGTATGATGGCTATAATATTGGCTTGGCATAAGTAGTAATATGAAAAGATGCCAGAAAAAAAGAAAAGATGACTTGACCAGGAATCAAACTCAGGACCCCTGGCATAGAAGCCAGATTATGGAATATATTATATATTTATAACCTGAATATATTATAACCATTTATGCCAGGTTTGTGCTACCTCATTGTTTGTCAATATTTCCTTTTTAATACCCATTAGCATGTTCCCAGCCTTTTTCAATTATCTTTGAGTTGCTTCTTTGGGTTTTGGAGGCAGGCTATCTTACAGCAAAAGGTGAACCGTATTTTGTGCGAGGGTGTATCCTAAATTTCACTTTTTTAGTTTGAGGGATGCAACAACCCAAACTAACTTTTTTAAAATAAAAATGATAGCAATTTCTGACAGGTAAACTTTTAATATTTTCAAAATATTTTATAAAAATCTGATCAATATTCAACGTGTATCAGTTTTATTCTAATGGCCCTCCACTAAGAGGTCAAATGTGAAAATTTCTTTTTTGTTTCATTTTTATAGCAGACTGATCATCCAGATTTAACAGTATCAAGTATTTCAGTTGATCCTGGACAAACTGCTGAATTAATGCTTACATTTGAACCATCTTCTCAAGGAACTATAACTAGGCAGTTAAAAGTTGAGTCTGTAGATTCTGGACAGTATTAGTAAGTATATTGCATTGGTTAATCTATATTTGTTAGAAAATTATATTAATGCAGTTTTTCTTAGTAGCAGTACTTTTATTTTTCGGCTTCATATTTATTGAGATCTGCTTATATTTCACACTTTCTACACTGTACCCCATGATAATCTCGACAGTTGCTTTCTTTTCACAATGTAGGCACAATGTGACTGCAGCTGCCATGACATGTTGCGTCAAGCTCATCCACTAATGTTTTTCATGGATGGCTGTCAAGTCACATTCTCTTGCTCTACCAGAACTACCTAACAGCTGAATTAATCACTATCTAAACACTGATAAATCACTATCTTTTAAAATATAATTCGGAGCATAACAAATTTTAAACTGAGCAGATCCTACTAAACACAAACAAATTCTTTCCTAGATAATCTGCAAGAATGGCTACAATAATAAAACAGGAAACTTTATAACCCAGAGGCCTGCAACATAAACTGATGTAGATGTCTGGCCTAAAATGTACAAAAATTTACTGTGGGAAGTTAATTTACAGTAGTTGACCAAATGAATAAGTACGATGACCAGATGAGAGCTAATACTGTTACCTACCAGTTCTTACAGTTTTGTACAAATAGCTTGGTGAACCAAGTCGAGGTTTCTTCTGGAACAAAAGGTTTTTGAACCTTCCAAACATTTTTTTTTTGCTTGGGCTACTTTTTTAAAACAAAGATATTTTCACACTGTTAATAAAGTAAATGCAATTTTGTTTATGGCAATTTATATTTTTCAGTTTCCCTGTTATTGCAAACGGATGTCTGCCAAAACCATCTGGGCCTTACAGTATTAAACCAGGGGAAACAATAGAACTTACATTGAAGAATGTATTCAGCACACCAATGGAATACAAATCATTTGTAGACTGCCCCGCTTTTGTAGTCAAGAATCCAACACTTCAGATACAACCAAAAAAGGTAGTTGCTGCATAATTTTTAAAATTAGGTATAAAGAATTGTGTGGGTAAGGATGTCATCCAAAATATTTAAGATTGTTTTTCTGTTACTTTTATACTTTGTTACCAACGTTAAATTACTGTTTTTTTAACCCTTTGGCATGAGCTAGAGCTAATGACTGATTTAACTGATTTGAATGAAAGATCTCTTAATAAGAATGAGTTTGAAAATTGGTATTTTTTGCTAATAATTGGTACATTCTGCTAGCTTTTTTGTACAAATAATAATTATAATTCACCAAAAATTCGAGTAATATTGCAACATCCATGGAAATTACCTGTTTGGAGGTTGATGTATTTGTAAATAGTTGCTTTTCCCTTCCTGTATTATTGAAGAACGATATGAAATTTTTAATATTCTCATCAATACTGCTTTTGATAGGAATGTGTGCCAATTGGAACGAATTTCTTCTATTAATTCAGGCAAGTCATTTACTTTACTTTCTCTTGCCCTCAGGATGCAAGTGCCTGCTTTCATATCGAGTTTTTTAAATAGTTTTCACAGGAAATAAATGTTTTCTTCAGGGCCCCCTGAACCCAAAAACATGTTTTTAGTGATTGGTCTGGGTGTCAACAAAATATCGCACGAATATATTGTATGAAGTTAAAACTTTGAACCTAAGATAGGTACCACTAGGAAACCTGACAAAGATTTTCATCAAAGTGGGTCAACCAGAACGTGCGATTTTTCAGTTTTTCTCAAAAATGGCTCGTTTTTTTTTTAATTGCCTCAACCACTTTTTTTTATTCTCTACAAGACAGGATACTTTTCTGAAAATCTTAGGAAGGCTAAGCTCATGGAAAAAACTTGTTCTTTTAAAGATTGTGGCCTTAAATGTATTTTTAGGTCTTAATACATTTTTGTATACCTATATACAATACTTAATGATTAATAAGTCAAGGCGAGCTCAACTATTTTTACATCCGTTATTATCAATCATGGAAAAAATTTTTGTTTTCATTTATAGGATGTTTTTGTTTATGAACATGTACAATTTACATAAAAATTTGATACATTATGAACAAGAATTAATCAAATTTAAAAGTACAGTTTAAATAAACTGTAGCATATATAGTATGATCAGATGTCTTCAGTGAATCACGATCAATTTTAGACCATACAAAGCTTTGAATGTGCTTTGTACATTCAGTGCTTTGAATGTACGCACTGCCCCCAACTTACCAATGACTTGCCAGCAACGTTGCCAATACTTGCTCTTGTAGCTCTGTTATATATTTTGTCAGCCATTTTTTTGGTCCTTCAATAACAATTATAACCTATGAATACAACACTCTGGCTGATTATATCATAAAAAGTATGGCATGTTAACACGCTCTATAATCATGTTCAGTATGAGATGCAAGACACGAGTTAACTACTGTGGTTCTTATACGGATGTGTGTGTAATGTTTGTCAACTGATACATCGTATGACAATGCTGTCAAACGTTCTGATTGGTCTAAACTCGTGGAACAGCAGAGCTCATCAACCGTGAAAAGCATTACAGTATATTTGTTGCTATTTATGTAATTATACTTCCTCTTTTCCAGGAAGCAAAAATTGCAGTTCAGATGTTACCTAAAACTGAGCTTGGAAATTTTGACTTTCCTGAGTTTCCAATTACTGGGAAATTGCAAGTATTATTGCTATCTGGACCTTCACAGATTAGTTGGACATTTTATTTAAGGGGTGTATTAAACACAGGTTCTTTTGAGAAAAAATAATTTTGTAAATTAAATTAAAATAAACTTCACTTTAAGCTTTAACATTTCTTTTCATTAAGTTAATTTAACAAGTTTAACTAATTTTACAGAATAGAATCAGTGGGTTTGATTTGAACCATCTGTTTTTTTTTCATTTAGTTAAAAAGTTACAGAACAGAATCTGTGATCTGAACAATCTGCTTTGCAGTCCAGCACTTGAATCATAGGGGCCGTGCCTTTGTCAATTTATTTTTCAGAAATGAAAATCTCAGCACTGAGATTTTCAAAGAACTCTCAATATTTCTCAGACTATGAAAGGTTTAAGCAGATTTCTGAATTACAAATCTGATAGTACAAGATCTGGGGGATTCAAAGAAAATCTGAATATTAACTCATTTAAGCCCAAATTTTTTTTGGGTTATTTTTCTTGATAACTGTTTGTTATATGTATTTAAAGTGACATGTCACATTTTTAATGATTTTTTTACGTTACTTTCCAATTTTCACTAAGTTTTCCGTGTGTCGACATGACACATATGTCGACAGTGAGCGTGAGTAATAATAATAATTATTAATAATTAATAATAATAATATATTAATAATATTATTATTAATAATAATAATTATTAATAATTAATAATTTTTTTAATAATTATAAATAAACGTAAAGATAAATAATACGCACTAAAAAAGTAAGCTTGTACTGAACGTTTACAAACTGAACGTTTCCCATGAATGTGCTGTTTGGCGCCATGCCTACCAAAAAAAGGCGCCATCGATTTATCGAAAGCAAGGTAAGCATCTCCAGGAAAAAGTTTCAGCCATCGCTCATTCAGCATTGTCCACATATTTCTTATTTTTCCAAATCGATCATTATTTGTAAGATTGAGTTATCACAGAAGTGCATGTACCTCATAATTTCATCAAACCGATTCCGGGACATTGCTCTTGATACTGCAGAATTATGTACATCTGACGAACACTCCCAGTACATCCTACTACGTGGCAAAATATTGTAGCCCGAAAAAACAAAATAGAAATATAGAGCCGTAAATCATTTCTTGATAATTTAATTTTTTTTTCTCTTTTCATCAGCATACTGAATAATAGTATCAATTATTTCCTCGTCATAAAAAAAGTTAAACAATTCTGTAGGTGAATAATCTTGATTCAAAGAATAATAGTATCAATTATTTCCTCGTCATAAAAAAAGTTAAACAATTCTGTAGGTGAATAATCTTGATTCAAAGAATAATAGTATCAATTATTTCCTCGTCATAAAAAAAGTTAAACAATTCTGTAGGTGAATAATCTTGATTCAAAAAATCTGGTAGAGTGAATTCTACTTGAGACTTATCTTCAATATTTATCATGTTGTTTCCATTCTCTATTATTACATATATTTATTTGTTTTGAATTTTTACTGGTATTTTTATCTTTACTATTTTTACTTCTGAAGGACATGACGATGTACTTGGATTCGGGAAATCTGCAATATCGCTCTGTATAGAACTTATTTCATCTTCAACCCCACTTCTGATATTTACTAAACCCTCGTTTGATATTTTGTTGCATACTAATTCTGCACCGGCACGTAGTTGGTTTCCGAAAAGATGGTTTATGTCCACTACTGGTTCATCTTCTTCATCACTGTCTCCATCACTCAGAACAGCATTTTATGGTGATTCAAAAAAACGGTAACATCAAGTAAATCATCATCTTCCTCCAATATGCTAGCAATTTCTTCCACGGCCAATCTAAAACGAAGGATAAGCACAAAGCATGTTAGATTCTTACCTATAGTCCTTCAGACCCACTGTCGACAAATGTAGACGTTAAAATTGGACTGGTCGTAAGTAACGAATTATCACCCAACTGAAGAAACTGACTTCATACCTATGTACTTACCTAGAGCGTTGTGTCATGTTGAAAAATGCAGGTGGTTTTTCCAGTTTAGTTCACGAATACGTTATGGCGCGAAAAAGAACAACGGTGTAAGATTACAACGAAGTAGATACCAACCTTTAATACAAAACAATTTTCCCTCGAATTCCATCACTCATTAATAAAAAAATTAAAAATTAGTGCCAAGTCGACAGTGGGCACAAATGAGTTAAAGTGTGAATTTCTTAAGTTGTTGAAAGTTTCATATTGCCAATTCTGAATTTAAAAAAAATCAAAAATTTATGTCAAATCCTCCCAGAAGCTGTATACAGAAATGCACCTTTGGGCAATATGAAAACCAACTCTTACAATAAGTAAACCAACTTACAGTACAAGTTATACTTATACTGTATTACTGCCATAAGTACTGGAAGTATGAGTTTGCTTTTTTTGGCAGCCATTTCTGTTTTGCAGCACACACCAAATTAGGGGTTTAGCAAACGTATGTGTTACCTATTTTTCTGAGGACTGGATTATGCTAGGCAACAAAGACCATTTTATTCAGCATTTCCTCCTCTTTGTATCTCTGCACAAGAAGCCTTATTCTTATTTGTACTCTTGTAGGTGAAGAAGTCCCTTAAAGTTTAAAGTTTGGCAACAGAATTTAATGCTAGGCAACGAAGACCAATTTATTCAGCATTTCCTCCTCTTTAATTTTGTATCTCTGCACAAGAAGCCTTATTCTTATTTGTACTCTTGTAGATGAAGATGTCCCGGTTTTATTTTTTCCCGGAATTTATTTTTTTTAATATTAAAAAAATTTTTTTTTTAATTACAAAATAAAACCATATTCACTATAGCAAGAATCTGAACACTGATAAATAAGTCTTTAAATGTATATGATTTTTTTAAAATTAATTTACGAGTTAATTATAATAATTATATAATTATTTCTTAATTTAATTCGCAAATTTTTGAAGCATATTTCTAGTTACATTTTTGCTTAGTGAATATGGTTTTATATGTAATTGTAATTACAGTATAACTTGGTTATTTCGAACTCTGATAATTCGAATAAACTGGTATTCCCCTTGAAAAGCATATTAAAATCTGAACAAAAATGGTATGCCTGATTCGAAGTTAAAAATAAATGTTATTTGGTTAATTCGAAGTTTTTCAAAGAAAGAATAAAAATGTTTGTTTAGCTAGGTTTTTCGTAAACAGGTTCTGTAATAAAATTATTTCTACCTGCTGCGTTTGGGTTGAAAATAGACACAATAGAGTGTCAGTTATTAGTGGTTAGTAAGCCTAATCTACGGAATTCCAGCCAGTATGCCGTATAGGCTTTGAACATTGTAAAGTGAATTTCACTTTCACACAGACCTGCACTGTATGATCGGTTTGGGATTTCCCTAGTTAAATTTACACCCACATTCTTGAACAGTTTTCAGTCACAGCACAGTAGGCCTACTGTAGAGTATACACGAGTGCATACGGTGTGTAGAATTTGTGTTGTACAATTTACATACAGTAGTACTACAGTACTTTTTTTTTAACTAGGTACAGTACATTTCAGTACTACTGAATTGTTTTCGTTACAGTTAAGAGTTTACGTGCAGTGCGGTTAAGTTCATTTAACAATGGCTAAGCGTGGTCCGTATAAGAGTTTAACTTTGGACGAAAAAGTTAAAGTGATTCAAGATGTGGAACGCGATACAAAAAGAAAGTGTGACATAGCTAAAGAATACGGAATTTTACCGAACAGTTTATCGTCTTTCTTAAAAAATAAAAACACAATTATGGAAAACTGGAATCAAAAAAACGGAAAATGTCGAAAGCGGGTAAGAACAGCCGAATATCCTGCAGTGGACGAGATTGTGTTTTGAAGTGGTTCAAGCAAGCTCGCGACCAAGTGATTCCTTTAAGACGTGGAACAATAATTCGTGCAAAAGCAGAAGAATTTGCAGAAAAATTACACTCGGGATTTTAAAGCAAGTACCGGTTGGTTTTCGGGGTTTAAAGACAGAAATGCAATTTATTTTTGAAATGTATGTGGTGAGAGCGAATCAGTGAGCAGCCGTTTAGTAGATAAGTGGCAAGTTGATTTAAAAAAAATTATCGAAAATTATCAACCGAAAAATATTTTTAATGTAGACAAAACCGGGCTAATTCTTTAAGTGTTTACCCAACAAAACATTTTCGTTTAGAAACGACAAGTGCAGTGGGGGGAAGAATAGTAAAGAAAGGATAACAATTTTGGTAGGCTCAAATATAGATGGGTCAGAAAAATTACAGCTTTTAATGATTGGCAAATCTGCAAAGCCGAGATGCTTTAAATCTGTTAAAAGTTTACCGGTGATTTACGAAGCCAACAGAAAAGCTTGGATGACAGCTGCATTGTTGGAGAAATGGCTTCTGAATCTGGACAAAAAATTCGGTCGGGAAAAGAGAAAATTTTTATTGTTTATCGACAACTGCACGGCTCACAACAACCTTCCATCGCTGAAGTGGATTAAAGTTGAATACTTTCCGCCCAACATAACCTCAGTTGTTCAACCTATGGACCAAGGGGTTATTAAAAATCTGAAACATTTTTACCGTCGACAGGTTGTTATAAAAATCTTAGGAGCAACGGATAAAAACCCAATTAATGTGTTGGTCGCAGCTGAAATGATACATAACGCATGGAACAAAGTTACAGCTTCTACGATAGCACACTGTTTCAGGGCTGCTGGTTTCAAGGTAGAAAATGATGAGGCTAATTCTTCTAAAGGAGATATTGTCTGTAACACTACTGAAGAAAACGACAATCCAAACTGCTACAGAATATGCGACGAAAATATTACACCTCCAGATGGCTGGGAGGATTTAAATGTTGATGAAAGCTACGAAGCGTATTTGAATGTTGATGCTGACGTCACCATCTGTGGAACTCTGACAGATGGGGAAATTCTCGAAGAGGTGATACAAAATACCCAGGAATCGTCTGATGAAGAAGAAAATCAAGACCTCCAACCCAAGAAACCGATTCCATCCACTTCTGAAGCAATTTTGATGATCGCGGGCTTAAAAAGGTTTGTCGAAGCTCAGTCTAACGTTAATTATGAAATTTTTTGTGCTGTGAGTGAATTAGAAGATTTTTTTAAATTTTTTTTTTATTTATACAGGTCGCATCAACTTCTAATGGTTATTAGCGACCACAATAGGAGTTATAAATACTAATAACAGTAAAAACAATAAATTCATAAATTAAAACATTAAAAGTAAAAATTAGTAGGCTTCAGATTTTGTCTTCAACAGCGATATAGCGTAGAAATTTCAAAATTTTGTAACAACTGTCTTTACACCTAAAATTGTTTTGAAAAGTTTCAGAAATACCAAAAAGTGTACGGGTGCCTTGAAGTTTTCTACATTCTGAAACTATATGCGAAACCGTTGCTTTTTCGTCGCAGAAAGGGCACACTGTCGGCGTAGATTTTGTGAGCAGGTGTTGGTGTGATATATATGAGTGCCCAATTCGCAATCGGCAGATGACAACCTGTTCCCTGCGATTATGAAACTCGGGTAGAGGAAATTCTCCTAAAGTTTTTCGTACCATATGGAGTTTCGAAGGTGCCATCTCGGTCCACCTATAGTTCCAGAATTCAAATAGTTTTCTGTTGACGTGTGCCTTTAGGTCAGAATGAGAGACCTGATGGAAATGTTCGTGTAAGTGAACAGCACTCTTGGCCGCAAGATCGGCTTTTTCGTTGCCTGGAATCCCTACATGAGACGGAATCCAGGTAAACACTATTTCAAAATTGTGTGCAGTCAAATCAGAAATTAGCTCTTGGATTTCTTGAATTATTGGTACATGACACTGGACATTTCCCATTGCTTGCAGACCAGACAATGAATCGGTGAAAATAACATATTTAGGAGTTAAATGTTTAAATTTTTTGAGAGTACAGAGTATACACTTCGCAGAAGAAAGACGAACATACATTATTAAGTTTAACTTGTATAGTCTCGTAGGGAAAGACAACAGCACATGTACATCCTTCTGCCGACCTAGATACATCAGTGTATATCATATTATACTGTGAAAATTTATTGCTGAGTTCATTAAAGTAGGTTTTGAAAATATTAGGATGAGTTGATGCCTTACAGAGGGCTGAAAGTGATATATTAATGTTTGGTGAAACAGATAACCAAGGAGGGATTTTAGAATGCATTCTTGAAAAGACTGGCGGCAGCTTACTTGAAATTTTTGACAAAGAAACTTTAAGACATTCCCCAAGAGGCAATGGAAACGATGCGTTGGACAGATAAAAACCAGAACAGCTGTTGTGAAATATAGCTTGGTAACAAGGATTGTCTGGAGCAGCAGCGACATGCAGCGCAAAAGCAAACAAAAGTTTCATTCTCCTGATCTCCAACGGGTATTCTGCAGACTCAGCTAGCACGCTTAAAACAGGACTTGTAATGAAAGCTCCTAGCGCCATTCATAAATTCGATGAGTGAATAGAGTTTAAGGTGTCTAAAATATGTTTCCTTGCTGAAGCATAGATGATAGATCCATAATCAAGTTTTGCACGAATTTGTGCTTTGTATGTTGACAAGATAACGTTTTTGTCTGCGCCCCATTTACTAGAAGAGATGGATTTAATAATATTCATTCTAGCTTGACATTCCTTTTTGAGATTGAAGATGTGAGTCCTCCAGGAAAGTTTATCGTCAAATAGAAGACCAAGAATTTTCAGTTGACGAACTTGCTGCAATTCATGTTGTCCAAGATGAAGGTGAATATCTGGTAAGTTGAATCTATTTCTTGAGAAAGTTATGAACCGAGACTTGTTTCCAGAAAATTTAAATCCGGATTTTTCTGACCAATTATTCAATTTAGTAAGGGATTCTCGCAGAAGCTCTTGTGTGGTCTTTAAATTTTTCCCCTTACAAAAAAAGGTGACATCGTCGGCGAAGGCAAAGACTTTTACTGGAGAAGTGACAACGGAGATAGCTTCATTAATAGCTACTAAAAATAACGTTACACTCAAAACTGATCCCTGAAGTACACCATTTCGTATCGGAACAGCAAAAGAGTATAGTCAGTTACAACATCCGCAACAGAACGAATGTATTGTGAGTTTTCCAATAGACTTTTAAGTTTTACAAAATCCAGGGGATACTCTGTGCCAGAGGAGGACAAGAAATCACGAACTGAGCTAAGTTTTTCATCAATGGTCTTCGTTTTCTCAGATGGGTTATCGGTTTTAGATTTCTTCCTTTTATCAGGTTTATGACGGGGAGTCTCTGGAGGAGTAGGTACACAAGCCTCCGTTGGATGTTTTATAGATGTTACGGTCTCGGAACCATCAGACGTGGACAGCGGGCGTTTTAAGGTTAAAGGAGTTGGATTAGAAGGTGCCTTCAGTTGAGGAAATTCATCATCACAAATATTAGTAACAGCTTCCTTTGGACCAACACGACCATGGGATACAGCTTGAGGAGAAGGAAGTGGAAGGTCAATTTCATTTGTCTCAACATTATCTAATTTATCATCAATACTGTCATTGTTAGCTTCGTTTACAACAGTTGAGGGTGGATCAGTTTCTTTGCAGTTTCTTGCGATATGTCCAGCTTGTTTGCATATGAAGCAAGAAACTGAATCGGTTGAGAAATATAACCAAGTAGCTTGTTTCATCAAAATCGATTTTCATCGAATCTGGGAGATTCTGAATGTCATCAGGATGGATATAAACTTGATGACGGAAGCTAAGGATGTGTGTGAGCCCTGGTTCAGAGTAGCCCGCGCGAAGCGACGTAATAGACGATCCTACTTGGATGTTTCGATGGAGTACATTTAATAGGACACTATTCGGTATTATCGGACAAACATTCGATATTATTACACGTTTTAATTTTGTTAGTAACGGCCTAACTTCAAGTTCTCTATTTCCTATGATAAACGTTTTTCTCTCATCCGTTAATTTATTGGCTATTTCTCTGCTTGCAAGATACATGCAAACGCGATTTCGTGAGATTCTTGAAACAAACCGAATATTAACAGGGTTAATTACTTTCCCGACGGTTTGGACATATGCTTTTAGTGGGATCCCTTCTATTGCATCTAGAATAATGGCGTGGTCTTTAGTCGGTACGTATTCTTGTTGTGTGATGTTAGCGTAACTTTTTGTATTTTTCATGTTGACATTATTTGACATTGTACTTTCGGAATTATTAGTTGGGTTAACTTGGTTCTGTGTGGTACGAGGTGCAGTTAAATTTTTGGACTGTTAGCGTAACTTTTTGTATTTTTCATGTTGACATTATTTGACTTTGTACTTTCGGAATTATTAGTTGGGTTAACTTGGTTCTGTGTGGTACGAGGTGCAGTTAAATTGTTGGACATGTTGAATGGCGAGGCACAAGAGTGCACTCAACCCAGTCCCAAATATAGTTGTTATTGATAACTGTCGTTCTCAATTCAACTCAAAAAGAACCACCAATCACCGTACGAATGTGACTCGCAATTTCAGGTTATGATAAATAATTTAAAAATTATTTACCATACACAGAAAAATTATAAATGTTTAATACAAACTATTTACCTGTGCAGTTACATAGTCCAATTATATGACTGTTTTTAACATTTAAACAAATAAAAGAATAGATTAAACAAAAAGAAACACAAGACGTAAACAAACACAACTCACTTATCAAACGTTGTTCTTCCTTTCTTTTTTTATAAATTTTGTTTAATATGTACTGTATTGCAGTACTGAATTTCAGTAATACAGTACATACTGGAGATACTTTATGTCTAATACTGTACTATAATGTATACAAAAACATGTAAATCGGAGTTATCTGTTATATTGACGTTACATAGTGTAGTACGTATAACAAAAGTTCGAATTTTGTAATTTTTTTAACTTTACAATACTGTTCCATATGATGTTGGTTATTTCGAATTTTGGATAATTCAAACTTTTTTCCATTCCCCTTCAGGTTCGAATTAACCAAGTTTCACTGTACATAAATATACATAAAGGGGCATTTTTACCTACAAGGGTTCAAATAAGAATAAAGCTTCTTATGTTGAGTTACAAAATTGAAATGCAGAATATTAAAAAAGAAATGGCCACTAAAAAAATAGGCTGCAAAAAAATTTAATCAAATCATTTTTGATATTTCCAGTACATGTGGCAATATTTTTATTGGATCACTTCATATGGATTGACCTTAACAGAATATTAAGTTCACAGTGCATTATGCACAGAAATTAAATTATTTATACATCTTAACCCTGTTCACACTGGTAATTCTAATTTTAGATTATGCTGAATGGATTGTGGTTGGGGCAAAACTTGATTCTGCAAGGTCAGTAAACTTGGGAACCGGTAAATATTGTACTTTTCTAGTAGGGAATTCTTCAATGCATGTAACTGTGATTGTTAAAAGGTTTAACTTTATTTTATTTTTACTTTTATTTAAATTTTTTTTGATCCTTAAGGAACAAATAAAAAAATAAAATAAATATACAAATAAAAAAAATTTAAAAAAACAAAACTGCTTCCTTCTAACACCTACAGAATTTTTCAAAACTCATAGTTGTACGGAAAAGAATTTTCTGCATTACTTTGCTTACAGCTGTAACTTAAATATAATAGTAGCTCTGTGACATCACCGTAAAGAATGTTAAATACCATCCCTTCATGCTTTCCTGCGATGTGAAAATGGACTAATGTTGAACATTTTGTAACTTCATCAAATATTTATGGAAATTTAAATAAAAAAATAACATTTATATTCCCGTAAACTCTTGTCTACAAACTATTTTACAAATTTTTTTTGCTTAACTGAAATTTAAGCCCGTTATAGTAAAAAATATTAAGTAAACACAAAAATTTTTGCTCACCTAAACGCAAAGAATTATTAAGCGATTTTGTTGTAATTATATTCAAAAGGCGCGAATGTATCATATGAATCAACTGCAATTTTTCAGAATTTTTCATAAGTAGTGACGTTAGATAAACAGTTGTTTTGAGAACGCGTTTTGAATTTTGCAATTCTTCTGTTTAACGAGTAACAGTCCATTTCCAAAAGGTTAATATGTATTTCCATAATTGAGGGGTAAGCCAACTAACTATCTGTGAGGCACATCAGTCAAAAAAAAACCAATGGAACATAAAACCAATTGGTGAATTTTGAGTACAAAATGCCTAATTTGAAGGAATTCTTTTTCACAAAAAACACCTGTTGGTTTGTTAGCCCATATTTCCACCACTGTGCAATTACTCAATACTAAAAACCAGAAGGGATAAAATTAATTGAAATTAAAAAATACACACTTGTCTGTACAATAATTTATATGTTTATTTCCAATAAATGAAAATATTAAAATTCATATTAGGAAATTCACTGATGTCAAAATTACATCAAAATAATGTCATTTATTAAATATCAAACAGTCCAGTAAGTAAATAAACATATTTAGGCATGCATTGTACATATGTAATGATACCATTATAAATTACAAAATATAAAAATTTCTTTGTAATACCACAGAGACGTGATAACATAAAACTAAAACTAATACATTACTAATACAAAAACTTTAATATAAGTCACATATAAAAAAAAAAGAACGAGTAAAGACAAGAGCATAAAAGACACTATTTTTTCTCTCTTAACATAATATCTATTACAGTTATAGTTTCAACCGATTTGTATTTAGTATTACGATATGAGAAGCTATTGAAAATCATACAGCATTCTACTTGCTTTTAACTAAATGAAGTATTATTAATTATAATTACTTAACGTATGTTAACTGACACTAGTCAGACGAAATTAATAATCAGGTACGGAATGCAGTAGATTATCTTTATTTTACTTGCTGTTGCTGCTGCTGCTGAACTGCTGGTGTCTGTTGCTGTTGCTGAGGTTGCTGCGTGGCTTGCTGACCAGTATTTGCGTTTGTACCATAGCTACCATAACCATAACCTTGCCATCCCTGAAAAAAATACGAGTCTCCGTTAACAAACATACTTGACATTTTTTAAATTTTCCAAAATTTTAAAAATTGATTACTCAAAAACCAGAGATTAAAAATTTCAAAAATTATATGTGTAGATCCTTGGAAATAATCCCAGAAATTTTCATAAAAATTTAAGGTAGTCAGGTTGAAAATGACCAGTTTTTGGTTGGTTTTGCAAGGAACGGCCCAAATGAGAGATAAAGATCATTTAAGACTAATTTATCCTTCTAAATACAAACAAACTTTGGGTTTCATGGCTGGTAGTTGAACAAAATTTTATTTTTTACTGAACTAAACATAAATACAAATGACAGAACAAAATTTTATTTTTTACTGAACTAAACATAAATACAAATGACAGAAGACAACATTTACAGCTTTTTATTGGTTTAGTTAAGTTTTTTAAATATGTATATTATCCTCTGATTATTGTGGATCCACCGAAACATGCCAGTAAAAAAATCAATTAATAAAAAGGTAAAAACGAGTTAGTTCAACACAATAGGTACATGGAAAAAATTGAAGTATCTTTGTAATTGATACTTGTATTGATGGTTTTGAGTTCTCAAGTGTATTATCCAACTAACATGACCAGCATGCAGACTCCTTTGGTATGCTTTCTTACGAATATCTCAATGTAAAAATACAGAAAAGATAAGACGTGTTTTTTACTTAACTACAAACCATTAAGTGTCAATCACAGCAAATGACATGCTATTAAATCTATTTGTTTGTACCCTCATTTTAAATGAAAACTGGGCTTCACAGTATCATCTGATGAATGATAGTATAATTTTAGCTAACCTTAAATGAATACACTAAAATTCTAGATTAAGTCCTTACCTGTGACCATCCTTGTCCATATTGTTGATTGTAATACTGCTGCTGCTGTTGCCAATTAGCATAAGGGTTTTGGTTATTGGCATAGCCTTGACTGTACTGTTGATTATAACCAGGTTGCTGCTGCTGTCCATATCCTTGACTGTATCCTGTAATAGAAACAGAAGTGCAAATTAAAAAGTAAAACTTCTTTTAAACATGTCTAGAGGGTAAACAGCTCAACTGATCATGAGTGAATCAGTAACATGAAAACCAAATGGTTTAACGGCTACCCTCAACAAAATAAATCATTTTGTACCAAAAATTATACAAATATATATTTTTTCCGTTTGTACAACCAACAAGAGCATACTTTTCAAACTAAAGAAACTGGCAACAATAAAAAATGGTCTGTAAGCTAGTAGTACTAGCAAAAAACTAAACCTGCGACCCTCTGCTTTCTAGTTAGCCCTCAATAATTTTGTCACAAAAGCAGCAATACCAACATTTTTTCATGTAACCAAATATTTTTAACACTCTAATCCACAAGACCACCAGAACAATGAATCATAGTTCAAGAACTGTGCCTATAATGTTAATTGATAATATTTTTTTAGATGTGGCAATTAAGTACCAAAAATTAGTCACTCAAACACAAGCAAAATTTTAACTCTTTTAGTGCCCGGGGCCGATTAAATCGGCCGCGATGCATATGCGAGAAGTGCCATGACCGATCGAATCGGCCACCAAAAGTTTTCTGCTTGTAGTTCCTACAAATACTAACAGATGGTGTTTTTGTTAACATAGCTGGATTCCTCATTTTTTCAACTTTAGATTGATTATACAGTATTAACCTCTTTGGATAACGCATGATCGAAATATAATCGAAGTGAGAAAATGTTTCGACTATCGAGTTTGTTGGTGGATTACTGTTGCTTTATGTTTACCATAACCTCGTTTAGACAAAGTGTTTAATTTTTAGCAAACTAATTTCTTGTTATTAGTACATTTTGTGTTTTTGAAAAAAAATTTGGTAGAATAAACGGTATACTTTATTACTTGCAGCAACTTTTTTGTAGTTTCATTTTTCGGTAATCGTTAGTATAATAGATTTGCTTAGTTTGTGTATACTTTTGTGATAATTTGACTGTTATCACTATGTTTAGCCTATGATACTTTGATTTTTGATTAACTTTATGTTTATTTTCCTAACAATATATTGTTTAATTAGTTTTCTGTGGTTTGTTTCTAATATATGCCATTTAATCTTCATAAACCGGGAGTCGACAATGACAGACTACGTGATTTATTTGAGAAAAGTTTGCGTTTCAAAGGAAACATTGTCTGGGTTTTCCTTCTGAAAAAACTTCAATTTTTGGAGCAGTAACTTAATTTTTATACCAAATTAAAGAAAATTTTCTACTGCATATAACTAAATATAAAAACCCAATATTGTGATATTGGGGTTGGTATTTAATCATTAACTTAGTTTTTTTTACTACATGAATCAAAATGTTTGTGAATTTTTTAAAAAAATTTATGTAAAAACTAATCGAAATAAATACAATATTCAGAATCAGCACATTAAACTTAGAATAAGTACCAATTTTAGTAACAATAGTATGAGTACGTGAGTAAGTAGTTGTAAGTGAATGTATTTCAAAAACTTAAAAACTGACTTGGCAATTTTAGCATATTCTGTAATTTAGGCCTCTGCACTAAAAGGGTTAATATCAACCTTCACAATAGTCTCCCTCTACCTCTACACAACGATTCCAACGTTGCTCCCATGGTTGAGAGCATCAGTGGTAATCCTCCGAAGTTACTCCATTCAGCACCGCAGTTACAGCTTCCTTAACCTCCTTTATGCTGCCATGATGACTTCATCTTTGGGAATGAGAAGGAGGCGATATCAATTTATCAATTACTGTCTGGCCGACAGGAACACTCACAATGAATGATGCCCCGGATATAGAAAAAAAACAATCAAAACTGCCTTCAGTCGCGACTTGTGGACATCCTCGCTTTCGTTGGCCGCTCCCCACCTTTTTCCACTCACTGCTGACTTTGTTTACAGATCTCGAGGTCATATTTATATATCCAGTTTAATTTTCCGTGACTATCTGACTCATCCAATCTCTGCCGTCGTTCTGAATGTGGGACAACAAATCCTCGCTCGCAATGTAAGCCACTCATTTTCAGGACGCCACTAAAAAAGTTACTATTGAAAAACACGCATAAAACACAAACAAAATGTGTTATCTACTGCAACTAAAGGAAGGTCCTCTATTTCTGGTCATATGTTTACGAACGACACAGTTGCCAATTCCCGAGTTATAACTAAATGTGTTATCTACTGCAACTAAAGGAAGGTCCTCTATTTCTGGTCATATGTTTACGAACGACACAGTTGCCAATTCTCGAGTTATAACTAAATTTTTGAAACTTAATTGCACCTATTACAACTACAATTATGTAAATTATGAAGTATGAACTTGATAGTTACCTTGTTGCTGTTGCTGCTGCTGTTGTTGTGGATAGTTCTGTCCCCAACCCTGTCCATAGGATTGTTGACCCCAGCCCCCCCAACCTTGCTGTTGACCGCCTTGAGTGTATCCACCCCATGATCCTCCACTTTGCTGATTACTCTGCTGTCCTTGGTTGTTCTGGTTTCCACTGGTTTGCATTGTTTGCATGTTACCTCCTCCTCCTCCACCTCCACTTCCACCACCACTTCCGCTGCCACCTCCACCACCACTTCCTCCGCCTCCGCCGCCGCCTCCACCACCACCTTTCTATAAAAAGAAAGAACAACCATTTTCAGTTAAGACAGTTTCTATTTCTAAGCTAGACACATCATCATCATCATCATCATCACAGGCACGAATTGTGTTATGTTACTACATAAACAAACACAAAATAAATCTAAAATAATTTATTGCTAGAGTCCCAGCTCCGTGCAGTTGGAAAGAATGCAATGCATTGTTATAGTAGTGGGAGAATGAATGAAAGTTATTAGCGTTTCACTGCTGCTGCATTTGTAGTGGTAGCTTGTACTAACTAGACTAAAAAAAATTTCTATCATCCGGTGCATTAATTTAACAAATACCTACCGGGTTATTAACTTGGTCGGATTCATAATATTTAACTCACCAATTTATATCAAAATATGTAAATAAATAAATGTAATAAATACAAACAAATATGTTAAATACGGAAAATTTGAAAATGAATGTTTTGTATCAAGAGTAATACAACAATCGTTCTCCCAGTATGCGTCTCTCAATCAATAAACCTCACCCGTACCTTCACCCCGCAACTACACGGGAGCTTGGAACCATACAATAGTTACTTTTAACTAGTTGTATTTCTTCTAAGCTAAGACCCACTGTAAACAACATTTAACAAAGTAAGGTTGGATTTGCTGTATCAATGCTACGTGAAACCAGATGACTGGCGCCCATTATGCCAGATATCCAATGAATATGTTTATCAAGCCCTCTGCATATTGACAATTTTTAATGGCTGGTTTTTAATCGCAAGCATATTGCTGTCCGTACCCACTTATAACTTTCTCTTTCTATCCCATCAGCATTTTTACTGAATCTGTTTATGCGGTTGTATTTTCTTCCCAATAAACAACCAATCTAGCAATTAAGATGGATTAGTCACTAAACTTCAAAAAGCCAGTCTAAATAATAAAAATTATTAAGTTACAATTCACTGTTCTTACCTTATTATTATCACGGTTACGGTTGTGCTGTGGTGGTGGACCTCTATTGCGATCATAACCACCTCCACTACCACCTCCTCCTCCTCCGCCACCACCACCGCCGCCACCCATTGAGCGTGGTGGTCTATCATAATCACGACCACCTCCTCCTCCTCCACCTCCACCTCCCATACGGCCTCCAGGGCCACCACCGCCTCTCCAGCCACCGCCGCCACCACCCATGTTGCCCATACGATCATTACCATATCGTCCACCTCCACCTCCACCTCCTTGATTTCTGTAAAAACAATAACATATTTTCATTAGAGTAGTACCTCAATAATCAGGACTTTGCTTAACACATTCAGTGCTAGAGACTCGCCTAGCCAGTCATGGATAGGTGTTATCGTCA
This sequence comes from Catonia carolina, assembly GCA_035578175.1. Classification (NCBI taxonomy): domain Eukaryota; kingdom Metazoa; phylum Arthropoda; class Insecta; order Hemiptera; family Achilidae; genus Catonia; species Catonia carolina. Next base: position 55,955,966 of record JAQMRL010000002.1, read on the forward strand.
CACTGCCATCTCACCTAGCGGGTTCTGTTTTGTTATCATTTTAAGTAATTCTGGAGGGACATCACCTGCCGGATATCAGTTTGTCGCTATTATATAACCATCAGAAAGTTTTTTCTGTGCAACCGTGCAGTTCGTTTTTGAATTTTCGTCATACAATCTTCTACAATTGTATAGTATACTCGTTCAGTATTTTTACAGGTTTTCAGAGTACAGTTGAAGCCGTGAATTTAGTATCTTTGCAGGTACCGATTCAAACAAAATAGCTTACACTTTTAGATTTACTTTAAAAGTATATTTTTGTAGTTTAAAATTATATAAGAAATCACGAATAAATCGTAACGGTAAATGGATAAATCTGACAAGAAATATATTTATTATAACAGGCGAAAAATAAACCTAAAAAGAACATTGAATTGTTTACTTTTATGTTATTAGCAAATATAAATACATTTATAGGTCGCAAATAAAATAAATCTATAAAAACGTTAGTAACATAAGTTGTAGGGGGTACATAAAGCAAGCAGAGTAATCACTGCATGAGTAATTAGCCCAAAAGGAGAAATACCTCGTAATTGCTCAGCATTGAATGTGTTAAATAATCTTAATTTGGACTTTGCTTAATCCACATAGCCATTTGACATCAGGTAATAAAAATTACATACTGCTATTTTAGGTTTGCAAAGATGAAGCAAACAAAGCTAACAAGCTGAAGCCAAAACTTCGCATACAGTAACAATGAGAACATATCTGGATAAAATGAACATTTTAAGGGGAGAAAGGAAGCCCTATGTTAAACCTATTTCACTAATTAAACTTGTTAATTTAAACCTTTATTACTGTTAAACCTATCTCACTATTAAACTTGTTAATTTTACAAATTACTTGTTATTTACAAATGGCTACAAAAGTCACTGATCCTCACTACCCTTTTCCATCAATTTAAAAAAATGTTGTGACATTTTTATTGCTTAACTAATTTTTTTCTCAATTTTCAACAGAAAATAATTTTTATCTTAAAAAAAACTCATAATATGTATAGTACTGAGAGAGGATCCATAATCTAACGATAGCATATTGAACACACAAAAAAATGTAGCTTTCTACATTCAGTAGTTTTTGAGAAAATGGGTCATTCATCATAAAAAACTTATTTTTCAAAAATCTTAAAATAAATTTTAGTACCAGCACAAAACAATTAGAGCACACTGTTCACGGAAATAAAAACAAACTACTTCACAAAATGAATTTGTTGCAACCAACATAACCTACAAACATTTCTGTTCAAAATTATGTATACCACTATATTCTAGGTTACACAGTTCTACAAAAAACAATTCACTGGAACTAATCTAAAAAAACTTAAAAATATGTAAATCTGAAAAATAATTTTCAAAAATTTATAACATAAATTATACAGAAAAGCCTACAAATTTAAATAAAAGGTAAAAAACCACAACATATTAATTGGGAAATTATTGCTTCATACCTCCCCCCCCCCCCCCGTTAAGGCATTTCCATTAGAGCTTGTAACATTTAGTATTTATTTCTAACTTTTTTTAACACATGAAAACAAAAGACAATCAAAATAAAATTGGTTTTAAAAAAAATTTTAATTGAATCGGACTGGGCTTTTAAAAAAATGAAATTTAGCATATTTAGATATTAGTTAATTATTATTATTAAAATATATTTTATTAAGTCTATCTCAGCTGTAACATTTAGTATTTATTTCTAACTTTTTTAACACATAAAAACAAAAGACAATCAAAATAAAATTGGTTTTAAAAACAATTTTAATTGAATCAGACTGGGCTTTTAAAAAAATGAAATTTAGCATATTTAGATATTACTTAATTATTATTATTAAAATATATTTTATTAAGTCTATCTCAGCTGTTATTGAATCAATATTTAATAGTTTACCGGTTAATGTTCTATTCTTATAGTTTCTGAAGTCCGTCGTTCGCCTCAAGAGTTTCGTTCAATGTTCTGTTCATATTTAATATATTTCTTGCCGTAATTTAATAAAATAATGTTCTTTCACTAAATTTTATTTCATAGCTCTATCTGTGATTTTATACTATAAATTATATAACAATTTATATTTTTTTAACACATTCCATAAATCAAACCGCACACAAACACAACCTTCCTCTTCAAACTGCTCCGGTCAACAGCACACCAAATCAAATACGCAATCACTTATATTAATAACTTTTTGTTTGATAATTTTTAAAACTTTATAAATGTTTACATAATTATCAATAGCAGTCAGGTTATAAACACATGGTTATTATCACCTTGTACATTTGTAATGCTACAAGATGATTGTTCCAAGAAATTAACTCTAAAGGAAAATAACAAAGATCAGCAGTTTCTTCAAACCTGAACATGTTGTGTGTATACTTGGTTCATCATAAGAAAGATATGTCAACAAATAATGATGTTACTGAGCATGCACATTATTTAAAAATCTGTACACGCTGATTAAAAAGTAACAAAATATTTTGAAGTATTTTAATAAAAAATATTTTTAAAAGTATTTTTATAAATGAAACTGTAAGGCCAACGTCATACATCATGACTGATGTTTTAAGTACCGATCAATTTTTATTTTATGTCTAATTGATTAGTCATCTAATATTAGTTCAGTCACTCGTTATTTCACAATGGAATTTGACGATGACTAATCCAAACCTATAAATCTCTCTCCACATTTTTGACAAAGAACATATCATCGTTATATGCTACCAGTTCGCTTTTGATATTGTATTCTCGCACCAAGGAATTTAGTGTTACAGTATTTTTTGTTTTTTTCATTTCTATTTGTTTAATTCTGCACAAGGTTACAAGCATGAATTAGTTATCATTGTGTTGCATTTTATCTGAGTCACCGCTTTATCAGCTGATTCGGTAACCGCTGTTTGTTTACTCGACATATCTTTCTTACTATAAACCGCGTAGTCAAGTGATAAGCCTTAGACGCTCATGTTCTAAGTAATACTACATTTAGGTCTCCTATGCTTTGTAAAACCTAATGCCATTAAAGTACATGTACATAATGGACATTGAGTATTTAATAACATTTACTGCATTTTTTATCAAATAACTGATGAACTTTAAAAAACACAAAAATATTTTACCTATCACGCCACCTGTCACCACCACCGCCACCACCTGGGCCACGACCCCAACCACCTCCACGATCACCGCCACCACCTCCAGGTCCCCTATGGCGATCTAAACCTGAAAATAATAAATTACATAAATATAACAAAAACTAAATAAAACGGGCTGAATTCAGATTCCAATACTTAATTTTTTCCACATATATGTGTTAATCTAATGTTTAATCAAAGATCAACTGACATACGAGGGCCATTCGTAAAGTAAGGTCCGAATCGCGGTAACTAGCCACACGGCAAGCGAACAGCGCAATGCGCGACGACTTCCAGCATGGCTTGCGTACAAAACGACATCATATGCAGTAGTATCTTTGTTGTGTGCCGTTTACTGTGCATCTTTAAGATGTTTAAGACAACTGATCATCCCGCTGACTGCGAAATACGGTCAGTGATTCGTTTTTTGACAGCAAGGAACGTTTGTGCAGTAGATATTCATCGACAAATAAGTTAAGTGTATGGCCCTAATGCAATGAGTGACAGTAAAGTGCGCAAGTGGGTAAGATCTTTCAAGAAGGGAAGGGATAATGTCCATGATGAAACGCGATCTGGCCGACCATCAGTGATCATTGAAGATTTGGTTAAAGCCATTGAAGAAAAGATTCGTGAAAATCGGCGATTCACAATTTCGTCATTAACATTGGAATTCTCGAACTTGAGTAGAACAGTAGAGGTTTCTCGGCGGTAAGCGCTTCAACTCTGATGACGAGGTGAAAGAAGCTGTTCATGACTGGTTATATTCGCAGGCGGCAAAGTTCTACGACACTGGTATTCAAAAGCTTGTAGAACGTTATGATAAATATTTAAAAAAAATGGAACCTATGTAGAAAAATAGATTAAGACGTCAGGAATTAAATAAAACAAGGTTTTTGATCTAATCTGTTGTGGTTAATTTTTTATGCAAAAACGGACCTTACTTTACAAATGACCCTCGTACATTCTTCTTCTTCTTCTTCTTCTTCTAGTGCCAATCTGTTACCGGATGCTGGCTATCATTCTGGCAATGCTGATTTTATTCACTGCTGCATTAAAAAGTCCCGTAGTGGATGTTTCAAACCATGTTCTCAAATTCTTTAACCAGGATATTCGTCTTCTTCCAATGCCTCTCTTGCCCTGTACTTTTCCTTGTACCTCGTACATAATCAACAGTAATTTACAAACAATATAATTTGCAAAGCTCTTCTTCATGTAGGAAAGATTTGACGGCAAACATTTATGTATGCACTACCCACAATTTATAATACTTAAATTTGTTTAACAGAGAATACTTTAACGTTACAGAAAGTAACCAATTATCATCAACTAACTACAATAATAACTGTGTAAAAAACGTCCTGGTTTTTACAAGTTGAAAAATACTGAATAATTAATACAATGTTAATACTAACTTTATGATTACCTTATAATAAAAACAAATTGATACAACTTCAGTACAACCTAATTAAATTACTATCATCGAGACTCTGTAAGTGATGAATTAAAAGAAGTAATAATAGCAATCTAAATTTTTTTTTTTTTGTTTAACGTCAGACTGTTCTGCAATTACTGCTAATGCAGATGGTGAAGGATGAAATGATTTTTGTAATATATGAAAATATGCCGTGCCTGAACGGGATTCGAACCCAAGACCGCATGATGAGAGGTGAGCACGTTACCAACTATGCCAATGCGGCCGGCATTGGCGTAGTTAAATCTAAATACAGTTAGCTGATCGAAGCTAAACAGTTTGATGGATAACTGTAATAATACATGAATTAATTAGTGTAATATAATTATATGATGCTATTGATAATGTTAAAGGAATGTCTTTTAACTGTAAGCACAGAAATATTTATGTTATTAACCATAATTTAGTACTAATAAATTTTTTATATGATTCATGTATAGTTAGTATATAATAGTGTAATTTATTAAACTAGACATAAGCTGCAATGTTCATAATACATTTTCTTTAAGGCTCATGTTATAAATTAGAAAAGAAGAAACGCTATCACTAGTTACATTGTCCATATTTGTCCTTTTCATTAAAGAGAACTGTACACTATTGTGGCAAACATCCAAATTTGATCACTGCTTTGCTAAAAAAAAATGTGGAACTGGCATGCATTTAAATAGACTCCCAGAGGAATTGTTCGTGTGAAGCAAGTCACCATATGAAATCACTCTCCTAACAGTTGTTATTTAACAATAAATAGCAACTTTCTGTCAATTAACTTACTGAATAATGTTAAACTTGAGGTAAACAAAAAGGAATACAATAAAATAAGCTGATATTGAAATGTTTCACTCCTCATAAACTTAATTTTTCTTACTAGAAATTCATTCAGAAACCTACACTTGAATCTTGTTATTAACACCTACATACTTTCCAGCCCACAGGATTAATTTGCAAACTTCAAAACATGGTTGGAAGTAAATAATAATTTATTATAATAAAAAAAACTAAATAATTAATATTAAAATTTTAAAAAACTGTTCCCTTACCTCTGCTTCCTCTCATTAATGGTGGTGGACCACCCCGCCTAAAGGGAGGTTTGCCATTGTGACGATCCTTACGGTCAAAGCCTATAAAAAACAGAAAGAGACTTGTTAATTTGTAAAAAGTATTAACTGATTGAACGTACAGCTCTATAGATATCTTCCATGTACCGTTGTGAAATACAATTGTACAAACAATGGAAGTTATGGTAATTCCTAATTACTATAACTTCAATTACTAAGGTAAAAAACCCCATTAAATACTGTATGGGAAAACCCATTGTTAGAATCAGTTACATTAATAATAGCAGTCAGATAATGAGTTTTAAATATAGCCAACTGTCAATCATCTGACATGATTAGTATTTATTAAGCGGGTATAATTCTCCTCCAGTGTTTTTGAGTCTTTCTTTTACCTACCAACTTAACCCCCAATCAATGGGGGGGTCTCCTTCCCACTGGCCCTCCAGGCCGGTTGGCTGGGAGAGGGAGGTTGTCAACCAGGTTTCCTGGTTCAAATCCAGGAAATTAAAATCAGTTCCCTTGGGACTTAGGTTTGGAACAGTTGGTTAAGGAGTTGGTTAAGGTTTGAAGAATTGACAAAGAGAAAGAGGAGAAGAAAATGGAAAAATATTTAATCGAAGTAAATTCATTTCTTATTTATTAAGGGTTTGTTAAGTTTTGTTTTTGTATTAAAATCGCGGCAGAAAAAATTTGGCTATGTTTAAAATAGGTTAGGGTAATTTAAGGATAAGGTTGTTTGTTAGTAGGTCATGTATTAAATGTTTTTGTTGAATGCTAAGAAAACTAGTTTTTATTTATTTTTCTCATGCTCATGCTCTACTGATAAGAGCTGGCACCCAATTTTTTTATTATAGTTTTTAAATCATATTAAAATATTTGCCCACCGGTATATTTGAAGGTGGTGAACTCATAAGACATCTTATTTCAACTACATGAATTCCCGTGAATGAATTTTTTTTAAAACTCGCACAATGTATTCATCAGTTACATTTATGACCTAAATAAATTAATAATCACAGTATATAAACATGAAAACTAATTTTGTTTACTAGAAATTCATTCAGAAACCCATACTTGAATACTATTAGCCTCATAAGAAACTTGAAATAACTAAAACTAACCCATTTTATTAACAATGATGCAATCAATTTACTGTACTTTTAAGCAGGCTACTATACTGCCCGTTCCCAAGCTTTGTGCAGCTGAGAGGTAAACATTACGTTACTACTACTGTGAGAGATTGTGTTAGTAGTAGTAACGTTTTACTTGTATTATGTTTGTAGTAATCGCAGGTACTATCCAAACTACATTATATTCTGTGTCGCCGTCTACAGCGAATAGTCAAAACACCCACATATGTCACCGCACTACACAGCGAAGAGCAGCGAGATGATTAGTACAGTGTTGTGACGTAGCAGTAGTTTGGTACTTCTGTCCCCCTCATCCCGTAGCTGCACAAAGCTTAGATTCATACAGTACTAAGTTCAATAGAACTGTACACCCTCATTATAACATTTACCAAGTCTTGGTAAATCACACACTTCATTTAACTATAAGTGTGTACATTTTTCTGCCACTAAAAAATTGTACCTTTTTCAAAATCCATTCAATTAAAAGTCTTTCTGACCCTTTTCAATTGGTTTTTTAATACGTGTACACTAGCAGAACATCAAGAATAAATAAGTTGGTTGAATCAAACAACTCTCAATTAGAATGTACTTAACTACAAAACTTCCTCACCTCCACGATGACCTCCTCTATAACCACCACCGCCTCCACCGCCACTGCCACCTCTGAATGGCCGATGATCGTCTCTCTTGAATCGCTTTTGACTTAATTGTTTCTGCTGTTGCTGGCCGAAACCTGCATCTCTAGCTTCTTTATTATATTTTTCCACCAATTTCCTGGCTTCTGGCTCATCAAGTTCTACGTAAGTCACTTCAGAAAAGATTTCACCTTTCTCGGGAAGCTTGAAATTTGCTATAAAACAACATCACAATTATTATTTTCTAATTTATTAAAATTACATAGATAATTCTAGATGAAAAGCCAGTGTAACTTTTCAATAACTAAGCACAGTAAAAAATGATCTCAGAATACCAACTTTTTTACAACTGCAATTAAAATAAAACAAATTGAGAACCGGAAGTAATTTTTTAAAAATAAGCAATTTTAGTTACTAATTATCTGTAACAATTTTATCTTAATTTAATATTAAATTAACTTACAGTAAATTAATGAAAAGTATACACTGACTTAATGAAACAAAAAAGGAATTTAAAAAATACTAACATCTGATAATGTAATTCAATTTAATCTGTTAATATTTGCAAAGAAAAAAATAATCTACAACTACTCTCATTGACATAACTGATAAAAAATACTAAAACAGTTTAAGAAAACGTCAAATTCCAATTAAAAAAAAACCAAATTAAGAAAATGACTTCTTAGTTAGTATATGGCAAAACAATAAGTATGTTATTAAAGTATTTAAATAACCTAGAAAATAAAACACAACTTTCCTGTGCAATAACAGATTAATTTTTCTTAAAAAAATAAAAATAAATAAATATGACAGGAGATGTTTGTGTAATATAGGTTTAAATTATTAGACTGAGGATAATCAAGAAACCAGAAAATATAAAAAAAGGCAAAGAAAATTTAAAAAACACTGAAAGGAATTTTAATATGACTGCTGTAGCGATATGACAATGATGGTTTGTGATAAGATTTATGGCAGTGTGACAGAAGTTATGTGGTTTCAACATCAACAAGAAGTTTGAAAACATGCATCAAGAGTTACTCTCACCTTTCATTTCCAGTACTGCTGAATCTGGAACATCTTTGCCATCTTCTGCTTCAACTTTAGCTACTCGTTTCTTGAACTCCTCGTCCGAAGGGACTATAACGACAGCACGCCGGATGAAGCCTTCATAGTTCCTCATTTTGCGCTTTTGCGCAGTCGGATAAACATTCGTCTGTAGTAAGTAAGGAGAGGTTTGTTGAGAGTGTTTTCACAATAAATATTGCGATTATTTCAGATCGCATCAAAACAATCATACGTGGTGATCAACCAACATAATGAAATAACAATAACACATTTCAATTGAATTAGAAATCCTTATCGTATCATGTAAAATCTTAATCATCTGCAATACGAAGAATCACTGCACAAAAATATTTGGCTTAAATATTATCTCTCAACCTCTCACGTCAGTTGTGAGTCACCAGTGTGAGCCACTCAGCAACTCTTCACAACTCCACCTTAAACAACTTAAAAGTTAAATTATACCACTCACCTTAGACCCATGATCCTATCAAAAAATAACAAATTTTTTGATCGGGTATGGGTCTTTACTTGTCGAACCCGTTGAATAATTCTGCCTGTCTTTGAAGAGAAAGATTACAAACATTAATGGTCTGACATCCAATAACCATGTTTATTCCTTAGTGAAAACACTATTCACTAAGAAATTAAACACAACAGACAAGTCTTAATTTTATTCAAAAATTAACTTTAAAATCCATTTTTAATATAGTGAAACATCATTTCACATATAGACATATGTAATAACACATCTTAAAACAAAAAAACATAATTAACCTAAACTAATATTAGCTGGCCATCTACTTTTAACGTACATAATATTAAACTGCTATTAACACCACACATTCAACATCCTACCTTATCATCCACCACCACTCACTTAATCTCTGACATATGTATCAGAAAATTTTAATTATACAATTCATGATAAGAAAAATGTGATGCTGAAATACATCCAAATTTCTTTTCAGTAATTTTAAGTAAAACAAAAGAAAGCCTATATGTTGCTTACATTAAGTTTTTATAAAGATCAACCACATCATCAGGCAATTCAAATTCATTGAAATCCGGTGGCAGCCTAATACACACCAATACTAACTATACTTCAAGTATATTTCGCCCTTTTTAATTAACATATAAAACTATTTTATCTGGTTTTGTACTAAAAACTCAAGTCTGCTTTCCACTATTTCAATTAATGTTGGATATATTTATATTACACAGATCATGTAATATTTTTTACTATTACAATTGTATTGTTACGTACAGTTGCTGAAAAGCCTTATTGAAGAAGACATTTCACAAAGAGGGCTGGTGGTTTCGATGTGAATAGTAGAAGGCTAACTGGTTTGCGTGCAAATAAAACCCATTATAGAGTTGGATCAAATGGAGAGATGCATTGTGGTGTTAATGTGCCAATAAAATTGCATTGATGACAACACCAAGCTGGAAGACTTCAAAAACTCAACGAGTGCAATGAAGTGTTGGTCACGCTTAATGAGTATGGTACATAGTTTTCTTGGTATAAGTTAACATTAATTGCTTGCATAGTAGAATCGACAAAAAAAACAATCTGATAAACAGAAAGTTTTTTATTCAGTGTTAATAATATGTAAAAAATAAAAAATCATAATCTTCTATATGACTCCTGTGGTTGACAGGTACTAAGTTATGCACTATAGGTTATTTATAATATTTTCTGATGGTTAGGACAACCCTCAGGGTTGATTTATAGTTCTCCCTCCCTTATTAGGTCTAAAGCTGCACACTAGGTCCAACAATAACCGGCTGCGTCCAACAATAACCGGCTGCACCTCCATTAAAAAACTACAGTATGTATTCCGCTTCCATGCGCTGAGTAGATATTTCTTTGTAATGTAACAAGAAATAAATAATGAACAAGAAATAATCTATATGAAATAAGATTATCAATCAATATGATAATTTTTTTGTTTCACATCCGACTGTTCGCAATTACTGCTAATACAGATGGAGATAGATGACAGATTAACACGAGATAAAAAATGCCACACCTGACCACAAATTTATTTTATTTCGTTACTTATAACAAAATGAACATAGCTTTGCCTACAGCTCCAATCTTGCCGTTTCCATACTTCAATTTTAAATATTCCAGAACTGATCGACCATGTTAATATGCTCTTGGTTGTCTTGCATTAACTAATACATGATATTTCTATTCAATAGATGTTAACTAAAATTTTTAAATTCCTAACAATTTTTATTGTAAATCTATAATTACGATTATCTGGATCATGAATTAATGAAACTGTTAAAATAAAATAAAATGATGGCCAGCTGATTATACAAGATACAATAAAAAACATCACCAGTGTTGTATTATAACTAAATCAAATAAATACATTAGAAAACCAATTCTATGCACATGACTCCATACAAACATTTGAGATCAATAATAGCTTACACACTACTGCTATATAATAATAATATCCAGATGTAGAATCACACGTTATGAATTAAATCTCAAACTGAAAATCAGTTTTATTACTAATCCTGCAGTAGCATTTTATCTCACCTCTAATGACCTCCTGTATGATGATGTATGTACTTACAAAGAAAATAAGACTATTGACTTACCGTAATATAAAATAAAATATTTACCAGTGAAATCTGTAACACAGGACTAGACTGTACTTTACTTATTAGTCACTTACCTGTTTTTACAATCGACCTTGCCTAGTCACTGAAAATAAATCTTAAAAAAGATCTTCTTACTTACCTTTAATAAATTATTGATAATTACACAATTCTAGTTACAATATGTAAAAATAAAATAAACCGTTATGGTAAACAAGTGTAAACAGATTAATTAAATGAAATATTTAATAACAAACAATTAATAGCTAACAGAATCTGTAATACTAAACAGGACTGAATCAGAAAAAATATTTAAAAGTCACATTGTACATTCAATGTTATAATCTGAAAATCAAATCAATGGTCACCAAATAAACCAGCAAATAAAAAAAAATCTTTACTAACTTTTTCTTTAACCCTTCAACGCTGTATACCACACAGAATATGACATGTTCTTATATAGAGCTGGTCTAGTGAGCCTTCGAACTATTCTGATGATTTGTTTATATTGATAAATAGAGAACTAAATTAACAAATACTTTGTTTAAATGTTTACATGTGGTTAGAACAGTCAAGAAGCAACGCCGACCTTAACACTGTGTATTGAGCATGAGCATGTTTATAGATTCTTTATATGGTGTTAATTATTACTGAAACTGTAATATTTTCTTTTATAAATAAATATTTATAATGCACCTTAAAAAATATTTGATATTTTATTAAATTTTAATAGTATACATGAATGTATAGTTCACTCATAAATTAAGTGATAATTAGGGATAAAAGTGTACATGCATGTCTGCAATATAACACAAACTCATTTTTAAATATAAATTATAATTATTCTATTTATTCCCATGATATTACATATTACATAAAAAAGAAATTACCATAACATAAAATTTCTTACAGTTAACTACTATCCTATTACGCTAGAGGTGGTGGAAATTATCCCATCAAACTATGGATAAAAAACCACGTATACTAGGATGGGTTATAATATATTGTACATTAACTAAACTAGTTAACTAGTTAAATAAGTGCATGCAACATTATTTAAATGTTGAAGTAAAATAATTTTTTAAAGGTTATAGGAACTGTTTGAATGTAATGGGGACACTAAATGTTAAATTTTTTGAAAAGAAGGAAAGTTTATATGCCAGTTTGTATAATCAACTGTTGAAGGGTTAATTAACTGTTTCTTTTAACACAGTTCAGTAAATTTCCATACATTGCTAATTTATTTTTTTTAGTCATAAAAAAATAAATAAATTGCACTAACCTTCGTCAGTTAAATAGTAAATAAATCAACAATAATAAATCTGTACAATTACATTAATTCAATAAATGATATTTTAAAAGGACTGTTTTATCTAAAAAAAAACTAATAATAATTAATGTTTAACACTTGCTTACCATGCTGAAATGTCAATTTATTATAAATTACACACTGGTGTAAAATTTATACATATAAAAATAACTTTAACATTAACAAGCTTTTCACAACACAAGTTACTAGAGTTTGTTCTACTTAACACTGTTTATTACAAGAAGATTTCAACATTCACATATTATAACATGCACCTTAACTAAATTTAATTAATTAATGAAAATTAATTGTTTTCTTATTTATTTACACAACAAGAACATTAGAAGATTAACATTATTTTGATCAAGCTATGATATACCTAGAATTTTATGTTCTACAACAATGAAATTACTATAAATGTAACACATCTAAATGAATATGCTGAAAATTCATAGAAATGGAATTGTAAAACTTTCAAATTCCTTAAATAAAGTAAAAATATTTTATTCTGATCAATAAATTGTTACTTTCAGGATTCTCTAAAACGCCAAATTTAATTTTAACACATACATAAATCTGTACTTTAAGAATTTTACTATATAATTATTGTTGATAATCCAAAATCTACATTTTGTAGGAACAGAAATCAAAATGACCTTTTAATAAATTTAAAGATCATTAAATATTCAAATACATTTTGACGTAGATTAATCCATTTTTTTTTTTTTTTTAATTTATTTATTTAACGTTGCATCAACTGCAACGGTCATTAGCGACGAAGTTAGGGTTTAACTTTATGCAATATAGGATGAAATGATTTTTTGTAACGTATGAAAATATGCCATACCTGAGTGGCATGGCATACAAGGTAGCAGATATTGTAAAGTTTATCAACAATGGACTGAGTTGATAAATATCCCTTAGTTCTGCAGTGCAACAAAAATTTAAGACCATGTTAATAAATTGTTTTGCCAAGAAAAATTCTTATTAAGTTCTCTATTAAATCTTAACAAGTATAAGATGTACAACTTCAGCTTGTGTATGTATGTATAATAACTTACAACAACCTACAAATGAAAAGTTACAAAATAAAGGGTATTTTGTGTGATTGATCCATTACACAAAATTGTTAGCTCTCAGTACACAATCACTAAATCCGTAACCCCCTACAACTGAATACAACTGGGAAAATACTAACGATTAAAAACAGATTACACTATTTTTTTTTATGGAGTTATGATGCCTAAATAACCCTTAGCTCAATTATAGGTAATGATACAAGGTGATAGAAATTAAAAAATGGCAGAACTGACCAGAAATCAAAACCAGGACCCTTGGCATAGAAGCTAGTTGTCCTGACCACTACACTAACGAGCAGACCAATTTACTTTGTAGCAAGATGACCTGCACGTTAGTAAAATAGCCTGCAGTAAACTACAACTACAACAAAGGTAAGAGTAGTTACAGTTCAATAAAAAAAAATACAGAAATGTTATTGAGCAATGAAAGATTTTACCAATAAAAATCCTATTCTAGCTTTAAAACTGCTGCACAACAACAATTCAATTATTATTAATAATCCAATTCAAGATATAATAGAATTTGTATCCTGTCCTTTGTGACTGGAGCCCACAACATCACACTAAATGTTTTCAAAGTTCCATTCCATGTGACCACTCCTTTCATCTTGATTTTTCAAACAGGAAACTAGTTATGTAATAAGTTACATTCCTTAAAATTAAATGTAACCAATTCAAGTTGGTGAATACCCATTCTTATTTTAGTTATTACATGATTATGTTATTTATAATAACACAAAGCCTAGCTGAAATAAAAAGTATTGTACTTAAAAACTACATATTATTTATATAAGATAAACAGAATAATTTAAGTAGAACAAACTAAGTCTTGTGTTTCAACTTCAGCTATTTGATAACAATTTTTTAATGTGAACTTTATTAATAATTAATTGTTTACCTGATCAATAATATAATTACGGCGCCTCATGTATGCTTCTTGCAACAGCTTGTTCAGACACTTTGTAGATTTATCAATAAGGACATCCCATCTTCCAGCGTAGTTATGCTTTCGATTTAATCCCATTACCTAATAAAAAATAAAACAATTATTATGGCTCTGTTCTACTTCAGACAATTGTTAACAAATACCATAGAATTATCATTAACACTAGTAATAACCGTCTATCTTTCAATTCTTTTTTTTTAAAACAAATTATTTTATATACAAAATAATTTAACCTGCCACCATGATTTCTCAAACCTGAATCCCATTCCATTAACTGAAAACACAAGTGAGGATACCGTCCTGAAAATTCATGCTTGTAGATCTTAAGTTGAAAAAAGGTAGTAATAGTAGCAGTGGTAGTAGTACTATTTCAACAAGTTGAAAATCATCAAAGAACATAATCATTCTGACACACTTATAAATCTGCAAGTCAAAATTCAGATCAATAATAATGAAACAATAATCTGCTAATTTGTGGTACATATGTTTCCACTTACAGAATGTTTTTAAAATTAAATCATTCATTAAATCTCTCTCGCACACAATTAGCTCAAAATATCTGTTGCTCACAAACACAAAAGACTAAGTTGAAATGATACAAGGCTAAAACAAAGGTGTGCTAAAAGTTTAGTTAACGTGTATTGTTATGATTTATAAGAAATGCTATAACAGTAAACAAACATACCTTCATTTTATCAATCAAACTATTAGTTCCAAGAATATTGAAGAACTTGTCAGGATTTTTAGCAGAATATTCTTTTGCCCAAGTAGTTTTACCACATCCTGGCAACCCACACATCATTATCGCCTGGAAAAAATAAAATACATTTTTTTTAAATTCCAAATATAATCTATGTTTACAAAGATAAATGAAAGTATACAACATTTTCAAGTGTTAAAACCATTTACCATCAGTGGGTAAGGTACAATTAGTTGCAACAAAAAAACATCTGTGTAACGCGTGCAGATTTCAAACAATACTAACCCTCAAATAAAGCTTGTTAACCTTTGCATTAACGTTTTTAATTCCTGTTTACTTCTGTTAAGTACAACAACTAAATTCTATGTCAGAGATCCCTTGTTTGATTCCCAGTCATATCCAGCAGTTTTTCATGACTTTTTTCATCTATTCTATAATAGCCTTAATTTCCATAACAGCTGAACATAAAATACAGTTTTACATATAATAGCAGTCTTTACTAAAGACTGCAATCAATCACTTCCAACATCTCCATAGAACTTGTGGAAGAACATTTTTTTCTACTTTACTTCAAAACTTGGAATAAAGAAAAAGTATTGTGATAAATATCTATCAAAAGAGGCGACAATGGTATTATTCCATAAAAGAAACCAGTATTTTCTATGTTTAGTTGGCAAATAAGAACTGGTCATATCCAAAATCCAAGATAAACTAACTATGTCACTCACCTCACAATCGCTTTTTTTAGCAGGTCGCTTTGGACCAGGTACTCGTTCCTCAAGTGGAACCTGTGAAGCCCAAGTATAGCCTTTAAGAGGCTCAAACCATGGAGTTTCCAGTTGTCCAAAATTCACCTCAAATGCAATGTTCTTGGTCAGAACATGTGGAAATAATGCCTTATCTTCTATTTCATCTACATCATAAGCAATACCTTGCAGATCACCATTGACAGCAAAAGCCATTATTGCACGACCCGGACTGGTTTCAAAATCCTGTAAGAGCAAGTAATAACGTAAATATAAACAACACCAGACAATTTCCCTCATACAAAATTACTCTACTTGCACAAAAGTTCAATTCATAACACAATGTCAGAAATATCAGACGGTTTCGGATACGTCTTCGAATATAATATTTAATTTTATAAATACAGTACTTAAAAAAAACTGAAAAGAAATAATAACAGTCTTGATCCTGGTACTACATTATATTTGGTACTCCCAGCTTAGTAAAAATAATAATGACTACAAATATGAATTTGTCATAACAATATGCCTTCTGTATTGCAGAAAAGTTAACCTAGTAGTTTATTACATTCTACTACTAAAACATACATTTGAAGCACCTGCATGCCATCAGATCCACTGATCTGAAAGTAATGAAGTGTGCAGAATACTTATAATGATGTAATTACAGTACGTTCGGTGAAACAGTAGCTATGGCTGTGAGCGCTGGAGAGCGCACGGCCTGAAAACTACTGGTTCATATTTGACAATACAGTACCTATTTCATTCATCTAAATTTTTATTGCCCATATATTATTATACTAGCTACATTTATATTGCCTTACTTAATATTGTCAATATTTTTTAAAGCAAATCTAAAATAATCACATACAATTAATTTTAAATTTAATACATATATTAGGAGTAAAATTACATTCTTTTAACTGGTGCAACGTAGATTTTGAATTTTTTGATATTTGTCAAACGTCACTTTTTAAAAAGTTAATAAATTAAGTAGATAAATGGGTACAGGCATCAAGAGGGCCATCCAATTAAACATTTTCACTGTATTCACTAAATTTACACTGCTACTTTTTTCAATATTAATTTTGAAACTATCTAAGGCACTGTCAACTGCAAACTCCCTCTGGAATTACTCACTTTCAACTTGTTTTACTTAGCTACACACAGCCTGCCATTTATCTATTTCTATTCTTGAGAAACCATCATTACACAATGACATTACATTTTGTATTTGCAAAAATGCAAAGGAAGGACGTGTAATACGATTTGTATGCTCCTTTTACCGAATTCAAACACAGACTAATTATTTCTCATAACCTAGTTCAAATCACGAATTAAGAAGTTACATGACAGGGAGTGTGTCACAGTAAACAAGAGACTGTTCGATGATTACTAGTTTTCACTATAGCCGGTAGATAATTTTGTCCCCCGTGCGCGTCCTCTCTATCAAAGATCATAGTTATCGTTTCAACAAAACAAAAGTAAATTGCAACTGAATATGAATAAATGTTATCCAAAAGTACCTATTGACTTTTTTTAATCAGGCAAGAGTTATCTATTGTGTATTTGGTGGTTTTTCCGTTACATAATACAAAATAATATCATTTAATTAAATTCTAACATTAAATGTAACACAAAAATTGTAACACGTAAATGAAGCTATGTACTGTAAGATTTACATTAAAGTAGTAGTTCCAGGCAGGCTACTTTAGAACTAGAGACATGAAAAATTCATTTAGTTTCTTATGGTCAATGATTAAAAAAAACACATTAACACACAATGAATGATGTCAAGCATGATTCCTCCCTCTTTGTCCCACAAATACATGAAGCTGGCAGCCAAACAGTACTAATGCCATAAAAATAATCTTTACTTGAAAGATCTGGATCAGCTAAATAATACATCTAAGATTAAAAAAAAAAAAATGGTAGCTTATAAACATTATATTCTGGATAGTTACTTCATTAATATAACTATGATTTCAAATCTTGTTAAAATATGTGATAGTATACTTACTACATAACCTGTAACAACATCTCCTACAACGAATGGCTTTCCATAATCCTTAAATTTACAATTAGTTGAAGCTTTGGCAGTGCCACCATAGCCATAAGATAATGGCTCCTCACCTAAACAACCCAATACAAATGTCAAATCGGATAAATATAACTGGATAAATAGCAAACAAAACAATGATTCTTCGGGAAGCATCCAAGCACAAAATTTTTAACAATGTGGAAATTTATTTATAAATTAATTTTTTTCCAACTAATAAAATTAACAATGAACCAAACAATACTTGTTTCATTTCAAAAACGTTCTACAATATATAGCGTTTCCTAACCAATGTGCTGCGAAATTTCGTACAATATTGTTTATACATTAAAGTTTATCTCACCACTTATGTATAGCACACGTAACAGTTAAAATATTAATTTATGTTAGTATTAAAATGTAGTTTTTCATTGTTTTTCCTTAGTAAACACATACCATTTCTAATTATTTACTTGTTGTGTCCTGATTTATAGAAATGGTAATGTAAATATCTGGTGTAAACACTTACATGACTTTCTCTAGCCATTGCAAATAATGAACAATATAACCTAAGCAATGAAACATTATAAATAAACAAAAAACTAAATCTAACCTTAATCATGAGTGAAAAACGCAAAATGAAAATCAACCTCAGATAGACTTAAAAATACGGAAAATCACTCTTTCACGCTAAACTAGGCTCTAGAGAAAAATGCTCTAAATAAAAGTTGTAATCTTTTAATTTCCTATAAATTTTATTATATACACTTTTGTCGTAAAATCCATACCAAGGCTAAAATCTAAAAAAAACGTTTGAAATAAAAGTTGTAGGATTTTAAATTTTTCTACAACTTTTATTATATACATTTCTGCACCAAAATGCATATTAAAGCAGCAATCTTAAAAAAAACAATGTTTTTACGCGAAAACAGCCTTGCCAAGAATTTCAGCAGTTCTGACGCCTACCCTTTCTTGTAAAAAGCATAAAAAATTTAGTAAACCAGGCGATTTTAAAACAAATCATAGGACCTGTTTTTTTGAGAAAATCGCAAAAAAGTGAAAAATTACATGGATAAACTACTACTTCCGATTGACCAATTTTTATGAAAATGTTTGTGTTGGGGGTCCGGTAGTGGTGCCTAACTTAAGTTTTAAGTTTGTACAAGGTTCCGTTCTTGAGATATTCTGTTAACACACACACGCATGCACGCACGCACACAGAACCAAACGCTAAAAACAAGTTTTTTGGGTTCAGGGGGTCTGAAAACGTGTAGATCTGGTGAAAACTCAATTTTGAAAAATCGACATGCGCAAAAATAGCCTTACCAAGAATTTCAGCAGTCCTGACGCCTACCCTTTCTTATAAAAAGCATAAAAAATTTAGTAAACCAGGCGATTTTAAAACAAATCATAGGACCTGTTTTTTGAGAAAATCACAAAAACGTGAAAAATTACATGGATAAACTACTACTTCCGGTTGACCAATTTTGATGAAAATGTTTGTGTTGGGGGTCCGGTAGTAGTGCCTAACTTAAGTTTTAAGTTTGTACAAGGTTCCGTTCTTGAGATATTCTGTTAACACACACACGCACGCTTGCATGCACGCACACAGAACCAAACGCTAAAAACAAGTTTTTTGGGTTCAGGGGGTCTGAAAACGTGTAGATCTGGTGAAAACTCAATTTAGAAAAATTGAAATGAAAACAATACTTTCCTTCCTATATATTCATATAGGCAAGAGAAAGTAATAAAAAAGCACATAATTATAGTTAATAACAAATATAAATGTATAAAGTACATTATGACTAAATATGGATTTCAGTTAGCGTGCCGCGAGGTAAAGATGGTTGGGAATTGCTGCTATATAGTAATGCATTTATCATTTTGCCTGCAGCCAGCAGGCTAAGTATAATATTACGACACAATCATATCATATCACAATTTTAAATGGCATACATCATAATATTACCATTGTTTATCAACTGAAAGCTCCACTCTGTATTTTCCACTTTTTCCGATAAATAACAACAACATAATATAAATATATAATATCAGACGCCAAAACAATTTAGAGTCATAACAAATGTATTTTTGTACTATTTTTAATCATACCAATTCTTAAAAGATTTCAAGAAAAATCAACAGATTTTATATTTCAACCAGTTCTGTAATTATTATTATTATCATGTTAAATGAGATTACGTTTGAAGTAGTGAAGAGCGTTCACTGTTTCAACCAGTCATCGTGATCACAATGACAGTGATTTTGCGTTCACCGTTACTTTTAATAGTTACTAGTGATTTATCAATCACTGCGTATTTTCTTAGTACATTTTTCAGCTGTTATCATGAAATAATAGTAATGTTTTCAGTTATTTCATGATAACTGAAGTTTTGACAAATTAAAAAACTGGGCTACATAACTAAAATAAAAATGTAGCCTAAAACTGATTAACACAAGGTATCCTAAATTAGTAATAAAAATAACATTTTGTATAAAAAAGAGAAAGTTCAAGAAACAATATTTACAACCGAAAAATAACCGCACATTATAAATAAAATAGCTAGGTAGAACGCGGCGTGCAATAAAAATAATACAGTAATATAATTGTGTTACTGTGATCAGAGATGTAAAGGAACTACCCTCGTTTTGTTTAGTCTAGTAGATGAAAAACATAAGGGTATGAGACTGAGAGAAGGAGAGAGAAAGAGAGAAGAGTGCGTAAAAATTGAAGTAAAAAAACAATGGACGTGCCGGTTATCAAAGAAGAGGCGACAAGGAGAGCACTGAGCCCAGTGAACAGACAACATATCTTACGTAGCTATCATAGGGGCCTTGAAGAAGAGTAAGCATATTATGTCGTTCTGTCTATTAACTGTGAACAGTGAATGAGCGAGTGAATTTGTTTACTAGTTCCTAAGGTAAAGAATTCGTTCTCTCTTAAAAGTGACAGTGAACAGCAAATGAGTAACTGATTTTAGTAAAAGTGATTGAAGGAACTACAGAATT
Organism: Catonia carolina; assembly: GCA_035578175.1. Taxonomy (NCBI): domain Eukaryota; kingdom Metazoa; phylum Arthropoda; class Insecta; order Hemiptera; family Achilidae; genus Catonia; species Catonia carolina. The sequence goes on from JAQMRL010000002.1 coordinate 55,976,923, forward strand.
ACGGTCGCCGTGTCGTCCTGCCTTAAACAGTGAACAGAGAATGAGTAAGCGATCTTTGTAACAGTGACTGGGGAACGAGAGGCTGTACTATATTGTAGAATAGTACGGTGAACATTCGCCGTGTCATCCTGTCTTCCAGTGACAGAAGAGTACGCGATCTATGTAACAGTGACTGGGGAACGGTTACTCGCCTATCTGAATAACTGTGGTCACCGTAACCGTGACTCGTTCACAGTGACAGTTCTTTTGTCTCTTTTCTAGTTTGAAGAGCATAACCTACTTGTGTAACCAGTATGTTCCTCCCTACTGGGTGTTATGCTACTAAAGCTACTACAAAACTACTAAAGCATTACTAGATACTACTAAAGCATTACATCGATAAAGAATGTAATTTTATATTTATAAAAACATTATAATATTCATAAAAGAAAGAAGAACAGCTTTGTCATGCATTTATGAATACAGTAGTTAACAACATTTGGTCAAAATCTTACCAAGTTGCATTGAAGTTGTAAGCACAGAAAAACCAACTCTCAAAACATTTGGGTTGGGCTCATCTTCCAAATGTGAGATATCAAGATTTTCAGTTAACTGAAAAAAAAACAACCAATGTATAATTAATTTGTTTTTAAAATATTATTAATTTTTATAAATCATTTTTCCTCTTTCCATCTGTAATAGAATACGTCTATCGTACTAAAGATAGCACGAATGTAACAAATTATATAAATACCGCTTTAATAAACAACAGAACTTCAATTCATTAGCATCAATATCCATAAAGAACAAAACAGTTTTGCAACAAAAGAACAGGAGTTAAATAATAGTGTTAATATTGGTACACAAACTAACATGTGTAGATTTAACAGAAAAAAACCACATGTGGAAATGATGAAAAGAAATATTTACTTTTATTTTATGGCAATCACAGATAGCCAACAATACTTTGATAACACTCTAAAAATAAATACCACAGAATCCACGTTCCACTGATAACTCCATTTTTCACTCAGATGACAGAAGATGGTTTTTTTCATTTTAAGTACAGAGGTGCAAATCCTATGAAGGATTTTGTTACGTTTTACATAATATATCTTTACATTTATCAAAAGGCACTAACATGATTTCCATCAATAATTTATGTTAAGTGAAATACATTTAGTAGCAATTAATGTATTAAGTAAACAAAAAAAACTTAAGTGCAGGACGTAGTAATTTAAATGAAACAGAAAAGAAGAAGCCACTTCTGTGATGTGGACATCATATGACGTTTTAAGCTTATAATTTTTCAGCTGTCTAATTTATGTGTGATAAATTCAGCTAGTTCGAGAGGTAAAATCTAATGAAATTTTACAGCTGAAATTTAAATAACATTTTAGATTAAGATTGTCAATATGACAGTACTGTTCACTTTGTCCTTCAAGCTCCTTTCTTCAGTTAAAAAACTGCCTATATACTCCTTCCTGTAAAAATACCAAATGAAATTTTTACGCAGCACAGTTGTGCAAAAAATTCTATGCAAATATGAAGTATAGCAACCAATAGATAAAACTGAACATTGATTATAACAAAGTAAACAGTCAGTTCACAGACTAAATCTGCTCAAACCACAACAAGTTTCAATATCAATGGAGCTCGAAATCATCAACAGCGTCAAAAATTAAATACAAACAATATGTAATACCAGTTTGATTAACCTCTAACAGTTTCAAATTCATTTAACTGGTACAACAGCACATATGCACTTGTGAACAGTACTACTGCACACTGAATTACGTCAAAACATTTTTAACTAATGCTTTTGTTCAGTACATGATAAAATTTTAAACATTAATTTTAAAATAGATAATTAGTTTTTACATCGAGTTCACACGAAGAAATAAGATGTTAAGTCTTCTTGTATGTAGTAACCACTGACACCGCGCCAAATCACTCATTACTGATGTTTTGACGGATTATGTTCTCATTCATAATCACAAATCCACCATTTAAACTAGAAAGACACACACCTTGGTTTTAAAAAATGTATACAATTGCACTGATAAAAATAATACACGAATATTAATTTTTCCAATATAAGAAATACTGTTATTAATTGTAAATATACAAGCTGTTACAATTCTGATAGCTTTCATTATGGAATTCGTGTACCACAATGGTTTTTAGCAATATTTTTCATTTGTATACAAGAAAGTATAAAAAGAATTCTTTCTATGGCTGATCATTAAATAGTAGATAACCATACCATTCTATCAAAACCAACATCGACCTCGGAATCTATTCATTTTAATGTTCGATCGTTCACTAAATTAGTTTTCTTCCTTCAGCACTGAGCACCTGAATATCAATACCATAAACAAATTTGATGGAATTACTTCATTTAACTTTGATTTTACCAAATCTGTTATTAAAACAAATTCAATAGTTAAGATACAAATACAGATATACATTTTTACTTTACCTTAATATTACAAGTCTGAATACGAGAAAACATTTCTGAAGTGTAAAGTGAAAAATCCATTAGTGTTAGTGTCGTATGAAACATTTATTTTTTAGACAAACTGGACAAAATATAGAAGTACAGATATTTAATTTGTCATAATTTCCTTGCAATTTCTCAAAGGATTTTATTCATTTAACAGCAAATGTAGAACAGATGGTGATGCCATCATACAGGCCTTATTTTGATATCCTGGACCAAACAAAAACGTTTTCACCATACGAATGTCCATTTACTGGAACAACTGTTAATACCCTTCACTTTTTTTTAAACCATTTGGTACGTAAAGGTTTTCTCCAAAAAAATAGTCAAACCAACAGAAGATTAATTTCACAAGTCCAATTCTTGTTCTAGACCTACATACAGCACAGTTTTTCCACCAGCTCACAATAAAAACCTGATAAGATATTCATTTTTAAGAATTCAACTGAAATATATACTTTTTAAAGCAATTTATTCTTTTCTTGATATTTAAATTTCATAAACTGTTTATGAGCACTTTCAAATTTCAGTCCAATCAGTTGTAGCCTTGATAAGAATACGCCACTTTCTGCTTCCAGATTTGATGCAAACAAAACTAATAAAGATGATATGTTGTAGTTTATTCCCAGAAAGCAATACAAACAGTTATTTATTAATTTCACTTATAGTGAAAACTTGTATGGAAATGCTATTACAAAACAGCATTTTTAATTTTATATAGATCAGTCCAATGGTTTTAACAGATCCTTCCATTCTAGTGCAAGCTAATTAAAACTTTGAAGGCAATGAATGATCACTGAAATCTAAGGTTAAAGCTTCTTCAAATTCTAAAAATGACTATACTGTAAAAAATGAATAGTCTAATTCTGTTGTGTAATATTTACAGAACTAGATAACACAGTATTGTATAGTTTGACAATTCTAACCTAGATTTTAAAAATCAGACTTTATCGAGTAGATAATATATTTTTGAAAAAATCTGTATTATGAAAATAATATTAACAGTAACATACTTTTACTTCAAAACAGATTTTTCCACTTTTAAATCCATAGGTTGATCTCACTCCAGCCCAGATGTAACCAAAACCCTCTTTGTACATAGGAGCAGCCTTTGCAAAACCAGTATCTTTATCAATAACCAAATTCAAGTCCGAATCATCTGAAAGCATAAACAATTTTCTCATGAGATATTTTCATGACGTTAGTACAAATTATTCAGAACAAAATCATGTACGGAATAAATAGTTTAATGGTGATTAACATTTTTATCCGAATAAAAGTTAAAGCAATTTAAAAAATTCCAAGATTTTTTAAAACTACATCAATAAATTTTTTTCTGAATATTAATCAACTGCATATTATACACATGACATTCATTATTCTTTTAATTAACGGTTTATCTAAGTAATCTGAAACAAAACCTACTTCGACTCGAATCAACCCTACAGAAGAAAGAAAATTTATTTAATTCAAAATCAAAATGTTTCATTCCAGTCCTGATCTCAAACCGATTTCTCAGATTTTCAAACTGAAGCTATCTTATCCCACAGAACTTTTATCGCTGAATTTTGTCAGTATTTAAATTTATCAATGCCATACACAGCTTTCATGAGAAACTAGAAACATTTTCGAGACCTAATATTTTAAGCTTATTAAATTTATCATTCATTCACTTCAAGCAAATGCAGTACAACAAAAGCCGTATCAATAATTTACACAGCTATAATTATAATACCAAGTATAATTATTATACTTACACCAACTGAGTAAAACTGCATTTTCATCATATTCAGGTTCCAACTCTCTTAAAGAACGACGTTGTGGACTCCGACTGTAAAGAAATAAATGAAAAATCTGTACATAACTTATCAAACATTTTAAATAGTGGTTTCCTTCAGCCATGTTATACCTTTTATTAAAATATACTTTAAACTATATTCAAACATTGGTTAACTGGATCAGTTTTTTAATTTTACTACATATACCAGGTGTCCAACAGAATTTGAACCATAAAAAAATTATATTGATTTTTTTTATAGTTTGTTAATGTTTTCTTCCCACGAATAAATGATGACTTGTTAAATCAGGAATCATTAGAAAATGTTTAGACCTTTACAATATCAATAGCCGGCCATTTACACAGATACTTACTGGCGGGTTTGGAACGCCACGTACTTGCTGGCGTGTTTGGAACGCCGGGTACTTACTGTGTGTTGCCCACTAACATAAGTTGAATTTACACGTGCTAGACTCGTGCTCCAGGAACGGCAAATACTTGCGTGTTCGTTTATGGGAGAGATAAATAGAATTTTGTACGTTCCAAGTACGCGACTAAGTATTTCATCCGGTTAGAAATACTAAATGTTTGGAGTATGATAAATCTTTTTCGGTTCATGTTGTTTTAATATTTTATTATTATTGGTTATACTTTATAGTAGACTTTGTTATTTAAATTGTTTTGTTTTTTTGTTATACACGTGCTTAGTTTAAGTTATTTGTTTAACATTTATTAAAATTGTGAAATATGAGTTTAATAAGCCTTGAAAAGAAAGAAGCTTTGGCTTCAGCCGTTACATTTCTTTGCGCTGATGACAAGCCTAAGAAACGGAAACGTAGAAGGGAAAAAGTTGGTTAAAAAAATGGGAGTATACACACGTTAACCTTTTAAACGAATTACGGGAAGATTTTTTAAATTCTTTTCGGAAACAGCTACGTATCGCTTGAATTTTTTCCACAACAAACTTATTATCAGCCTTATCGTAGATTTTTTTACACAGCTCAATCACTTCTTCATAAGCTTTTAATTTTAAATTGCGGTTCGTATACTCACTACTTCTAACTTTCATAAACTTGGATGACACTCTATACAATTCTATAAATTCCATCATGAACTCCTTACTCCAATATCGTGTATCTATTTTCAATACCTAACAACAAAAAACTAAAGAATACTAAAAATTTAGGAGAAAGAATATAACAAAAGTTAACGAACGATTTGGATGCAATTTCACAACTGGATGAAAAAAGAACGGCACGTTCTAGACCTCAAATTAGTGGGCTTGTCACACGCTAAACCCGCGCGCCAAGTGTCTCGATCCAAGTATCTGATGTGTCTCTCCCCTTAACACACTTTTGTACGCGTTCTTGGTACGTGGCGTTCCAAACCCGCCAGTAAGTATCTGTGTAAATGGCCGGCTAATATGGATACTTTTTAAGCTGTATTTCAGCTTAAAATCATTTAAAATATATATACACTAGTAAATGTGCAACGGTGTCTGTTGAAATACCTTAAGTTTTACATTATATTTCTATGATCTCTATAGTGTGATGGTTAGCATACTTGGTCCATCATTGAGAAAGCCCAGATTCAAATCTTAACTGTATGTTTGTTTAGTATTGAATCTTTTATTTATGAAATAAAACTAAATTATAATTTATTTCCAATATTTTTACATAGTAACAACAGAAACCAAAATGTTTGTCATAAACAGATTAATAAGTAAATACTCACAAACAATTAAGGAGAAAAAAATTATTATTATTAATTAATAATAAACAAAAATTACAATTAATGAAATCATTAACATATTTATGATGAAAATAAATTTTAAAAAAAACCCAATTTCCATTATAAAATATATTTTAAAAATTGTAATAATGATGATTAAATGATATAGAAGAAAACTAAACAAATTGAATTCATGCACAATTTGTAAAATTAATAGTAATGCATGTCTTGAAATATACTAAAGGAAAACCACGAGGTCAATCAAAAAATGGTTCTCACAACACTTTATAACCATAATTATTAAAAAACTAAACCAAAACATTATCAGGGACTAATATTCTCGTACTACCAATGGGACAAAACCTTTATCAAAACACTACATCTGGACTTTTAATTAGTAAATTTAAAAGCAGCTGTATAAACAATTTTTTTACTTATTTAAAATATTTTTAACGTATTTTATATTATACAACAAACAATATTATAAAAAGATCTAAATACATTATTCTTCAACCAGTTATATCCATTTCAACTTGAACTAAACTGAATTATTAAACAAAAAACCCAACAGCATTTTTCTATATTAAAAAAGTATTTATACCCAAATATTTTTACTTTAAATACATGGTCCAGGCTAATTTGCTTAAAGGAGATATCAATACAATACTGTAAGTGTATTCATGTTTCTGTCGATGATGAACATTATTATTTAAAAGAAACTGCATTTAAAAAAACCTGTCAATTAAAAAACCTTATCCATTTTAACTAGCAAAATTAAGTGAAAAATCTACAAAACTGTAACAAATATCTTTCTGCTAACTTTTGCACATAATTAGTCCTTATTGATTCATCCTAAACTTCAGGATAAAAGCAAACTAATACTAACTCATTTTTGCCGTTCAAAAATATTTTTAAAAATTAACAAAAAATGTTACTTACTTTCGCTGAGGACTAGGTGAATGCCGTCTTTTTCTTGAGTCGGAATGCCTATCTTTCTCTTCTTTAACTTCAGAACCTGGTTCTTGTTTAATCTCTGTTTTTAAATTCTCCTAAAACAGAATTAACTAAATAAACCAACTATACAACAAAATACGTTACATGTTCTATAAATAACATCCAAAAATGCTGAACATACTTGCATATTTTAAAATAACTAAATTTTCTAATTTAGTTAACAAATTCAATAGGGAAAAGTCCATTCACAAATTTTAAGAGAAACAATGATATGATAAATCACAGAGTATTTGAATTGAGACTACAAAAATTAATTATTATAGTCAACATCGTAACATAGTTAACTGAACAAAGACTTTACAAATAATTTATTTAATCAATACGGCAATGCACGCTCATTATTAGAAAGAAGTAACATAAGACAAAACACTACAGAGCAGCATTAAACTACAGTTTTATTATTCAGTACTCATGAACCAGATACATTTATAATTACAAAATAGACCTCCGAACATCAGATTTAAGGAAAACGAAAAAACCAAGTAATTGCACCAAATTATTATTTCAATAAAACAATTAACCTAAATTCAGAAATCGTAATGACATTAAATCTATTATAACGTTTTGTTTGTAAGATGTATTAACAGGGTTGTTTATTTTATGAAGAAAATCTCATTCATGACAATTTAGTTACCAACTGAATTTCCTGAGTAAATTATTTAAGTAAACAGTCTATTTCTAGTCCGCTAATAAGCAATTTCATCTTTCAAAGGGAAATTGTAATACCTAACCCCAGGTTAAAATGGAATCCACTTACGACCCGTTTTCTCAAAACTATTACAAGTAGCAATCTAAAACTTTGCAGGCATATTGATGAATAAAATTTAAAAACATGGTAGTAAAATTACTTATTTCTGCTAAGCCGCATGACAAGTTTTAACAAAAATATTTTTCAGGCAGTGTTTCTAAAATATTTGGAAAATCATGAGTGTTATAAAAAAAACAAATCCTGAAAGTTTTAGAATGGGCCCAAAATGGAATGAGAAGTTATCACAAAAATGTTAAGTGCAGTGCACTGTACATTACTAAAATATCCCTGTACAGATCTGTAAGTTCATGTACTTACAAGACACTTAACTTGTGCCTGCAAAGTTTGGTTTAATGTGAAAATCAATTTATGTGTATTTTCAGAATATATAAATATACATTATTTAATTACAAATTAAGAACTTGATAATGAACAAATTGTACATTAATATATACCAGTAAGAATTTACATTTTTGATACACAGTAATAGTAATCTGATACAGTGACTTCCAATGGATCAGCTTTTTTCGGCCACTGTAACTGAGAACCTTTTCTTTTAGCAAAGGTCCAGTTACGATCATGTTGTTTGCCTGTTGAAAAGAAAGCCACGAAAAGAGCTTCTTCTACGTCTTTTTTAGAATAAGTTAAAGTTTTTTCGATTTCTCTTTACCTTCATCTAAACTATTCTGAATTTTTTTCCTGTTTTTCCAAATAAAGATATTATGGAGTATCCAACGTTTAACTCCTTTACAAAATCCCTGTTCGTTTCACTGTTTTTCAGACACCAAAAAAATGCACGTTATCTATCACTGAAAAATGTCTACACAATGATGCCATATTTTTGTTTGTATAAAACATGAAAATAACGGACGGGTTAGCACAAAAAATATGAATTTAACTTGAGTAAACATGACAATAACGCTAGATAAGTGGTGCATTTAAGACAGAAAAAGAAAACGAAATGGCTATTAGTAATCAAACTTCCGACATGAACTACACAGTAAATGCATGTTGAAACTAACGCAATTAGAAAAAAGCATGTTAAAACTAGCCAAACAATAAGTGATACGCTAACTCATACTGTTAAAAGATAGCCAGCATAGTTGAAAATTCATAAAGTTGTCACTAAAACAGATATGTGATTTCAACCGGTTACTGGAAACGGTATATTTTATATTGGGCGTAATAGCGAACCAACCTTTCCATCGAATATTGGTCACAATAACCGACAGGTCATTGTATCCAATGTTACAGTATGTGATAACTACTGCAGAAAAATTATAGCTATTAATTACATCATAACGCTCCTGTTTACCTGCAAAAAAAAAACTAAAAAAAAAGTAAAATGTATTACCTTATCATCGACTTCTTTCTTGACTTCATTATCATGTGACTCTTGTTTAATGTTATCCACGTCCATTTCAAAGCCAAATTTTTCTTTTATTTGATTTTTATAATTACTGCCTTCTTGTTCTTCGATATTTTGTTTCTCTTCATTATCATTATCTTGCTTGGCTTCATTGCTCTGGAAATACTCTGACTGAGCATTGTCCCCATCCTCGTCTTGAGGCTGGTTATTATACTGCTGCGACATACTGTTGTCGTCTTGTTGATAACTAGATTCGTCCTGGTCGTATTGTTGGTACTGTTGCGAACTGTCTTCTCCTTGATCGTAATTACTTTGCTGTTGATAGTAATCATCAGACTGTAACTGCTCCTGGTCACCCTGTTGTGATCTTTCTACAGCACCTTCATATGCGGTGGTATTCTGAGTATATTCGGTTGATTCCTCTGCTGAACTGTCAACGTTAGATGTATTGGGTAATGCTAAAAAAGAAAAGAAAAAATAATAATATGATACAAGCTATAAAGACACTGATTTAGTACAAAAATGTATTAAACCTCATTAGAGGATGGACTATCATTTTATTTTTTCTCTAATAAAAAATTTATTACAAAAAATATAAACCACATCTATACAGATGTGGTTTATATTTTATTAATATATCAATATTAATATATTAATATATATGATATTAATATTGTCTATTCAATATTAGGGAATTGAAGTTGACAAGACATCTTCACTGAGAATAGCACATACAAGATATTGGCAAACAAATCACGAAATTGACTAAGTCACGAAACTTCTGTTTTGCGGATCCCATATTTGACATCTTCGAACTCCCCATGCTGTACTAAGTAATTGAACGTCTATGAATAGCATTTCTCAAGTTACAAACATTATTTTAATTTTGATTATAAAATACACCACTAAAGTGCTTATTGAAAGTTTTGTTTACTGTCTGTGATTATTTTAACAAATGTTAACTAAGCGTGTTTATAACCTACAATTTGTGTTGTACAGTGTGTTGTCGGTTTCTTGATTATAATATATTATCACCGTTATATATGATATTACCTGTGTTGTAAGTAGGTTTTATAATCTTATATTTTTAGTATAATATAATTAGGCCACCTCCATAGCATAGCCAGTAGTGCGCTACGGAGGTCCCAAGTTTGATTCATGGCTAGGGTCAGGAAATTTACCAAGTTAAATCTCACAATAGTCGCTAGTAACCGAGCTGTTTATGCAAATTTAAAAAGTAAACTATAGTACAACCGTTCTTAGTTTGCTCCTACTGTCAACAAACAAAAGCCAGCTACTACAGGGTGCGCGCTAGAGTCCGCGACTTTACGGATGCCGTATTCCTATTTAGGTTACCTATTTTTTAAATTATAAGTACTTAACGTACTAAAAACATCAGTCATGATATGATGTAGGCCTAACCATTTCATTTCTAAAAATACTTTTAAAAGTATTTTGTATTTAAATACTTAAAAGTATTTTGTTGTTATTTTTTAATCAGCATGTACACATTTAGATATAATGCGCATGCTCAGTGTAGTCATAATTTGTTTACGTTAAGAGCAAACTAAGAGAGGCTGGACTTAAAAAAAAATCAATATAGACTTAATTAAATCAAGTTTTAATAATTCTAATACGGTTCAATTCTTGTTTCTCTCTCTAGTGGTTCTATTCATGAGCATATTTTTAAGCACAAAAAGTATTTTGGTTAATAACAAATAATGTACTTTAAAAGGTAAGATTAAGTAACAATGAAATTGACTCAAAAATACAATAAAATCTTGAAAACAAATCATAAATGGCCAGCACAGTACAGTAGTTTCAAATTATGCAGATAGTAACTTTTTCCCCTGAGGGACAGTTTAGATTATTTTTTAAAAAATGTCTGCCTTAATCTGCAGTCTCTAGTTCGTTAAGCTGTAATCATACCATGTAAAAAAACTATTTTTCTATAGTCCAATAAGTGATCACATGCAGAATACTGGGACTGCGGAATTTCCCACCCATACTTAGCCGCTTTGGAAAAAGTACAAACTTGCTCACTTTATAAATAATTAGCAAAAATTGCCAACTCAATCCTTTCAAGAATTGTTCAAAACTTTTGAACTACGCTATTAAACGTCAGTCAACTTTATATCTGAAAACTAATTAGTTAGGCACGCACACAAAAATGAAGCAATATGCCAAACACAAATCCACTAATATACAAGAAGTAACTTAAAATTCTCTTGCAGAAGCTGCAGAAAAGTACTAATTAATTAATAGGTATAAGTTACAGTACCCGATCCAAAAATTGTAAAACCTGCTTCCCCAAAATTATAAAAATATATATTTTTTTTAGGTAAAGAATATGAAATGACTAAAGTGTTGAAAAGCAAATCAAAAGAATTAAATTTTCATTCTTTAATTTTTTTTCTTTATATTAAATGTAGTGCAAAGTTACAGAATATCTTGCATGTGTAATTTTTTGGAAAATAAAATTACTTATGAAAAACAACAATACATGAATATTTCAATGATGTACAAAATCAGTTGACATTAAAAAAACTAAAATTTATCTATAAGACAATTTTAATCAAAATATATATTCTTTAAACGACCAGTAATACAGTGAACAGTAAACACTTAAATGACAATTTGAATATTAGATCTAACAAACCTGAATTCTCCTGTAGGATACTTTAATTTAATGCTGTATATTTTTATTTCCCTTTACATGTCAAGTGTATTCCTCACAATCAGTTTATACATTATTTAAATTTGATACAAATTGATTGTAAAAATTAATTTAGAAGACTTCGTCTCCAATTACGTGTATAAAACAGTTCTGGAGGTAAATCCACCAAAGAATGTAAGAGAAAGTAAAAATAAATAATATTAGTATTAAAGTAATGCCCTAATTAAAAACCATTAATTATCATACCAAAATTGGCATCAGAAAATGGGCAATAGGACCTAACATACCAAAATTGAACTAGTATACTTTACCAATCTTCAATCCCCGATACTTAACCAAATAAATATTAGGTAATTTGTTTTTACATGCATAAAGTAAAGCTTAACTCATTACAATGGTCTGGCAAATCAGCGATTGAAAATCTTTAAAAAAAAAGCTAAATTGTAAACTAATATTAAAACACAAGAGGTAAAAAATGACGTCATATAAATCTAATTAATGAATAAAAATGACTATACAATTGATATTGTAATACCAATTGCACTTTAACAGATATGGTTTACAATTAAAAATAATTTAATTTATTCCGCGATAAAAAAAGAATGGGTTAACTTATTTTTCCGACCACAATAATTGTAAAACTATCACGCCACCGGCAAGCCCTGGTTGATAATGCGTACCACGTACGTAACAATTAGGCCTAAGTTACTTTGTTCTATAATAAATGAACAAAAGAAAGTTACAATTCAAATCTGAAAAATAATAATTTAAACATTTGCGGAAGAACGAAATTTTAAAATAACAAATTAAACAAAACAATTCACAACGAAAAATAAATTAAGATATTAGATGACGAATGATTTAGTTGCAATGTGGCCAATAGCCTATTTTATATTAAATCTTCATAACCAATCATTACTTACATTAAAAACCAAAATCTACCACAATTACAATTATGTAACGGCCGAACTACACATAAATTAATACTTTATCGTACGCTAAACAAAATTACATCAAAATATCAAACAAGATCACTAGCTATAATACCGGCCAACACAATACAACCTATCCGGAAACAATCATGGCTTCCAGTCGGTAAAGTGTAGAGTAGCCTGATGGGAAATGCAAATGGGCGGGATCAATTGTCAACACAGTTACAATTACATAAAGTCACCATATGGCTTTACAATACAAATCCATTACTAGCACGCACTAAATTATTCAAAATTAAATTTACCTTCTCCGGTCTCCTCTTCAATAGCCTTCTGAAGCCGATCAATTAATACGGCTTTGTTACCTCTAGTATCAAGACCACGCGAAGTAAGTTCCTGACGGAGTTTAACCACAGTCAATTTCTGTAAATCATCCATATTCGCTACGGTAAATAAACCGAGCACAATGACAACAAATTATTTGGCAAATAGATCAAAAATTATTTAATTCATTTGCACCACAATCACACGCAACCAGCACAAGGTACACAAGCGATCAGCAAATGGCCAAATCCAAAACAACTCTACTGTACCCACAATGCAATATTTTAACAGATTTTGTGATCTGGATTCTGATTCGTTCACAGAACTTACCAGCTTGTACAATCGTGAAATGCAACCAATAAGAAATACTGTACGAAAGGGGTTAGGGCTAAATATAAACGTTTTGTGTGCAAATTCTTAAAAATGTTTGGAACGGAAAATTATCATTTTATACATCACATTTTACTCTGTTGTAAACCTTTAAGGCCCATTCAGGCTTCAGTTAACGTTATTTTCACTGCTTGTTAATTCTGAACACGCTCATAACTTTATGCAACGTCGACACCTCGTAAAGGTGTTAATTACGCCTAAAATATTAAGTACTAATAATCAGAAAACGATCAATGTTAGTTTACCATTTATGCAAAAATTGTTTTGAACATAAGTTCTCTACAATTTTTGTGTTTAAAATTTCAAAGTAATTTCTCGCCAAAATGTAGGTTACTAAATGAATAAACTCTTGTATTTTCGGTAGGATCGTTTTGTTTATGGAATAAATATTGTCTAATTTACCCTTTGAAAAATATACTACATCTGTTTTCAGAATAAGATGTAAACATCCAGGTAATATGGTAACGGTTGCTATGGCAATCAAACAAGTTGAACGTTTGTTTTTTATAGTGAAAGGCACATCCTCCCTTGTGCTAATCTTGTAATATTTAAATACAATACCGAAATGGCAACTGGCGAAAAAGAGAATAAAGAGCAAAAGAATCTTCAAGAAGGTACCTATGCAATGTTTACCAGACAAACGCCTCAATGTTTGAGTCATACATATACATTTATGCTTGCTCATTTAAACTTCAGTGTACAACTTACTTTTGTAATTAATTATAGTAAATAATCTTTGGTAGGTTTACTAATTATTCACTTCACAGAACAGCAGTGTGACTCCTAATTTCATTATTATTATTTACCTATTTGGTTGGAGTATACTAACATGAACAGCTGTTATCAGTCTAACCCTCATTGAACTCTGGTACATATGCCCAGTCACTGAAATTAGCTTTCTGTTAAATAAAATATGCCAGAGTTGAGAGCCAATTAAACAATTTTAAAAGATTACAGTACCTACCCATGATTCATTATGATTGTCTTATTTACATGGTGAAATATGTTTGTGGTAGGTATCTCTTAACACTTTTTAGACTTGTTCCTTGTATAATAGATTAACACTTCATTTATTAATGTGGCTTATTCCTCCCTCACTTAGTACTTCCACAGTTGCCTACATATTTTTTTAATTTATTTGAAGACAATGTTAAGCTATAGACATCAGTGATTGAATATCATTAAATATTAGTTGAACAGATTTATGGTCTGTCACGTCAATGACTCTGTGCCAGGGATTCTGAACTTGATTACTGATCCAGTCTAGAACTTTTTTAAACTGAAATTACTGCAATCATAACTTCTTTCATTATGTGCATTATCATTCATTTGCAAAACAGTTTGACTTGAAGTGTAAGAAATGCCTCACATATAAATCCAGGTACCAAATCCAGTAATACTGTTACATGTTTGGTTAGGCTTTTGTAATTTTTTTTATTGTTCAGCTGTTATTACTGTTTTCACATCCCAAAAGCTGAGCCTCTGTGTCTATCCATTGGTTATCACCTCAATTACTCTACTCTTCCTTTGCTTTACTGATAGTCTTCTTTTCCTTCTTACCCTTAAGCTCGAGGGTCATATTCTACTGAACCACCTGACTTCATTCATCTGATGCAGGTGTCCATACCAAAACGTTGTCTTTTGTTAATCTAATGCACTGTATGGCCTTCCTATCTTTTCCCAGATTTCTTTATTCCTTATGTGGTCCAATCTTGAGATCCAAAAAAACTCCATAAGTTCATCTACACAGCTATAATCATCCTCTTACGTCTTTCTGACATAGTTTCTGCATCTGCATTCAAAATTTCTCAGAAATAAAATTTTGGGAAGATTTAAATGAACTTGTAGTGAGACTAGATAATGGACTCTAAAACTTACTCGTTTAAATAAATTATTTATTGTAGCCCAAATGACTCTCTTGCAAAAAATGAGAATCTTTAAACATAAAGATCTTATACCTTGATTAAGGCTAAAATTTTATTCCTGTAAATTTATTTAAACAATTTTGGCTGGGGCCGCCTCTGTAGCTTAGCGCGCATTGTCCTGCCACGCAAAAGGTCCTGGGTTCGATTCCAGGCCAGGGTCTGGAAATTTTCATGTGTCAAATCCCACAGTAATTTTACATAATCCACCTTAGTTGCTAATGAATGATCAAGCAGTTGTTGCGATTTTAAATAAATAATTTTTTTTAAATTGTGGCTGGGCTTCTTTAGTGTAAATTAAAGAAGTCTTTGATTCTCCTACCATTACATTTATCAGGATACTTGTAGGGGTTCAGAAGAGCACTATTAGCCACTACTTTTGGACTCTTTAACATTAGCTTAAGCAGCTCAAAATAATTTTTTATCAAATGATAAGATAGTTTACAGAACAAATTTACTACTCCTACCAAGGTCAATCTTGAAAATTAATATTTTTTTCTCCCTTCACCAAAAGAGGTAAAACAGGATGGTAATAATAAGATAGTTTTAAAAATTGAGTGCCATGTTCCATGTATTAGAGATCTTTTATGTTATGATTGCACAAAAGGAGTGTGGGGAGCGTTTTCTGCTAACACCCTCAAATGAACATGTACCTCTACAGAAAAGCCATGGTGTGTACACATGCACACTCACAATCATATGCTTAATAAGTTGGGGGGCTACTGTTACAAAGCAACTTCATTCCAACAAAAAGTTGCTGAAAATAACTAAATAAACTAAAAACTAAATTTCATTCTCTTTACCATTTAATTTTATGTTTTTGTGTAATTTTAAACTTCTAATGATTAACAATGAGCTCAGATATCTTATACAAGTCATAAGGAGTTTTTAGTCACAAAGATTCAAAAGGAAAGTTGCGTAGATAAACTCAAAAATATATACCTTCATTACAGTTATTAAAACAATTATTATTTTTTTCTAAAAACAGTACAAATTACAAACGATCTGGAAAAACGTATAGTTGAAGCATTTGAGATATTTGACCATGGTGGAGATAAGACTATTGATGTACGTGAAGTTGGAACAATCATAAGATCATTAGGTAATTATTATTCATATTAGTTTTTAACTATCTGTATTAATAAAAAGGGAAGGAAATGATTGTTTTCACCAGAAATATACATTTTCTCCTTGAACCCAAAAACATGGTTTTAGCGATTGGCTTATCTTCTTCTTTAAGTGCCGTGTCCTCCTAGAACATTGGCGATCAGTCGCATGACCTTCAATCTGTCCACAGCCAACCGAAATAGTGTCGTGGTGCTCACCCCGTACCACTGGCGAAGGTTCCTAAGCCAGGACCTTCTCCTACGTCCGGGGCCGCGCGTCCCCTCTATCTTCTCCTGGATGATCACATGCAGCATTCCATATTTCGGATTTCTCATCACGTGGGAAAAGTACTCTAATTTCCTTCTTTTTATGATATTAAGCACTTCTTTTTCTTTGTTTAGCCGCTGCATTACCACTTGATTCGTCACTCTGTCCATCCACGATATCCTCAACATTCTGCGGTAAGCCCACATTTCGAAAGCCTCAATCCTCCTGCACATTGCTTCTGTGAGGGTCCATGCTTCCATCCCATAGAACAAAATGCTAAACACATAACAGCGCAATAAGCGTATTCGCAGCGCAAGTTTTAACTCTCTACTTGTTAGTACCCTTTGCATTTTCCTAAATGATGTTCTCGCCTGCTCTATTCTGCATTTAATCTCCTGCGACAAGTCCCACTCCTCGTTCACCCAGCAGCCCAAATACTTGCATGCCTGCACTCTTCGCACTATGTCCCCATCTATCACAATATCTGCCAAGTTATTAGCTATATTTTTGTTCTTGCCGATCACCATCCATTGGGTTTTCTTTATGTTTATTTTCAAACCCATTTGTTGGCTATGGTCCGTCACTGAATGTAGGAGCGCCTGCAAATCATCCCTGTCTGTTGCCAGCAGAACTGTGTCATCAGCGTATCTCAAATTGTTAATGACTATTCCATTGGCAATTATACCCTCTGCTCTGTCTTCCACCGCTTCTCTGAAGATCTTCTCCGCATATAAATTAAACAAAAGTGGAGAGAGCACGCAGCCCTGTCTAACTCCTCTCATAATAGGAATTTCTTCCGATGTCTGGTTGTTAATTCTAATGTCCGCTATCTGATTCCAGTACAGATTGGCTATTATCCGAATGTCTCGCCCATCCAGACCTACCTCTTTCAGTATAGCCATTAACTTTTCATGCTGAACAGTGTCAAACGCCTTCTCATAGTCGACAAAACAGACATATACATCCACATTCACATCCCGACATCTCTGTACAAGAACCTGAATGCTAAACAGCGCCTCCCTCGTGCCGAAACCACTCCTGAAACCAAACTGGGATCTGCCGATGTTTTCTTCACATTTGGGAAAAATTCTTGAATGAACGATTTTTAGGAACAACTTCAACACATGACTCATTAAGCTAATTGTTCTGTATTGACTTATGATTGACTCTGATTGGCTTATGTGTGAACGAAATGGCATATGAGGTTGAAACTTAAGCTAGGTACACTGTGGATCCTGGCATAAAAATTTTTACCAAAATTGGTGAACTGGAAGTAGTAGTTATTCGTGTGATTTTTCACTTTTTGAAATTTTTTTCAAAAAGGCTCCTCTAATGTTTTACATATCCCTTTATTCACCACAATTTTTATGCTCTACATGATAGGGTAAGTACTATGTTTGCTGAAATTCTTGAGGGGGTCTTGTGCTCTAAAGGTAAAAAATTGTTTTCTCCCTTAATATACATTTCATGGCAAAGGTGCATAATAATTAAAGTTGTTGAAAGTTATGAAACATACAGCTTTTATTTCAGTGTTTTTCTGCAATGCTTACTTTAGCATCAGTTTGAGATTCTCTTCATTTTTCTCATCAATATTTGTAACAAACACAATTTTTTGAGATAGTAGCCTTAGTATGAATTTAATCACAGAAGTATATGTAATCAAAGTTGTAGTAAATTGAAAAATTACAATTTTTATTTTAGACATTTTTTTCTACAGAGCTCAGTTTAGCGTCAATTAGTTATCTTCTGTATTTTTAAGTTCTGCAGAGGTTGATTTTCATTTTGCATTATTCACTCATGATTAAAATCCTTGCTAGTTTAGAACAACCAGATAGTTTTGTTTTTTAATCATTGCTATTTTTGGCAATGATAAAAAAACAGAAAATGAAAATAAATAAAGGAGTATGGCAAGGCTGTCTGTTGTTTCCAACGTTATTTAATATTCATGTTAATGAGATATTAACAATTTGGAATAGACTAGTTGAATCAGGCTTTGGAATAACGTATTTCTAAATTCATTGCTGTACGCAGATAACACTGTTATTATTTTTGACAGAGAAGACAGGCTCCACTGTGCCATTTACAATTTGTGCAATATTAGCGCAGAGTTTGGCATCAGAATTTCAGCGCAAAATCAAAGATTATGGCATTCAAGGGAAGATGGCCAGTCCACTCAAAAATTCTACTTGGCAACCGAATTGTAGAGCAAGTTAGAGATTTCCAATATTTAGGATGCAGGATTTCCTATGACAAAGATGATGACATGAGTGAGAAACTGGCAAAATTCAGTGCTGTATGCGATTCTATTCACAGGACAATAGGAAAGAAAACGAAACAGGATACCCAAATGAAATTTTATAGAGCAATGACTCTCATATCCAGGTTGCTGAAATTTTTGCGGTGAGTCAAAGGTTGCACTCAGATACACTACATAACGAAACTATACGCGCCAAGTTAAATATTCAGTTACTGTATGAAACATTAAGAATATAATAAGAGAAACTGGTTTAACCATTTACTTCGCATGCCACCACACAGACTTCCTCTACAAGCGTGGAAATGTAAACCTAGAAACCTGGAAGCAAAGCTTGGGATGACCTAAAAAGTGATGGATACCAGAACAGGTTACTGAACCTAATCCTTAACAGATGATGATGATGATGGTACTAATGATTAAACATAAATTTTATTTTTACATTGGCAAGAGAAAGTTATGTGAGTGTTTCACACCATATCTTAATTATAACTTGTGTCAGTATGTGGTTTGCCAGAACAAACATTAGCAGCAATTTGCAAAACAGTCGGACGTTAAACCAAAAAAAAAAAAAAAAAAGAACAAACACAGCATAGATTTTTACATTGCATACATACATGCCCCCCGTAATATGGTTACTACCATACTTCATGAAAAAACTCTTGGGATGAAAGTGTAATGGATTTAATAATGAGGTTCTAATAGATTTATCTTAATCAGGCAAAATACTAATGCTACTAAAATGTAACTGCTCTTTATGTGATATCAAATGCTCATTATTATTGCACTGCATTGTGTCTGGGAATATTTTCATACTTAATAGTACGGATGAACTTCTAGGCCATAGCTGGTAATGAGACCAATGTCTTTAAGCTTAGTATCTGAGCATGTTACCAAATGATCTGTAATGGTAGACTCAGATATTTACTTGTATTTTAGCTTGTGAGTGATAAATCTATAAAAAGAAATTTATTACGAAAATTTTTCATAAAAGTTGTCATAAGACTGGATGTTGGTTTCTAGCTGATCAAATAATCATGTTATTTTTACTTTCTCTTGCCTATATGAATATATAGGAAGGAAAGTATTGTTTTCATGTCGATTTTTCGAAATCGAGTTTTCACCGGATCTATACGTTTTCAGACCCCCTGAACCCAAAAAACATGTTTTTAGCGATTGGTCTGTGTCTGTGTGTGAACAGAATATCTCAAGAACGGAACATCGTACGAACTTGAAACTTGAAACTTAAGTTACATACCACTACCGGACGCGACACGAACATTTTCATCAAAATCGGTCAACCGGAAGTAGTAGTTTATTCGTATAATTTTTCAGTTTTTTGCGATTTTCTCAAAAACTGGTCCTACGATTTTTTTTAAAATCGCCTATTTTACTCAATTTTTTATTCTCTACAAGATAGGGTAGGCGCCATGTTTGCTGAAATTCTCGGTGAGGCTGTTTTCACGTAAAAACGTTGTTTTTTTAAGATTACGGCTTTAATATAAATTTTAGCGCAACAACTTATATAATAAAAGTTGTAGAGAATTTAAAAACCTACAACTTTTATTTCAAACATTTTTTTGTATAACGCTTAGTTTAGCAGTAATTTGCGATTTTCTGTTTTTTTCTCACGAAAACGTGTGAAAAATTGATTTTTTAAAGATTTCGGCCTTAGAATGCATTTTACGACAAAAGTGTATATAATTAATGTTATAGGAAATTAACAGATGTACAACTTTTATTTAAAGCATTTTTCTCTACAGAGCCTAGTTTAGAGAGAAAGCGTGATTTTCCGTATTTTTAAGCCAAACTGAGTTAGATTGTCATTTTGCGTCATTCACTCATGATTAAAATAAGGTTATGTTTTTGAGGTTAGTTTTTGTTTATTTCTAATATTTTATTAATAAAGTTAGGTTTATTATTAATTATTTGCATTGGCAAGAGAAAGTTGTGTGAGTGTTTCACACCAGATTTTTACTTTCTCTTGCCTATATGAATATATAGGAAGGAAAGTATTGTTTTCATGTCGATTTTTCGAAATCGAGTTTTCACCGGATCTATACGTTTTCAGACCCCCTGAACCCAAAAAACATGTTTTTAGCGATTGGTCTGTGTGTGTGTGTCTGTGTGTGTGTGTGTGTGTGTGTGTGTGTGTGAACAGAATATCTCAAGAACGGAACATCGTACGAACTTGAAACTTGAAACTTAAGTTACATACCACTACCGGACGCGACACGAACATTTTCATCAAAATCGGTCAACCGGAAGTAGTAGTAACTTAGTTTATTCGTATAATTTTTCAGTTTTTTGCGATTTTCTCAAAAACTGGTCCTACGATTTTTTTTAAAATCGCCTATTTTACTCAATTTTTGATTCTCTACAAGATAGGGTAGGCGCCATGTTTGCTGAAATTCTCGGTGAGGCTGTTTTCACGTAAAAACGTTGTTTTTTTAAGATTACGGCTTTAATATAAATTTTAGCGCAAAAACTTATATAATAAAAGTTGTAGAGAATTTAAAAACCTACAACTTCTGTTTCAAACATTTTTTTGTATGACGCTTAGTTTAGCAGTAATTAGCGATTTTCTGATTTTTTCTCACGAAAACGTGTGAAAAATCGATTTTTTAAAGATTTTGGCCTTAGTATGCATTTTACGACAAAAGTGTATATAACCAAATTTATAAAAAATTAAAAGATCTACAACTTTTATTAAGAGCATTTTTCTCTAAAGAGCCTAGTTTAGAGAGAAAGAGTGATTTTCCGTATTTTTAAACCAAACTGAGTTCGAATTTCATTTTGCGTGTTTCACTCATGATTGAAATATGGTTATATTTTTGAGATTAGTTGTTTGTTTATTTCTAATGTTTTATTACTAATGTTAGGTTTATTGTTAATTATTTATATTGGCAAGAGAAAGTTGTGTGAGTGTTTCACACCAGATTTTTTATATTTTTTATGTATTCTTCGATTATAGTTTATTCTTTTATAGTTTGTTATTTCCATTATGCTGAATGATTGCTTTTATCATAAAAAATAAAATAAAATTTTATTGTACTATGTAATAAAATTATAAAGAACAATAAAATATTTATGAATTTCAATT
This sequence comes from Catonia carolina, assembly GCA_035578175.1. Lineage (NCBI taxonomy): Eukaryota > Metazoa > Arthropoda > Insecta > Hemiptera > Achilidae > Catonia > Catonia carolina. The sequence goes on from JAQMRL010000002.1 coordinate 55,999,020, forward strand.
AATAAAACAGTAAAATTGGTGCAAGAATAAAATTTTCATTTAAAAACCAAGCATTATTAAAAAAATATACTTTCCATGAATTTTAAATGTAAATTCTATACAGCGGAACAATTTTGTTTATCTCAATTTCGGTTAACTGTTCTTGCTTAATAAAAACTAATGAACATAAAACAATTTTTAAGCACAACAAAATAAGGCTGGCTAAATTTTATCATTCCGAATAAAATTTAATAGTTTTTTTTTTAATTTTTACAGGCTGTTGTCCCAGTGAAGCTGAAGTACAGGAAGTAATAGTGCGCGTTGAAGATCAAGAAACCTCAGGAAGCGTGCATCTTGCTAATTTTCTACCAGTTGTAGCCCAAATAATTTCTGAATACAAGTTAATAATCTTTTCACTATAGAAAATACTTACTTGATTTAGCAAGATTATAGAAGCAAAACGTATAAAAACCAGGTTTAAGTGATTTCATGCTCCATGCCCCTAGAAAAAAATTTCCTTCTTTCCAAAGGATGTCCATCTGTCTCTGTTTGTATGCATGCATGTGTGTGTTTCATCATAAAATAAAAAGTTTTATGATTTAGCTGAAATGTTTAAAATTTAGATTTTCTCATCTTTATGGGCTTTCGGTATTAAAATTATTTATTTAGCTCCTTTAAACATAGTAATACTCATGAAAAACTTACAACATCAAATTTCTTCAAAAATTATCAGTGGTATTTATAAGTACAATGGTATCTAGTAAAACTCTAGAACAACTCTGCTGTCTTTGAAAAAAGGTTTTTTAAAATTTTATCATGAAGGTCTATTCTTAACCAAACTTCTTTTCTCTACGTTTCCTCAACTTGGAGGTTGGTGGGCCTACAGATTGCTCTCCCCATTGGCAGTCTTCCTTCCTTTAGTATCTTCACCTTCCTACTTCATTTTTCTACATTATTTAAACACATTTATACATTCCTAAGCAAACATGCATACATAATGTTTTAAAACTGAAATAAAATGGGAAATATAGTTTGTCTTATTTTATTAATTGAAAATAAAACAATGTCGACTTCGTTATTTGAACAGAGAATGTATGATTTTGACAAACGATCCATTTATTGACATCATTTACTCCTATTATTTAATTATAAATAGCTATACATTCACGGAAATAAAATAGGAACATAGTTTAAAAGAATAGTCATTTACAGTTGAAACTTTTAAATAACTGATTTCTTACAGCACACAATTAAATTTAATAATTTATTGGCAATTAAACTTACTTTTGTTAGATGGTAAAGGTTACTGTTATTACTGACTTGAAATCACCATAATTTGCACACTCTTTATTCAAGACTTAGATATTCAAATTAAGTAGCTACTTGAAAGTGATCACTATAGCGTCTATAAATCACAATAAGTTTTATGTGACATTTATTATTTTTAAATCTTTAGCTTACGTTCTAGAGCTATTTACTTACTTCTGTTAATAAATCACATGCAAATGTATAATAATGGACGTATATACATGTATAGACAATCTGCACTAAATTTAATCTGAGCTGTAGTAAAAATATATGAACAGTAGGCTTTTACTTCAGCTGAAATGTTTCTTTCTTTTACCCAGTCTGGTTCGGTTTGTTATATTATGATCACTTAAAACCCTTTCTAAACTATTTCAGACAAATTAGGTCTATCAGTGTCCTAGAAAACTGTTTTCAATCATTATCATCCATTTTGTAAAGGTGTCCAAATGTTAATTTCATTTGTTTTTTCCCCATCAGTTATTATTATTTTTTTTGGAACAATTCATAATTCTCCTTTTTTGGAACCTGTTTGACACATTCAAAATTCTTCCACATATTCTTTAGGCCTGTTATTTGTTAATATTTTGTTTTTTATGTATATATAAAAAACTTTGTAATTTACCTTACACTGCTTTCAAAATCTTTCTTACAAGTACTTTTGTGGGGTGCACCGCTTCTTCAGGTAATGATAATAAAAGTGAAGATTGCAAAATAAAATTAAAATATTATAGTATTTGTTTTAAAATGTTTTATAGTATTATCATTACTTGAAGAAGCGGTGCGCACCGCGAAAGTACTCGTAAGAAGGATTTTGAAAGCAGTATAAGGTAAATTACAAAGTTTTTTTATAAATACATAAAAAAACAAAATATTAATAAGGATTCTACTGCTATGATGCTAAGTTATTACTTAGCATCAAAAATAAAATAAAATGAAAAAAAATGATAAAATGAATAAAATAAAATAAAATGTTTAAGTTATTACTTAAATAATTATAACTGTTATTTGTTGTACAGGATTACTGATAATTTCAGATTATTTTAGCCTTGTTTTTCTAAACATTAAGGGAGCGCCTTAGAACTCCGAGAAAATCCCCAAGCAATTTTGGCGGCGACCAATAGGGGCGCTTACCATAATCTTGATGTAGTGAAGGTGCAACTGGGGGTAGTCTGATGCAGTGGTAGAAGCTGCAGATCAATGCACGCATAAGCACATGCAACATTTTTAAAATGTTGTGAGGATTTGAATTCCTTTAAAAGGAAAAATTACTTGATCGGTGAAACTTTTTATAGCGTACAAGAATTTCTTTTTTGATAGTAGTGATACATTGTGTGATTTTTATATATATTTCAGGTGTTATAGCTGACATGCCCTATACTCCTCCTGGAGTCTCCAGGGCGCAAAAAAAAGAAAAAATTGAGATTTAGTGTTGCCATTTGCCTCACCAGCACCACATTCACATGGCCTTACTGTCAACACTAACTAGCATAGGCAAGCTTGATCAAATGATGTCAACATATCACTAATTCAACACAATTTGATGTGTTTTGATATCACTTTTCGGAAAAAAGGTTGTGAGTTCTAAGCTAACCGATACTCATTGCCTACTGTATTGGTTTTCAGAGAAAAGTAAATAATATATTAATATTTTTAGGATATTAATACTGTGACTTCTCTTTTACTTGTCACTAGACTACAACCAGCTTCACCAGAAGAGTTACTTAAAGCATTTCAAACTTTGGATAAAGAAAACAGAGGTTATTTAAATCGTGATTTTCTAGCAAAAGCTATGATGGAAGAAGGTGAACCATTTACACAAGAAGAAATTGATGAAATGATGACCGTTGCAGTTAATCCAGAGTCAGGAAATATTCCGTATGAGTATTACATTAACCAAATTATGGTAAGTATCGTAACAGGTATATAAATCTTGTATCTATCTTTTAAGAGAATACATTGAACAGATATAAAATGTATGTATTGTTTGGAGTCAAACCTTAACTTCAAAAATTTATGAACAATACAATAAAATATTTTGTAAATAACTAAATGAGAACCTGTAAAAACACACATTTCGATTGAAGAATATTTTCCATTTGAAATTCAAAGTGCTAAAAAGTAAATTTCTGAAATTTACTTACAAACTAATATAATACTAACTAAATAATAACTAATAACTAATAATATTAACTAAAATTAATACTTACATTTTCATTTTCCTAATCCACAAAAAGTTAAATAACAACAGTACCTACACCTACTTTGGTGAACAGATTAATAGCTTGTTTAACCATCAGATTCCACAATCACTAAAACCCTAAACTCACCATTGTCAGGTGAAGTTTCAGCAAAGCAGAACCAACAGATGAGTTTTTTACTTCTTCTTAGTGTTCGACTCAATCACTGAAGATTGGCAATAATTTTAGTAAATTGAGCTCTATCAAGAAACACTCTCAAAACAATGTGTACTCATGTATGTTACTTAAATACACAAAAACACATCAACAAAGTGCTAAAAATAGTATAAATTCCCAAACATTGTTTTCCTTTGAGAAAAAATTCATCAATTGTTTTATTGTTTTACTGGTTTCTACACCGGGGTCCTGGGTTCGATTCCCGGTCAGGTCAGGCATTTTTTCATCACTCATTTTCATACATCATCATTCTCTACCATCTGCATTAGCAGAACTTGCAAAACAGTCAGACGTAAAATAAAAAAAAATTGTTTTATTTGTTAACTAAAATGAAAGAGTATTTACCTCAGTAATTCAGATACAATAATTATAAATAAATAAAACATAATTTTAAAAATTATATTAATAATGTATCCAGCTTCAACACTTTGAGTTTCGGGATGTTGATTCACGGTTCATCAAGTTTGGTTTTGTATAGATATATTTTTTGTTTCTTCACAGTTTGGTCTTTTTCAAACACACTACTGAGTGTCGTTTGTGTTTTAATACTAAGGACTTTACTAAGACTTTCTCATATTTGCTTAAAGTTATTGTATTTATTAACTGATTGCAAAAGAAATACTATATTGTTAAAAAAAAAAAATAATGTATGATCCCAGATACTTTTGTTTGTAATTACGTAACTAACCAAACCATATTCAACGTACTATCTGGACTTAGTTCTGTAGTCCAATTGCAAAAAAAAAAACAATTTATTATTAATTAGGGTCATTAACAGTTTGATAATTTTCTATTTAGATTGTGTAACCAACAGTAGTCACTAATGACCTTAATGCAGCTCAAAACACTTAGTTTGTAATTTATATTTTTGTAATTCTGGTGGTCTGGCTTATTAATAACACTACTCAAAATATATTTAAATTGCTATGCAATTTTAACATGTGGTTATTTATGGAGTTCTTACTGGTTGATATTAAAATTCTTGTGGTAACAGGATCGTTATACCATACTGATTTGCTTAAAAGTATTAAGTTTGTAAGTCTGGGTGGCTAACAAAATTCCTGAAAAAAAAATATTTAAAAACTGAATTACACAAAAATTCGGTTATAACGAAATTCATTACAACTGAATGAGCCTATATAGCGCAATATCTATGTATAGTACGTTTGTTTTTGGAAGAAGCTTGTAAGGGGAGGGCGAGTAGGTAGAGTAGGGATAGTTTCAAAGGGGCAAGTGTTGTCTCCTTCTCACTTAATCATCATTCCCTCTCTTTCTAACCGTATACTATGTTACAATGAGGTGCTTCCCCCACCACTAAACAGAACAGCTCAGCGGCACACAGCGTTTGAGGGAAAGCTTCTAGCTAGAACAAATGACCTGTAGTACTCTTCTAACTTACATGCCCAGTCAATTACCAGAATAACAAATACAAGTTTACATACTTGATTTAAGTAGAGAAAATTTGTGTTTCACACCAAATAATTAACAATATAACCTAACATTAGTAATAAAACATTGAAATAAACAAAAAATCTAACCTAATTTTAATCATGAGTGAACGACGCAAAATGAAAATCAACCTCAGTTTGGCTTAAAAACACGGGAAATCACTCTTTCATGCTAAACTAGGCTCTGTAGAGAAAAATGCTCAAAATAAAAGTTGTAGATCTTTTAATTTCCTATAAATTTGATTTTAAACACTTTTGTTGTAAAATGCATACTAAGGCTGAAATTGTAAAAAACAAATCGATTTTTTTTTACATATTTTTGTGGAAAAAACAGAAAATTGCTAATTACCGCTAAACTAAGCATTATACATAAACATTTTTGTGCTAAAATGCATATTAAAGCCACAATCTTAAAAACAAATATTTTGACGAGAAAACAGCCTTTCAAAGAATTCCAGCAGACTTTGTGCCTACCCTATCTTGTAGAGCATAAAAAATGTAGTAAATGAGGTGATTTTGAGAAAATTGCAAAAAAGTGAAAAATGACACGAATAAACTACTACTTCCGGTTGACTGATTGTGATGAAATTTTCGTGTTGAGTCCTCTAGTGGTACCTAATTTAAGTTTCAAGTTTCAACTTCGTACGATGTTCCGTTCTTGAGATTTGTGTTCAAACACACACAGACAGACCATTATTTATTAAAAGTATAATTACTATTAAAAGTTCAGAATCTATTTACTTAACAAAATTTCTTTGAACAGTTTGGGTTAAATGAGATAATACAACCCATCAAGTTTATCACAACACAGATATAGGGATAATAATGTTATTTAGGATTCACTGAATCAATTTATTTGCACAAGCCAAATAATATTAATTATTATAGTTAAAATAAATTATAAATTTGCAACTAATTTCTTCTTCTCTTGACAAAACATTCTAAAAACTGAAAATTTATAATTAAGTTTTTTTTGTTTTACGTTCGATTGCAACCACATTAAAGCTAAAACAGCTGGTAAAGGGTGACAAATGAAAAAAATCCAGAATTGACCAAAAATTGAACTTGGGGTGCCTGCATTGAAGTCAGTGCTAACCATTACACAAACGAGCCAATTCATATATACGGGTAAATAATATGTTCTTTGAAATAGTCCGAAACCCACATGAGTACGGTACTCCTCGAAGAAATTATTAATCCATGAATGAAAAAATGAATCTTTTGATTATTGTGGATAAACGTTCAGTTGACTGTAACCTACTTTATCCACATAATGGTCGTAACAAAGTTGTTTTATTTTACATTTAATTTTGGTTTACAGGTTGATGTTAAACCAAACATATATAGTTTAGTACCACCACCTCCAGAGAAAGTTGTTAGAAGAAAATTAGGTGCAGGTTTATTAGATGAAGAAGATAACCCAAATCCGTAAAATCAAAACACCCAGGCATACTACTGTGTTAGTTTTGTTCAATGAGAGCAACATTTCTGACTTAAAAAATTAAATTATAAATCACAAGGGAAGTTATTTTGAAACTCGTACAAATTCACGGCAACTAAGATACCAACCATTATTTTGAACTTTGGGCCTTAAAAATACAAATTGTAACGGATAATTTTATTCAACAATAATTTGTAAATATTAATTGAACAAATAAACTAAAATTCACATGATTGTATAAATTTTTTTAATAAACAATACATTATAAATATTATAATTTTATTCAACAATAACTGTAAATATTAAAAATGATTTATTGAACAAATAAACAAAACTTCATATATTTATATATAAATTTTTTTATTACATACCGTTATAAATATATAAATTATTTCACTAAAATTTACATATATTTTATAAAAATAATGAATGAAATTACTTTTCAAACTAAAAACAAGTTAATTTTTTGTATTTTATAAATTAATGTAATAAAAACAGTCGCTCATTGACAAACAATTTTGACGATATAACACTGAAACAATTTATCACTGAACACCATAAAAAAATTTATATACATTTTCCCATATTCCGTACTTGCACATATAAGATAACTTGGCTTGTGCTTTAACACGTATTACATGTCATACCACATACAAATTAATCACAGTCTTGAGCAGATTAAAAACGTATTTAAAGCTTTGAGAATTGCGGTGGTGGACTTCTTGTTGCTTGAGCAACAGAAGCATTTAAGAAATCTTCACTCTGCAGCATTGTTTGGTTCCACAGGGCCTGAAATAAAATGAAATAATCGATAAGTTACAATTTCACCGATGATTGTGTTGTTAAAATACAGTAAAAATACATAATTTTTTTGTAGATAATAAGAATTTATTATAGCTACTTGAGTCACGAATTTGCCTTTGGTTTTATCAAGGAAAAAGAGAAAGCATCAGTGCGCAAAGGGGAGTGCTTTGGTATCAGTTTGGCAACACAACAACATAAACTATACCCAGAGGACATACATTATATCAAGGAACCTCTTGTAGGTTAACCGTACGATTATAACCGTTCGTTACCGTAAACAAAATGTTGGTTTCTCAAAAACGTGGTCGAACTGTTCACAGTGCTGAATGAAATCTACTATGCAATGTTATGAAATTGAAGCTAAACAAAAATACCTTTCTGTGCTTCTTAACAAAAGTCATGAGCATGCGGCTAACTACTGTTATGTTTCTTTTTTCACAATTAGAAATATAAAGAAGGAAGCTAAAGAAAGTTAAAGTGAAGAAGATTATTCTTCATAAACAGTTGTTTTTGTCATCTGGTAAAAAAGGGGATTTTTACATCAATAAGAAAGTGATGCAGACATGTGAAATGTTATTACCGGTTTTGAAAGAAAGGCTAAATTTTAGTTGGAAACTTTGTGCGTTAAGAAAATTTTTTAATGAGAACCAAGTAAACAAAGGATTGAGACAAATGTGCAGCTTGTCCGTGACCATATTCAGTATTAATATAGATAAGATGAATACAAGAATGCATTGTTACCACGCATTTGTAAGCAGATGACCAAGTGATAATGTGTACAATAGAGGATGACTCATAGAATTTTATGTTTCAGATGGATAAAATATGTAGCGAATTTGGTCTTTGTAGATCCACAGAGAAACAGAAAGTAATGGCTTTTTTAAGGGGCAAATAATACCCAAGTTAGAATCAGTACTAGAGCAAGTGTCTTGTTTTTAGATAAGAAAATATAGATTTTTTTAGCAAGATAAACAGAGTTGGGGCAATATGTGTAGATCTATACCATAATCTATAACAAAAGATATAAATAAGACATTAGCTGTTCCCAAATTGAAATCTGGATTATGGGTTGAAGAAAGGAAAGCAGATTGCAGGGAGCAGAAATGAGATTGCTTTAGGCTGTTCCAAATTGGACAGGGTTTAAAATAAGATATTTGAACAGAGCCTGGGAGTCTTAAAGCACTGAATCCTGAATTCAGTGAGTGAGCACAGAAGGAGATGAAGGGATCATGTTCATTGTTTGCTCCTAGGAATAATCCCCTGTGAACCACTTAAATATTCTCAAGTAATAAATAAATAAAGAAATAATAAAAACAAAAAAATTTACCAGATTATGTGACAATTGTTATATACATAATTTAGCTATAATGCTTTTCACCGTTGATGAGCTCTGCTGTTCCATGCATTTAGACCAATTAGAACGTTTGCCAGCATTATCAGATTGCATAAAGATATCAGTCTGAAAAAAATTATGCGCGCTCTTATCATGCGTATAAGAGCCACAGTAGTTCCCTCATGTCTTACATCTCGTACTGAACACGTTGATATAGAGTGTGTTAACATGCAATACTTTATAATATAATCAAATGGTTGTATGTTCATGGGGTATAATTGTTATTGAAAGACCAAAAAAAAAATGGCTGACAAAATATACAACAGAGCTATGAGAGAAAGTATTGGTGACGTTCCTGGCAAGTCATTGGCTAGCTATGAAGTGGGTAGGGGGCATTCCGTACATTCAGAGCTCATCAACTTTGAAAAATAGTATAGCAGTCTACATTAAAATTGAATTTACTAATTCCATTTGCTTGCCAGAGACTAGGACATCATACCATTTCTCACCACAGCTTTTAACCTATTGCATAATGTTTATTATTTGATAACCTAATTAATTTATATTTGTTTGCTATTTAATATGTCTAAATTTTGAGTTATAATACATTAAATTCTGTTACAGGTTGACTAGATCATCGGCTTTTTTGTAAGAAAACAATGCTAGAGTTGCACTTCGTTAAACAAGTCATCACTGATCTGTTAAAAATAAACTATTATTTCATAATACTATAAAAACACACCAGTTTTTTCACTTCAGATAAAAACATATCAACATACGCTAGCAAACAGTCTTTTAAAGACATTTTTATTTGTAATAATGATGCACTTATATTCTTTTCACATCTGGTGAATTTTAATAATAGATTTAAATGATCATGTTGATTCCACAAAAAACACTGATATTAATTTGTGACAATGATTTTTATATGCTGCATCAAAAAGGAAATTATTACTTGTAGCTGTAATAATATATACTCGCCACTCCAGCAGCGCTTCGCGCTGCTTCCGTGTCTCGGCCTCAGAGGGGTAGGTGGATCAGAATTCATATGTGGATCAGAACCATTTACCACAAGTTGAATGAATGAACGTTACGTACCTGTAACGTTTTGTTAATAAAGATTTGCCCAAAAAACCGTTTTGAAGGTGTAAAGATAGGTATACCTGAAAACGGCACACCCCAAAAAACCGAAATTTGGTTTTTGTAGTTTACTCAGCGGACCGGTGGGTTAAGGGAAACTTTGGTTATATAATGTTGAAGTACGTTTTTGTGGGGCACAAAACAGATTCATGCATTTTGTCCTTATTATTCACCGTTAAGGAGATAAAGAAATACAACCCCTACCGCAGGCTAGAGGGTTCTAATTGAAAATTTTTCGGGTTATCAAATTTTTGTGTAATTTTCTACGCTAAACAACATGCCGTCAAAAGGCTTTTTGTAATCTAAAAATGAAACATTTCATATCTTTTGGATAAGGGTAACGACCCTCGTAAGACCCCGATTTAAAATTTGGAACATTACACGTGATCCTACAGGTACGTGTAACTGTTTGTATACATAAATATATATATAAATTTTACGAAAAACCCATTTTGAAGGTGTAAAGAAAGAACAATATGAAAACGGCAAACCCCAAAAAGCCGAAATTTTGTTTTTTGAGTTTTCTCACCAAACCGGTCAGTTAAGGGCAACAATAGCTATATGGTTTTAAAGTACTTTGCAAGGGGTACAAAAAATGTTCCATACAATTTTTCTCTATGATGCACCGTTTAGAAGATAAAAAAATACAACCCCTACCGCAGGCTAGAGGGTGCTAATTGAGCATTTTCGGGTTATCAAATTTTTGTGTAACTTTTAACGCCAAACAACATGCAGTTAACATATTTTTTATATTATAAAAATTTAAAATTTTCATTATTTTTAGATAAGGGTAGCAACCCCCGTAGGACCCTGATCTAAAATTTGAAAAATTTTCCGTAATACGGGGGGGTACGTGTAATGTTGTCCCATCAAATGTTTGCCAAAGAAACCCGTTTTGATGGTGTTACAAAAGAAAACTTGAAAAATGCAACCCCAAAAACGCCGAAATTTTGTTTTTTGAGTTTTTTTACCGAACCGGCAAGTTGAGGACAACGATAGCTATATGATTTTGAAGTACATTAAAACGGGTGCAAAAAATATTCTGTACAATTTATTTTTACGATGCACCGTTTCTGAGATAAAAAAATACAAACCCTACTGCAAAAAAGAGGGTGCAACTTTAAAATTTTCGGTTTATCACATTTTTATGTAGTTTTTAACGCCAAACGACATGCCGTTATCAAATTTTTTGTATTCTAAAAATTTAAAAATTTCATAATTTTTAAATAAGGGTACCAAACCCTGTAAGACCCCGATCTAAAATTTGAAAAGTCACCCGTGATTCCAGGAGTTAGTGTAATGTGGTCCTAATAAAAATTTGTCGATGAAACCCGTCTTCGTGGTGTTACAAAGAAAAACCTAAAAACTGCAACCCCGAAAAAGCCGAATTTTTGTTTTTTGAGTTTTTCCTGCGAACCGGCGGGTTAAGGGCAACTTTATATATATGGTCTTAACGTACTTCGGGAGGGGAACAAAAACGGTCGCAGTGGCCTTTGCGCTACAAAACTTCGTTAAAAAGTTTGAAATATTCGGACGCATCCCCTGAGCTTTCGGGAAGATGTACCTTAAATTTGGCATTTTTCCCGGGGGTTTCAGCCGACGCCCGACAAAAAAGGTCCTCAGAGATTTTGCTTCTAGAGACCTCCAAATAGGCGAGAATTTCCATCAGTGAGTCATTAGTGGCTGGGGCTTTATATAGACGGAGAGAAAAGGTTCTGAGGTCTAACACTCTCCGAGGCTTCCTTCTAGGTTAGAATTTATGTCAGTGAGTGAGTGAGTGAGTGAGTGAGTGAGTCAGTCAGTGAGTGTCCTTGCAGTTGTATATAATAAAGGATTATATTATAATATTTATATAATTATTAGCTGTAGAAGAATACATGTACACATTGTTAACGAACAATAATTACACTAATTTTTTATTAAAAGCCAACAAATTTTTATAATAAAACTCAACAACTTATAGCTGCAATTAAGCTCCTTGCCTTTTATTCACCTACTGCATAAAGAAATCTCAAACAAAATTTGAGAAAAGATAGCAAGTTCTACTAAAGTACTACTTAACTCATGCACAGAACATTTTTAAAGAACATAAACTGAATCTGCTTAGATATATCTAATTCCATTTTATATAATACAGATTCCACCAACCCCTTCATCTGCCTTGATTTTTATACATGTTTCAGAGGATCCACTATCATCAGAGTACGCAAAATAATCATGTGAAACATTAAATTAAAAATCTGCAGAAGATATTGCATCTTCAGTCATCTTTTTTGTATAGATGATTAAAGATGCAATATAATCTGTAGGTTTTTAAAAAAAAATTTTTAAAAGTTTCACATGACATTTTGTGTACTCTGATGATGGTGGATCCACTAAAACACGTTCATTTAATAAACAGTAAGGATCAAGGCAGCTGAAGTGGTTTGTAGAATTTGTATTGCCCATAACAGATAGGTTGAGTGTCTAATTATTTACACTCAATCTGTTTGTTGCAGGGCTAAAATAAATAGTTCACTGAATAAATAAATAGTAGTACTGAATCATTTAAGAACAGAAGAGGTAGAGGTGTAAAAAGACACTAATCAAAGTTATCTTCCTGGAAAGTAATGAATTTTATTATACAGCCAGATCCTGTGGTGAATGAAGTGAAGGTGCCATTTGCAGAGTGGAAAATATGTGCTTTTCAGAGGGCCCAGCATGCTGATAAGCGAAATGTTCCACCAGTGAGGAAGGCAATTGTAAACCACTTTACTCCTCGTTTTACTCAGTAAAGCCTTTACAAGTTCAAACCAGTCTTTCGGCTGATGACCTAAACAACACAGAATTTGTGCTATACAAAATGGAATTGATTTCAGGCTGCATTATAAAAATTTATTTTTGAATATGTACCTAAATTATTTTTATTTCAAAGAAAAATTTTGTACTCACAATTTGATCAAGTCCCTCCTGAACAGTGTGATCTCTAGAATATAAAAGGCTCATTTTTGTACCCTGTACAGCCAATGGACTCTTTTCAGCGACTTTTACTGCCAGTTCAATAGTACTAGTCAGCATACTGCAAATTAATACACAATTAAATCGGTTCAAACAAATTTAACAACTAATTTTTGTTTGTATAAAACATAAAAATTAATACAATTAATCTATTGTAAAAAATGATGGATTAATGCTGGGGTAGTTTTTTTTGGTTTAACGTCAGACTGTTCTGCAGTCGGACTTAATAAAAAAAAAAAAAGATCCAATCTTTACGAATTTATAAATTAATCTTCTTCTTCTTTCTTATTCAATCTATAGACCCTTCACCTATCCAGGCTACCTCCCAGCATTTCATCAGACATCCTCTGTCTAATTTACCAATAGACGAGTACAGGAATACTTGTACTTGGGAGTACTATGGTCACCCATACGTTCTAAAACCCACTTTTGACAGTAATGATGTATACAGAATATTCAAAAAGTTCTGTGACTGATTTTACATAAAATTTATAAGTGGTACTACCTATGTCTATCCAATGGAACGATGTTGTATTGTTGTTTCTTTAAACACTATAAAAATTTCAATGTGATAACTTGATTTAGAAGCCAACAGTATTAATTTGAAATGTGTGAGTTTGTTTGGCATGTCACGTTTTTCACAATAAAACAAAGAGCTGTCAATAATTTTTGTTTTATATTCGATAAAACCGCCATGGAAATGTTTCAAATGTTGAAAGCTGTGCATGGTAACAAATGTTTGAGTCCAAGCAAGGTATTTGAATGGTTTTTACAGTTTCAAAACAGTTGCCAGTCGTTGGAAGATGATCAAAGCGAGGCGCCCTTCACTACTTCCATTTATGGACGAGAATGCTGAATACATGCGGCTCGCTCTGTCTTCTAATTCATGAGCCACGGTTAAAATGTTTGAGCAACCGAATATTAATGAAGGAAGCATTTACAATAATTTATATGATAATCCTGGCAAAAAGACACAACACCATGTGGATGGTACTGGTAACCCAGTTTTTGGCTTAAAATTCCTTACTCACTGGATCTGGCCCCAGCCGACTTTTTTCTATTTCCTAAGCTGAAGGACCACGAAAAGAGACTGTTTTGATAACGTGGAGACTATTCATCGAAATGTGAAGAAGGTGCTACAAAATATATTCAAAGACTTCTTGACAGCCTGCTAAAGGCTCTATGACCACAATAAAAATTTGTGTAGAGAGGGCAGCGTAACATGTTGAAAACTAAATATAAAGTTTTATCCTTACTTGTTTTTTTTTTAAATAGTCTCTGAACTTTTTGAACTGTATTTAACTTTTTACTATATATAAAGTTCTGAACTCCAGAAACTCCCAATTCTGCTTCGAAGTCTTCACTTCCTATTTTACCTGCATGGGAGGACTTCTCAAGGAAGCAAATTCTGCCGCCCGAACCATATGTACAGCAGTACTTTATAAAAGTACAGGCACTGCCATAGTATTGTGCAATTTCAACTAGCTTCCAACACTTGCCCTATTTCTGAGATTCCTTGAAACTGTACCATGCATGGCACTTAACACACTGGTCTTCTTATTCATATAATTATTAACAAATGTAATCCAAAGCCGTTCAAGAACTGTGGCTTCAGTTACAATCTTTCATCTGATTGGACCTTTCCCCTAAAAACTAATAACCGTAGTTTTATAACTCAATCACAATTGATATTCTGTGGAACTTTATATAAAATTAATACTCTACCAAATTGCTTTTAAAATGGTGACATCAACTGAGATCACTGCATACAAGATATATGCTTAAACACTACTGCAACCAATATGAAAAAAATTAACTTCTTTAAAACTGCATTACTGAAACCTAACCCCCAATAAACTTGTATTAAAAAACACAAAGCCAATAGTTCAATGTTTTGTAAGAAAAATATATAAAAAGAACAACAAAACTTAATTACATATTAATACTGAAATCAACAATCAAATTGTGCTTTCTTTGTAATACAACAGGTTCATTGGGCCGGGTCACATCAGAATTGTGAGTATCGAAAATGGGAGATATGTAAAATACGGTACCATAATATCTCTAATAATTATTTGTTTACTGTCAAACTCGTACCTTTCTTTATCAGGAAATACTTTGCTGACGAGTCCACAGTCTTTAGCTTCATCAGATGGTAATTTACGAGCTGTAAATGCCAGTTCATTAACAAGGCTTGCACTTCCAATTATTCGAGGTAGCCTTTGAAGAGTTCCAACATCAGCTGCCATACCTGAATTAAAAAAATTAAAACAAAATAAAATACAAAATCTGGGGTTACAACAGGGACATAGTGGGGGTAGGAATGCACGGGAATTGCATTACAAGACTGTTTTCTTAATTTTGTACGTTTTATAACTTAAATTAGCTCTTCAATAAAATTTCCCAATATACCCTAAATTTTTAGCAATCCCACACTGGAAAATTTATGACCACATAGCTGGGTTAGAACTAAAGTATAAGTTCCTCAATGTTAGAAAATAGTATTGTTAAAGTTGTGGTAGTTACAAGTCAACAATATACAATTAATAACTGCCTTGATGGCTCAAGTTAGCAAGATCAACTTAGCTCAACTACTAAGCTAAAGGTCTGCTGTTTAATTCCAAGACCATAGGAAATTTTCTTATTAAACCTAGACTACGAGTCATCTCTAAAGTAAAGACAGTTTGGAAATTTCTCGCCTTGAGGTTGGCTAACCTGTGTGGTGGAAGGCCAGTCTCGTAATATACACACTGCATTGCTGTTTGTCAGTTGTCACGTTGCTGAATCTTTATTTACTTTTGGGATCGATTTGGCATTCTGTTGATTGACTTTATGGCATGCGGAGCAACTGAAAATGCCGAATATTACTGCGAAACTCTACGCAAGTTACGACATGCCATTCGAAATCAGTGCTGTGGACGGCTTACTGACGGCATCGTACTCTTGGACGATAATGCACGTCCACATGTGGCAGGTAAGACGGTCGATTTACTGAGAA
The DNA here is from genome assembly GCA_035578175.1 of Catonia carolina. Classification (NCBI taxonomy): domain Eukaryota; kingdom Metazoa; phylum Arthropoda; class Insecta; order Hemiptera; family Achilidae; genus Catonia; species Catonia carolina. The sequence goes on from JAQMRL010000002.1 coordinate 56,014,882, forward strand.
GATTTGGATAGGAAATTTTCAGTCACCCACCAGTCAGTCCAGATTTAGCACCTTCAGATTACCATTTGTTTGGCAAATTGAAAGAATTTTTGGGTAGTAAGCAATTCGCAGGTGACGAACGTAAAGATGCTGTGAATCAGTGGCTAAATAAACTGGCGGCCAAAGAATTTGATGAGGGTATATTGAAGCTTGTGAATCGCTATGACAAATGTCTTAATTCATATGGCAACTATGCAGAGCACTAATGTAAGTTACGTATTTTATTCTGTATCACTTTGTTTTTACATATTTTTCTGGATAAATTTTTTACAAACAAACGGTCTTTACTTTAGAGATGACCTTCGTAGAATACCTGTATTTTCATTAATAACTCCATTTTGTAAATTTGACAAAATTCCAGTTGTTATAACAATTAATGTGGATAGAAAAAGAACAAGAATAATTACTTAAGTAAAAATAATACGCTTACCAATATCAACTTCCTTTACTTGAAACCAAGCATCTGTAGTACAATATCTGATATCAGTGGCTGCTATGAGATCAACTCCACCACCTACACAAGCTCCATGTATTGCTCCAATAACTGGTTTGAAACACTACAAAAACAAAATGTATTAATCATCTTCACACAACTAACTAATTTAGTTATACAGTCAAACTTCTGTATAACGAAATTCATAATCCAGACAAAAAATTTGTTATTTGGAAGTATTCGTTATTGGGAAGTTAAGTTACGGCCGCATTTAATTTTTTTACAAATACATTACTACAGTATTTTCATGTGTAATGTTCAATATTCCTTACCTTTTTCACATCTGCAGGAAGAAATGCAGCACCATGTCAGATGAATGAACACAAGTTAAATAACGAACACATAATGAACTGTTATTATAAATGTAGTATGTACATATGTATTTAAAACTCAGAACTAAATTATTAATTACTTATTAATTTTTTGACTTATAAAGGATTTTACACTATACGATTTTACAAAGGTCCAAAATTAGTCAATGTTTACTATTACAACAAAGGAAAACTGTAGCTAATTACTGTACACTATGACACAATTTCACTTAAAAAAATGTGTAATTTTTTTCTGAACTTTACATTTGAATAAAACATCTTGTTCAATAAAAGTTTCACATTTATTCAGGCATTCAAAATTACTGTCTGGCACATTATCTTTAAGTTGCAGTCCTCTTCTGATGGTTTTAAATGACTTTAAAATTTCGTCGTCGGTTGGGTTCGTATCCTGGTGATTGCTGCCGCACTCATCACCGTCGTCGTCCTCCTCCTCTTGTTCTTCTAAGCTCTCGATAGGCTTCACGTTTTGTAGAATATCATCGTCATCTGGATAATCGGCTACAGCGATGTGATCATCAACATTTAAAAAGTCTTCAAGTATCGCTTTGTCAGTGACATGTCCAGAATTCTGAAGGAAATCCCATTGATTTTTCAGTTCACTTAGTGCAATGTCGTCTTCAATATCGGATTCTGTTGTGACCGAGTTGAAACCAGATTTTGAGAAACAATTTTTGACAGTTGTATCTTGTACATCGTTTGTCCAGACTTTTGCTAGTTCAGAAATGCATTCTCTGAGATCCACAATATTAGCGGGTACAGACTCATTCTTTTCAACAGTAGAAACAATTTTCTTAAGAATTCTCTTCCGATAATGCAGCTTAAGCGTCTTTATCACTCCCTGATCCATGGGCTGGAGAACTGAAGTGACATTCGGTGGAAAAAATACAACTTTTACATTATCTAATTTTGAATTGATGTCATGAGGATGAGCGGTGCAATTGTCAACAAAAAGTGCAAATTTTCGTTTTTGTTTACCCATCTGCTTATCCAGTTTGGTCACCCATTCAGTAAAAATTGCATTCGTCATCCATGCCTTCTTGTTAAAAGTGTAATCAACCTCCAGAGACTTGGTATTTCAAAAACATCGGGGAGATTTACTTTTACCTATTACAAGCAATTTAAGTTTCTCACTGCCTAACATGTTTGCAGCCACTAACACTGTTATTCTTTGTTTACTTTGTTTACCACCAAAGCAAGGATCGTTTTTAAAAGTTAAAGTTTTGTTTGGCAAACATTTAAAAAATAACCCGGTTTCATCTGCATTGAAAATGTCTTTCTGGGCAAACTCGTCTAAAATGTTTTTTAATACTGTCTGCTTCCAGAATTCACAATCTGTTGAGTTAACACTTGCACTTTCTCCTGAAATTACTTTTTCAATTATGTTGTGTCTTCTTTTAAATTTGTCAATCCAGCCGTTGCTTGCTTGAAAATCAAGGTGGCCCAATGCAGTCGCAAACTCCAGAGCTTTTTCCTTAATTATTGGTCCCGATAAAGGAAGGCATTTTCCCCTCATAACTGTTATCCACTTCATGACCGCTTCATCAATGTCATCATAAACGCACATTTTCATTTTCTTTCTGTTTAAGTCATAGTCTTTGCTTTGTTTAAGTATAGACTCGCGATTTTTAAGAATAGTTGACAGTGAACTTTGCGGAATGCCGAATTTTTTAGCTACGTCTTTCTTCTTTAAACCCCTATCTACTTCCTGAATTACCAACACTTTATCCGAAACACTCAGACACTTTCTTTTCAACATTCTGTGAAATGTATGAGCACGACAGTAGAACTGATTAAAGACTAGAAAACACGTGTGAACAGTACGAATGATACCGAACAACCGACTGTGTATTGTGTACGTACAAAAGGCAGGAGTGTGAACAGCTTTAAATTCTTGGAAACAAGTGTACTGTACCTCTATGATTGGCCAGAAGGGGGTAGCAAAGGAATGCATATGACCCTACCCTAGGTTACAGTAAACAAAACAACCAGATGTTACTCATCACTAGCCTACTTTAGCTAGTCTACAAACATTCCATTTGCCATAGAATTATAACAAAGAATTTCTTTAAATATTTTTTTTCCACTTCGTTGTTGGGAAGTCAGATTTTGTTAAATGGAGGCAATTTTGCATGCATTATTCCTTAAACTTTAAGGTGTTCAGAAAGAATTCGTTATAAAGAAAATTTTGTTACTTGGAAGTTCGTTGTACAGAAGTTCGACTGTAATTCAATTTTATTTGTTATAACGGGTGTTTTATTAAGAACGCAACCCTGATTATAAGAAGATAGAAGTAATACATCGGTAAATTTTCTGTCCCCCAATTGGTATGTTGCCAACAGTGTACTCAAGGCCAACTACCTAAGACAGTTAAAATGTTCCAGTCAAGCATTAGTGTGGTGACAGCAGTCGTTTCGTTATATTGTGTCAGCAATAGTTTTTTCCAAGGAAGAAAGCGTGTTTATTGTAGAGACTTACATAGCGAGTAAATCTTACAAATGTGTGCAAGATAAGTTGCAGTTGAAATTTCCCCTTTCTGCCGATCCGAATAAATCATCAATATTGCATTTGATAAATAAATTCCGTAGAACTGGGAGTGTACTCGATGAGAAACCACCTCACCAGCCAACAAAGTTCGAGAACTTCCGTGGTTAACTTTGTTGGCTAGCGAGGTGGTTTCTCATCGAGTACACTTCCAGTTCTATGGAATTTATTTGTTGTTGTTGTTTAGGTCAACAGCCGAAAGGCTGGTTTGAACCTCTAGAGATTTTACTAAGTAAAACGAGGAGTGAGGTGGTTTACCATTGCCTTCCTCACTGAGTGGAAAAGTACGCTTATCAGCATGCCGGGCCCTCTGAAAAGCACATATTTTCCACTCTGTAAATGACACCTTCACTTCATTCACCACAGGGTCTGGCTGTACAATGAAATTCATTACTTTCAGAGGAGATAACTCTGATTAGTGTCTTTTACACCTCTACCTCTTCTGTTCTTAAATGATTCAGTCATTTAATTGGCTGACCATGTGATAAGAAACAGAACTATTTATTTTAGCCCTGCAACTAACAGATCGAGTGTAAATAATTTGACACTCCACCTGTCTGTTATGGGCAGGGAATTTATTTATCAAACGCAATATTGATGATATTTAAAATTGCTCATCAAATATCATCAATTAATATCAATTATCATCAATAGTCAGCAATTTTAAATATCTTGGTTGTGACATAACATACGACCAGGATAGAGATGTCCAGCAAAAAATAACAAAGTTCAGCTCGGTATGTGGGGCAATAAGTAGGTCCCTGAAGAACAAAGCTAGGAAGGATACGCTAATGAAATTTTATAGAGTTATGGCGATACCTACCTTAGCTTATGGAAGTGAAGCATGGGTGCTGTCTAAGAAACAAGAATCCAAGATTCAAGCAGCAGAGATGAAATTTCTTAGACATATAAAGGGATGCACCAGAGAAGATCGCTTCAGGAACGAAGTAATAAGGGAGGAATGTGGAACACAACCGCTAGCTGACATAATCAAGCAATACAAAGGAAAATGGTCAGAACATCTTTTCAGAATGCCGCAAGACCGCCTTCCTTTGAACGCATGGCATCATATACCAAGGGGTAGAAGAGGTATTGGAAGACCGAGGAGGAGATGGACGCCGGAACAGGCTTAGCTCACAGCTAAAATAGCCTAATCCATGACGACGACGAATATTGATGATTTATTCGGAACGGCAGAACGGGGATATTTCAACTGAAACTTATCTTGCACACATTTGTAATATTTACTCGCCATGTAAGTCTCTACAATAAACACGCTTTCTTCCTTGGAAAAAACTATTGCTGACACAATATAATGAAACGACTGCTGTCACCACACTAATGCTTGACTGGAACATTTTAACTGTCTTAGGTAGTTGGCCTTGAGTACACTGTTGCCAACATACCAATTGAGGGACAGAAAATTTACCGATGTATTACTTCTATCTTCTTATAATCAGGTTGCGTCCTTAATAAAACACTGTTATATGCTATGAAATATAAAAAATGAATATAAAACAAACATTAAATGGGGTGGTAGAGGAAACCCCATATAAGCTTGCCGGTGTAGCTACACAAACAGTTCAAATTCAGTCAGTAGATTTCGTGTCTTAGTACCGAAATGCCTATTAAATCACATGTTCTAAATTATGTAAATTATCATCTATTAGCGATGTTAAAAACATTCAATAGTAAACATTGTATACAACAATTAACGCCTACCAAATACAACATATTACACACTAATATTTTCAGGTTAGCTGATATATAACGTTGTGAGAACGACGTGACTCTGATCACAGCTAGTACAGCACTGACCCCCACCACTTGCTGAGGCAACCGAACGCACCATTATCAAAAAACATTGAAATGCAGTGAACTTAAAATAAATATATTTTTAAAAATTTAAATCACACACCATAAATTTTGTCTGAGAGTTGTAAATATTGCTTTCATTGCTAACAAGGTGCACCATAGTACACCGCTTTGACGCGTTGAAGCAAGTGTTCTTTGAATGCCAGATGACAACTTTAACACACCATAGTACCTACACTTGTTTTCTGTAGTTTTATTCAAACTACAACACATTGGCAGTTACTGAATAAACTACAATAAATAAAAATAAACCATTTTCATGACTTTTGAGCACCTGCAGTAATGCAGAAATGAATTAGTAAAATAATTACAATTTCATTGAGATATCTTTCATTATATAATTTACCAAAAGCTAATTACATAATCTCTTAATCCAAACCCAGTATGCATTTGTCCATGTGACTTGCCTTTAAATTGCGGAGAAAGAATAAACAGAAACTAAGCAGTTAGTGTCCTGTCTATTATGGAAATCGCCGGCCACGTTGGCGATGTTGGTAACGTGCTCGCCTCTCATCACGCGGTCTTGGGTTCGAATCCCACTCGGGCATGGCATTTTTTCATACGTTACAAAAAATTCATTTCATCCTTCACCGTCTGCATTAGTAGCAATTTGCAAAACAGTCGGACGTTCCAAAAAAAAAAAAAAAAAAATGGAAATAAAGACTGGATGAAAGCTAGTAAATATTCAAGCATGATTATGTGTATTTTACATGCTGTGTGGATTTTGCAGCTTTTAAGGTATAGATACTTGAGTCATGAGAATGCCTTTTGCATATGGATGGGCTGTGAGGAAGGGAAGAGAAAATCTGACAATGCTGCCAACCTCAACAGTGAGACACTACATTTCACTACAGTGCAATAATTACTATGCATATTTCAATCAAAGCTGTTCAATGAGGCATTCCTATATTCTGGCCATTTCCTTTTTATCGAAGGTGTTAACAAAACTATTGATGAAGAAAAATTAGCTTCTTCATTTTCTTTAACTTCCTTCTTTATATTAAAAATTGTGGAAAGAAAACATCACATTAGTTAGGCTGCTTGCTTGCTTATGGACTTTGTTAAGAGGCATGGAAAAGCAATTTTGTTTAGCTTCAACTTCACAACATTTTTATTACACTGTATATTAAATTTTGTTCAGCACTGCGAATAGTCTGACCACGTTTTTGAGAAACCGACATTTCTGTCTTTGGTAACAAATACTTACATTCGTACAGTTAACCTACCAAAGGTTCCGTGATATACTGTATGTTGTTGTATTGGCTGTACTGATACCAAAGCGCAGTAGCATATGTGCATTAATGCTTTTCCTCCTTTACCCCTTGTTAAAACCAACGGCATTCTCATGAGTAAAGTAACAATAATATTTGACTCTGTCAATGACCGCAATTGACTAAATAATTGGTTATAGCCTAATTTTCATAAGGAGAGCGCTGGGCAAAACGTGCGTCTGCATTAGTATAGTCTTGTATATACTGCAACAGTGCAGCGTATATTATCAACAATGGAATAGCATGCCTACAAAATACAATGGGTATTGTCAATTTTCAACAACACTCTGACTGTACAGCTTACTGTAGGTTGGAGGGGTATGCGTGGTCGAAGTCACGTATGCGCATGCGTAGTCCAGCGCTCACAGTAATTGGCTTGGCCTTTACTACTATATTAATATAATGTATTATTTTATAAAACATTCCATGTAGGATTATCAACAGCCGCGTTATTTGAAATTGAAATATACATTTCTAACCACCAGAATACTGTAACAGAAAACACTTACCAATGTGAAATAGCGCTTTCTTGTATCTTGTACACATCTTCAGTAAATTAAAAAATTTTTAAATATTTTTCACATCAAAATTTAAAACTTCCTACTCCTACCAAGGCACATAAAAAATAGTCATTTGTTATATCTAAAACAGTCTTGCTAACTTAATCAGTTGATTTTCATAGTCAACCTGTGTGTTCATTAATTTTTCCCTGTTACTATATTTTTAAATATAATATTTCTCCAAAATTTAAATTTCATTACTTGACATAGTATGTTTATTTTTGTTCATGTGTTCAGATACATGGGAGAATTTTCGGTTTCCTTTTTTATAGTTTGAATAGTGTTCTGCAAGTATTATATTTATAAATAAAGCAACAGGATAATGCACACACAGGTTGTATATGAAAATAAACTTATTAAGTTAGCAAGACTGTTTTAGATATAAGAATAGACTATTCCTTATTTGCCTTGGTAGGAGTAAGATGTTTAAATTTTGATGTGAAAAATATTTTGAAAAATTTTAATTTACTGAAGACGTGTACAAGATACACAAAAGCGCTATAAACATTGGTAAGTGTTTTCCATTACCGTATTCTGGTCATTAGAAATATATATTTCCATTAATATAATGTAATCTTAAAAAATATAACAACAAAACCTCTGCAACTTTATTAATGAAAATTTTACTTTCTACATTATAAATCGACAAAGTAAGTTATTATAAGTTGAACAGAAGCAATGAACGTGAACTAGAAATTGAAAATCAGAACCAAAGAAACTTACAATTTATAATTTACAAAATTACTTTCTAATAAAATCAATAAAAGAGACAGCTATATTAAATTACCTTCTCTAACGACGTCAGTGAAGCTTGGTAAGTTTTAATCACATTGCGAATTATTTTACATCGTCTTGCGACATCATCATGTTGTGACAACTCACTGCCAATATGCGCCATATCATTTAAATCGATACCTGAAATATAAATGAAAAATTTAGTCACTAAAGCTACTTGAACATGGACTAATAACTAGAATTATATAAATTATTTTTGGACTTACCAGCAGTAAAATGTTTGCCACTTCCAGATAATATAATTACTCGACAGTTTGGATTATCTGCTAACTCTGAGAAACATTTTCCGATTTCACTACACAAAAGAAAACATGGTACAACATAAGATAATAAATTTAAATTTTGTTAAACATTTTCCTGTGAAATGTTAAGAATTACATAACACTGAAACTACCATAGTCAATAAGTACTTTAGGATATCATTTATAAGTCATCAATTGCAATATAAATACATCAATGCATGCACACTTTCGACAGTTTGTCACAGTGGCGTATTTAGGGCGGGGGGGGGGGGTGTCACCTCCTCCTCCAGATTTGTTATTTTAATAGGTTTTTGTATCTTTATAAAGGAATAAAGGGAGTATACCATGCTTCCCAACAAATCTGACATATAGGGACTATATAATGTCAACATTAATATCTTACTATTATTACTCCAGCCGTTAGGAATCAGAATAAAAATGTATCCACAAAAGATTTTAATGGCTAATAAATTAATAAATAAAATAAAAAATGTTATTCAATTTTGAAATAGTGCTGTATTTAAATAAGAAAACAATTTGTGCCAATTGTTGTCTGAACGTTAGCCAAGCGGGTAAAGGCGTTAGTTTATTTTTATTTTTGATATTACTGTACAAGAGGACACGAATTTGAATCCTACATATTAAAACTTTTGTTTTGTTTGTTTTTGTTAATTGATTACTATTAATTAAACAATGATAAAATTTTGAAATTATAATTGTAATTTTTAATTCAACAGAATAATATAACTAACTAGTAATTTTTTCTAAAATTTAATTAAATTAATAAATTATTTATTAAAATTGTAAGTAAAAAAAAAAAAAAATGGCCACCTCCTTAACGTAGTGGTTAGCGCATTGGCCTGCCACGAGGAGGTCCCGGGTTCAATTCCCGGCCAGGTCTGGAATTTTACAAGTGTCTAATCCCACAGTAATGTTTATAATCCAATGTAGTCTCAATGACCAAGCAGTTGATGCAACTTTAAATAAATTAATTTAAAAAAAATTAAATTTTTTGTTTAAAATAGCATACAGGATTTGAACACACGGCCTCTCGTACTGCAATATCAAAAATGAAAATAAACTGACCACTCTAAACGCTCGGCTAACATTCTGACAACAATAGAAGCGAAATTTTTTCAAGAAGTACCGCGGTTCGTTGAAATTGAATGTTGTTTATTTATTAAAAATTAAATTAATAGCTGTTAAAATCTTTTGTAAACTCATTTTTATTCTGTTTCTAAACGACTGGAGTAATAAAATTATATTGTGGTTTAGAAAGGGTTAAACCCTTTCTAAACCACAATATAATTTTTAAGTTTAAAAAAAAAAATCAACCTGAAATCCTTGATAAAGAGCTAAAAACTAAAACATAGAAATTTTGTTTTTGAAAAATTTCAAAAATTTAAATTTTTTTAAATATGTTGTTTTTAAACAACATTGGCAAAAAAGAGAAGTATTTCCTTCTGTTACTGGAACATAACAGAATAAACTAAAAACTCCTCTCCAAAATTTCCTCTCCAAAAGTTTGGAGTCTCAAAATCTACTTTTTTAAAATTCCATTTTGTAGGTTCTTTAACTTGTTTTTTAACAGGGTTATTAGTTTTACTTCCATTACCTGTACCAACGTTTCTTTTGCTTGTTGAAGCATCTGATGGATTACTTGTTTCACTACTTGGCACACTGGATGCAACTACTGAAGGTCCTGGGTCATTTTCTGAATCTAATTGATCACTAGCTTCATCTGCATAATTATGGGTATTATCAGATTTACACTGTGAATTAGCTGACAGTAACTTATTGCATAAATGCATCAATTCATCACCATCAATATCAGAATCACTATCTTCATAATCAGATATGGTACCGTCTTGTACACACGCAAGAAAACTAATTTCGTCTGAATTTAATTTATTCATTTTTATATAGAAATCAAAAATAACAAAAAAAGAATAAAACACTACGTTAAAAACTCATAAATTACACAATATAACAACACATATTCAAAAACACAGTTTGACTGAATGATCGTTCCGAATGTTTACAGTCACAACACACATAACCTACAAAACGCACGTGGGCCGTAACCAGCCAATGTTGTTTATAAACTACACACAGTTCTCGCTCAATAAAAAAATAAATACAAAGGTAAAAGTAATTACAAAAACGTTTTTATGTACAAAAATAATTACCGAATTCAATGAATATTTTTATTTACGAAAATATGCAACAAGAAATTCACACAAATTCAATAAAAACACGAAATGTTACCGGATACCGCTAACTGCAACGAGGTTATTATAAACTCGTATTACATTATATTAGAAGAATAAAACAGCGCTTTCTACTGGACAAAACGTGAATTAAAGGTGTGTAGCTTGTGAACAACATCGGAAAGTAAAGGTACGGCGCTTAAATTTTGTTGTTTTTGAACTACAAACGTATGTTGTTTTTAAACAACAACGGTTGAGAAAGGGCTAAGCCCTAAACATAACAGAACTTTTGGTTGTTTGGATCGCATTATACTATTATTATGAATACTGAATAGTTTTATAAATATTGACATATGACATTAAATTTTATTTGTGCTACTGCATATTTCAACCACAATTTCTTTGTATTTATAAAACTAAACACAGATTTCTTTTTGTTCAACTGTGTACTTAATCATACTGTCTCAACATTTTATTTTGCACAAATTAACTAATCTGTAGGATGTAATTCTTTTCTTGATTTCCCTTTTTCATAATTCAACAAATTTGATTTATTTTTTATTTATTATAAATTATTTTCTAACCTGATACTGATACAGCAAATTAAGCACCAAACATAACATATTTTAATAACTTATTTACTAATCCCCTAATATAACAAATAGTTTTACATAAGCAAGTGCTTATATTACAGTAAAACATTACCAATGAATTATTTTCATATTGTCTTTGTTGTATGAGACATTATGAAATAAAATTCTTTTGAATTTAAAATTAGCGATAGTAATCTATTCCCCATTGCTGAATTTGTTAAATTGTTCCATTTTGTCTGTTGTAACAATATGAAAATTGAAAATTTTAGGCATAGAAATGAACAAAAATGTGTATTTTAAATCTTTTTCCCAGTGGAGGACCCCCAGACCCCCCCGCTCTCCTGAGGGGTATTCCATACCCCCCCCGTGGTGACCCCCCATCTTAACTTGATGCTAAATCTGCCACTGGTTGGTCATGAAAATACCAAAAATTGTAAATATACAATTTTTTCCATTAAGGCATATTTTTATAGTTATCACATACTTCCAAAATCTCTATTATTGTCTATATAAAATGGTGTAGTATGTTTATTTGAACTTTAATGATCAGCTACATTTGAAATATACATCTTTTTATTTCTGTATGCTCTAACATGTATAATATTGAATCAAAAAAAAAACCTTTGAATGTTAGAGGCTCAGTACTTTTACTTTCTGGATATGCCTCGTACTTAAGAAATTGACATGAATATGTTTGTAAGATTTAATTTAAAAACCTTTCATGATATAACAAAACTATTAATTCTACAAATTACTTCAGTTGTAATGAGAAGATCAAGGATAAGTAACTATACTTTTTAATAGTGAAATTTTTTGCTTCAATCATTCCAATATTACAATAAACAATTATATCTGCCATAACAGACAGGTGGAGTATCAAATTATTTACTCTCAATCTGTTAGTTGCAGGGCTAAAATAAATAGTTCTGTTTCTCATCACATGGTCAGCCAATTTAAGCTCTTGGTCAGCTCTTCTTTTCATTTAAGAAAAGAAGAGCCAGAGGTATAAAAGACACTAATCAGAGTTATCTCCTCTGAAAGTAATGAATTATATTATACAGCCAGACCCTATGGTGAATGAAGTGAAAGTGTCATTTGCAGAGTGGAAAATATGCTTTTCAGAGGGCCCGGCATGCTGATAAGCGTACTTTTCCACTCAGTGAGGAAGGCATGGGTAAACCACCTCACCATCATTTAACTTAGTAAAACCTTTACAGGTTCAAACCAGCATTTTGGCTAATGATCTAAACAACAAACAATTAATAAGAAATTAGTAATAAGAAATAGATACAAAATTACTGACATCCACATTTGTTTATCTATTGCATTCAACTTGTCAGGTCTGTGTAATTGCACATGGTAAACGAATGGTTTTGGTACTGCCAATTTTATTGTCTCGTAAGGTGAAGTTTTTGTTTCAGTTGTTTCATCAGCTGGATTTAGTTCAGTAGACATTTTCATTGGAAATTCTGTTTTACCTAAATATTCTAAAAAAAGAAACAAACAATATAAAATATTATCTCGGTGGTAAAATAAGTTTACAATTCAAAATATAAGTCAAAAAATAACCCTTCATTTAATGACTAAAAGTATTGTGTAGGTACGTTATATTTGGTGTGGCAGGGTGTCAGTGTTAACAGAATGTGGGATTTGATTACTGCAATGCTATACTGTATTTTACTATTATTACATAAATAAATAGTACTGAATGCCTCAAGATTAGAAAGGGCACTGTTAAATAGAAAATCTGGTGTGAAACACTCACACAACTTTCTCTTGCCAATGCAAATATTTAACAATAGAACCTAACTTTAGTAATAAAACATTAGAAATAAACAAAAAACTAACCTCAAAAAAAATAACCTAATTATGATTATATTTAATCATAAATGAATGACGCAAAATGAAAATCAATCTCAGTTTGCCTTAAAAATACGGAAAATCACTCTTTCACGCTAAACTAGGCTCTGTAGAGAAAAATGCTTTGAATAAAAGTTATAGATCTTTTAATTTTCTATAAATTTAATTATATACTTTTTTGTCGTAAAATGCATTCTAAGGCCGAAATCTTAAAAAAATCGATTTTTCACACGTTTTCGTGAGAAAAACACAGAAAATTGGTAATTACCGCTAAACTAAGCGTTATACAAAAAAATGTTTGAAATAAAGTTGTAGGGTTTTAAGTTCTCTACAACTTTTATTACATACATTTTTGCGGTAAAATGCATAATAAAGCCGCGATCTTGAAAAAACAATGTTTTTATGTGAAAACAACCTTACCGAGAATTTCAGAAAACATGGGGCCTACCTATCTTGTAGAGAATAAAAAATTGAGTAAACCAGGCGATTTTAAAAAAAATCGTAGGACCAGTTTTTGAAAAAATCGCAAAAAAGTAAAAAATTATACGAATAAACTACTACTTCCGGTTGACCGATTTTGATGAAAACGTTCGTGTCGGGTCCGGTAGTGGTATGTAACTTAAGTTTCAAGTTTGTACAATGTTCCATTCTTGAGATATTCTGTTCACACACACACACACACACACACACACAGACCAATCGCTAGAAACATGTTTTTTGGGTTCAGGGGGTCTAAAAACATATAGATTCGGTGAAAACTCGATTTCGAAAAATCGACATGAAAACAATACTTTCCTTCCTATATATTCATAAAGGCAAGAGAAAGTAAAAAGGGAAATGCTACCTGATGCCAACCTTACTGATCATACTGCCACACTGATTGTATACACAAAGTACAGTTCGGCTAAATTTAGAATGAATGTGACGTGTGAAGAAAGGGTCGAGGTAATTTTTCTGCACATGTGTTATTACCACTACATTCTCACTGGTCACATTACTGGGTTACCGGAAACTTCTTCGACCCTTTGTAAATAATAGACATTCTAGGTCTATTCAGTCCACTGTATGTATTTGGTTTGGTAGCATATCATATACTATAGATACCGAATTCACATGAATGCCTTTTGCGTATGGATGGGCTATGAAGAAAGGAAGTGAAATATTTGCAGTGCTGCCAACCTCAACAGTGAGACACTACTCGTACATTTCACTATTGTGCAGTTACTACTTACATTTTGTAAGCTGTAGTTTATTTCAAGAAAATGTTTTCTTCATAAACCTTACAAGAAAAAAATATGACCTGTAATATTGCCTGAAAGATTAATTACATGACTAAAAATGTTTGATTTACTGTAATTACCAACTCCCTTATTGCATTGGAACAAAATTTTCTACGAATGAATCGCCTTCATTACTATTGCTGGCACCGGTGTCTACACTATCAGTCTCACTAGTATCTACCTAATCGGTTCCTTTTTTTTACCAGGTGTCACAACAAAAGGTTCTTCAACAAAACTGTTGAATAGCTTCTTCACATCTTTAATTTCCTTCTTTATTTTTTGAATTGTGGAAAGAGAAATATCACAGTAGTTAGCCACTCGCCCATGGCTTTTGTTGAGAGGCAGGGAAAGGTATTTTTGTTTAGCTTCAACTTCACAGCATTTTATTACACTGCATGTTATATTCTGTTCAGCACTGTGAATAGTCTGCCCACGTTTTTGATAAACTAACATTTCTGTTTACGATAACAAACAATTATATTCGTACAGTTAACCTACAAAAAGGTTCCGCGATACGTATATGCTCTGGGTATAGCATAAGTTGTTGTGTTTGTTCCACTGAAATTAAAGCAGTCGCGCATGCGCACTGATGCTTTTCCCCCTTTACCCCTCGTTGCAAACAAGGGCAAACTCGTGACTCAAGTAACTATATGTAAAGTTTTTGACTTTACTATTCCAAATTTTCGACTTTTGTTGGAAATCTCCTTAGACCCTTGGAGTTGATCAAATTTTTGTCTTTCTAAAATAATTAAAATGGTGTTTTTTTTCTTTATTCGTTAAGGAAGAAAAATATTATTTTATTATGAATAAAAGTTTGTAATTTTACATAACATATTTCTTTTCAATAATTTTTATTATTTCATAAAGAAATCACGTTTTATTAGTTTATTCTAGTTGATTATATTTCACATGTTTTTACATCGCGTTTTCTCGTGGGAAATAAGGAGGCCTAAAGGCCTATTTTCTGTTCTCACTGTTTAAAACCCTTACTTGGCAATTCTGGATCCTGGGAACAATTTTTCAGTTCCATCTCTACGTACTTTTTGTAGAGGGGCCTACCGTTACTTCAGCACTTTTTGCGGCCAATTAACGCGTTTGTTTTACGCCGGATTGTCAACGTCTTTCATAACGGCTAGTTTGATTGGTTTTCCCCCTCCGTACGCCGGTAATTAGCGCCCCGGTCAGCCGTGTGTGTGAAGAAGATCGTCTGAGTGTTTTTCCTACTGGGTACGCGAAAAGTTCGTTTTTCTAAGGTGCTGTGATTGGATACTCACTAAAAAAGGTAATTTTCTTTTAATTTTCTTTTGTACAACTAAATAAAAAAAAAAAATGAAGAAAAGAAAAAAATAACCTTTTTTTTTAGAACCATTTTAAATGGAAAATATAAAACAAAAATATAGTTAAATAATAGTAAATAAAAAAAAAATTTCATGTAGAATTAGTGAAATCATTTAGTTTTTTTGATTAAATAATAATAATAATAATAATAATAATAATAATAATAATAATATTAAAAATAATAATAATGGGCTAATAATAAAAACACAATTTTAATTATAAAATGTTAAAAACTTTAAATTAAATACCTACTTTAAATACGTTAAAAATATATAAAAATAAAAATAATTAACAAAAATAATTTAATTCTGTTCAAATTTAAAAAAAAAAGAAGAAATATTATTTAAAATTTTAATTATAAAATGTTAAAAACTTTAAATTAAATACCAAAAAAAAAAAACGTTTAAAAAAATATAAATTTATAAAAATAAATCTAAAATGTTAAACTGAAATTCGTCTCTTGTTTTTTATTTTAAAAGAATATCTTCCTGTTTTGTTAGTCTAGTCTTAGAAATAAGTTTTTCAGATGAATGTACTCCAACATTGAATTGTATTCATAATGGGTGATACTTGAATGAACGTTATTCAGTACAGTTATAACGCTTCTGGGTACTGTTTTAGAGCTACTGTACCTACAAATTTATTTTTGAACCTCCATATTAAACACTGCACCGTGTTTGATTATTTATAAACACAAAAAGGTATATGTCTTGGCGAATTTACTGAAATTTCTTGTTTCTCCAAGATTTATTCACCAATGGCCTTGTATGGTGATTTTTATTAAGTTGCAATATGTTTTGGTTACAAAATTTATGTTCACTGTCTGAAAGGATTCCGTAATCTGAAAACAGCCGTACTTTCTCGCAAACCACAAAGCGAGAACAGTGGCTCTCTAGAGAAATCTGAGCTGATATTTCACAGTAACAACTTGAAACAGGGTTTTGACTCTCCAATCAAAACTTCCCCCAAAGTATTTTTTTTTTAAATTCCTTCGTAGGAAATTTCAGGTCTTGGACGTTGGGCCGTTCTACGACGTCCTGGTGGAGGCAACCTTTAATATAGATTATTTTAAAACAGGTAAGTGGTTGAGTGAAATTTACAGGTTATTACCGCTGAATGGAGTAGAAGAATGGAGACATCTACTTGGAATACGTTTTAATCACTCACACTACCTCACGAACAACAAATTCACACTTTAATTTAAAGTAAAATTTTTTTAAATTAAATCCTGTTCAAAGGATACACTAAATCACGTGTTTTAAAGCACGGTACATTTTAATAATAATCTTCCCTACTTTTATTACAGGCACAATACAAGTTTCAAATTATTACATATGACATGTATTTTAAAATCAACAACAATTTTCAATATTTTTATAGGATACCTGTCATGTTTTTATTTTTATATGATATCTGACATGGTGGAGGCGCCGGGTAATATTTTCAGCACTTTTAGACTGCAATGCTGTTGAGAAACAATATGCTCGAGCTTCAAGGAGATATGTGCTACAGGATAATATTCTCTATTATAGGTCTAATAATAACTCTCCATCCCGGTTGCTCGCCTTACCAAAATGTCTAGTTACCCAAACTTTAGAATTTTATCATTGTAATTCCGTCGGTGGCGGCCATTTAGGCGTTTCAAAAACTTTATCCAAACTACAATCAAAATATTATTGGCCTAATATGATCCAGGACGTAACTGATTTTATTAAATCCTGCGAACTGTGTCAAAAACTCAAAACAGTTAGATCTAAGCCTCATGGTTCACTTCAGCCCTTGCCTATTTTTACGAAACCTTTCTTCCGTATTCAACTGGATTTCTTAGGACCACTTCCGCCCACAAGCAGCAATTTCCAATACATTCTCATTGCCTTAGACCATGCTACGCGCTTTGCAATTGCTAAACCCACGGTCAAAGCAGACGCTTCTACAGTCGCAAAATTTCTTTTAGACATTTCTCTCACTTATGGCATTCCAAAAATTATACAATCTGATAATGGTACGCACTTTGTCAACGCCCTACTCAAGCGTTTTTGTACACTTTTAGGTATTCAACATGTCACTAGTTCGTCTTATGCCCCCCAAAGTCAAGGCCTGGTAGAACGCTTCAATTCGACAATAATTCAAATTTTAAAATTTTATGTAAACTCACGTCATTCTAATTGGCACGAATATGTCAAACCAGCACTATTTTCGTACAACATTTCACTTCAAAAATCTGTAGGTCATTCACCCTTTTACCTACTGCATGGATTTCATCCAATCTGTCCCGCCGATCTCCCATTTGTAACTGAACAATTAGATTCTTCCCTTGACCATCAACTTCTTATATTGCAACATGTTCGCAAGACTATTCCAGCTTTCATGCAGAAAGCCCAGGCTACACAAAAAGTTTTCTTTGACAAGAAACATTCTTTCGTTCATTTCAGGCCCTCTGATAAAGTTTTTGTCTATTTCCCACAATCCAAAGATTCTAAGACAACAAAATTCACAAATTTTTACCGTGGTCCTTTCCAAATTGTTAAGCAAGTTTCTCCGGTGTCTTATGAAATTCTTCTCGAAAAATATGGTAAGATGGTTCCAGAGGTGATACACATAAACAGACTAAAGAAGTGTGTATCTAATTCCGAAACTCCTGCGAGTAATCAACAGCTGTTACTACCAGATCAAGCGGTCTCACCAGTAATAAATCTTTTAAGGGTTATACTTATTCAAAGGACAGAAAATTAATACGTAATCAGAAAACGTTCATTTTAAATTTAGTTTTTAGTATCCCTAAGGTACTTCTTTACTCAGACGCATTTCTGTAATTTTATTTTGTACAATACTAGTTAATATTGCATGCTTCATTTGACAGGTTCATCGGAAGTATTAACGATAAGTTCAGTATATGTATCCCATAATCAAATATTTCACCTTTTTTATTTTAGCTCTAGTAGTAAATGGTTTTAGACGTTTTCAGGAGAGAGGGTGAGCTATAATACACCTTTCCGCTTTTGTTAACAATATTTTTATTTTCTTTACGTCTCATAACAATTATATAAATGTTTCAAGGCCCGTATTATGTACAAGGATGGTATATTTATTCACTATTTCTTTTTTTTGCCTCGTATCTTAACGCAGGCCTACTGCATGTTGTATTGTGGACTGTCGAATACTTTATTGTTTTTTTTTTTGGGGTAAGTTTGCTTTCAGTTAGCTACAAGTTGTTCACATTTTATTTTCTCTTAACCGTCAGTATGATTTTTTTTATATATTTTTTTTTATATTTATATAGCCTTGCCAATTAATAGCTAATGAAAATCGATGTTTTGGAATGCTTTAAGTTGTTGTTTTAAAGGTGTTTAAGTTTTGGAGTGTTTTCGTGATTGCTAGAGTTAGGACATAGGGTATTTTTTTTTTCTCATTGTCAGTTTTATTATAGGAGTGTCTTAGCCGGTCAGTGCAATACAGTGTGACTCACAATAAAGTTCTTTCACACCAATTACTCACGTGTGCGAAGTTTTTTTTTTTATTTTTGAGTTAATACAGGATTAATTTTAGGGTTGCGCTAGATATAACGTGCTGCCCTACACTTTGGAGTTAAGGAGGTTGGTTAGTTAGTTTCTTTGAGTAGCGCTATAGATAACGTGCTGCTTTCTGAACTTTATGGAATACGATTTTTTTTTTCTCTTTTTTTGTTTGCAAACTTTATTGTGAGGTTCTGAAGATTATATGATTATTATAATGAGGATTTTTTGCGAGGATATTGAAGTGAATGGAGTTTTATTGATGATTATTGAAGTTGATGAAGAGTTATTGATGTTTAATGGAGTTATATGATGATTAATGATGTTATTGAGTTTTGAAGTTGATGGAGATTATTTGATGATTATTGGAGTTTATGATGAGTTTTTGATGTTGATTTTTGGAGTTTATGAGGATTTTATGAGAGAGAGTTACATTTCGTCCGCCCAATCCGTCTTTCAGTTACTAAATTTCACTACTGGTTGTTAGCTTAACCGGCCTCATTTTTCTTTACCACTTTGACTGGTTATCGGAGTTTGCGGTGGTGTATGGTGGTACCCTTCGTACAGTTCCGGTAAAGCAGTCGCGGTTTTGTTTTGGTTGGAATACATAGAGGAACCTGTACTGTTTCTAAGACCAGATTTTCGTGTATGAATGGCTCGAATGGCTTGAATGAATGGTTTGACTAAACGGAGCTTTGTGTGTAGGCTGAATGTGGGAAAATCTGCTCCTTGAGACGAGTTAGTGGAACACCCTCGTTGGGTCTCATCCATCTCAGAACCTCAAAATTCGTTTCCCCTTTGATTTTCGTACGGGACTGATCTGCGGTTTGTTGCGTACAGCTAGCAGACAGTCACTGTTTTAGTCGGATAGTACCTGGCCGGTATGCATGGTCGCTTTCCAGGAAAAGTTCGACAGAAAATCTCCCGTTAGGTCGACGGCTGGATAGTGGAATATTTTTGTTTGTGGCCCTGTGTTTTTGTTTTATTCATTAACTACATTTTTTTTTTCTTTCATTGTTTCACTTATTACTAGGACGACCCCCCCCCCCCCAATTCGTTTTTTGGTTATCACACAAAGGGTTCTTTCCGCTCTAACCCTTTGTCAAGTTTTGATTTTTTTTGTTTATCACTGTTTCCTTGCTAAGACATCCCATTTGATTTTTTTTTTGTTTACTTTATTTAACCCTACAATGTAAATGGATTTTTGGATTGTGAAGGATTTTGTTTTTAAGGAGCTGGTTTTTGTATGTTGTAAATTTGTTTGTGTTGGATTTCAAGTACAGGAGTTTTAGTTTTGCAGCAAGTTTTAGATTGAGCTTTCTTCAGCAGGTTTTGAACTGGACAGTATGTTAAATTTTAGATGGTTTCGCATCGATAGGTTTCAGCAAAAAGTTACATTTTGTTCAATTATAAAATTATCTTGAGCATACGTTTTAAGACTATTTTGGTTTCATACTTTAATATTACGTTGAAGTATTGCTTAATTAATCACTACTGATATTTCGTTGTGAACAATTTAGTAGAGAGGTACAGTGATTTGCCGAGTAGAAAGTTTGTTTGTGTTTCTTACTCAGATCATCTGGTATTTCGTAATTTCATATTTCATAATTTGCTACACTGTAATATATTTTTCTTAATCTACTAAGGATATTGAAGTTTTGTAACGGTAGGAATTTGACCGTTTTAATATTTGCAGTATTGCATGAACAGTAGGCTTATATTTGAGTCATATACCGTACAACAGTAAGTTTGGTAGTTATTGCTAATGAAAAGTAGGCTAGGCTACCCCGTTTTGGTTGGTGACTTGCCTTTTTCGAGTGGTGGTAGTTTTCTAGTTTCGGTTATTCAACTTTTTTTTTCTCGTATTTTGACAGTACCACAATGCAACCAAAGGTTTAATTGAAATATGAATTAATGATTTTTTTTATAATTCTAACAGACAGACAAATAACAATTTAGAGTTGTATCCGGAGATTGTTATGAAATAGTACTATGACAACTCATTTAAACTTAGAATTATAATTACAGTACAATACTATACGGCAAATTCTATTTGTCTCCCGTTCTTCGCATAAACGGCATGAAGGACGATTCTGTGTTTCAACACCCCCATTTAAAATTACTTTAGTTTAAGAGTAAAACTCACTATTGTTCATTTCCTCTGTTTATAGATTTAAATAAAACTTTGTTTATGTACGCATCATATAATATTGTCCATATCCCGGTGGCTAAGCGATTGATAAACCAGTGAGATAGAGAATCAAATCAGCACTTCGTTTAAGACAAGATAAGGCTTCATCCACTTAACATCTAAGTTAACCGTATGAAGATAAGATCAACGAAGTCTCAGTAATAAACAAGATAATATAATATACAAATAAGCTAATTAATTTTATTACATATTAATTGTATCTTGAACACGCTTTAAGTAATTTAAATTGTATTCTCTTCCACGAGCCGTTTTAAAATTATATCAATCTATAACAACTACCGAAGTAAATTCTTTCACTGTGTGAGATCCAAGAATAATGTCCCCCGTACTAAAGCAATTGTTGATCTTGTTCGCGTTTCTATTTCTCTTCGAGAAAAATGTAGCTTGCGCAAATAACGTTATTAAACTGTTCTCTGGTTTCCATATCAGAAATATTTCCGATGTGTACCTTTACGACTCTTCTATTCCGATAACCTACCTTATCCCATTTAACTCACAGCCTGATTTACCGAAAACCTCAAATCTATTCCAAAATTTATCCTGCCCATTTCCAGATTTAACACTATTCATTAATATCTCACAATCCCAAAACACCGACTACTCTAAACTAGATTCCTTTCCTAGTAAAACCTCAAAAACCCCGCTGGATTTCAAACAACACTTCGCTACTGCAATTAAGGACAACAACAACTCGTCTCCAGCATGTCAACTTTTCCAACGTATAACTACACTATCAAAGGAAACCTTCAATATTCTCCTCACGACAGGACTGCCAATTTCAAATTTGAATCCTTCACGCACACGCAGAGCCCTAGACTTTGTGGGCGAATTTTTAAACTTTTGCTGTGGAACTGCGACACAACATCAACTACAAGAAACGTTCCATAACGAAAAATATCTAATGCAACATTATAACCACCTCACCCAAACAGTACACTCCGACCACCAAAATTTAGTAAAATCTACACAAAACATAGACATGGTAACACACCGGGTTCAATCCATCCTTCAAGAAACGGAAGAAGAATTAAATCTATACGCTAAAATGATTCAAGACACTGAAAACACCGAACTAATACAATTATATCATCTACTGACTATTTTGCATAGTGTACATTGGCAATCGTTCTTAAACACGTATTATTCGCACATGACTTCAGTGCAAATGTCTTGCAAACAGAAGACGCTACCTAGGGAACTAGTAACACCTGATATGCTACAGGCTGATCTACGAAATTTGTCTTTACAACTTCACAAAGGCAATCAACAATTAGTATTGCCTATACAAGAAGCTCACCTCTATTATGAAAAGCCAATAACAACTTGCTTTTTTTCAAAAACGAAAATTCTATTAAAACTTCAAGTACCCATCATCACCACATCGGTATATCATACACTGTTTCAAGTTGCTCCAATACCACTACTATGGGAAAACCAGATCTGTTCACTGGAAACACCACATATTTACGTAATCAGGAGTGGACCACGAGTGCAAACTCTATCACCATCATCTTCTTGCGACTTGAACAATAATGGCTTATGTTTCATTCCAAGGTTCCAACAGCATTCTAGCATTAATACAGATTGCATCAAGCAAATGTTAACAGACAGTTCACTACAACAATTAATGCATAAATGCCATTTCGTCTGCCATAAGCGAACGACAGAAGTTTACATAACGGAAGTGCAAATATCAAGGTACTACATCACCAATGCACAACACAATACTCGTCTAGTTTGTCCTACAACAACAGTCGAACTTCCAGTCAATGTTGCCGGTGCTTTGGAAATTCAAGTGCCCTGCGAATGTGAAGTCATGGAAGGAGAGTTACCGATCATCAACAAGGTTGTGCCGTGTGATTCCAGGACTCCGAAGTCGCCGGGGGTAACTCATTTGCTACCCGTTTCCTGGTCAACCTTCGACCATTATAAGTTTTCCTTTCACACAGATTTCCATCCTTCCATCTCGTCACTCCCTGACCTTGTAAACCACAAGTGGAACTTATCATTCCCTCAAATTTCCATTCATGATGAAACCCCTGATTATGTTTTCCAAGAGAGCAGCCTACCTAAGTCATGGAAAGACATTATTCTTGCTGATCATGTATCTAAATTTGTAGTATACACAGCCTTAATTATCATTTTTATCATACAATTATACTTATATATCAAAATTAAAATACTAACCGCAAAGGTAAACAAGCCAACTCATATTGAATTGCGTAGGTTAGATTGAGTTTAAGAAACTACTAAATTTCTACCTTTATCATCTAAATTCAGAGAAATGGGCATAAGAGATTTGAATAGTAATTGGGAAATAGTAAATATTAATAAGAATAGTAATAAGCAATAATAATAAGGAAAACATAATTTCCTTCATTCATCATACTTTTACGTCTCGGAAAGCTAGTTGTTTTAAATTCCGAATTTATTAATTACTTAATTAAAAAAAAAAAAAACATACAGCACACTACAATGTACAATCTGCAATGCAAATCTACAATAAACAGACCTTTGAATTAGCTACAGTATTTTTTTTCTCAGTCGTTTAACCCTAAAAATGGGAATTGCTCTTTATTATTTTTGTCTTACTTTTTTTTGTCTTATTAACTTAAGAGTCAAGGATAGTAGTTGGACCTATTTGTCTTTCAATAGCGGTCTGTTTGTCTCGATGGACATTGCAGGTTCCAGCAATTTAAAGTTTACTAATGTTAGGCAACTTCTCAGCACACACACTGCCAAACGATTCGTTTATCTTTCAGTTTTTTTTTACACACCCCCCTCCAAGGGAGATGATTGCATAGAAATCTTTGTTTCTACACAATCCAATTAGTGTTCCCGAATTCCCGTAAATTTTTTTTTATAGTTTTCCCCCTTTCAGCCTATCTTTGGGTTTTCCATATACCGGAGTGGGGGAATGTAAAGTTTTTGACTTTACTATTCCAAATTTTCGACTTTTGTTGGAAATCTCCTTAGACCCTTGGAGTTGATCAAATTTTTGTCTTTCTAAAATAATTAAAATGGTGTTTTTTTTCTTTATTCGTTAAGGAAGAAAAATATTATTTTATTATGAATAAAAGTTTGTAATTTTACATAACATATTTCTTTTCAATAATTTTTATTATTTCATAAAGAAATCACGTTTTATTAGTTTATTCTAGTTGATTATATTTCACATGTTTTTACATCGCGTTTTCTCGTGGGAAATAAGGAGGCCTAAAGGCCTATTTTCTGTTCTCACTGTTTAAAACCCTTACTTGGCAATTCTGGATCCTGGGAACAATTTTTCAGTTCCATCTCTACGTACTTTTTGTAGAGGGGCCTACCGTTACTTCAGCACTTTTTGCGGCCAATTAACGCGTTTGTTTTACGCCGGATTGTCAACGTCTTTCATAACGGCTAGTTTGATTGGTTTTCCCCCTCCGTACGCCGGTAATTAGCGCCCCGGTCAGCCGTGTGTGTGAAGAAGATCGTCTGAGTGTTTTTCCTACTGGGTACGCGAAAAGTTCGTTTTTCTAAGGTGCTGTGATTGGATACTCACTAAAAAAGGTAATTTTCTTTTAATTTTCTTTTGTACAACTAAATAAAAAAAAAAAATGAAGAAAAGAAAAAAATAACCTTTTTTTTTTAGAACCATTTTAAATGGAAAATATAAAACAAAAATATAGTTAAATAATAGTAAATAAAAAAAAAATTTCATGTAGAATTAGTGAAATCATTTAGTTTTTTTGATTAAATAATAATAATAATAATAATAATAATAATAATAATAATAATATTAAAAATAATAATAATGGGCTAATAATAAAAACACAATTTTAATTATAAAATGTTAAAAACTTTAAATTAAATACCTACTTTAAATACGTTAAAAATATATAAAAATAAAAATAATTAACAAAAATAATTTAATTCTGTTCAAATTTAAAAAAAAAAAGAAGAAATATTATTTAAAATTTTAATTATAAAATGTTAAAAACTTTAAATTAAATACCAAAAAAAAAAAAAACGTTTAAAAAAATATAAATTTATAAAAATAAATCTAAAATGTTAAACTGAAATTCGTCTCTTGTTTTTTATTTTAAAAGAATATCTTCCTGTTTTGTTAGTCTAGTCTTAGAAATAAGTTTTTCAGATGAATGTACTCCAACATTGAATTGTATTCATAATGGGTGATACTTGAATGAACGTTATTCAGTACAGTTATAACGCTTCTGGGTACTGTTTTAGAGCTACTGTACCTACAAATTTATTTTTGAACCTCCATATTAAACACTGCACCGTGTTTGATTATTTATAAACACAAAAAGGTATATGTCTTGGCGAATTTACTGAAATTTCTTGTTTCTCCAAGATTTATTCACCAATGGCCTTGTATGGTGATTTTTATTAAGTTGCAATATGTTTTGGTTACAAAATTTATGTTCACTGTCTGAAAGGATTCCGTAATCTGAAAACAGCCGTACTTTCTCGCAAACCACAAAGCGAGAACAGTGGCTCTCTAGAGAAATCTGAGCTGATATTTCACAGTAACAACTTGAAACAGGGTTTTGACTCTCCAATCAAAACTTCCCCCAAAGTATTTTTTTTTTAAATTCCTTCGTAGGAAATTTCAGGTCTTGGACGTTGGGCCGTTCTACGACGTCCTGGTGGAGGCAACCTTTAATATAGATTATTTTAAAACAGGTAAGTGGTTGAGTGAAATTTACAGGTTATTACCGCTGAATGGAGTAGAAGAATGGAGACATCTACTTGGAATACGTTTTAATCACTCACACTACCTCACGAACAACAAATTCACACTTTAATTTAAAGTAAAATTTTTTTAAATTAAATCCTGTTCAAAGGATACACTAAATCACGTGTTTTAAAGCACGGTACATTTTAATAATAATCTTCCCTACTTTTATTACAGGCACAATACAAGTTTCAAATTATTACATATGACATGTATTTTAAAATCAACAACAATTTTCAATATTTTTATAGGATACCTGTCATGTTTTTATTTTTATATGATATCTGACACTATACATAAATTTTCTCTTATTTTGTTTGTTTAGTAGTATTTTGTATTAGCCCAATTATTAGTTATTAATTAATTGTTAATTATTATTAGATTTGTATTTATTATTTTTTTATTTTTTAGTGTATTTTGTAGTTTAGACATACACACGTGTAAGTGATATTTAGATTAAATATTTTATTGATTTCAGTTACGGGACATACCAATAAAATAGTTTAGTGGAATCAGCGGATAAGAAAACAACTGTTTACGTTGTTTAGTTATTATTAATAATATAATTTTACAAATCATCAAAAATACACTAAACAATAATGCTCACCCAATGTTCAAATTAATGAACATACAAATTGTGTTAAGATAACAATTTGAATAAATCGGCAATTTCTTAAAAATCTTAATTTTACAAAAATCAACTGATTGCTTATCTAACCCACGGTAAAGACCTTTTTTTTATAATTAGACAATTATAATATGTGTGCCCTGCCCATAACAGACTGGTGGAGTGTCAAATCATTTATTTGCACTCAATCTGTTCGTTGCAGGGCTAAAATAAATAGTTCTGTTTCTTATCACATGGTCAGCCAATTAAATGACTGAATCATTTAAGAACAGAAGAGGTAGAGGTGTTAAAGACACTAGTCAGAGTTACCTCCTCTGAAAGTAATGAATTTCACTATACAGCCAGACCCTGTGGTGAATGAAGTGAAGGTGTCATTTGCAGAGTGGAAAATTGTGCTTTTCAGAGGGCCCGGCATGCTGATAAGCATACTTTTCCACTCAGTGAGGAAGGCAATGGTAAACCACCTCACTCCTCGTTTTACTTTGTAAAACCTCTACAGGTTCAAACCAGCCTTTTGGCTGATGACCTAAACAACAACAATATGTGTGCACTACATAATGATATTTGCACTACATAAATGCGCTACATGAAAAACATTGGTGATTGTTACTATATTACAGGTGATTTATAAAACTATATTATTAATAAAAATGTATAATACAGTGAATAAAAAATACATGCAATGTTTGAAAATATGTTACCACCATTATTTAATTCACACAAATTTAGATAACTTATTAAGAATTTTGTTAATAAAAGAAGTAGTAAACAAATAATGGGTTTAACTAAGCAAGTATTTAAGAGTAGAAGAAATACAATTGATAGCAAATAATCATACAAACAACCATATAAGGAGAGTGAAAACATATTTGTGAAGTGTTTTACAATATGAAAGTGAAACAGGTGTTAGGAAAACAGGATATATTGAGATTAGGAATGATGGTAAAGATCAGCGGGACCGAAATAAACATGAATAATAAAGTACAATTATTTAAGTTATTAGCATCATAGCAGCAGAATCCATATTACCGTAGGTATTGTTTTTTTATGTGAATCTAAAAAGAAACTTTTTATATTAACCCTTTACTGTTTCATATATGTACTTTGTCCCTTTACAAGTACTTTCGCGGTGTGGACCGCTTCTTCAGGTAATAACAAATAGCTTCTAGAAAATATTTATCAAGATTGCATCTTCTTTTGTCAAAGGTTTGAATTGAACTGAATATAAAATGGAAAAATCTACTGCTATTGCGGCCGGCCCATTGGCGTAGTGGTTAGTGCAACTGGCTTCTACGCTAGGGTCCTGGGTTCGATTCCCAGTCAGGTCTGGCATTTTTTCATCAGTCATTTTCATATATCATTCTCCACAGTTAGCATTAGCAGAAAAAAATACTGCTATTGCTATCAGTGTCAGAAATTGGAATTAAATTTTTATTATTTATAATTTATGATAAATTTTAACCAGTTATCATTGTCAAATTATATTTGTTTGTTTATAAAATTATTATTAATATTTTTTAATATATATATACATATATATATGTATTTCTTAAAATATGTATCATCACTTGTTAATGGGGAGGTAATGGATACAAAGTGTTAAAAAAGATTTAGAATTGGCCAAAATCACCAAAGAAGAAATTCTCATAAGAGACAATTTTAGAACAAAAGTTAAAAAATGGGAGGTTAAACCAGAGACAAAAGCTCCAAGAACCGGAACAAAGTGGAGTAAACAGAGAAAAGCTGAATTCTTACAAAGAATGAAAAACTGGTGGGCGGATAAAAAGGACAAGAAATCCCAAAAACAAACCAGATTTACTTAGCGTCTTCCACTTCGGGAGCTTTACGACTAATAATAATAATAATATGTATTTCTTCTAATATCTGAATGTTATATTTATTTGAACATGTTCAAATAGATATTTGTTTCCCAAATTTATAAGCTTGCAGATGTACTTGATACAGTTTTTTAAATGATCCATATCGGCATGACCTCTAGATCATTTAATAAATGATATCAAGAACATCTGCAAGCTTATAAATATGGAAAAGTAAATAAGAAGCAGTAAAGGGTAAATATAAAAAGTTTTTTTACATACACATAAAAAACAATACATTAATATTATTCAAGTACACCTGGAAAAAGGATGACATAAAAAACTCATGACACGCTTGAACAGAATGTAGGTGGAATGTATCAGACACAATATGAAACACAGTGATTTCACTGTCAACATTTTTGATGGTAAGAAGCTGAGTAAGAAAGAAAGGGAAAGCAGAGGATAAGAGTATGTACACATGATAACAACATGACTGAAAGGAATTTATGACTGCAGTGATAAGGCAAGCCTTTAGAATATACATGAATGAACAAATTTTATTACAACTATGAGGGATATTTAATAACTAAGGAGACAAATTAATTAATTCAATAACAATGAAACTTAGAAAACTTTTCAGAATAGTCTCCAGCAACATTTTGACACTTGTCCTAAAGTTCTGGCAGCTTTATGATTTCTGGAGCGTACAAGTATTTACATGACTGAATGAATCACATTCTTCTTTTTTGACTGCTTTATAGTCGTTTAACTTTTTGCCAGATTAAAAATCTTTGAGCGAGCTGAAGACATGAAAATCGGATGGGGCAAGGTCTGGGCTGCAAAAGGATGTGGAAACACCTCCCAACCCAACTTCTTGATCGTTTCTCTCATTGTCTGAGTGGTGTGAGGCAATGTGTTGTCATGCAAGAGAATCACACCTTTAGAGAGAGCACTCTTTATGTTTTACCTTATTGTGGGTCTTACTTTCCCTTGGAGCACATCATAATAGTACTGACTGTTCACAGTATTGTTCTAAATAATCACTGAAAATTGGTCCTTGTGAGTCCCAGAAGACTGTCAAAATTACTTTACCGGTTGACATTTTTTAGTGGGTGATAAATATCTGACATTTATTCTGCCCAAATAAAACTGTTTTATCTAATAGTTACTGCAGTTTAAATACTTTTCACCATACAGTTTAAAAATTCTTGAGTTTTACACATTTGGATAACAAAAATCGTATCACTAAACATTGTTCTTCCAACAAACATGTTTCAAACAAAGCTGCCATTTTGAAATGAACAAAAGAGGTTATGTTTATATTAATTATGATCAAACAGCTAATTAACAGTGTTCAAAAAGTTATGAATGTGAGCCACAAAAAGTTTTATTGGCGTTATTAAACTGATTTCTATCTACATTAATTTGTCTCCTTAATTATAATCTCTCATACTGAACATATAAAATAAAGGCACAAGCTGATCACAACCAATGACAATTTAGTTTTACAAAAATGATTTAATTAGTGTTTTTACTACAGTGAAAATATAATACCACAGTATCCTGTTACTATTATAAATTTAGTTTAAAATCACTAAACCTTAAAATAATTAATAACCCAAGAGAAAAATGTTGGAATAAGGAAACAACTTAACCACTTATCAATATACTTTTCACAATGCACAATTGTCACCTACAAGTATAAACAGTAGCATTCAATAAAATAACGAAGAACAAATAGGCTACAGTATTAACACTACTTATACATATTCATTCTATTGTTACGGCCACAATAACCTGGATCCGTACTAAATTAATATATTCCATTTAGTTAATTCAGCTGTGCAATATCCAGCCCAAAATATTACTTATTAAATCTCAACAATTATAAATTAATAAATAATAAGCTCTCTCAATGCATATTAAGTGCAAGTTTGGTATGCATTATACTATTAATTACATAAATTTTAAATTAAAACAATTTTAAATGGGTTTTACATATGATTCCTTGAAAATTAAAGATTGTTTCATAACAAATTTATTTGTCATAACTTTAGAATTCCACAGAAAATTTTGAGATACATTTAGTCATAGTATTCTTTCTAGCCTTTGTGAAATTGCTAATGCAGGCACTGGAAATTGGCTTGAGGAGGGCTTTTCCTCAAGTGAATGGGAGTGATGAAGTTTCAGGTAACCAATATTACTGCCATAACCATAGTGATAGATATAAAGGTCTTAACTTGAAAATAGTAACTTTTCAGAAGAAGCAAATGAAAATTTAAGGCAGTATAATTTATATGTTTTTTATTATCAGAAATCAGAAATCTTTATTACCATGAATCACATACAATTATTATATTCCCATTACAATTATTATATTTACAAAATTTAAATAAACTCAAAATAAGGAACACTTATATTCTACTTTTTGCGTGATACCTGGCTAGGTACCTCAGAGCAATTGCTGTGTTAAGGTTACCTTCTCAAAAAAATATTTACATTTTATGATCAGTAGCAGAAGACAAGTAGTATATATTAAAGAAATATGAGTAACAAAAAAATATATATTTACATAAGATTTAATAATCCTGAACACGGAAGTGCTTTCTAATATAAACATTTAAAGCTAGAGTGACAATTTCTCTACTTCATCAAAATCAAATGCAAACAACCAGCTCTTTAAAGCCTTTGAAAATTTAGGGTATGTTAAAATACTGCTGATATGAAAGGGCAACCTATTAAACAATTTCAATGAACTATAACTATAAAACCTTCTAAATGCTTCACAATTTGGTTTTAATAAAGCAACACGATTGAGATTTCTTAATCTTAAGGAATGGACTGCTTCATTAGAGATTTTTTGACCTCCTCTAATATAGAAAAGTCTTAAAACCCTAAATATATACATATGCCTAATAGGTAATACATTAAGAAGCTTAAAATATGGAAGAGAATGCTCTCTTCTTCCTATTTGAAATATCTGTCTTATAAAACATTTTTGAGAAACAAGAACTGGTTTCAACACTGAAAAATATGATCCTCCCCAACAACTTAACCCATATTCTAACTTACTATTTACTAGCGCAATATATACTGATCTTAAAACCTCAACTGGACATATAAATTTCAAAAGATAAATTTTCCTCAAAGCTAAATAAAGATGCTTTTTTACAGATTTAATATGTTCTCCCCAAGTACAATTTTTATCCAGTACCAACCCTAAATACTTTATTTTCTCAACCTGTTCAATCAATACACATTTACTACAAGAGACATTAATTAAGTTTCTTAAGCAATTCTTACACTTAAAATAAATATTATCAAATAAAAGCTCTTTAGGCCTCAAAGAAAAGTGCATAAACTTGGTTTTGGAGCTTAAGGATAATTTATTTACAGTAAACCAAGTTTTCAATTTATCTAAATCAGTCTGCATGTTATTTCTAAGTATAGTTGGATTTCTGGCTGAATAACACAATGCAGTATCATCGGCAAAACAATTGACAGTACCATTGAAATTTCCCATACACAATTTATTTATAAATATAATAAAAAGAATTGGTCCAAGGACCGAACCTTGTGGCACTCCATAAGAAATTGGCAGTAAAGAGCTAGTTCTATCTTTAATTCTTACACATTGATATCTCCCAGTCAAATAACTTTCAAACCACTGATACGCAATACCTCTTATTCCTGCCTCCCATAACCTACATAGTAGAAGAGTGTGATCAACCGAGTCGAAGGCTTTTGTAATGTCAATGAACAAACCTGCCACACTTAAATTTGAATTCAATCCACTATACACACTTGATAAGAATGACAATAAAGCATCTTCTGTAGATTTAGTTTCAACAAAACCATATTGGTTTGTGCTTAAATATTTACTCAAATCAAGAAATTTAATCAGTCTTACCCTAACTATTTTTTCCAATACTTTAGAAAAATTTGACAACAATGATATAGGCCTATAATTATTTAAATCTGTAACTTCTCCTTTCTTATATAATGGTATCACGATAGCAGTCTTTAAATTTTCAGGAAATATCCCTGTCTCAAAACTTAAATTAAATAAGTATGATAGCACAGGACTAATATAATCTTTAGCAGCTCTTATAGTATAAGACGATATTCCATCTACACCTGGGGATTTATTTACATTTAATTTATCTATTACAGAGGAAACTTCATAAGTAGAAGTAGGCAAAAAGAAAAAGGAATTCACAACAGCTACAGAGGGAAAATCCGCATTGTAGTCTCGTAAATTTAACCCCTCTGCTGTATCTAGGTCACTCATTAATCCGTCAACAACTGTAGTAAAATAATTGTTGAACTCATTGGCCATTTCTAAGGAATTCAGAAGCAGTTTATCTGGGTTTTCCAATTTTTTAATGCAGTCAATACTACTCTTTGTAGTGTTTTGACCCAAAATAGAGTTTAAAGTTGACCACTGTTTTCTGACGTTGCCCTTATTGCTTTCAAAAAGATTCAAGTAATATTCACTTTTGCGACTTTGAATATCTTGTTTCAGTCTTAAAGAAAAAGAATCATAATAACGTTTTAATTTCAAGTTACAAGCATTTCTTTTTAGCTTTTTATACAACATATTCCTGTATTTTTGTCTGTTACATAATTCAACAGTCATCCATGGTTTTATAAGTTTTGCACCTGGCCTTTTGGTTTCAAAATATGTTGATTTTTTAACAATGTCTGTAAAAATAAGCAAAAAATTACTAAATGCTTTGGATGCATTGTTTTCTGAATAAACGTTAGCCCAATCCTGCTCACTCAATAAATTTAACATTAATTTATACTTTATTTTACTTTTAACTGTATTATCCAATGAATTTAAATTTCCCTGACTATCTAAAAATATGTTACATATAGTGACATCATGATCACTCCTGCCAGATTCTAAAACATATGATGTATACTGTAAATTATCCCGTGACCTTAAATAAATATGGTCTAAACAACGGGTTCCTCTGGTTGGTGAATTTATTAACTGTACAAATCCATTGCTACTCATCAGAATCTGATACTCATTTTTATTATTTAAGGATAGTTTTTGTAATTGTCTTTTCCAAAAATTGTTTTTATATTTTGTTATACCTTTCTTTTATTTTCTACTGAACAATGAAAATAAAAATTCCTTTTTACGTCTATCATTAAGTTATTTGTAAATATTACACAGCTTAACTTTTTTGTGATCAGTCTCTTGACTGGCTTGATGCTGTTCTATCTTGCGCAAGTCGTTTCATATCTACATATTTGCAACACCTTACATCTTTGTAATTTGCTATAAATACCTTAAATTATAATTAAGTTTACGGTCAATTTTTAAAAAGCCAACAATTTTTGACTTAAGACCTTTATACTTATCACTACAGAATAATATACAAACTTATTATAGAATTCTTTTATAATCTCTAACTTCAAATTAATTTCTCAGCTTGCAGGAGATGCCCCTGCTAAGTCGAGCAACCTAATGGAAGGTTAGTGGAAATCCCAGTGAAATACTGGGTCAATAAACAGATTTGTATCGAAGGCTGATGAGCTTGTTAGTCCAGTTAATGGTGTAGCTTAACACTCTGAGGTAGAAGCCTTTTTACATGACTAGCTTTATTGTATGGTTAATAACCCACCTGGGGTGAATCACAAAATCAATTCTGAGTAAAAGAGAAAATGATAAACAAGATTATAAGAACAAACAATCAAAACCCAAAAACATCATGATTGTAGGAATATTAATTTTCTAAATGGAAAAGAGACTGAGATAATATAATTAAGGACCTACAGGAGATGAAAATTATGGGTTTCGACAAGAAAATCGTTTGGTACTTTGCAACAATACTCCAGTGATATTTCTACGTTGATTATTATTACTTACTTATTACCATGGCAAGTAACTTTTAAATCTATATATTAAAAGGATAAGGGTATTGTTGGTCAAGTTTGGTCTCAGCTCCCACTGGACTGATTCTGATCAACCTTTTCTAAAATTTAGCTTTCCATGTGTTTTCATCCATCATTATTTTTTCCAAATTCCTGATTGATCCAGAAAATAAATATTTATTTATAGCATGTTTTTTGAAGATTTATCAAACAGATAAATGCCATGTAAATTATGCTTAATCAATTTATGACCTCCATGAAGAGTAATTTGTAGTCTGACGGGATTTTTCTTAGTTTCCAATGAAATTATACCATTCTGGAAGAGCTTTAAATCGTCAGCTGTTTTCTGACCCAGATTTTGTATTTTTATAAATGTTTAGGCAAAGAAAACGAAAATGTTCCATCCAAACCAGTGTTTTGAGTTCTTACTGCAAAATGGGACCAAAAAATTTCAAATTATCTTATTAATTCAGAGATACCTAGTATGTTTGGCGACTTTATTCTAAAAACATAAAAAATTAATTAACTTTTATGTTTTCCGATGTTTAGTTTGTCTTCTTTGGTTTTTCAAGTTGTGTTTGGAACCATTATTCTAATGTTAATTGTACAAATTAGCTTTCTGTCCATTATTTATGGCTTCTGATGGTCTATATCTTATTTGTTTTTTAAAATGTGCCTACCCAGCCTTTTGGGTTACTGACAAGTGTCCTTATATATGTACATTTAATAATACTGATAACTTTTTTGACGATTAGCCTTTCTGTTGCCATACTCAAGAAATAATAATTTAATAATTACAATGTTCTAACCAACCCCTTTGATATTTGCAACCCCTCTTACAGCAATGCAAGCTTCTTGCAAGAAAAATTAAAAGTATTTATTAATTAATTTATAAATATGACTCCTCCAAAACAGCTAGTCTAATGCTTGAAACAGAATTGTTGGAAATAAATCTAGATAATCAAGAACTACCAAAAAGCCAACTCTCATTAGAATCGCATAAGTAAAACAAGCCAAATATAGTAAAATTCTACAAATAAGTATTTACAAAATAATAACTCATAAAAAAATTTAAATTACAGGACAATAAAGGTAAAACAAAATTATTACTTTACAAAAATCATAGCAATACAATTTATCAATTTAATTACAATTTGCTTAGAAAGAAACCAATCAGTCTGTTAAATATGTTGGGTTAATCAGTTTGTTATTCTTGACAACTAAAATAGTGTTAAAACTATCTAAAATGACCTTGACAGACTGATGACTAATCAGCTGACACACGACTAATTTTCTGAGTAATTTACTGACACTACACAGTGAGCTGAAATTCAGCACATTCGTTTATTATACATGATGAATCGGAAAACTAAAGTACAATTCAATTCTGATTTTAGTATCTAAATTTTGCTACATAAATAAAAGCAGGCAAGTGAACATGCAGCTCAAAATTAAACTTACTGGAATAAACATTTTGAAGAAATCTTCGAGAATGCACAAGTGAACGGAACATTTTAAAACCTAGACATGATAAAATATTTATTAAACTGTATTATAATAATATGATATCAACACTTAATAAAATTTAAGAATTATAAATATAGCCTATATCAGGCAAAGTTTAAAAATAAAAAATGGCTAGAGTTCATATATTGGACTTAGGGTATGAGCTGTAACATATTTGTATAAGTCCAAATATAAATTATTTATATAACCTTATACGGATTTTAGGTGACAAATTCACAAAGTGGCTAGGACAATGTAGCTGTAGCTACTGGTCAAGAATAGTAAGAATAGCAGATTATCCAATGCACAATTCATTAGGGATAAATTAACCATCCACATTTACTGCCCGTTCCCAAGCTTTGTGCAGCTGAGAGGTATGCATTATGTCACTACTACTGTGAGAGATTGCGTTAGTAGTAGTAACGTTTTACTTGCATTATGTTTGTAGTAGTCAAGGGTACTATCCAAACTACATATATATAGGGTGATTCAAAAAGAGCGCCGGTTTTGATATATCAAATTAAGAGATTTATTTTATTGAAAAACTGAAAGTAAATACATCAACAAGTTCATCTTACCTTCCGATTTTATGTATGAAAAATGATGTCATGCATGTGTCCTCCTGTACTGCGCTGGCACGCATCAACTCTGTCCATGAAATTGGATATTACTGCACGACAAGTTTCGACTTCCATTTACCCGATAACCCGTCAAATTTCCTCCTTCAAGTCATTGATGTTTCGGGGTTTATTGGCATACACCAATGAATTCAGATGACCCCAAAGATGAAAGTCACAAGGCGTCAAGTCACACGACCTTGGTGGCCATTGATGGTCGGAATTACGAGAAATGATGCGATCCTGGAACCGTTCACGGAGCAACAACATTGTTTCTCGTGCAGCGTGACAGGTGGCACCATCCTGCTGAAACCACAACTCGTCAATGTCCATTCCATCCAAATGACGCCACAAAAACTCCCTAATCATCGTACGGTATCGGTCTCCATTTACTGTCACGGCTTGTCCTTCTTGATTTTCAAAAAAGTAAGGGCCGATGACACCGCCCGACCAAAAGCCGCACCAAACTGTCACTCGCTGTGCATACATTTCCCTTTCATTAACCACGCGAGGGTTTTCTAAACCCCACATACGGCAGTTCTGTTTATTAATAAAACCATTTAAGTGGAAGTGCGCCTCATCACTGAAAATGATTTTGTTTGCGAAGGTGTCATCATCCTGCCGTTTTCTCAATACCCAGTCAACAAATTGTCGTTTCTTCTGGTGGTCTGCCACTTTCAAATGTTGCGTCAACTGAATTTTATACAAGTGATATTGGAGATCGTACCGAAGAATTCTCCGTACAGAAGAACATCGTAAACCCAATTGTTGAGAACGGCGACGTATTGATTTTGCTGGGCTAACAGCCACACTGTCACGAACCAACGCAACGTTCTGCTCAGTTCAGCCAGAACGACGACGTCCAGAACTTTTAAGGTCGACTGTTGAACCCGTCTCAAAAAACTTTTTCATGAGCCTGCAAACTGTTGATTCATTCGGTGCTTCATTACGTCCTAGAGTACCGCGAAGTCGCCTGACAGTAGCCGCATAACTCTCTCCACTCTGGTAAAATGTTTTGACGATTAACACTCGTTGTGCAATAGTAAACTTCTCCATGGTTAGACACAGACTGCGAGAGTACTACACTGCGAACAAGAGAAACTTCAACTGAATCGTCAACCGGAATGTTCTCCGAAATAGAAATGAGGTCTAACAATGTTGCCAACCGATAAACAAAAATTTACCAGCCGTTTAAAAACCGGCGCTCTTTTTGAATCACCCGTTAGTGTCGCCGTCTACAGCGAATAGTCAAAACAACACCCACGTATGTCACCGCACTAGGCAGCCTACTGCCCAGCAAAGAGCAAAGAGATGGTTAGTACAGTGTTTGACATAACAGCAATCTGGTACTTCGTCTGTTCCCTTCATCCCGCAGCTGCACAAAACTTAAGATTCATACAATAAATCTATTGGTGAACATAAAGAAGATCAGGCTCTGGACGCTGTACCAGCCACTTTGTAAACTGACCACCCAAAAGTAGAAGTAATATACTAATTAATTTATATTATATATAAATATAATATATATTTTAACTTTGGTGAACTCTCTAAATGGGCTGGTAAATTTTGGGCTTTGATAAACACACATACATTTTTAAATTAACTTATTAGTTATCAAATATTCATCGCATGTAAAGAATAAAAATATCCTTTTTACTAATTGCCATTTAATGTAATCAACTAAAACGTCTAGAATGAACAAGTTTTTACAGACTAATTTTATTACAAATTGATTTCTAAAGGCCAACAAACATTTCGTTTGTTTGATTAGCAACAGAAAACTTTCTTATACTTTGAAACCCAACTACTGATATAAATTACATGAAGGAGTCATCAAAATTTCCATGCAGCAACCACTCAATTTCAGCAAGCTTGGCTATAGAAGGACATGCAATCTTATAAATGCGTGGAAAATTTTATACACAAAAGAGAGGGATTCAATTTTTCTCAAAGTTCACTGCACTGAACAAGCATCTGACGTCAGTAACTAACCTAACATCAACTACGTTTATTTTTTATGAAATAATGACACTTAAAAATCAACCAGAAACACATTCTAATTTCTCAAATCATTTAGTGAAGAATCTGTCCCTTCATCACTCCTGTGTGAGTGTGCGCGCGATTTTTTACATGACCTGAAAACTCATTAAAGGAATGTAGCAAACAAATCTACACAATGTGTGGGAAATACCGTTTTAATTTTATGTAAAACTACGTTTTTCTGCAAACTAACAAAGTATACAAACAGTACAATCTACTGTCAAGCTGAAACATGGCTTAGTTGACATTTCAGTAGAATATTTAAACCAGCTTTAAAGTTGTTAAATTTCTTTCGATTTCATTCTAATTAAATTTTAGGAATCTAATGTACGATGTTTACATGTCATATTTTTTAAAATGTTCCTCATGCGCACGAATTTCAATTTGAAGTCTGTAAATAACTTGCATTAGAAAAAGTAAAATCCTAATTGACATGTAAACTTATCTCGGCCAATTATTGCTATATTTTTATAAAATGTTTCTCAATTTTTTTTAGGTTATACATTGAACCCAGTTAGTTTCTAAATTTACATACAGTACTTACCGAAATATTAGTGTTAAAATTACAGTGTTATACAGAAAATTTGAAATGCGAAAAATAAGTGTAGCTATAAAATTTTCGTGTAGTAAATAAATGTGTGAATTGAAAGCCTAAATCACGGCCTAAATTAACCACTGGACCATTGTGACAAAATGTCAGTTTTTCTTTTGTCACACGTTCAAGACAAGTGCAACACGATAAATTAATAAAATGTAATATTTTGAGATTCTATTTGTGGGAGTATAATAAATAAAATGTAATACGTACCAACATCTTTCAGTTTTTTTATATCACACGTACACAATTTTATAAATTTAACAAACAACTAGAATAAAATCAATTGTAATTCCTGAATATTTCGCATTGTTCAATGGCTAACCTGCTAGTTCTGTTATAATAAATTCTCATAGTATTTTAGTACAGCTGATAGTTACCTCATGCACTAGTAGGTTATGAAAACGACAGATACAGTGGTAATATCTGTGCTCTAGGTTTCGGTGAGTGTAATTTCCTTTATTTTGGTATTCTTAGTTTTTTTAAAAGTAATTATACATGGGACATGTGTTGGTTATTAAGTCTTGTTTATCCTCATTTTATTAACTCAGGTTTCATGCCTATCATTAAAAATAAGTTACAGTACCGGTAGATCCAGTTATATTAAAACCTTATATGAACTAGTAAATCTTTTTCACGGCTCGTAAAAATTAATTGCGCTAACAAACCTAAATTTTGTTTAAAGAAAGGGAATGTACACTAAGAAGAAAAAAAACGAAAATTTCCTCATAGACTAGAGAAAACCTCGGTTAAGATATGGAAGAGTACCATTAAGAAATGCTTTTATTTTACTACTTCGTGTGGTATTATTCTAAAGTAAACATGGCTTTTGAATTCTTTTGTATATAATTTATTTTATTTGCACCTCTTAAGTGGTTACTTTCAATGTTGTCATGATTCATAGTGTCAGTTCTTCATCTTGATTAGTTTTAATTAACTGAAAAGTTAATTTATGATTAAATCTTATTAACTTCATTTTAATGGACTTGTTTTTAACACTTATTTGTATTGGGGACAGTATAAATTGCTGTTGAACAAACATTTTGTTATTGATTTGGTGGTTTCTTGGCTTTGGCTAACAACTAAAGATCCAGTCACTTACACTTGTGTCTTTAGAGAACTACCAACAGGTCATATTATCAAGTTGCTTTCCCTTATTTTTATAACTTTTTATCTTGAATTGACTTGCTACTAATTGAATGGCTGGGCCATAGACTAGGTCAACTATTACATGCAAAATACATGTATAAAATTATTGTTGAATTAAGTAATTTTGTAACTGAATTAAATTTATTATGTATGTCAAAATATGAAATAAGAAATATGTAGGTAGTATATAATAGAACTTGTTGTTTTGGTCATCAGCCGAAAGGCTGGTTTGAACTGTAGAGGTTTTACTAAGTTAAACGAGGAGAGAGAGGTGTTTTACCTCTGCCTTTCTCACCGAATGGAAACGTATGCTTATCAGCATGCTGGGCCCTTTGAAAAGCACATATTTTCCACTCTGCAAATGACACCTTCACTTCATTCACCACAGGGTCTGGCTGTATAATGAAATTCATTACTTTCAGAGAAGATAACTCTGATAAGTGTCTTTTATACCTCTACCTCTTCTGTTTTTAAATGATTCAGTCATTTAATTGGCTGAACATGTGATAAAAAACAGAACTAATTATTTTAGCCCTGCAACGAACAGATTGAGTGTAAAAAATTTGACACTTCACCTGTCTGTTATGGGCAGAAGAATTTGTTAATCACTAATACACTGTTCTGTTTGAGAAATGTGTACAAGATATCTTTAGGTGTTATTAAATATGCTGTTCTCTTGCTGTTTAAAATTAGTTAAATATTGTTTTTTTCTGAAAAGCTGTGTCTTCTTTGCATTGCCTTTTGGAAATTTAGTAAAGAAGCAAAAAGTAAATTAAAAAAATTCTAATGAAGCTGGGAGTTGGGTTGCCTGTACAGATTATTTTTGAAGTTTTTACTGTTTTAGTAAATGTCTGCAATTTTTCCTCAACATAGCTAGTATGAAATATAATAAGCAGTCCAATCGCATGTAAAATTAGAAAAGGCTAGACAACGTATAGGTACTGATATTCCATATATTATGTTTGGTATAATAAAATAAAAGATCGTTTTTTTTCTATTGATTAAACATTGCATATTTTCATATTGTTTTTTTCAGATATGGGGTTAGTAATAATTGTTTGCTATAAAAACTTTTTGCGTTTGACTGTTTTGCTCATTGCTACTAAAGAAGGAGTCAACATTACTTTGAAGGATAGTAGTTGGTAATGAGTGATGAAAAAATGCCAGACCTGGCTGGGAATCAAACCTTGAACCCCTGCCCTAGAAGCCAGTTGCACTGACTGCTGAGCCATTAATAAAATACTATGACCATCTTGGTGCTTGCACTTTTATAATGGTGAAATATATTTTGAACCTTACAGCTACCTCATCATATGGATGCTTTTTCTAAAAATTGAGATGGTTCATGTTTTGATAAATTTCAAGATTTTTAACTGAAAAACAATAAACCGTCCAAAATTGTAGACTTTATGAATTATGTTCTGTGACAAAACAGATTGCCAGGGAAATTTTCTTTAATTTCAGTAGATGAGTTTCCCGTAGAAATCTTTACGTTAAATTTTTGTTGTGTGGTTTCATGTAACGCCTGAAAGTTATTCAAGTACTTTTAACTATGTTACTATTATACAAGTTCACTCCGTTTTTTTCATTTGATTTTATTGGCATTAGGCATACATAAGAAGAACAAAAACTTAAAAATTACTTACTTTATTAAAGGTGTCCCTCTTTACAGCCACTTAATGAGAGATTGGCTGTGGGTGAAACACCCACACACTGTTTTGTTATTCATCTTACTTTAAAATAGAACTGTTTTTTATGTTAGAAAGATTGGTAGAAAAAATATATGTTGATGAGTATTCTATCCAATACTCAAATCCGCTGAAATAACTATTTGTTACAAATGAATTTACTTGAAGTGTTGAAACATTTCAATAAAATCTGTTGAAAGAAAAAAATAATTTCTGCTTGAGCTTTTAAGTTTACTTAAATGACTTAAATTTTTAATTATAAATTTGATGCCTGTTGTTTTTTGTATCATTGCTAAAGAATATCTTCAGGAAGTTATCTTTGTGACCTTCAATTTTATCCTTCATCTGAAATCAATGCCTGCTTTTCTTAACTGTATGAAGTTACCTATCCATCACATTATTGATACTTTTGAAATTTTTGAATTTGTACCTGTAACCCTTTCAGTACCAACACCCAAAAAAACAGAACGTTGATATATTATATGTAAATTTGAAATATATATTTTTCTAACCACCAGAATACGGTAACATAAAACACTTACCAATGTTTATAGCGCTTTCGTGTATCTTGTACACATCTTCAGTAAATTGAAATTTATTTTAAGTCAAAATTTAAAACTTCCTGCTCCTACCATGGTAGATAAGGAATAGTCGATTCTTATGCCTTATTCCTTATCTACCATGGTAGGAGCAGGAAGTTTTAAATTTTGACTTAAAATAAATTTCAATTTACTGAAGATGTGTACAAGATACACGAAAGCGCTATAAACATTGGTAAGTGTTTTATATTACCGTATTCTGGTGGTTAGAAAAATATATTTTTCAAATTTAAATAATACGGCTGTTTAAAAATCCTACATTGGATGTTTGATAAAATAAAAATAATTATATGTAAAGTGTCAATATCCATTTTACTGGATGTCCATAAGTTATGTATAAAATGCCAATGTCCAGATAATCAAACGTTTACAAAAATAATTTTTTAAACATAAATTAATGGAATACTGTATTTTGAAGACCATCTCTGTGTTGTGACTAGCGTGCTAGCCTACAAAGTGAAAGTTCTCTGGTTCAATTCCCAGCTAGGGTCTGAAAATTTTAACACGTTAAAGTTGTTGTTACCAAAACCCACATTAGTCGCTAATGACCAAGCTGTCGATGCGACTATAAATAAACTTGTGTTATCAGAACGATTTATTTTATTTATGAAAACAATAAAAATTAATTTGTAACGGGAAGTTTTATTTTTCTGTAATGTTCTGTAATTCTGTAAATACATTTTGAATTTTATGAAATTTTGTATTATGTTCTGTAGTTCTGTAATGTTCTGTGTATTCTGTAATGTTGAACTTGTAATGTTGTTATTTTTGCTGTAATACTGAATGTTGTTCGGTTGGCAATGGCAGGCTTATGCCTGCAAGTTGTCAAATAAGGGCTGGCACTTATTCTACATCCTTATATAAATTATACGGGACTTAAGGATCAAACTTGTAACTATTGTTTGGGGCTGAAAGGGTTAAATGGCAATTTTACCAGTGTGCTTCTATGCATTTTGCACCCTGGCTTCTATGTTAGGATTTTATTCTTGGTCATGTCTAGCATTTTTTCAATACTTATTTTATATATTACTCCCTTTACCGTCTGCATTAACCTTCATGTGAACAACGGTTGAATGTGACACCAAGAGAAAACCTTTTTGAGATTTTTGTTTAAATTTTCATGTTGTTGATCTTTATAAGAGTGATTATTGGTTTCTTTGTTACTCCATTATTATTGAAAAAAAAATAATAGACCCACATCTACCAAAAGTCAACTGTCATTTTTGTGTTCATTTTTTTACCATCTTAAAGGTAATACCACTGCATAATGTTTTTCTTATAATCGTTGAAGTGGCATCAGAAATATGTTTCAGTTTGTAAATATCTCAGATTTTAAATCAATATCACACTAGGGTCAGTTCATTTGAAATCATTTAAATAGAATAAAATTTGTTGATCAACATTTTTTATTTTTCTGATTGTTTTTCCAGTTACTCCCTAATACTAGGTAAGTGCAAAACTAGGGTTAAAAATTCTTTTTAGGTTTATACCTTTTATTTGGGGGACGTTGAAAGTTTGCTTTGAAATAGTTTTTCGGCAGGAAATGAGTTTTGGGCAAGTATATCTAACTCTGTTAATTTTATAGATATCAAGACAAAATAAAAAACAAAGTTATTGGAACGATATGCTCTAGATTTTTTTTGTCCTTACATAATATTACCTAAGTAGTGAGTAAACTGCCCATAACAGACAGGTGGAGTGTCAAATTATTTACACTCAATTTGTTCGTTGCAGGGCTAAAATAAATAGTTCTGTTTCTTATCACATGGTCAGCCAATTAAATGACTGAATCATTTAAGAACAGAAGAGGTAGAGGTGTAAAAGACACTAATCAGAGTTATCTCCTCTGAAAGTAATGAGTTTCATTGTACAGCCAGACCCTGTGGTGTTTGAAGTGAAGGTGTCGTTTACAGAGTGGAAAATACGTGCTTTTCAGAGGGCCCAGCATGCCGATAAGCGTATTTTCCCACTCAGTGAGGAAGGCAATGGTAAACCACCTCACTCCTCGTTTTACTTAGTAAAACTTCTAGAGGTTCAAACTAGCCTTTCGGCTGTTGACCTAAACAACAGTGAGTAAATTGAAGAAAAAAATTACAATGCACAAAATTTAGTGCTGCAAAATTATCAAAAGGAATAAAGACTCACCTTTATTTTTTCCTAGTGTAGAT
Source organism: Catonia carolina (assembly GCA_035578175.1). NCBI lineage: Eukaryota > Metazoa > Arthropoda > Insecta > Hemiptera > Achilidae > Catonia > Catonia carolina. Next base: position 56,059,472 of record JAQMRL010000002.1, read on the forward strand.
TTATTATAGGACTACATGGTGCAGGAGTTTCAAGCTTGAGAACTTTATCTTTTTCTGTATAATTTTTAAATGTATTTCAGCAGTATTTTAAGTTGAATGTCTCAAAAGAGACTGAATGAAAATTTATGAAATTAATACAGATTATGCCTCTTTATGATGAAAATTTAGTGACAGACTCAACTGGTTCCAGAGTTATTGTGCATCAAAGTTGGCCAAAAATTGCATTATATGCACAGAAAATTAACAGTAATTAATAGTAAAAATCTATTTTTATAATATTTAACATTAACAACATGTTTTTGTCATTAAGAAATTCAATTCAAACGATAGAAATGCACAAAACATGTGTCCTCAATTAACCAAAAATAAGATTAGATTATAAAAAAAATAACCATAATAAAATTAAAATAATGTATTTTTTAATCGTAATAAATAATAAATTAAACTTTTTAACTAGGCATTTGTTGGGAATTTCCATTTCAATGCATACTGGTTGAAGTTTTCAATCCACGTTTCTAAAACTTTCATGTCAATAATTTTGTATTTTGCCTGCAAGTTAAGACTTGAACTACCCCCTCTACTATTCAAATTGAAATAATGTGAAGAATTCTGAACTTCAAACTTAACCTTTGATGAACTCTCGTACCTTCTGTAAAGAAGTTCATTTGTGTTTGTATTTTTGATAAAATTATTTTAAGCTTGCTTTGACTGTGGCCAATGGAATTTCTATTGATTTTAAGCAAAATAATAAATATAATATTTATTATAAATATAATACTAAGCTGAAGAAGAAGAAGAAGAATAAATATAATATTTACTCTAAATAGTTTCTGGTACTAAAATCAAATATACACAGGATAAATTTATTTTTTGATAAAATGTTACATATTTATAGTAAATTAAAGTTTGAGTATTAATATATTATTTACGTCTAAAATGCAGGCCACAATTTGAAGGTCATTATAATTTATCAGTTTATGTAAATTATCTATTGGTTATATAAGAAAATTCTTAGACGTAATACTGATGCATGTTGATTCTAATTGACAAATTATTATAAGGTCATTGTATTATTCGATGAGTAATATGTAACCTTTTTTAAATTTGCTTACTTTTGTTAGATAATTTAAAAAAAATTTAAACGTAATGTTTTATCTGTTTTCAATTGACTTTGTTATTTAATAATGTTTTTAATAGACCAATAATTAAAAACCTTTAAGGCCAACCATTAGTTGTGTAATACATTTATTTCGAAAACTTTTTTACTTTAAATATTAATTTGTGTGTTGTCCCTGCAGAATTATATTTGATTATTTTGAAAGAAGTATCAACTTTAAGTTTGTATTGTATTACAAAATTTCAAGTAAAATAAGTTACTTGGTGCAGGAAGATGTTGAGAAAAAAGTTATAGAAATTTCCCAATAAAACAAACTAATAGAAAACAAATAGTATATTTTATTTTTAAGAAAAGCTTTTGTTATATGTTATAATTATTAAAACACTGATTTGACTGCAAAATTTTAACATACCTAATAATTGACTGCTATATTTAAAATATTTTTTTTTAAATTGAATATATTTTAATTTTTCGATGATTTATTATGATCAATGTAGTCTCCTTACCAACCTGCTATGTATTTTATGGTACTGGATTTTCTTTTGATTATTTTCTATGTTAATCGTATATTCTTTGAACTTCTTGTTTTTTTTATTTAATTTGTTTATTATTTTCTTGATAGATTTTTTTTAAATTGATAATGTTCGTTGTCATTGTCATCCATCATGGATTAGGTTGTAATTGAGCCTATTCCGGCATGCTTCTCTTCTTCGGTCTCCCCACTCCTCTTGTGCTCCCTTGGTTCATAAAGCCATGCACTCAAAGACTGTATTCGACCCTCTGACGTTCTAATTAAATTATCTCAATAAGCTCACTGGAAGTTCTGGCTCTGAATAGAGTACGGGCTGGGCATAACCTTTTATGAGATGACAGGATGGAGGCCCTCAATCCCGACACATGTACCAATGGCTGGTTGGGAACGCTCCTGTAGATATGCTGGACAGGTGTGATTAAATAGGAATGTCTAAGCGTTCACTGAATAAGCAGCCACAGATCAACTGAGGGAAAAGAAAACGGTCAACGACTCTAAAGACGGATGAGGAGGAGATTCCCAACGACAGAAGAACCTGGAGGACCTGAGAGCAAATCCTCTTAGTTTGGAAACAGTGAGGTGGCAGTCCAATCACCAAACTAGCATAGCGCAGCGTTCGTACTGCGGCCTGAAGACTTTAATACTACTGGCAAGCGTTAAATAATGATATTGTTCCCTTGTCTATTTATATTATATGTATATTCTTTCTTTTTTATACTGATTTCTATTTCAATTCTCAAATTTCTTGTACCATGAAAATGCAGGCATCGTGTCCGGTTGATGCCCACCTTCAAAACCAAATTTGTTTGTTTCAATTGAGTTTGACTTCTCATTATATTTACGCAAATTTTGGAATTATTAACGTAATATAAGTGATTTGAGAGTTTCGAGACTATGTATGTTTTAAATTACAAAACCCTCTGTATAAATTGATGATTGATATTACTGTTTCCAAATAAATTAAATTTCTGTTATAAAATTTATATTTTATATTTGTCTAATATGATAATTCTAATTTATTAATTACAAAATTAAAAGCTTTAAATCTAAACATATAAATTAATTAGTAAAATTTTTATTTATAAACTTAAGAAATATCAGATCAGCTGGTTTATTAACGTTAAGCATAAACAATTACCAATTCAATTTCGACCAAACTAATCTAGTATTATTGATTAATTGTAACTACCAAATCCTAGTAAAGGTAGTGACTTTTGTACGGATTGGAATACTAGGCTGTGACAACCAGTGTATTTATATGGTTGGGGTTTAATAACCATATTCTCTCAGGAATGGTCGGACCGAGTCTACAAGACTCAACCTCATTTACATGTCATACATATCATCCTCATCTCATTGGGTCATGTATTGTTCTTAAGTTGAACAGATTGCTTCATACACACATTAGGAATAAAAAAAAATCTTTAAATTTATATTGTGTTTCAGAATTTCAAGTAAAATGGGTTACTCGGTGCAAGAAGATGCTGAGACACCAGAAAATGTTCCACTCAGTGCAAAATACATAAGGTATTGTAACAAATAGTCTTGTGTTTGTATATAAAAATGTATTTTCCTTCTTGTATGTTTGTACAGTCGACACTCGGCTATAATTATTGGAATTTGTAAGTCCCAACCTGCGTACCTAAAAAATACATTGAAATTACTTCTGATGTACTAGTAGCTACATAATTTATGTTTTTAGTATAGTTGATATACATGAACTGATTAAATGTATAATGTGTTTAATTTATAGTGTGTGTTATGAATGAAGGTCATGTTATTTTTATATGTTTTAAATGAATATTTTGTAAAGAAAAATTATAATAATCTCAGTATTTATGAAGTATAATATAAAATTAATTATCTTATTAACTTATTTGAATGACTTGTGAACATGAACAATTTCCAACTTGAAATTTGTGATTATTTAAAGAGTGATTAAATAATAAAAGAACTGTACACTTTATAACACCATAAATAAATTTAAACAATGTGACAAGTGAAATATTTATAAACAATCTTAATAAAGACTACTAGAAAAGTATTGTGACATTTATCTCTAAGGCCTGTTTCGGGATCTGGGTATATTAAATAATTACCATACTAGTTTAAAATCCAAGTATTTATTACTACTAAAAATTACAATTAATTAAGTGACTTAAAACTACAAGTAATTTACGTATAATAAATAACAAACTACGAGGGCGAATCAAATATAAACGGTAATTTTTAAAATTATATTTATTGAATAATATTATACAAAAACTATGCCTTCAACATTTTTCAATATAGTCTCCTGCATTATCTACACACTTCTGCTACCGATTTGTAAGCTTGAATATTGCCTGTTCATAAAAAGATTGAGGGAGAGTTGTCAACCAATCACGCACGTGCTTCTCGACATCTTCATTGCTTTCAAATTGTTTTCCTCCAAGTGATTCTTTCAGAGGTGCAAACAAAAAGTAGTCACAAGGGGACAAGTCTGGACTGTAAGGAGGGTGTTCGAGAGTTTCCCAGCCCATTTCTTCCAATTTATCCCTTATCAACAATGCGGTGTGAGGCCTTGCGTTGTCATGGAGAAGAATGACATCTCTAATGGGCACACCTCGTCTTTTGTTTCGGTAACTGGGTTTTTGCCGACTGTAGCACCTGGTAGTAGTAAGCCGCATTCACTGTTCGTTGATCGTGAAGAAAATCAATGAGTAGAACTCCCCTTGAGTCAAAAAAAATTGTTGCAAGAACTTTTCCGGCTGAGAGACGAGTTTTGGCTTTCACTGGGCAGCCTTCATCCTTCCTTCGCCACTCCTTACTTGCCATTTTCGATTCGGGAGTGTAATGGTAGACCCATGTCTCATCAAATGTGATGATGTGCCTCAAAAAATCTTCACCTTCTTCTTGAAATCGATGCAGAAGCCTCCCGGCGATCTCCGACCTGACCTGTTTTTGATTTCCGGACAGCAACCTCGGAACCCATCGAGCACTAATCTTTCTGAAGCCAAGGTGGTCTGTGATTGCAGACTGAACACTCCCGTAGCTGATACCAATTTCTGACGAGATTTCTTGAACAGTTAACCGGCGATCACCTTCAATAAGCTCTCGAACGACAATAATGTTGTCATCTGTGAGACTTGACCTTGGGCGTCGGCGGTGACTTTCGTTTTCAACACATTCTCGCCCACCCCTAAATTCTCTGGCCCACATATACACTCGATTCTTAGACAGAGTATTGTCCCCAAACTGTGCCCGCAAACGAGTAAAAATTTTCGAAGGCTTAACAGGTTCATTTGCTAAAAATTTTATGAAGATTCGTTGCGCAACAGATGGATGTACCACTCGCTCGGTCATGGCTGTACCGACGGCAGAACGCAACATTGCTGCAAAGTAAGCTGTTCCCCCCACTCCTATTAAACAAAACAACTGCTCACGGCCACATCTGGTCCGAACGTGTTTGGTACAGTCAACAGCAAAATTACCGTTTATATTTGATCGCCCTCATAATTAAAATTAACTAATAATAATAAATAAACTTAAACAATAGACAGTAATTCACAGTAATGTTTTTTTCTCTAACAAACTGTTACACTCTACTCAGTTTGCTCACTGAATCACAGACTAAACAAACTGGCTTGTTTATATAGGTGAGCTATGTAGATTTTGAGAAAGACTGAGATTTTCGATATAATAATAAAAATACAAAATCCTTCTGACTGCTTCCGGATAAATCTTGACAAACTGTAAACAAATTAGGATTGAATAGATGGTGGTACAAAAAGGCCAATTATGTACATGGGTACCGGATTCTTTTACAATACCCATACAAAAATAGGCAGGCCTACCTGTACTATACAACCATTTATTGTATACATAATATTTATAACTATTTCTTGGAAGCCCTTTTTATCACTCTTGTTATTTAATTTAGTATTTTTAAAATCTTGGTCCTCCTCAAAAATTCTTAAACACACATTCCCTTTAGATATTGTCTCAGTATGTTTAGGTATAAGCTACCGATTGTTTAAGTTCTGGTCTCCTGGCATTGACCAAGCATGAAACAAGACACGTGTTAATTTTGTCCAAAAGTACATTTTTATAATGCATTTTACAGCTTGAAGTCAATTCTGTTTTATATACATTTCACTAATCTGTTCAGCTACCTTGATCCTTACTATCTTCTTACACGAGTTTCGGTGGATCCACCATCATCAGAGTAAACAAAATACCATGTGAAACTTTAAATTTTTTTTAAAAACCTATAGAAGATATTGCATCTTCTTTCAAATGTGATTTTTCGTATACTAAAGCCAAACTGAGGTTGATTTTCATTTTACGTTCACTCATGATTAAAATTAGGGTATGTTTTTCATTTTTTCTGTTTATTTAAATTCACGTCAACAACTTGGTCATTAGCAACTATAGTGGGTTAAGAAACTGTAACAATAGGTTTTTCCACGTAATAATTTCTAGACCATAGCTGGGAATGAAACTCAAGACCTTCGCTTAGTAGACTTGCGTGCTAACTACCTATTACATCCCGTAGACAGCCAATTTTTTACATAGTTTATAAATGATTAAACATAGATTATATGGTTCATTATTTACTTTGGCAAGAGAAAGTCATGTGAGTGTTTCATACCAGATTTTTATTAATTATTAAACATTTTCTATTTTTAAACGATCATTTGAAACTGAAATTTGTAATATATGTTATGCAATACCATCCTTGTTAGAAAAGTACTTTTCTGTTATAGTGAACTAAATACACCGGTCCTTAGAGGTTCATTTTAACCAGAGTTGACTCCACTTTTTTGCATAAGTATTTTTAATAAAATGAAGTTTAGCCTATTCTTTCATCAACTTGATGTTGCCGAGTAGATTTTCTTTAAACTTACTTGGGTAATATCACATGGATATTAAAACAGTTGACAATGGGGTTCAATAATGCAGTGGATTTTTTGTTCACCTGAAGCTAAAACATTTTTTTGTTAATTAGTTACCTATCATAGATACGATGTTGCACATGCTGAAAAAATAAAGAATAGTACAGATGAGTGATGCGTGGAAAGATAGAGCTGATGTGTTTCTTTTTCAAACTAATACATTATGCAGATTATTTTCGTAACCTTCTGTAATATCTTGTAATTTTAAAAACGGATTTTTTGTTTTTTTTTCAGGAGTTTTGCATATCCAACTATGAAAGATAGAGTTCCAATCATTCTAACTAAAGTAATTGATGGCTTAGTTAGAAGTAAAGAAGGCATTATATCTTGCTATGGAGAGGTATTTATACATCTTGGTTAATATTCGTATTACTTTGTATGTTATACTACTGTACTTGTTTTAATATAGAGTGTTTTTCTAATTTTTTTTTAAACTGCTAAAGGCTGACGGCCATTACGAGTGGAGTGAGTTGAGTTGAGCACAGCGTAGTTGAGTGAAGTTGTTAAGAGGTGGCAACTAGGAGCATAGTGTTGCTCATCCATATCGAAGAAACATGTTGTGCACATCTCGTAAGAAGCTGGATTTGTGTTGTTAAGTTCCGATTCGGATGATTCCGATACCGAATTAACATACTATACTGCAAGCCTTCTGATAAACCATAGAAAAGAGTGTGAAAGTTTATATCTATGTGGAAGACTGCAATATGGTGAGTTTCATACTCTTTTTGAAGAACTCTACAACGAACAGATCAAAAATTATTTTCAGATGACAAGAGATGAGTTTACTGAAATTTTAGAGACATTTAAAAACGATCTGACAGGATTGGACACAAAATTCAGGAAAATGTACTAACCTGAAGGTAAGTCGCATGCTGCTGCTACCTCAATCCAAATATGTTCTTTCAATTGGGCGTCCATGTATTTTATCGGATACATCTTACAGGATCTTTCGCTCTCTTAACGCATTCAATTAGATTCTCTTCGATCTCCATTTCTAAGAAACTAGATAAGCTCGTATGCAACAGGATATACAGAATGCCACAGATACACGGAAACCATGCGACCGGCAGAAATTTTGTTGGAAAGCATACAAAGTAGATTGGTGGGGGAAGTGTAGTCAGCTTTAAAAATGGACCAAGACAGCAACAAAGCTGAGTGGAGTTGAGCCCCAGCGATGCCGCTCACTCTGCTTCGCATACTGTGGCCGCCCAGACAGAAAAACATGGGTTTGTTTTTGTCAGCTGAGTCCACTTCACTCATCTTAACTCCACTCGCAGTGGCTGTCTGCCCTAAGAGGTGTCTTGGAGTCAGGTGCTTAGAAAGACGCAAATATATTTTATTGAGGGTTGGATTCTGAAGTAGAACGCATTTAACATTAATTCTTAATTATACATTATTTTTGCTGAAATCTTAAAAAATTGATTTTTTAACATGTTTTCGTGAGAAAAAAACAGAAAATCGCTAATTAACGATTAACTAAGCATTATACAAAAAAATGTTTGAAATAAAAGTTGTAGGACTTTAAATTGTCTGCAACTTTATTAAATACATTTTTGCGCTGAAATGTATATTTAAGTCACAATCGTAAAACACCATTTTTTTACGAGAAAACCTTTCTAAGAATTTCAGCAGGCATGGCGCCTACTCTGCCTTGTAGAGCATAAAAAATTTAGTAAATGAGGTGATTTTAAAAAAATCTTAGGAGCTGTTTTTGAGAGAATTGCAAAAAAGTGAAAAATGACACGAATAAACTACCTCTTCAGGTTCACCGATTTTGATGAAAATGTTTGTGTTGGGTCCTCTAGTGGTATCTAACTTAAGTTTTAAGTTTCAAGTTCATACGATGTTCTGTTCTTGAGATATTCTGTTTACACACACACACACACACACACACAGACCAACAATCGCTAAAAACATTCTTTTTGGGTTCAGGAGGTCTGAAAACGTGTAGATCCGGTGAAAACTTGATTTCGAAAAATTGACATGAAAACAATACTTTCCTTCCTATATATTCATATAAGCAAGATAAAGTAAAAAGAGCTGTTATTATCTGGACATTGTAGAATGAATTAATGGATGTCATGTTGTTTTGATTTTTTATTATAGACATAATTAAATTTGTTATTAATTTAAAATCAAGATGATTTGGTAATGGATTGTCATTACTTTCAGAAAGCACGTGAAGAAATTAAACAAGTAATTGGTTATATTTCACAATTGAAAAATGAGCTGCAAACAGATAAACCATTTGTATTATTGAGTTCAAAAGGTGCCGACGCTGAATTATGGAATAATCATTTAAAGAATAATTCTAAAGTGATTGGTGTCACTCCATCGTATTATCAAACTGATTGGATGTATGCTGAATGCTACGTCTATAGAAGATTACGGGAAGCCTTCTTAATCACGTAATTAAATTACTTTTTTTACTATTTTTCATTTGTATGTGGCGGATTATCTGAAGTTGTTGAGCTAGTTGAAGTATTGGTAAATGAAAGCTTCAGGAAACAATAAAAGATAATTTAAAAATCAGTAATAAAAATCAAACTATGTTATTACAGTTCTACAAATCTGCAAGTGTGATCATTAATCTTTCTGTTTGTTTCACTTGAAGAGACATGTTTTTAATTATAATAAAATTATGATAAAACAAAGTATTAAAATAATCCTAGTCTTATCATAATATAATGAATCTTTAAGTGTGAAACTGAAATTGCAATCTGAGAAAACTAGAGTTTATGATCTTTGTTAAAAACTAAATATAACGTAAGTCAACGTAAACTACTTCATAAACCATAAACTGAAATAAAACATCTGTAATTTTAATTTAATTGTAATTTTAGTTTTATAATTATTTCAGTTACTATACTATTTTTCAAAGCTGATGAGTTCTGAACATATGCATTGCCCCCTACCACTTCATAGCTAGCCAATGACTTACCAGCAACATTGCCAATAGTTGCTCTTGTAGCTCTGTTATATATTTTATCAGCTATTTCTTTGGTCTTTCAATAAAAATTATAACCTATGAACATACAACCAGCTGATTATATTATATTATAAAGAATTGCACGTTAACACGCTCTTTATTGATGTGTTTAGCATGAGATGCAAGACACGAGTGAACTACTGCAGCTCTTATACCCATGCACACGTAATGCTTGTCACGCTGATACATTTGTACAATCTGACGATGCTGGCAAATGTTCTGATTGGTCTAAATGCATGGAACAGCAGAGCTCATCAACTGTGAAAAGCATTATAGTTAGCATCATAGCAAAGGAATCCATATTAATGTAATGTTTTTTATGTTTATATATAAAAGAAACTTATAATATTTGCCTTTTTACTGCTTCTTTTACTTTGATTTTATGAGTACTTTCGTGGTACGCACCGCCTCTTCAGATTGTAATATATAGTTTCTTGAAAGTGTTTAATGTGAAGATTGCATCTTTCGTTGTCAAAGGTTTGAATCAAACTGATTATAAATGATCATTTAAAAAATTATTTCAAGTACATCTACAAGCATATAAATATGGAAAACAAAATTCTAAGTATGCAGAACATGTTCAAATAAATAACCACAATTTTTTTAAATTAGAAGATATTATACTGTTTTGGAAATAAATGACAATAACATTCAAACATTGGAAAAATACTTATACGAGTATTAAAAAATATGAATAATAATAACAACTTAATAAATTAACAAATACAATTTGACTATGAAAACGGGTTAAAATTTATCATAAATTTTATATATAATAAAAATTTAGTTCCAATTTTGACAGATAGCATAGCCATAGATTTTTCTATTTTATTATCAGTGTGATTCAAACCTTTAACAAAGGAAGATGGAATTTTCACAGTAAATATTTTCTAGAAAACTATTTGTTATTACCTGAAGAAGTGGTGTGCACTGCAAAAATACTCGTAAAATCAAAGTAAAAAAAGCATTAAAAAAGTAAATATTAAAGTTTTTTATACAAACATAAAAAAACATTTAATTAATTAATTTAAATTTAATAACTGATGACAGTTCCATTAAATTGTTGAAATATCTTTGTTATTGCAAGTACTGTATTTACAGTTTTAATATCAGTTCAAATGATCCCAATTTTGTTGGGATTTTATAAATCTGATAATTATTTATTTTTCAATTTCAGTGAAAGTCTACAGAATCTTGATCCATTTCATTGGCAGAAGAAAGATGCTTTAGAGCAGTCTTTGCCAGCAGCTAAACCATTAGCTACTCATATTAATTCTATAGTCAGTTCAGACAAATGTTACAGTGCTAATGAACTTAAAAGTGAATTTATTCGTTTGTTAAAGGTAATGTATTTCATTTGCTTTTATACATCTTTTTTTGTCATTTTTGACCAAAATTCTATTCATAAAATAACATTAGTAATGAGTCGATATTGTTTTTAACTGATATTGGTATTTTGTTATGTAATATCTCATTAGGTAGTTCTATTATTAAGTTTCCTTTCATGTTCTACTTTACTTATTGGATTGATCATTATTTTGAACTGAGAGAAATTTTACTATATAAATTGTTATTCTTCATAAAAGTAGACACTTAACTAACTGCTATTCTTATTACACAATGAAAGTGACAACTATTTTGCTAAACATTTTGTAAATTTTAATTCTGTATCAAAATTTTAGCTTTTGATATTTCAAGATATTCCTAGTGTTCAGTTGTATAAGACTTTTTATACGTTCATAATAAATTTTATTATTTATGTACAGTAGTTGTTTTTGTAAATTCTTGAATTCTGACTGAGTGACACTTTAGAATGCTGATGTCATTTAGTGTCATGTTTTGAACTGTTAAAATTGGTTCTGTCTTTGAGGAGTAAACAAATGAAATTTACTGTCTCAATAAATTATAAAACTGTCTGAATGGGGGTTGGAAGATTTTGTTACAGCATGGAATGCAAAAAGGAGACTGGGCAGGTTTGTCTTTTTGGAGTGACCGAGAAAAATTTTCAAAAACCTTGATGACAACAAAATACCAGGTGGTGACTTAATTTTGGATATTTTGTGCAAGTCCTAAGAAGTGTGGCTCTGAAAATGTTGTTTATTATTTGTAATACCAGGCCAAGCAGTTAATGATTGGTACAAAGAAGATCTATTGTATGAGGGACATTGAATAATTAACAAGACAAATTAATATAGAGGCAAAAATTATTCACCCAATCACGATGAAATTTTTTGAGGGTTAAGTTGGCAACCTTAGGAACACTATTATTCAGCTATTTGATAATAATTAATATAAAAATATACTTTTATGGTTTTTTTTAAAGCGTCAGCTCCACTTCAAACACATAATGTGGAAGAGCAATGCTTAGTGATAAGACTTATGCTATCCAATGGTGTAAAACCGGTTGGAAAAGCCGGCTACTCAAGAACATTGAAACAGTATGGTCAAAAATGTTTAAACCACAGTAACATGTATAAGTGGGTGGAGTCTTGAGTGTAAACATCTGGATTTGCCCACTAAAAAATTTGAAACTTGTTTGTCAACCGGTAAAATGATTTTGATGATCTTCTGGGACTCACAATGCCCATTTTTTTTTGACTATTTAGGAGAACAATATGCTGTTAACATCGAGTACTATTATCACATGCAATACACACAATAGAAAGTAAGTCCTGCAATAAGACAAAAACATAAGAGTGCTCTCTCAGAAAGTGTGTGTTATCTTGCATGACAATGCATGCCCTCACATCAATCAGAGAATGAGAAACACTCAAGAAGTTGGTTTGGCAAGTGTTGCCACATCCTTCTTACACTCAGACCTTGCCCTATTTGATTTTCATGTGTTTGGTCCGCTCAAAGACTTTTCACCTGGCAAGAAATTCAATGACTGCAAAACAGTCAAAAAAGCATTATATGAATGTTTCAAACAGCAAGGTAAATACTTGTTTGCTGTGGGAATCAGAAGGCTCACTAAACTGTGGGATAAGTGTAAAAGTGTTGATGGAGACTATGTTGAAAAGTATTCTCAGTTTCATTGTCATTGTATGAATTGTTTTTCTGTAGATCAATTTATCTCGTTAGTTATTAAATGTCCCTCATATTTAATGTTAGGAAACTGATTGCATGGTTTCCCTGAAAAATGTCAAAAAAGATTGAAAAAGTAGGTGCTTAGAAGAGCCATTGGTGTTGTCGTGAATGTTTTTCTTCCCATTAAGCTATTGTATTTCTGCGTGTTGTGGCTTCTTGCTAAAAAAAATGTTGTACATTAAATAAGTCACCTGCTAGCACAGTGGCATAAAGCAATGTGGGAGGCGGAACATGACATTTCACTTGTTGGTTAATGATAGCATCTTTTCATAGTACTATTTTAAAATATTTTTCTTAAAATTTAAGTTTTTAAGAGTATTCAATAAAAAAAAAAAATCAAGCAATGTTCAATATTATGATTTCTATAGTTTAATATGTGTATAAATGGTTTTGTTTAGAATGAATTATGGGGTAATAAATGTGATTTATCTTTGTCGTCGGGTGGAGCAGTTTCAATTGATGAAAATCCTTTGACAGTTGTTGATAGATTAGATTCTTTTGTATTAGTTGATCAGTCCGAAGAGATATGGAATTCAGTCAGTGAATGTGAAGGTGGTACTATTGGTAAGTTGTATTATTGTTTTGTTTTGCCTGTAGTAAGTTTTTTTTTAAATAGTTAATTAATCATGACCAGGTCTGTCCTTTAATTGGTAAAACGTTTTTTGAATTGTTCAGTTAAATCAACTGCAAGTTTTAGGCAAACAAGCTTGTATGGTGGCCAGGTGACTGTAAAACCTGTACAAACCACTGGGTTAAAATCTCTTATATAAGAAAATTCAGAAATAAACATGATCTGTAAATGGATGGTTATGTAAAATCATGCAGTTCTTAATAACAAAGTATAAGTTTAAATAAATCATAATTTATATTTTGTCAATATTTTTAATTCTAGTGGCTTTTTGGGGCTAAAGTTGCAATATAATTAACACTTAGTGGTTCATATTTTATAGTCTAAAGTTTAATTGCAGCACTTCATTTTAAATAATTTTTGTCCTATAAACCTACTTTATTTATTCACATGTCTTTGTGATAAGTATCTTCACATCTGTAGGAGATTTTACTTGAATGATGGCTATAAACAGCTATCCATTTGTAAAATTTTGGTTGATAAATTACAGTGTTTGGAAGGTTTGTTGTCAGCTTATGTTAATAGAAATTGCAACTGTCAGCCTTAATGCGAACTGCAATTTTGACGAGGAAAATGACTTAATTTGAATCAGTAAAAATGGTTTATGCTTCGCAAAAAAACTATGTTATCTTTTCCAATCTCAGTCTAAACAGCAAATTTCTGAGTAAAGGGGTTGGAACTATCTTCCATTGGCCAATAGTAGACAAAGGAAATAGTGCCAACTCACTCCATCTATTCTGATAATTTTTTATTTCTTTATTTTTCAACTTTTCCTTACCAAAATTGAAAAACTATTAGAAAAGACTTAGAAATATATTTTTTAGAACCTCGAGAAGAGTTTTTAAATAGGATGGGTTAACATTTTTGTCCAGAATGAAAATATAATTTGGTCTAATTTTGATTCAGTGTTATTATTTTCTCCATTCATTCTGGTGCCCTCATCAAGGTATCGCACAACCAAATTGGTTTGGTATTTTTGTACCATTTTGATTACACTGCAGAATTACATATTGTGTAAATTATACAAGTATTGATAAATGTGTAAAAACAAATAAAAATTCCCATCTGTGCTCCGTAGTTTAATGAATTTTAAATTGTCTGGTATAAGCTTTGTTAAAAATGTCTGATTATGTTTTACATAACTGTAAAATAAGTCTATATAAGATCAGTTGTACAGCATGTATTGTGATATAATGGATTTTCTCTAGTTTATTACTAGGTTTTGTTTTTACCTGTGTCTTGATATTTGTTATAAAATTTAACATGTTTTACTTAAATTTTACATTTATCTGTATTAAAGTGGACCTTTTTGTTTTGCAGACATAATACTTGATAATGCAGGGTATGAATTATTTACTGACCTTTGTTTAGCTGAATTTCTGTTAGTTAAATGCAGTGTTGAAAAAGTAAGATTTAGAGCAAAAGTTATGCCATGGTATGTCTCTGATGTAATGATAAAGGATTTTCATTATGTTATTAATTCATTAGCAGAAAAAGAAGAACCTTTTACAGAAATTGCAAAGAGGTGGTTAAATTATATTCAAGAAGGTATGTTATTTAACTACAGTAATTTATTTGCATTTACTATAAGTGTAATATGTATTCAATGTTATTGTTTATTACAAGAGATTTAGGTGTGACTAAGTGAAGTTATGAGGATTAAAAATTTATCGTTGTATTATCTTGTTTAAAATAAATTAATAGAAAAGGAAGGTTTACTAAATTTATACATTCTGCCTTTCATTCCTAATTTTATGTAAAAATGATATGGCAAATGTGTTATTATTCTATTATTTCTAAGTATGTCTGGATTTACTTGAATTTAAATACTGTGCATTGACATGACAGATAGACAAGAATTTCTTTAATAAGAATTTTTACAACCAGGGATCTGTTTGCTAAGAGTTGTGGTAGTACAAATGAACTAGGAATTCAAATACAAACTTTTAATGATTTATGTGTCCATTCAGCTAGTGTATTTTCTTTGTATCTCTTTTTGGCTATTGTTGTCGTTATTTAAGTCGTTCTTTATTATGTAACAATTGGCAGAGGTAATCATTAGGGATTTCAGTTTACTGCTCCTTTTTATTAACATTTTGATGAGCGCTATAAAATTGAACATATCACTGTATATTCATCACTCATATTACCCTTGGAAACAAGATTCTGTAAATTTATCTTGAAAGTAATCCTCTAATCTTAATTTTAAATTACTTACCTCTGGTTCTTCTAAATTTAAATCTAGTTTTGTTACGTGGTATGTTAATATCACTGTCTTCATAATTCGAGTTGTTGTGTGTTATAATTTCACATACCTATCGCTTCTTTTTTTTTCACTTTCACTTTTTTATATTTTTTGTGTGTTTGTTTACTTGGTGATCTGATAATGGTGACTTTTTAAAGTCAAGGGTACACACAATAGAAAACTAAAGCTCTTTATACTGAAATAAATCCTGTGGTTGACCACAGGATAAAGGTAGTCATTCGATGATAAAGTGGATGAAGAGAGGTTTGATGGTAGTTAGATTAGATTTGTGCTCTTTAGCAGGAGTAGGACACAACAGTTCTACTCATTACAGTTTTTTCCAATATTTATTTAGGATTGTTTGTAAAATCCCAAAAGCGTCATTGTTACAACCTTGTAAAAATTATTTAAATCTGATAATTGAACTCTGTATTGAAGGGTAAACAGGATCTCTATTTAAATTACATTGGACAACATTTTGCACTTTAAATATGATTATTTTCTCAATTAACTTTTTTAATATACTAAGAACCTGATTGTTGTTTAGGTTATCAGCTGAAAGGCTGGTTTGAACCTCTAAAAGATTTACTTTGTTAAATGAGGAGTGAGGTTGTTTACCTACGTTTTCCTCACTCAGTGGAAATATATGCTTATCAGCATGCCAGGCTCTCTGAAAAGCATCTACTACTTTCCACTTGCAAATAATACCTTCCCTTCATTCACCACAGGGTCTGGCTGTATAAGGAAATTCAGTACTTTCAGAGGGTATAACTCTGACTATACTATTTTTCAAAGCTGATGAGCTCTGAATGTACTCACTGCCTTTTACTCACTTCATTAAAAAAAAACCAATGACTTGCCAGCAATGTTACCAGTACTTGCTCTCGTAACTCTTATATATTTTGTCAGCCATTTTTTTGGTCTTTCAGTAACATTTATAACATGAACGTAAACCCAGCTGATTATATTATAAAGTATTGCATGTTAATGCGCTCTATAATTGACATGTTCAGTACAAGATACAAGACACAAGTGAACTACTGCGGCTCTTATACACGTGCGTGCATAATGTTTGTCAGGCTGATATATGTGTACAATCTGACAATGCTGGCAAACGTTCTGATTGGTCTAGCAGAGTTCATCAATTGTGAAAAGCATTATAGTGTCTTTTACACATCTACAAGTACCTGATAACAAATGTGAATTATTCATAAAAGTTACATCATGGATTCTCAGCGTGTCGGTGTTGATGAGTTAAACAAAATTAAAATAAAAAAAAAAATAATTTCCTTGTATAATCTATGATTTTTTTTCAACACTGTTGGCCTGAATGAATACAAGCTTGAACTTATTACAAGGCGCAGAATGCATTTAAAGATTTATTTTTGACTGTTGGCTCTGTTCAACAATGATAGAAATGTGATAGAAATGATAGAAATTATTTACACTCAATCTGTTCGTTGCAGGGCTAAAATAAATAGTTCTGTTTCTTATCACATGGTCAGCCAATTAAATGACTGAATCATTTAAGAACAGAAGAGGTAGAGGTGTAAAAGACACTAATCAGAGTTATCTCCTCTGAAAGTAATGAATTTCACTACACAGCCAGACCCTGTGGTGATTGAAGTGAAGGTGTCATTTGCAGAGTGGAAAATATGTGCTTTTCAGAAGGCCCGGCATGCTGATAAGCGTACTTTTACACTCAGTGAGGAAGGCAATGGTAAACCACCTCACTCCTTGTTTTACTTAGTAAAACCTCTACAGGTTCAAACCAGCCTTCCGGCTGATGACCTACACAACAACAGAAATGTGAAAGGCTGGGGTTGCTGACTCTTGACTCCGGACTCATGAAGCTAGTAGATAATGATGAAGTGGACTTTCTTGTGCCATGAAATAAACTGTTATTTACTCATAACAGTATTTATTATTATTCTTTTAGATTAAACTTGAAATTTTCAGTGATTTAATAGTATGTTTTGTTATCTTGTTTTCAGGTAAATTTGAAATCATTGCTGATACATTTTGGACACTTCCATTTAGTTACGATAGCATGAAATGTGTTGATAAACAGTTATACAAAGATTTAGCTACTTCAAAACTATTAATATTTAAAGGTGATCTAAATTATAGGAAGTTAGTAGGAGACATTAATTGGCCTACAACAATCCCTTTTAAAACAGGGTTACGTGGTTTTCACCCTGCACCTCTTGCAACACTTCGCACCCTTAAAGCTGATGTTGTATGTGGTTTAAAACCAGGACAAGCTGAAGAGGCAAAGAAAAAATCAAAAGATTGGTTAGTGACCGGTGATTTCGCTGTTATTCAGTATGATGGTGATAGAGATTTATGTTAAGAAAGTTATTTAAATTGGATTGTTTTGCATATCTACACTTTTTTAAATTTATTCTATTAGTTTATAATTAAAGTAAAATTTTACTTTGTGCATGAAGTTACCATTTGTCACAGATTGGATTGAAGATGAATTGAACATTAATGTTTTTTTTTAACTTTTAAAGTTTGTGTTACATAATTCTTATTAATTTTTATATAGGATAACAGAGCTGGAATATGTAGGACTAATGTAATTGTGTTGATGATTGTGATAAATTTGTTAACTAGTTAACATCTTTTATTATTTTGCTGTCAAAAGATGTGATATTATTTATTGGTGTATTTTTTTTATTGTATATATTCATTAAATTGTATGAATTTAAATTTATGAAATATTACATTATAAATGTGTATGAAAATAAATTCTGTGATTTACCTGTGTAATTAGGGTAACAGTAATTAAACTGTACTTTTTGAGACATTTTTTTATTGTGTGAAATTAAATGTATTTAGACGCTAAAAATATTTGACAAATTTGATTTAGATTTTACATCCAATTTGAACAAACCTAAAAATTATTTATATTAATTTTTGTGAGTTAACTCAATATCTCAGATATCTTAATATCTTAAATATATCTTTAATTAACCCATATTTTTGGTAATAAAATGTATTTTGTGTGTTATTGTGAACTATTGAAGACATTCTATTTAAAATATTATGTACTGGATTAATAAGCTTGATGACTATCACTCTAAAAAAAAAATTAATCACTTTAAAATATTTTACTTATGTAATTCACTCTATTAAATTTAATCTCAGGGACTTGTAAATACATTTTCTTACAATTTAGCTTTGTAAGTACACTACAAAAATATTTTTAAAGTTGACATAAATATTCAGTGTTTCTAATATGTTCATGATAAATCTGTATTGCAGGTATTTTTGTTATTGGTTTTATTAAAAACTTATTTGTTAATTCATTTATTTAATTATTTTTGTTTATTACCTTCAAATAATTAATCAATTTCCATTCAGGAGCCTAATAATTTTAATTTCAACTGGCATCTATATTCTCATAAATAATAATCATGTCAAATATTACTATAACCATATTGATTATCTAATAATCATATTGATTAATTATCTGAATTAACCTTAACGAACTTGGATTCAGATTGTCAGAAAATTTAGGTATTTGGACAAATTAACGTGTGCTAATATTTTATATTTAACTTATGATAGGATATCATTAATATTTTAAAGAGCTCTAAAAAGCACTGAAAAATTTAAAAAGGCTGCCATTAATTATAAATGTGATAATTATAGTTTATAATTACTATGTCCGAAATACGGTATTATTAGAAATATGGTATGTAATAAAATTATTGACAGAGAAAAGAGGTTTTAAAAAGAAGTTAAAATAAGCCCTAAAATTTACAGTATTCACTACATTAGAAATGTAGATACATTACATGCCTGTAAAAAATTATTTCTTTTTGAAAAAGGCTGTAATAAAACCTTGCTTTAATGCAGACCTTGTCTTTTGCACCGGAAAATTACAATTACGCTTCCACCCGCAGTATTTATAAAATGTGTAGAAATTTACATCATACTGAACTACTGAACACAGGAGTTCAGTGATTTTAAAAGATTTAAGAATCTTTTATTATGTATTTAACATTCTTTTAAGGAGTATTATTATTACTCCTTGAAAGAGAGAGGGAGGGAGATGGGAGAGAGATAGGGAAAGGGGAGAGGGAGGGAGAGGGATAGAGAGGAGGAGGGGATGAGGAAGGGAGAGAGGAAGGAGGGGGAGAGAGGGAGAGAGAAAGTGTAGAAAGAGAAGAGAAAAAGTGAAGTGGAGATAAAGAGAGAGAGCGCGAGGGAGGGAGGAGAGATAGAGAGAGGAGAGGTCTGTGTGAATAGTCTCACCTTCTATTAGTTAAATTGGAATAATTTTTTAAACCCAGAGCTCCTTTACCCTACTGTACATTGTCTTAGTTTGCTTCAGATAACAGATTCTGCTATGTTATCATTTTCTTTGTGTGCTTTTTTTTGTTAAAAATAAACTTTAACTGACTTTCGTAAGTTATTTTATTAACAAACTGAGCTCATATTTGTCGTTTGCTTCTGTTCGTTGAAGGAGTTCAATGAAGAGAAGTAATCCCACTAATATAAGCTCAGTAATCTGGTAAGCTATGGTTCCATGTGTTGTACTTGTATTTAGAGAGACTTTAATGCACAGTCAGTGCTCAGTTTGATGGACTAGCCTCAAAATCAATAGAAAGTGTTAGAAAAGTAGTTATATTTTTGTAAAAACATATTAAAAACTCATAAATATTAAAACTTTTAAAAGTTTACGAGGCTACACGTCAAAGAAAATTTGCTAAAAGTCACAATGTTTTGAGAGTACAGATGCGGTTTTTTTTGCAATGGCTTCCTAAATATGTTTAGAAAAATGTTTCATGTGGTTATTATCAATACAAATTAAAAAAGGTGTACAGAATGCACAAAATGAATTTTTTAATATGCACTTACATAAGAGATTAAAAATTTTCATTGAAGGTTTCTAAAATCTGTTTTAATAGGTTTTTGGGGTCTGCAATTATGATTATGACTATACAAAATTATGTAACCTGTTTAATTTATATTTGTTGCGCTTTTTCACTTTGTATGTACAGAGTGTTCCTCTATAGTGAGTTACAAAAATTTAGTTTCTAAAGCAACATTAAATAAATAATTAACAATAGGTTTTTAAAATAAAGAGTGACAAAAAAGCTAACAAAAAAATTTCATTAAAATTTTTTTATCCTCACTGATGAACATAAATGTTCAATGTTATTGCAATCTTTTGTAATTTTATGAAATTTTGCAGTGATATTTCATAATTAACTGAAAAATATTTCTGAATTTTAATTCTTAAATAGACTATTGTTTTGAGGTTGACATCATTTCTTTGGCCTTGTTTAGAACTGAATTATGTACATGTAAGAATTAGGTTGAAGAAGGGGGTTATATGTATAGTGATTGGGTTGGTTAAAGCTATTCTAATAACTTATTTCCATTCTTGGCATCCAATGTCAAGAAAATTTAGTACAAGAAGATGCACTACACAAATTTGAAGCATCAATATTCATATATGTAACATCTGCAGGAGGATAAAATGAAATTGAAGAAAAAATGAACAGGCAAGAAGAGGATTAAAGGATGAAGCTGGAGATGGCATTGGAGAGAGTGGTACTATAGTTGACAATCAATCTAAGTGGTCTTATTTCAGGTAGGGAATCCTGTTACCTTCTGGCAAGATTCTAATAAAAACGTTTAGCTAAACTATAAATTGGATGAAATGGAAATAAAACAAAGGAAGTATAAACATATTTAAATACATACAACATCTTCTTCTGCCTTTCAAGGATTGGGCATCTCTGCCGGTTCTAAACCTCTCAAATCTGCCCATCTCTTTCTCGGCCATCCTCGTTCTCTCTTTCCCTCCGGTTTATAGCCTAGGGTTCGCTTAGCTATCTTATCCTCCCTCATCCTGCTCACATGCTCCAACCGTGCTGCAACCTACTATTTTATTACAATTTTTGTACTTGTACATTAAAAAAAACTTGGGGCTGCTGGAAGTACTTAGGCCTGTGTTTAATACACTAACAGTAATTAATGTATTATTTATCCACCAAAAATATTTATCTCCACTGTTTAGCGATACACATAAATGATTTCATTTCTATAGTTTATAGAATCAAGGTTTTTACCCCAGTTTGATTTCAACTACAATCTTTTCTAAATTAAAGCTCTCCAAGTGTAGATTTGCCATCACATGTTGTTGTTATTTCCAACTACCAATTAATATAGGGAACAGAAACTGAACTTTTCTTCAATCGCTTCTTAGCAATTATGGTGGGTTATGTTACTGGAACGGTGGGTTTTGACGTGTTATAATATCCAGACCCTAGCCAGGAATTGAACTCTGCGTTACAGGCTAGCGTACTACCACTATGCTATGGAGGAGACCAATATCTCGGTTACTTTTTAAGATTTATGCTTCAAATTTTTAGAGCTTAATCCATGATTGTAGAGTTAATTGTTAACCCTTCATTTTAGAATATGTTTGATACAATAAAACATAATGTTTTTTTTTTCAATTTTGCGAAGACTTTATTTAAGAGTTTTTAAAAACTTATTAAGTAAATTGATCTAAAAAGGGTAGTCTATATTAAATGATTGAAATGAGAAAAAATAAAAACAGTATTTTAAAGAAAATATATTTATTTATCACACAGTTGTTTTTAATATTATAATAAAACTGCAAATAAGATAAGATAAATTCGATTAGTAACCCCATAATACATATAAAAAATACAAATAATTTGATTAGAATTAACAATTTTTTAGGACATTAGTTTTTTTAATATTATTTACATTTTTATGATTAAATAATAATTGATTGTAAAATGTTTTAAGTTACCTATGTACAAGGAATAGTGTGAGAAGTGTCTTAATTAAGGAATTAATTTTATCATTGCACTTTAAAAAAAGTTAAAGAGTAAGTAGTCAATTAAATTATTCATGAAAACATAATATACGAGGTGTGGCTGTTAAATAACGAGACTGACATAAAAATTTTTATTTTTATTTTATACATAATCACTTATTGTCACCTTCAATATACACTCCTTCTCTATCCCTACAACGTTCCATGTGAATTTTCTATTGTTGGAAACAGTGCTGGAAGTCATCTTCTGTCATCTCCTTCAGGACACGTGCCGCTTTTTTTTTACAGCTTCCACAGTTCCAAATCTTGTCCCTTTTAATGCAGATTTCACCTTAGGGAACAAGTAGAAGTCACATGGTGCAAGATCTGGTGAATAAGGTGGATGTTCTAACACTGAGATGCTGTACTTGGCTAGGAACCTCTTGAGAGATAACGCGGAATGAGCTGGCCATTGTCTTGGTGGAGAACCCATGATTTGTTCTTCCACATTTCAGGGCGTTTTCCTTACTCTTTGACAAAAAGTACCTCAAGGTAGTAATATTGATTAATTGTTTGACCTTCAGGAACCCGGTAAAGGTACACAATCCCATGGATATAAAAAAAAAAAACTATCATCATTGCTTTAAATTTTGACTTGCTCATTCGAGCTTTTTTGGCTCTCTGTGAAGTTCGGCTCTTCCAGTGCATGGATTGGTGCTTCGTTTCCAGATCATATGTAAAAAACCATGTTTCATCACATGTTATTATTGTTTCCAAAAAATTTGGGTCATTTTCAATTGCGTACAAAGTGTCAGTACAAACATTTTTGAGCGGCATGTGTCCTGAAGGAGCTGACAGAAGATGACTTCCAGCTCTGTTTCCAATAATGGAAAATTCGCATGGAAAGTTGTAGGGATAGAGAAGGAGTGTATATTGAAGGTGACAATAAGTGATTATGTTTAAAATTAAAATTAAATGTTTTACAATGTCAGTCTCGTTATTTAATAGCCACACCTCGTATTTTTCATATTATGATTAAGACATTCCGTAAAGATTAAGTTAACTTTTTTGTAAAGTAATTTACATTATTTTATAAATTGTTGTATGCATTGACAAGTATCAGTAAGTTGTATTAAGTCATTTGATGTAATGTTTTAAGTTTTCACTTAGATTATGTTTTTTTCTTATTATGAACAAAAAAAAGTTTCTTTAAAGTTTTCTTGTAATTTACAAGTTGTGCAGTTTGTGCTTTGGTTTTATATGATCTTATACCAGCTGTAGCTATGTTAAATGTAGTTGTAGATTGATAGAGTGGTAATTTAATTGTATATTTTTTAGTTTTAGATCAAGGATTTTTTTACTATTACTGGAAGACTAATGTTTATAGTAATATCTCAACTTATCTGTGTAATGTTTTCTGTTATGTTGTTGCATAATTCAAATTTTTTGTATCTCAAGAGAACATTGAGGAAATAAAATACTCCATGTTAAACTTATTAATCATAAAAAAATTGTAATTTGACCAAAACACTATAGTGTAATATTTATTTACTGAGGAGATAAAAACAATGGCTTATTGAGACTTGTAATTTTTTTTTGGTTTTACATCCGATTGTTTTGCAATTGCTTTTTTTTGTTTTACGTCCGACTGTTTCTTGCAATTACTGCTAATCCAGTAGATAAGAAGGGTGATAGATGAAAATGAGTAATGAACAAATGCTAAACCTGACCAGGAATCGAACCCAGGATCCCAGCATAAAAGCCAGTTGTGCTGCCCACTGCACCAAAGGCCGACCAATTACGGCTGATAGATGATGAGAAGGGTAAAAATGAATGATGAAAAATGCCAGTCCTGATGAGGAATTGAACCTGGGATCCCTAGTGTAGAAGCCAATTATGCTGACCACTACACCAAGGGTATGATGATATATAATAATGAAATAGCGTAACAAGAATAAAATATGGTACAGTAAACTCAGAACTGGATCTAAGATTTTTTTTGAGAGGGACAAAAGTGAGTTTTCCTACCCTCCTACCATGAACTTACCAATTTCGGGTAGTTTAGGAGTTTGCAATTCTCTCTGTAGGTGGTGGGTTTACCAAATTTCTTTTAAACTTTTAGTTTATACTACCTAAAACAAGTTGAATATTGTTATAAATTATACTGTATTCATTTTATTAAGTTTATTTTTTAAGTAAAAACAAAGAATGTTATGATGTGTTCATTTAACAATGACTTTTAATTTCAGATTAAAAAATATGTTTATAAGTATTAGTTAAAAATTATAATTTTGAATTTTATATTTATAAATTTACTTCTCTTGCTTTTTTCTCAGTAGAAGAGTTGCCGGCATCTTCATATTGAATTAGCTTTCTCACTCTCTATTGGCAACACAGGTAATTGTCAGTTAAGCTGATGGCTACATAACATGATCGTCAGCCACTTGAACTGAAGTGAAGAGAGCTTATTATTTGTTTATTTAATACCTGAATAAGACAGTTTCTTTTTTGACTAATATGAGAAAAGCTATTCGGCTTTATTTATTTCCTTCTATTAAAATGGTCAATAATTGCCTTCTAATGTCAATTCCTTCTAATGGTCAATTGCCTTTCTCTAGATCCAGTCCTTAGTAAACTATTTCGTAACACTGAAGGCATATAAATAATTCAAATAAACAAACTGTTTACTGGCATATAAAATTGTGGTTGGCTGCTTACAGTGTTGTTTATCCTGAACTGTAAATGTGTATTTGGCCCGCCTGTCGGAGTATAGTGCTTACTGCAACTGGCTTGTACACCGAGGTCCCGGGTTTGATTCCCGGTCAGGTCTGGCATTTTTTCATCACTCATTTTCATTTACCATCCTTCTCACCATCTGCGCATTAGCAGTAATTGCAAAACAGTTGGATGTAAAACAAAAAAACGATTGCTTATGAATACTGTTTTTTACTGCAGTATTTTTTTTTCCCCGTTAGGACCACTAGGGATCACGATACAACTTCAAATCATTTCTCTCTGTTCTTCCTCCGTTCAGCCCAAATTGCCTTCATTCCCTCGCTGAATCTCTTCTTCCTCTCCTGAGACCATGCTGTTCCAGTCCTCGGAGGTCTGTGTCCACCCTGGAACTCTTTGATGCTTTGTATTTGGCTTCTGTATTTGTTTCTATCTAAGATGTCTTGTCTTGTAATGTGGTTCAGTTGTAGGTCTTTTGCTATTTCTCGGAACCATGTCTGTGTTGTTTTCCTGTTATGGCAGAAATCAAATACTTTCTTAGTGAGTCTGTTGGGATCCATTCTGTGCAGGTGTCCAAAAAAAGAGCAGTCTTCTTTTCTTCTTTGTTGCCAATATTGTCTCAGTATATTGATATATTTCTTTGTTGCTCTTCAATCTCCACCCATCCTCCATGCGGTTTGGGCCCAGTATTCTTCTAAGAATTCTCTATTCCAAGATTTCCAACCTATCTGTGTTGCGGTTTGAGAATTAGACATTCGCTGGCATATAGACATTCAGGCAGGATAACGGTCTGATAGTGTCTGATTTTGGCATTTCTGGAAATACATTTCCTGGCGTATGTGTTCCTTGTGATTCCGTACGCCCTTTCCAACTTATTGAGTCTTTCTTTGATGCCTGGTTTATCAAGACCTGTTGGGAGGATGTATTCCCCAAGATATTTGAATTTTGCGACTCGTTCTATTCTCCTGATATCTGTCTGTATAAATTGCGGCGGGGTCTTTGAGCTGGTTATAAATTTGGTTTTTTCTGCGGAAATCTTGAGTCCTACCAGGTTCGCTGTCTCCTCTAGTAGGTTGATTGCTGTAATGGCCTCCTCTGTGGACCTGGAGAGAATAGCGAAATCGTCCGCAAAGGCTAGGCAGTGTGTTGAAATTCCTCTGCTTTGGATGCCCAGAGTGATTGGCTTGATGTGATGTGCTCTTAATTTTTGCGTCCACATTCAGACCACCTTCTCAAGTATACAGTTGAACAGAAGTGGGGAGAGTCCATCTCCCTGTCTGACCCCCGTTTTTATTTCAAATGGCTTTGATAGTTCTCCTCTGAATTTTACTTTCGAGAATGTATTTGATAGGGTTTCTCAAAGAAGATTTGCTAGTTTAGTTGGTGTTCCAAATTCTCTGAGTGTGTGGTCCAGGATTGCTCTATCAATTGAGTCAAATGCCTTTTGGAAGTCTATAAAGGAGACTGTCAATGGGCAGTATTTATAGTATATTAAAATTATTTTTTCATATCTTGGATGAAAAGCTGAAAATTACACAAGTTGAGATATTACTGTACTTTTTTCTTACATCACTAATCCAAACTGCTACATGCATGCAAGTTCTTCTGAGTATATTAAAAACAGTGTTTTTTTTTTGTGATCGTACCCAACAGTATGCCATATCAGCACCTAAATTTAAAACATTTAAATTGTGATTGCACTTTGTGCAAAATTTTTCTAATTTAGAAGTAAAATTGTAAATAATAAAACAATTAAAAAGGAGGAAAGAAAAATTATTAGAAAAATTCTAGGGGCTCGACTTACAGAAGATGGGTATAGGCTGCAATCCAACAAAACAACAGAGAGCTATTCAAACATTGAAATTGACATGCGTAAAAGGCGGTTGAAGTTCTTTGGACATCTTAACAGATTGCAGGAGGATAGGCTAACAAAAAGAATGATTGAATATATAACAAAACTTAAAATTTCAACACCTTGGCTGGACGAAATTCGTAAGGACCTAAAAAGCGCAAATATACATCAAACTGAAATTTTTAATAAAAACTTATTCCGTCACAAGGTAGACAAGTAGAAAGTTTCAGAGCCCTCAAGAGAAAAGCAGTTTAGACCAAAGTGGTCTGAAAACCGCAAAAAAGCTTTCTCGGAAACAATGAAGGCCTACTGGACCAATAAGAAAAACAAATGACGAAACTGAGTCATAATGCTTAACATCTTCTATCCAAGGAGAATTCGCCAATAATAATAATAATAATAATAAAACAATAGAATAAACAAGGTTCCATACTTCAAATATTTGGGGGAATTCATTGAACCAACAGGTCTTGAAAGAATTTCCCAACAAAATCGTCTCCAAAAAATGAAAAAAGCTCTAGGATTAGTTCAAAATCTCTACAACAAAAAATCCATGTCAAGACAAACTAAAATTCAGCACTACAACACAGTTATTAAGCCAATGGTCCTCTACGCAAGCGAAACACTAGTACTTAGCAGAAAACACGAAATCGAAGAAATCAAAAAGGAGGAAAGAAAAATTATTAGAAAAATTCTAGGGGCTCGACTTACAGAAGATGGGTATAGGCTGCAATCCAACAAAACAACAGAGAGCTATTCAAACATTGAAATTGACATGCGTAAAAGGCGGTTGAAGTTCTTTGGACATCTTAACAGATTGCAGGAGGATAGGCTAACAAAAAGAATGATTGAATATATAACAAAACTTAAAATTTCAACACCTTGGCTGGACGAAATTCGTAAGGACCTAAAAAGCGCAAATATACATCAAACTGAAATTTTTAATAAAAACTTATTCCGTCACAAGGTAGACAAGTAGAAAGTTTCAGAGCCCTCAAGAGAGAAGCAGTTTAGACCAAAGTGGTCTGAAAACCGCAAAAAAGCTTTCTCGGAAACAATGAAGGCCTACTGGACCAATAAGAAAAACAAATGACGAAACTGAGTCATAATGCTTAACATCTTCTATCCAAGGAGAATTCGCCAATAATAATAATAATAATAAAACAATAGAATAAACAAGGTTCCATACTTCAAATATTTGGGGGAATTCATTGAACCAACAGGTCTTGAAAGAATTTCCCAACAAAATCGTCTCCAAAAAATGAAAAAAGCTCTAGGATTAGTTCAAAATCTCTACAACAAAAAATCCATGTCAAGACAAACTAAAATTCAGCACTACAACACAGTTATTAAGCCAATGGTCCTCTACGCAAGCGAAACACTAGTACTTAGCAGAAAACACGAAATCGAAGAAATCAAAAAGGAGGAAAGAAAAATTATTAGAAAAATTCTAGGGGCTCGACTTACAGAAGATGGGTATAGGCTGCAATCCAACAAAACAACAGAGAGCTATTCAAACATTGAAATTGACATGCGTAAAAGGCGGTTGAAGTTCTTTGGACATCTTAACAGATTGCAGGAGGATAGGCTAACAAAAAGAATGATTGAATATATAACAAAACTTAAAATTTCAACACCTTGGCTGGACGAAATTCGTAAGGACCTAAAAAGCGCAAATATACATCAAACTGAAATTTTTAATAAAAACTTATTCCGTCACAAGGTAGACAAGTAGAAAGTTTCAGAGCCCTCAAGAGAGAAGCAGTTTAGACCAAAGTGGTCTGAAAACCGCAAAAAAGCTTTCTCGGAAACAATGAAGGCCTACTGGACCAATAAGAAAAACAAATGACGAAACTGAGTCATAATGCTTAACATCTTCTATCCAAGGAGAATTCGCCAATAATAATAATAATAATAAAACAATAGAATAAACAAGGTTCCATACTTCAAATATTTGGGGGAATTCATTGAACCAACAGGTCTTGAAAGAATTTCCCAACAAAATCGTCTCCAAAAAATGAAAAAAGCTCTAGGATTAGTTCAAAATCTCTACAACAAAAAATCCATGTCAAGACAAACTAAAATTCAGCACTACAACACAGTTATTAAGCCAATGGTCCTCTACGCAAGCGAAACACTAGTACTTAGCAGAAAACACGAAATCGAAGAAATCAAAAAGGAGGAAAGAAAAATTATTAGAAAAATTCTAGGGGCTCGACTTACAGAAGATGGGTATAGGCTGCAATCCAACAAAACAACAGAGAGCTATTCAAACATTGAAATTGACATGCGTAAAAGGCGGTTGAAGTTCTTTGGACATCTTAACAGATTGCAGGAGGATAGGCTAACAAAAAGAATGATTGAATATATATAACAAAACTTAAAATTTCAACACCTTGGCTGGACGAAATTCGTAAGGACCTAAAAAGCGCAAATATACATCAAACTGAAATTTTTAATAAAAACTTATTCCGTCACAAGGTAGACAAGTGGAAAGTTTCAGAGCCCTCAAGAGAGAAGCAGTTTAGACCAAAGTGGTCTGAAAACCGCAAAAAAGCTTTCTCGGAAACAATGAAGGCCTACTGGACCAATAAGAAAAACAAATGATGAAACTGAGTCATGATGCTTAACGTCTTCTATCCAAGGAGAATTCGCCAATAATAATAATAATAATAATAATAATAAAACAATTATTTATAAGTACATATTTTGCATTTCATGTCGTAGAAAATGAGAACGATATAGAGTACTGGCACAATTTTATTTTTGCAAAACAGTATTGAGTATGAGTATTACCAATTATTTGCATGACTAAGTCAATTATGGTAACTGCAAAAACAAATTCTTAGTATACATTTATAATTCTCTTAACATTTTTTGTAATTATATTTAAGTAGGAATACACACGATATTGAGCTAATAATTTATGATATAAATTTAATTGTATGTATTAAATATTTATTATAATTAAATAGTACATAATATTATTTGTATGATTCAATTTAACTAACTACATTACATATTAATCTGCAATGAATTTGCAAGAGAAATGCAGTATTAATCACATTTTGTACTTTGTAGAATATATTTCTTAGATTAGTATCATTGAGAGAGATGGTATGGTTTCAAAAATGATTGTGTGTACAGTATCAATTATAAAAATTAAATTAAAAATTTAGAAAACCCCAAACAAAAAAACCTTAAAAAATTATAAAAATTATATGTATTGGCCCTTTAGGTTCGATGTCGTTGCGTCGGGGGACCACTAAGTAACAGAATAGAACTTAGTTTTATAACTTAGCGGTACCCCGACACAACAACGTCAAACCTAAAGGGCTAATACATATAAATTTTTACTTTATAAAGGTTTTTTTGTCAAGCTTTTTGAAATTTTTATTTCATACTTTTTAAACTTTATAAAAAATTTTTAATGTTCTACAACTTTGATTGTATTCACTTTTGCCCTCAAATGTATATTAAGGCCACAACCTAATAAAAAACCACTTTTTTCAAAGAAAGCACAAGTCCCCCCAAGAATTTTAGCTAACATGGTACCTACACTATCATGTAAAGCATAAAAATATAGTAAATGAGCTGATTTTAAAAAAATATCAGAGCCGCTTTAGAGAAAATTACAAACAAGTGAAAAATCGCATGAATAAAGTAACTTTTGGTAGACTGAATTTGATGAATCATAGCTAAGAACACTCTCGATCAAGTCACCTTTCAAGCAAAAACCTAAATTAAAATCGGTTCATCCGTTTGGGAGCTACGATGCCACAGACAGGTACAAATTATTGATTTTATGATGTTTTTTTTAAAGATTATGGCCTTAATATGCATTTAAGAGCAAAAGTGTACATAATCAAAGTTGTAGAACCTTTAAAAACCTACAACTTTTATTAATTTTTTTGTACTACGCTTAGTTTAGCAGCAATTAGTGATTTTCTGTTTTTTTCTTTGTTTTTTTTAATTTTTTTTAGCTAAGAACATTAGATCAAGTCACCTTTTAAACAAGAAAAAAAATTAAAATCGGTTCATCCATTTCGGAGTAATGATGCCACAGACAGTTACATAGATACACTTGTTAAAACTTATAACACCCCTCTTTTTCCATTGGGGTTAATAAAACAAGAGAGATGATGTTTTCATGCAGTGTGATTGGTAGAATTGGTTTCATTGTTACTATGAATGCTTAAATAACATTTTGATTAATCTTCGACTAAATGAATATCTTGTGCATTCAGTTAATCATTCAAACACCTTTATCGGCAAAAATGTTCATTTATTCAGTATCTGTTTTTCTTAGACTTGGTTCAAGCCGTAAAAATGTTGCCAGTTTGTAAATGATTTAAATGTAAGAACTTTTTTCGGTAACTATATCCTGAAGACTCAAAAAAGGAAGTATCAAAAATTATATGACAGGAATCATTTGTTATGTACCAGAAGACATACTTTTTAGTTTTTCTTATTTTGGTGACAATATTTCTCTTTGCTCCACAAAAGCATTTTAGGTGGAGAGGTCATTATTTCGTTGATTTTAAAATCTCTTGATTTTCATTTTCAACCATATCATTCATATAAGTGTTTGTTATAAGTTAAGATAATTTAAAAATAAATATAAATTGAGGTTGATTATTTTTTTTTAATAAAAAAAAGTTTAAGAAGTTTCAGAAAAATTTTTGGAAAGCTGAAAAAATAACATAACATTTTTTTTGGTAATAGTACCTGTTAAACAATATTGGTGTATTGTGAGATTTCTGAAATTCCATCAACTTCATAACACAGTGTTAACTTTTAAAACGTTGACCTCCAGTGGCGGAGGGTGGATATACATAACGAGTAATTTCATTAAATAATCTCCATTCCTTTTGAGAACTTAAATTATGAACCATTACTCCTGTTTACTACATATAAGTTAAATATTAAATACTAAATAATTATTGTAATTAAATAAGTAAAACATTAAATTTCATAGTACAAATAAACAGCAAATTATTTAAATATGATCGTGTTAAGACACTCATTCTTTCTTCTGGCTTGATTTACATCTTGGACTTTTGAGATAATCTTTGACATCGGTCATACCAAAGCCTAACGGCTGAATGCAGAGTTAGCTCTGTACTGCTCTATGTATGCAATAAATTTCCTTTTGTACTTGAAAGAATTATTTCCAGTTAGAGGAAGGCACCTGTAGACCAGATCATCTTACCAAACAAAATTCTACATAATTTCAAAATTTATTTTGTCAAATACTTAGATATGAGATATTTATGATCCATCTCAGATTATGTAGACCCCCTTGAATATCCACCACTTGGACCTTTCACGGTTTGTATATAATTTGTATCAGTTAATATCTTAGAGAACTTTTAAAGGTCAGTTTAAAATTTGTTTATTGGTCTGCTCGGTTTTAGTTTTATATTATTCTTTACTTTAAGCCATTTTTTTCTTGGCTGCTTTTTTACATTTCTCATTATATAACTTCACCTTTGTTTTGAACATGATGAATTAAAATATTTGTTCTTCATGCACCCCAAAATTCACTTATGCTACTGCAAAAGTACTCGTACTTTCTATGGGTTACATTTGGATTGTAAGTTTTTAACATATGATCTTGGTGTAGAGCTGGTTGTAAATTGTTTTTACAATATCTCTGATAAAGTATGTTAAATATCCTTACAGTGGTCTTTGTCTGATTTTAAAATAGCTATTACCGCCCCAGTTTGGCCAACTTTGTCTATTGAAATTTAATGGGTTTGAACACGCTTCAGTATTAGGATTCAAGTGAGTGCAGTTGCAGTTAACTCGGATTCGGTAAACTGTCAGTTGTCCTTTGTCAACTCGTAGTTTACTTTCAAAATTTAAATTACTTGTGTCAATTCCTCTTTCTGCTAAACAATCTGATGTTGCTTCTTTTCGAAGTTCACTTTCTTGATATTTTACTGGAAATAATAAATTTTGTTACTTCATATTTTTTTCTAATAACTTATAGATACTTAAAGTAAAGTCTTTTTAGAAAAAATTTTCAAGATGTTATTAATTATTTTTGTTGGTTATGAAAAACAACTTAACACTAATGAACAGAATTGAATGGGTCAACGGAAAAAATGTTGCAAGTAACAAAAACAAATTTTTACAGAAAGTGAAGATACCATCTGATTCTTAGCTGTATAATGATTTTTCACTGTATGACGATTTTGTTTCAAGAATTTCCGAGATTTTAGTTACAATTCTACCCATTAGAATTCACTATTATGATTAAATAAAGGATTTATAGAACGTATTCCACTGAAACCTCACTTTTGTAATTTTTCTAGTTGCAACAGTTTTTTGGTGAGCCATTCAATTTTGAAAGTTTTGGAGTTACGATAAAGCTTTTTGTAGGCTACTCAAAACGAACAAAAGACAGTAGCGTCATTGTGAAAATTAGTTTGTACTGATCTCTAGTTTGTATTATTTACTTAATTTGTTTACTGCAATTCACCACTACAATGATTGTACTGGTGTATATTAAGTAAACGTGAAAACAAAGTATAAGTTGTGTTGATGAGAGTATTTGAAGGGTGTATCTCTGAAATATTGTATCAAACTAAAAGTACATGATCTTTGTTATAAAAAATTGTGCCATTAAGTGTTTATAAATTTTTTGGTTATTAAACAGAGAAATAATTTTCAGAAGGCTGATCCCATACTGTATTAATTTATGAGGGATGGGAGTTCTGGTTTTCCCAGTTACGAACTACAGTAATTAATGCTTTCTTGGAACAGTATGAAAATAGGATTAATTAGTTGAAAGAATTTGTATAATGAACTACACAAAACAAAGTCAGGAATTTATAATGTTATACAGGTAAATAAGGAGCTTACCACAATCTCCAACTCTAAATCTACGTCCAGCCACTAAAAGTTTACTCTGACCTGGATTCGCTTAATTTCAATCATTTTAATTTCAACCTGAAGTTAATTGTTGAAGTACTTTGTAGACTAGGACTTGTATATGGACAGCTTCTCAGACTTAGACGCAAGTGACAACTGGCTGCTCAGGATGAGTGTAGCTCATTCCAATAAATGATTTTTACATAAACTTCATATTATTTTATCTCTAAAAGCATCCTCAGGATTCCTTAAGGAACATCCATGCCACTCAATGTGTGGCTTATAAAGGCATCAAAGAAAAGTTTTTTCATAGTTTATATTTACTAAAAACTACTTTTCCAGACAGTCACTGGAATCTAAAATTGTTGAATCAGTAATTTAAGTTAGTAGATGTATGTTTTTTTATTTTATAGAAGCTGTTTAAAAAAATTGTTTCATTTGGTTGTTGAAATGACCAAAGATACAGTAGTACATTATAATAATAAAGTAACTACAGTTAAGATTATGTACCTCTTTCAGATTGCTCCATTCTACTTTTGATACACTGTAAGTCAGCAGGTGTTAAAAGTATCATATCTCGTTCGGATGCTGGCACCCAGTAAGCCACAAATACAATGTCGATTGCTTCAGTGTCATCTATGCCTTTTGTTAATGATGCTGTAAAAAGTCACATAGACATATTTAAAATAGACTTGAATCATGAATTAAAGATCTATAGAATAATATTACTGAACATGAACACAAAATCAAAGAATATTCTAAAGGACTCAGAAACCATACAGTTTTATATTTTTATGAGAAACCTATGAAACAACAAAACACATACAAGAACCAAATTAACTACATTCTTCATATATTTTACGCTTATTATTACCTTTTGATTGAATACATAATTATATCATTTTAGACAGAAATAAAATCAGAGTACAACAGAAATGACATCCATCGGTTTAAAGACTGAGAGATATGAAATCAGAAATGAAATTGTATTATAAACTCACTTATCGAGGTAATTTGGGAGTGAGGGTATCTCAAAAAATCAAAACCTCAGATAACATGGCATCAATTCTATTGTATAAGTATTGTAAATTTCATAAACCTTTTCAGCTGCCTTGTTCCTTAAAATCTACGTACACGTGTTTCAGTGGATCCACCGTCATACGCATACTACATAAAATATCGCTTGTAACTTTAAAAAATTTTAAAACCTACAGAAGATGTTACATTGCAGTCATCTTTATAAAATGGTGGTGCATGCACATATAAAATGATGGTGGATGCACTGAGGTAGATTTTAAGGAACAAGGCACCTGAAAAGGTTAGTGAAATTTATAATATTTTTATAATAGAATTGATTTTAAGCTGCAGGATGTATTATAAAGATTTATTTTTGAATGAAAACATGGAATAATTTGTAAATTATGTGTGCTTTTAAGCTAACTATAAACCTTAATGTGTAATCATTATTATTTATAGAGTACACTATACTTGCATAATTAGGAATAAATATGTACATGTTCAGAAAAATTAAAAATCTGCTGCTTATGTAATGCAAATATTTAATATGGAAAATTATGCAAAAGTGGATTTCTTTTCAGAATAGTTATAATGTAATGTGCACTTTGGATTAGGTCAATCCAAAATCAATCAAGTCAATCAAGTCTTTGGCAAAAAAATCATTCTTTTTTTATTTTAAGCTTGACAGCTTAAAACAAAATAACAAATAGTTTGCTACAAGTAATACCTACGTAGTTTAAATAAAAAGTGTATTCCTTTAAATTGCAGTAAAGTGACGCTAATTCTGCTACTTACACAGATTGTCAGTTAAAATGGAACCTTGGATAAGTGGAATTCGAATAAGCAGGTTTGTACTGTATAAAGTGAAAAATCGACATTAAATACCTAACTTTTTGTTGGTCTTGAAGAACTTTAGTGGAAAAATGTGATGATAATTGACACCTGCTTAAGTGTACACAGAAGTGATCAGGATTATTTGTTTATTTTACAGAATACTCTTATGTGTCATTAAATAACACAAACATCAGTGGTTTTTTTTTAGCCCTGATGTAAAACTAACAAAAAGCTTTACGGTTTTAGTACTTATGTACTAAAAAAAAATTCAATATTTGAATATTGGAATTTCAACCAAAAAATGTGGTTCAAAAACAATAATAAGATTATACTACAAACCATTTAATTTTAAATTATTAAAAGAACATATTTTTGCTGTGCAATGGTTGGATCATTTTATTTGAGGTTAAATTCAAAAATTTTGTTTTGTGTCGCATGACGTTCATAAGCATACAAAATTACTAGTTCTGTAAGTATATTAAGCCCTGAAAACAAAAAGTAGATCATTTTCAAAGTACAATAAAACTTTTGTTATCTCGCTGTGAGGTATTAACTATTTTTTATTTAGGTGCACTAATGTGTATGCATTTATTAAAAATTTTCTACTATCTCACGTGTTAATTATTTTATTATACCTGCTGCTGTTACACGTGACAGTGATTCTTTCCTGTTCTGCCTTTCGTTTGAACTTCTTTTTATTAAACGGTGCCTCATTTGTGTAGTTTCATCATTACTATTAGTATGTCTGGCATTATCTAACTTTTTAGCTTCTTCTCTTCTCCTATCATTAATTTCTTGTAAACTTTCTCTCTCATCACGATCTTTGTCATTGGCCAGTGGGCCACCTAATAGTTCATCATTGTCGTCATTGTATGAACCTTCATATTGCATTTCATCAATATTTTTTAGCAGTTGTGGTAATAATCTGTTAAAAGTACAAATAAATATTTATTAATATTGCTTTTATTTTTATTTATTTATTTTATCAAACATCCTATATAGGATTATAAACAGCCATATTATTTAAAATTGAAATATATATTTCTAACCACCAGAATACTGTAACAGAAAACACTTACCAATGTTTATAGCGCTTTCGTGTATCTTGTACATATCTTCAGTAAATTAAAATTTAAAAAAAAATTTCTCATCAAAATTTAAAACTTCCTACTCCTACCATGGTAGATAAGGAATGATTACCATGGTTTCCTTATCTACCATGGTAAGAGTAGGAAGTTTTAAATTTTGATGTGAAATTTTTTTTAAAGAATTTTAATTTACAAAGATGTGTACAAGATACACGAAAACGCTATAAACACTGGTAAGTGTGTTCTGTTACCATACTCTGGTGGTTAGAAATATTTCAATTAATATTGCTGTATGTTAATGCATTAACCATTATTATTTATATTTATAACTTATTCTAACTCACTGGATTAGTTTAGTAGTAAAGTCATCATTTGGCCTTCGGGCCAGCCCTATCAGTCAGCTGGTAGAGAGTCACTATTAATTGTTAAATAACACTGGTGGGGCAAGTGACTTTGTTTGGTGACCAGCTGACAACCAACCATGAACAAACTCCACTGGGAATCCTGTTCAAATTTTTGCTTAATCCACATCAAAAATACTACACAAAAGCAGCGAGCAAATTGGGTAGTTGTCAATAATGTACAGTTCCTGATAACAAATAAAAGCTAAAAAAAGTCAGCGAGACAGCTGTCATGCAGAGATGAAGGTTCCGTGGTTCAAATCTTTGTAAAGGTAGTTACTTTCATTTTAATGTTAGACTTTGGTTAACAGTGCACTTTGATGGTTGGGGTTCAATTAACCCTACTTTCTCAAGAATGGTTGGCTTGAGTCTGTTTAAGACTACATGTCATAAATATCTTCCTCATCTCTTTGTGTCAGGGGGTTGCTTATTGTTCTAATTTGAACAGATTGCAATGAAGACATATTAGGGTATAAAAAAGAAAAAAATCTTATGCTAATGAATGGCTGACATAATACATTTTAATACTGACAAGTGTAAATAGAATGGATGGCTCTATTATACAAAAAATTATCACAGTAGCTTAACTGTGTTCTTGGACAGTAATCCCAATATGTAGATTTAATTCTTGATTTAAAATAATGTGATACTTTTAAATTTCTTCAAACTCAGAGTACAGTATTAGCTTAGTAGTTGGTGTGACTAACAATTCCTTGCTATACTCTGTCCAACAGTTGGAAGATACCATTGCCTGTATGGCCAGGGCGCTGTTACGTACTGTGTTAAAAACATTGACTCACGCTATGAGAATAAAAATTGATCTTATTGTAGGCTATATTATACTTATGATACTGAAATAAATTACATTTGCGATTAAAAATGTTTACGTAATTATCTGAAATATTTATAATTATGTGACAGAATTACAAATGTAATAACAATTATTATTATTACATTTGTAATAGAATATCACTATTTATAGGGTAATGTACAAAATTTTGTTTGTAAAACCATTAAATGCTATGTAAAGATAAAATTAAA
Organism: Catonia carolina; assembly: GCA_035578175.1. NCBI lineage: Eukaryota > Metazoa > Arthropoda > Insecta > Hemiptera > Achilidae > Catonia > Catonia carolina. The sequence continues at coordinate 56,097,663 of JAQMRL010000002.1, forward strand.
TTGAACATTTTTTATTCTTTCAAAATCTATATTTCTCCATCAAGGTTCTCCACCAAAACAATGCACCAGCTCATTCCGCTTTATCTGTCAAGAGGTTCCTAGTCAAGTACAGCATCTCAGTGTTAAAACATCAACCTTATTCACCAGATCTTGCACCATGTGGACTTCTACCTGTTCCCTAAGGTGAAATTTGTATTAAAAGGGACAAGATTTGAGCATGTGGAAGCTGTAAAAGAGAAAGCGGCACGTGTCTTGAAGGAGCTGACAGAAGATGACTTCCAGCACTGTTTCCAACAATGGAAAATTTGCATGGAGCGTTGTAGGGATAGAGAAGGAGTGTATATTGAAGGTGACAAAAAGTGATTATATACCTTAAAAAAAAATTTATGTCAGTCTTGTTATTTAATAGCTACACCTCATTTAATAGTAAAAAAGCACCAGGGAAAAATAAAATTTTTGTCTAATGAGTGGTTTTGTGTAATTAAACACTATATGGGAAAAATTGTTGTTAAATTTATATGATCATAAAATTTTAGCTTTGGATTTTTGTTCTTCAGTTTATGAAGAATTTTTAAGCTCAAGTCTTTGACAGCTAATTCAGAAAAAAATCATATGAATTTCTATCAATCTAATATATTATTACCTTGGGTCATTCTCTGTATTTGCTCGATAAATATCATCACCATATGGCAACTGATCTTGTGGAACTTGAACAGGAACTGGAGGCCATTGCTCTTGCATTGCACCTGTTCGATCACGGTAATAAGGATAATTGTTCGGCAGTTTTCCTATGTATATCTGCTCTTTTCCTACAAATAAAAATTAATTAGATATTTTGTATTACATTTACTATTAATTAAAATCTTTGTTTAATATACATCCAAATATTATTGTAAAGGTACATTGCATTTTTCATGCTGCAAAATGGAAGGTTCCATGTTTGATTTCTGGCTTGTGTTGGTAATTAAACTTTTTAAAAACTCACCAATTCCAATAACGTGATTGTAGTTATTAATAACCAAAACAGTTGATGTGACTGTAAATAAACTAAAACATCCTGCTTTAAATCATCCACTTTGCTGAAAATATTGCCCATAACAAGCAGGTGGTTACTATTTACATTTTGATCTGCTAGTTCCAGGGCTTCAGCCAATTATATGACTGAAGCATTATAAGAACAGAAGAGGTACAGGTGTAAAGACACCAGTCAGAGTTATCAACTCTGAGAGTAATGCATTTCATTATACAGCCAGACCCTGTGGTGAATGAAGTGAAGGTGTCATTTGCAGGGTAGGAAGTTTATGTTATTCAGAGGGCCAGGCATGCTGATAAGCACACTTTTCCACTCAGTGAGGAAGGCAATGGTAAACCACCTCACTCCTCGTTTTACTTAGTAAAGCCTCTGGAGATTCAAACTAGCCTTTCAGCTGATGACCTTAACAACATACTGAAAATGAAAAATTTGAATTATTTTTTAAATTGTTACATGCTACATGAATATTTATTTTACCATATCCAGAAGGATTAATTTCCTGAGGGTATTGAGGTCTAGTTTTATAATTGTTATTTCGATGGGAGGATACTTGCGGTAAACCTTTCCTTCTGTAATTATTTAAAAGTGGTGGTGAATTATGGGAATCTGGAACAAATATTTCTGGTTCCTCTGATCTTCCTGTATTATTGTGCTCTGATTCCCACTTTAATTCTGAAAATGAGAATGGTAATATTGTTAGAAATAATTTTTTTGTATTATGTAATTAATTATAATTCTGTAAATTTGGTGTTTTATGTTGGTAGTATGTGGGGTTGTTGTGTGAGTAATGGCGGGAAAAGAGGTGTGTGTTGCGAGTTTGCGAAACGAGTAGATGTGAGTGTGAGTGTAAAAAGTATTTGTGGTTATTTAATAACATACCAGTATTTTATTGCTTTTGATCTTCATCATTCTTGAGAAGTAATTAATTGTAAGTGTTTGTGTATGTATTGTGGTGTACAAGAAAAACACCACATACAATATTAAAATTAAACGGAAACATTTTTGAAAAAATAGTGGTAACCCTAGATGGTTAGTTGCCTTTTGGCACCCATGATGTTTCTTTTTAATAAGTGAGTAAATTAGGTGCAGTGCGCTGGCTTTGAAGTACCTATATGATTTGTATCACTTTTAAATTTTTAAGTTGCATGAGCTATATATTTGGTATATATTACAGTGATTAATGATATGGGAACTATGATTTGAATAGTGTGAAAATGTTCAACTCTCAAAAAACTGAACCCACCAATTAAAGAACTTTATTACAAAAATCAGTCACCAACTATTGTGTGGTTCCATACTCCGTGTAGTTGCGTTGTGAAGGGTACGGGTGAGGTATATTGAATGAGTGACGCATGCTAGGAGAACGATTGTTGTACTCCTCTGATACAAAACATTTGTTTTCAAACTTTCCGTATTTAACATATTTGTTTGTATTTATTACATTTATTTATTTATATATTTTGATATAAATTGGTAAGTTAAATATTATGAATTCGGCCAAGTTAATAACCCGGTAGGTACTTGTTAAATTAATGCGCCGGATGATACAAATATTTTTTTAGTCTAGTTAGTACACACTACCACTACAAATGCAGCAGCAGTGAAACAGTACTAACACTCATTCATTCTCCCACTACTATAACAGCGCACTGTATTCCTTCCAACTACACGGAGCTGGGACTCAAGCAATACATTCTGCTCTATTGATTAACAAGTCAGTCACTAATTATATTGTTATAGTTTAATGTTTACTTAACTGTTTTGGTTTACATCACAACTGTTAACCTTGCTATTTAAGGTAATCCAGATGGTGAAAAGGGATATATGAAAAATATATGAAAGGATATATATGAGATATATGAAAAACGCCTGACCTGACTTTTTCTATTCTAGGATCTAGGCATAGAACCCAGTTGTGTTGACCATGACACATCATACGATTTCTTACATCATTTAAAGTAAATTTTACATCGTTTTACAGACAATTTTGGTAGTGATGTTACAAGGTACTGACATTTAGTTAGAATCTTGGTATAAATTTCATCTTTATTCTTCTCTTAGTATGTAATAAATGTAAATATAATTTCAAGAGTAGAATAGTACAGAGCTTGTCTGACAGCTTGTGTCAGTTGCGTTTTGAATAAGATAATTTATCCCTCATCAATTCTGTCATTCTAGGAGTCTAGGAGTCTAGGACATGGTTTTATTATAATTATTTTATTTAGTCTCGTCTGGAACTCAAATGTATAGGTAATTTAGATTATCCGTCACTGTTCTTCAGCCATTTGACAAGATTTATATTCTTTCCTGTGTCAAGCTAGACCTATGCAGAATTTGGAAAACTAGTTGTACGAAATTTATATTATATATTTTTTCTTGATAAATAAATAAATAAATGTCTATTATTAAAAAAAGGTGGCTGAAGAAAATTTTATTATTTTTATAATTTTGAATTAATTTTACCAATAATAATAATACTCACCTGTAGAATATATAAGAACACCAGGTGGTTCTAAATGTTGACTAAGAGCATAAAGTCTAATTTCTTTTGATGAATTAAAACGAACTCTACAAAAATCAGTTCGACGTTCTTCTCGTATGTTCACATTATCTGAAAAATTAATCAAAATTTTATGCAAATTGGAAGGATGTACTGGAATTTAAAGATAAGGTTTCCTTTTCTTTAATTTTTTTTTAGTTTAACCAGGATGTTCAAGCCCCTCACCATGTCATAATACACCTAAACCTATGTATTTGGTTCAAGTTCCTTACTCCTAAAGTTATTTTTTTCTGATATCTAATTTCTACCCGGATTGTTTGAGCTTGTTATACTCAATATAAATTTAATTTTTTCACCGACTGCTGTGATACGTGATTTTTGCTGATGTAAAAAGCAATGTCATAAGGAAATTTTCTATCTTAATATTTATGCAGCATAAATGCATAGTGGAAAGCACTTCTCCTGGTGCTTGATTTGGTCTGATCCTCACAACTACATCACTCTCGTAAAATGGAGTCCTTCATCTCTGCTTGTCTGCTTTTGACATGTCACAACCAAATACTGCACAAGGAAAAATCGTTAGGTCATTAAAATTCTATCAGCAAGGAATTACAATAGTTTAAATGAAAATATTCTACAAAATGACTGATATAGAATATTTTTGGCCCAAACTAAAAACTGTTGAGTAGCTTAACTGGTTGACGTCATAATGTGTGTCTCATTTTAAAAAATTATGAAATTTGAAAAAAATATCTTTTGGTGTTATTGAATTCATAAGTTAATCTCAGGTATAATCATTTACAATGAACTTACCTCTAAACTCATTGTATGGTTGTTTATCATTTTCATGACCTATGCATGCAGAGTACCAGAATAGAAAATAATCATTTCCAATTCCTTGGTAACTAACAGTGACTGCTGGAGAATCTACAGAACTTGAACCAATTATTGGTTTCTCTAGAAGATTTTGTCCGTTCCTTCCATCTAGCACAGATATCTGTAATGAAAAGTTGTAATTTTATTATTGATTTATGAAATTAATTAATTAATTGAGTCTAAAATGTAGATATTAATTCTTTTATAAATTATTATTGAAGAGTACTGATTTGGAAAGTAGTAACCAATTCACCTTAAATTTAATATTCTGTTTTGCTGTTCCATGTCGTCATCATCACATCCTCTTTATCCCTCCTCCACGTTTCCTTGGGTTGAGCGTAACTTAACTTCTCTCCAACTCTTTGTAGCTGAACTATCTCTCCTCTTTTGCTCTCTTAGTATCGCATCTTTTTCCTAATTTGTCCATAACTGATCCAATCTACTTCACTCTTAGTCTGTCCCTTGGCCTTTTTCATTCCATCTCGAAGTACATCATTTTATTAGGCAGTTTACCCTCATCCATCCTACTAACATGACCAAACAATCGTAGTTTTGTCTGTCCAACTCTCCTAGTTGCTAAATATATGTTTCATTATTTACATTGGCAAGAGGAAGTTGTGTGAGTGTTTCACACCAGAGTTTTAGAATTTTAAAGCAATTGGGATTATAATTACCTGAGAATAATATACGTGTACTGCATCTGGGCCTGCTAACTGTGTAACCAAAATGTCTGGTATCAAATCATCATTAAAGTATGCTGGAGTTGGAGAGCTAAAAAGCAAACAAAAAAATAGTATGCTGTAATATTTATTTTAATTCTTATAATTTAAATGAAAATTTTAGTCACTTTTTAATTTTCTTCTTAAAAACCTGTTTAATAAACTGAATATGATAGCATAGTAAAAAATCCCAGCACTCAAAAACCTGAAAAGAGCAGTTGAGCTATATAAAAGGTAATTAAATAATACTAATAATTTTTTTCTCTAATTTCTATTGTATTATTTATTAATTATGTTAATTTATAATTTCACTAATTAACAGATGTGCATGAAAATATTGTAAAATATGAAGAATCAAGTTAAAAAAAAAACAAAATATCAAGAATGGAAAACTAGTTTTCCAGTCTTGTGTATACAATACAAGCTCGCTAATCCGAATCTCTTTCATCGGAACCCTCCAGTAATCCGAATTATCAAAAAAAAGTTTGTTTTTATGTAGTAATGATGATTTCCTATGGTAAAATTATTTTTTGAATGTCTTGATATAGTTATCAGACGCCAAAATTGTAAACATGACTGCAGAATAATGACAATGACGAAAATCTACCAGAAAATACAATAAACCATGAAAACCATGGCAGTTGCAAGTTTAATAAGTGTATAGAGTGGGTTAAGGAAACCGATAAGCCGTTTTATAAAATATTATTGCTTAGGCAGCTTTGATATGAAGCATTTGAACAAAGTTTGGCTTCTAAAAAACAGAAGAAAATAAGAATGTTTTTTTTTTGCTTTTTCGTTTGACTGTTTTGCAATTTCTGCTAATGCAGATGGTGGAGAATGATGATATATGAGAATGAATAAGTGATGAAAAAATGCCAGACCTGACCGGGAATTGAACCAGGACCCCAGCATAGAAGCCAGTTGCGCTAACTACTACACCAACGGGGGCAGCCAAGAAAATAAGAGACTTTTTTGTGAAAAAATAAAAATTAGGGAAAAGAACAAGTTAAATTATTGAATTAGGTTATTGCAACATAAACAGCTGTACAAATTTTAATTACTTTACTAAACATACTGAATTTATACATTTTTTTGATTGTTTATTTCTTTTAATGTGACTTTTTTGGGGAAAAATAAGTAAGGTCAGTTTATTGTACGTATATTATTACCTATTATATTCGTTTTAGTTTATTCCGAAATAAACAATTGTATTTTACTCATTTTAAACATAAATTTGCCTTTTTGATAAAAATTCTCTAATCCGAACAGTCGCAGTTTTTATTAGTTCGGATTAGCGAGATTGTACTGCATTATAAAATTAAAGACCTTTCTAATAATGCTGATTATGTTAAACAGTTTTAACCCCCAATGGAAAAAGAAGGGTGAGAAGAAATAAAAACAGAATAGGACTAAAAATGATAAAGTTTAGAATGAAATTTAAATAAAAGTTGCTACATAGGCAACGTAGGTCCCCTGACGTGACGACGATTGGATCAAAATATTACTACTTATATTAATCTTAAAGGGCCAATATTATTTATTATTTTTTACTTTTTAGAGGTTTTTTAGTTTTATTAAGTTTGTATGTAAAGACAGCAGTTCTAAAATTTTAAAATACCAACTAAAGTAATGATTAAAGAAGTAAATATTCTGATAACTAATTGGCTGCCAAACATTTTTGTTTGAACTAATTGGGGTGTAAGTTAAAAAGATTTTCTTTGTTTTACTTCTTACTTTTCCACATTAATGAAAATGTGTTGTTTAGGTCAACAGCCGAAAAGCTGAATTGAACCTCTAGAGGTTTTACCTAGTAAAACGAGGAGTGAGTTGGTTTACCATTGCCTTACTCAGTGAATGGAAAATTATGCTTATCAGCATGCCAGGCCCTCTGAAAAGCATCAGCTTTCTACCCTGCAAATGACACCTTCACTTCATTTGCCACAGCGTCTGGCTGTACAATGAAATTCATTTCTATCAAAGGAAATAACTCTGACCAGTGTCTTTTACACCTCTACCTCTTCTGTTTTTAATGCTTTAGTCATATAATTGGTTGACCACATGATAAGAAACAGAACTATATTTTGTAGCCCTGGAACTAGCAGACAGAGTGCAAATAATTTAACACTCCACCTGCCTGTTACGGGCATTAATGATGATGAAGAGGTTCTGAAATATTTTTATCCCTAACGTGTATACGTTACAATCTGTTAAATTCAGAATAATAAGCAACCCCACGGCCTAATGAGATGAGGATGATGGGTATGTCGTGTAAATGAGGTGTAGTCTTGTACAGACCCAGGCTGACCATTTCTGAGAGAATATGGTTAATTAAACCCCAACCATCAAAGTACACTGGTAACCGTTTTCTAGTTTTCAAATCCGTATAAAAGTAGCTAATTTTACTAGCATTTGAACCAGGAACCTTCGTCTCTGAAAATCAGCTGTTGACTCATGATGAAGACCTTACTTCTAGACTAAACCGGTGGGTCTGAAAAAATTAATCACAAGAATTGCTATTTGGAAAACAGAATGAACTAAAAGTAAAAAAAAATCATATGTACGAGTATTCAGAAATTACATTATAACTTTCTATTTTTCAAAAACTTACATATACGTATTCAGTAAATCAGTTGTACTTGATGTAATGGATGTATTCCAAATTTGATTCAATGTTATTCCATCAAAAACAGCTATAAAAGCACCATTTGCTGTAACTATGTCCTCTGAGCCATCATTATTCATGTCTACCAATACAGGACTTACACTGTTTCCATTAGCATTCAGGAGTACATACTGTAAAAAAACAGAAATTAATAAGCCTAAGGGTTAAAAATGTAAAATATCAGATAATTACAATGTACAAGATTTCACTGTAGTATAGTTTGTATTATATTAAGAAGTCCAAAAATTGTACATTAACATTTAACATTTATAAAACATTTGCTGTTGTTTAGGTCATCAGCAAATGGTTTGAACCTCTAGAGGCTTTAAAAAGTAAAAAGAAAGGTGAGGTGATTAACCATTGCCTTCCTCAATGAGTGAAAAGTATGCTTATCAGCATGCCAGGCTCTCTGAAAAGCATCTACTTTCCACCCTGCAAATGAGACCTTCACTTCACTCACCACAGGGTCTGGCTGTATAATTTCAATATACAGCCAGATTTTATAATTATATTTAATCAGAATTGAATAATTTGAACAAAAACCTACTTATGCAGGGAGAAAATTCATGAAAAAATTACCCCAATTTTTAAAATAAGATAATCTGCATTCCTTTAAAAAAATATCTAAAAAATTACTTGATTGGTGAAACATTTTATAGCGTACAAGAATTTCTTTCTTGATAGAAGTGATACATTGTGTGATTCTTATATGTATTTCAGGTGTTATAACTGACATGTCCTATACTCCTCCTGGAATCTCCTGGATGCAAAAAAAATCATATCTCTCAAAGGTGATAACTCTGACTAGTGTCTTACACGTCAACTTCTTCTGTTCTTAAATGTTTTAGTTGTATAATTGGTTGACCATGTGATAAGAAACAGAACTATTTTTTGTAGCCTTGGAACTAGCAGATCATGTGGAAATAATTTAACACTCCACCTGCTTGTTATGGGCAGAGTAAAATAAAATTATTACTTCAGTGATTTATGGAAATATCTTACAATACTGTATTATGATGTAAAGAGAATCTTGTCAAATGTTTAACTTTTTATATATGGGCACAAGAAATACGCAATTATTGTGAAGGAGTTGCTGTAAATTATAAACTCTACCTAGCTTAATTGTTAGTAAAAAAAAAGTTGTTTACCTTGCTCATATCACCTTTAACAATATTATGAAGATGAGCACAATAAGTATTTCCATAAGTTGAAGCATCACCTGTTGTAAACACCACAGTATTAGTACCATCTGGTGAAACTAAAACTTGAGGTGCATCTAGTACGATCTCATCTCCAGGTACATTTACTTGACTTATTTTTGCTTTTGATTTACCACTGTATACTATTAAGTGACTATCAAACTTAGATGGGTCATCTGCAAAAAGTGAAATTTATAAATTATTATTTATTTTTAAGGAACGAGAAAGGCAGGTATTCAGATGTAAGGTTCATCAGATTTGTTTGTAACACTGTCATTTTAGAACTGAATAAATATAGTGTAATATTGATTAAATCCTATAGAAGTCTTTCATACCATGAACATAACATGAAATAAAAAAAAAGATGTTTAAGATTATCTAGATTTACGTCATTCTAGATCTGGATTCGTGTTCTGGATTTCATGGATTGTAGTTCTGGATTTTCATCTTGATTAGTTGGTGGCTTACAAACTAAGCTAAGGGAACAGTAATTTTAATAAAATATTTCAAGCAGCTTTTAAAATACTGATATGGTATTGGTAAGACAGTATTCTCTAGAAGAAGACTTTTGAAAATAAATCAATAGTCCCCAATTTAAAAAAATATATTTATACGTTTCTCAATCCTCCAACGTGTGTACATTGCAATCTGTTCAATTCAGAAAAGTAAGCGACCAAGACCAAAGAAACGAGGATGATGTTTATGATGTGCAAATGAGGTGTAGTTTTATACAGATTCAGGCTGACCATTCCTGAGAAAATATGGTTGATTGAACCCCAACCAGTAATTTAAACCAGTAACTACTGTCTAGTATTCAAATCCATATAAATTTAACTACTTTTACTAGGATTTGAACCAGAACAGATCTAAAAATCAGCTGTTAGACAGCTGACTCGTGGCAACAACTTTACCTCTAGACCAACCCGGTTGGTTAAAAAAATATAACAATAGATATTGTACTGGTAAAGGTCACTTAGATTTCAATACTTTTTGATACAACTTTTTTTGATTGAAGATCTTTACTTTTAGTTATAACTTTACATCAGTTTTTTTTGTTTGATGAACACAAAAATGTACAGTATAGTATAAAACTAGAATTGAAATAATACACGTGTAGCACACATTTTAGAGTACAGTACAGTGTATAGTGATAGCAAAGAATAGTTGTTAATAAAAAAAAGAAAACACTTTAGATTTTTAACATAATTAATTCAGTAGCAATCTCACAAGGATATAGATATAATTTTTCATAGTTGTAAGAATATATAAGATGAGCATACTTAAAGAATCAATTAAATGCGAGGCAAGAACATCAGGTACTCCATCATAATCAACATCAGATATAAACTGAGCAGTGTAGACATTAACCAGAGGCACACCTGTGGTAGTTCCAGAGCCAGTACTTGATTTATCAATTTCCCATATTACATCACCAGTTTTTCCATTTAGTATACTCAGCATCTGAAATTTAAAAATAGGAAATATTACAATAAAATACAATAACCTACAATCTCAACAAAAAAATTTTAATAGAAAACCGTACCAACAAACTGAACTTGCCCCAAAAACTCACTTGGTCATCATATAAAAGGAAATCGCTGTCCATAAAGCCGAATTACAATACTGTTTTGAAACCTGAAGCCACTTACCCCTGCAAAACTCTTTTCAGATTGAACACCAAATCCACAACTGACAGTCTCCAAATAATTGATATATAATAAAATATTAAGAACTATCCTCAACTTTAAACATCAGCCCTATGGGACATAGTGGCTCGTGCCCAACAATACACTATACCAAGAAATTAAACAGATAACAGACACAATGAGAAAAAGACGATTGTCATTCTTCAGTCACTTAATCAGGATGCCAGAAACATAACTCAACAAGTAACTTCTCAATTGTGCAATACAAATCAGAGGATGGCTGGCTACAGGAGATAAACAATGATCTTAACACCCTGGGGATAATGTACATGATTCTGAGATGAGAAGATAGACCAATAATCAAGGACTCAAAAATTCAATTGCAACTTATAACCAGAAATGTTCAATAATATAACATAACTGATGAACAGAGGAGAGCCAGATCTGAGAATATGAAGAAGATGTGGGATAGAAGAAAACAAATCAAATGATCTGTTTAAGACTGAAAGATGACAATAGTGCTCCATTGGGGCTTAACAGGTTGACTCCCATGAGACACTTATACGTCTCTCACCAGATCTGTAAAATTTACTTTTGAGAGACTGATCCGTCTCTCACGTAATAGTGTTTTTAATAGAATTATGAGACGGATTGGATGCTCGTTTGCATTGAATTATAATATACTGGCTGTTAGAAGTGAGTTCAAAAACATTTCCCCAGTCATGGTTCGTGATTTACTTGATCTGATCGAGTCAAAAATGAGTCGGTGAAACTTGACATCTTATTATTACTATTATGTAATATTGACTATTATTACAGTTTATTATTGCATTATTAATCATGTTTTAATAATATTACATAATGAAAAATCATTTTATCTTTTAATTTTTTGTGGTTTTCATATTACAATATTTTTGCATTGTAAAAGTTGACTCTGGTCGGTGCCTCTATATACACAACTTGTACTCAAGTTTACCACTTGCCGAACAACTGCATGATAGAGAAATGCATCATCGGTATTTATATAGTTTTATTGAAAAATAGCCCAAAGTAAATATTTATAAAATACAGAGTGATGATATTTTATAGAAATACAAGTAAAATTTCAGTGAGCCACACATCACTCTTTCACAGTAAATTTGTTTTTATTACTCTTGAGTACTTAATCTGTCTCTCACCTAAAATCAGCGCCAAAAAAATTTAAGCCTTACAATACTCGAGACTTGAAAGAGAATTAATTAAAAATAGCAACGGAACCATAAAATAGGTATGCTTTTTTTAAGCAAAATTGCAAAAATTGCTTTGGGGTCAACCTGTTAAAAAAAATGAATTTGTATCTTTTGCAGAGTATTCCTCAGTAATCCTATTTTATTATTATTATTATTATTATTGTTTTCTATTCCTATTTCCTCAGAAGCTTTTTATATTAAATCAGAAAGTAAGAGGCGTGGACATTCATATTGTCACTCAGAGTTAAAGCATATAATACAATTTTGTATTCCTTGACTTATGTTAAGGGTGAAATAATACATTCCTAATTCTTTAATTTTTTACATTTTAGTTTTATTTTTGGGACATGCTGTTGTTAATACTATACCAAGGAGCAGTGTATTATCATTTATTTTTCATATTAATGAGAATGGCACAAGCATATTGAACCAATGTTATTTTACTGACGGGTAGAGTAGCTTACCAGGTGTAAACCTCTGGGAATTGAACCCAAAACTTTCTGTATCTCTATTAATGATAATTTAATTACAGCTTAGCTAACCACTGCACCATGGAGGCAGCTCTGTTTATTTAAAATGTATTGTCTTATAGTTATTTTAGTGAAAATATTTTTGATATTTTGTTTTTACAAATCAAAAGTAAATGTGCTGATTCAGAACAAAGGAAATAAAAGTTATTAATATACTTGATGAGAATGTGATAGATTATATGTGGAAGAATTATGTGACCTGTACTTACCCCTCCTTTACCAGATATGAGACAATCATTAATTTTGTCATTTGAAACATCACCAGAACAGTCTAGGTATAGTACAGAACGAATTGTCCATCGTTGCCATAAAGTTTCACCAGTTTGACCATTCAGTGCCATTACTCCACCCATGCATGGTTCACTCATTGGATGACCAAAATATTTTTCACAAGATATACCAGTAAACTCGATGTCATCAGCTCCTGCAACACAATAATGATTTATGTGAACATTTGTTTAAGTACCAAACTTTTCAACAGGGGCAGATCTAAAATTTGTCGAGGAGGTGCAGTTATTGTCTGAAAGGAAAACGGCTACTGGATCTGGATAACTTTTAGAAATTCTTGATATAATACTGTATTTCAAGGTCATTTTAGAATATGAAGTGCAATTGTAATTTAGGCTAGTACAATCATTTGTATTAATTTTTATTTGCTCTGGTTCCGGCATATTTAGAGCCAAAAAAAATAAATTTACTTTTCAGTTTTGGGCATTTAATGTTATTTTCATGAAATCCTGTGAACTCCTTCATTTTCACCTCAATAGATCTCTGTATAAAAACATTTTGTTCATTACGTCTCTTGAACATAGTTCTTCACTTTCTTAAGAGGGCAGTGGTGATACCCCTGCTGGAAGCGCGACTGCTTTTCACTTAAAAGAAGTAAAGTTTAAACAATTTTGAACGAAAAATTAAATTAATACTTAAAGAAATTGACATTTTATAGGTAACTTAAAAATTTAAAAAGGGAAAGAAAAAAGATGCTGACATGTAGAATATTGTAAGATATAATGAAATTATGAAGAAGTTCAGAATGTGCAACTTTGTATAAGAATGCAATATTCTATTGAAGAGCTGAAGGTGCAGCTTAAAACTGTATTTAGACACAATGAAACAAAAATGATGAGAAGGAGCAAAGGGAGAAAAGACAGGGGACTAACAGATTTATATGATCTATATGAAATAATTGTGTCAATTCTTTTTGTGGTATGTGTTAAGTACCTGTTTAAACCTGTTATTCATCTATTTTACCGCATTGGTGGCAATTTTTAAAATTGTCATCTATCATTTTGTTAAGTCAGTAAGTCCTTCACACCCAGATGTCACAAACTACAAGAGATAGCAAAAACTACAAACGGTTTTTGAATTCATAATCTACACATAAAGTTAGTGGGCCTGGATTCGGTTTGAAGTTCCGGGTTTGATCGGAAATGGTCCAAAACCGGAAGTCAAGAAATCAAAGTCGAAATTTGGAAAAAAAAATAGAGTTATTTCATCCCTCTTAAAGAATAGACAAAGAAATCACTAATAGTTTTTGCCATAAGTCAAAGGTAAGCCTTTTTAAAAATTGCCACCTGCCATGAGACATGTTGTCCCATGTTGATTTTTAGGTCATCAGCTGAAAGGCTGGTTTGAACCTGTAGAGGTTTTACTAAGTACAATGAGGAGTGAGGTGGTTTACGTATGTCTTCTTCACTGAATGAAAAAGTATGCTTATCAGCATGCTGGGTCCTTTGAAAAGCACAAATTTTCCACTCTGCAAATGACACCTTCACTTCATTCACCACAGGGTCTGGCTGTATTATGAAATTCATTACTTTCAGAGGAGATAACTCTGATTAGTGTCTTTTACACCTCTACCTCTTCTGTTCTTAAATGATTCAGTCATTTAATTGGCTGACCATGTGATAAGAAACTGAACTATTTAGTTTAGTCTTGCAACGGCTAAAAGATTGTCCCATGAAAGGGATTTTTTAACCTAATTAACATAACTGGGTTTGAAATTATTTTTTAATGAATTTTATAA